>JAQPZY010001532.1:3293235-3923419 GCA_029931535.1 Margaritifera margaritifera | reverse complement strand
GGGTAAGTTGGATATTATTTTGTAGCTAAGATGTATGTGTGTGTGTGTATATATATATATATATATATATATATATATATATATATATATATATATATATATATATATACGGAAACCAGATTTTGGATTAGGACCTATGAGTTATTGTCCCAGAGTATGTTACTGTTTCACATAAGGAAATATTTAATTTATTGTTTATAAACCATGTAAACCGCAATTATAACAGAAAAATGGTGTTTTGCTTCGATGTTGTTTTTTATTTTTTTTACAAGTCGTTATACCTACCTGCAACCTCGCAACTTCCTTTTGACCCCCACCCCCCTCTTTTTCAAGCACTTAGTTTAAAATATTGTTTATTTTGTATTTGTTTTTGTGTGTTGTTTTTTTTATGGAACACCCTGATATTGTGAAATAATTAGGACCGAAACATTCAACGCTGAAACTGTGTTTTTGCTTAAGTAAACTAATTTGTGAAGTGCTGAGTTTGCAACATGAAACTTCATTAACAAATCAATAATGATTCTTAAATTTAACTTTAACAATAAATGTCTCACTGTCATAAATAGTTTACAAATGCTTCCTTATAAAAACTATTACTTGATGCTCTCTTGTGAAGTTATTCACGTAATCAGCCCCACAGGAATTCGACGAATTGTTTCGTTTGAAACAGATGATATAGAGCATGTATGGGTACATGAAGTTAAATGCAATTTTTGCAAGGCTAACACAAGCTTATATAAATAAAATCGTACGTTTCTGATCAAACTATGCGTCGAATGTCTTTGATCAGAACTTTTGTCATGCTGACCATTTATTTCAACAGGGGCCTATCTTGCTAATATATGTCTCCGATTTCATATGCATGTATATCGAAAGGCCAAAATATGTAAACATATGAGAGAGAGAGAGAGAGAGAGAGAGAGAGAGAGAGAGAGAGAGAGAGAGAGAGAGAGAGAGAGAGGTCAAGTATATTGCGCAGTCTAAAACATAGAGAACTGAACTACGGATCCGACTTGCCTTGTGTAGTATTGATGAATAATAAGACAACAGAAATGCTTTCTTCTTCCACAGTATTATTTTGTGGGTTATTTTTTTTTTTTTTTTTTCAAAGTAATACAATAGGTGATAAGTGAAGAACTGTGAATAAACCACACTTCTCCTCCACCCTTCATTAGTAGTTCAAACATAATCTCCGGTTTTCTCATTTATGATTTTTTTTTCTTTGTAGTAACGTCATTGTTTCAAATTGGCGATCATATCGTAAAGAAGCTATCGGGGGATTTTAAAAAAAAGAAGACTTTTTTAAAAGTTTAACACTCTCCCCCAATCCTCCAAGTGACAAATCTTCTACCTGCCTTTTAAACTCTCTCTCTCTCTCTCTCTCTCTCTCTCTCTCTCTCTCTCTCTCTCTCTCGTTTACATATTGTGCCATTTCCCCAATCCTCCAAGTGACAAATCTTCTACCTGCCTTTTAAACTCTCTCTCTCTCTCTCTCTCTCGTTTACATATTGTGTCATTTCGATATATATATATATATATATATATATATATATATATATATTAATATATATGTGTGTGTGTGTGTGTGTGTGTGTGTGTGAAATCAGGGACCTATATTAGCAAGATAGGCCATTGTTGTAATAAATGGTCAGCATGACAGCAGTACTGATTAAAGGAATACGCATTGTCCAGTCAGAAGCGTTCGATTGTATTTATATAATCTTGTGTAAACCTTGCAAAACAGCCTTTAACGTTATTTACCCATACATACTGTAAATTATCTGTCTCAAGCCAAACAATCCGTCGAATTCCTGTGGGACTGATTACGAGAATAACTTCACATGAGAGCATCATGTGATAGTTTTTATAAAAACAACATATTTGGAGAGTATTTATGACACTAGGATGTTTAATCAGTTTGTGAGAATAAACGACCACCTTGCATTGTTCGAATATTTTTCATTGTGTGTTTACAACTATAAAAAAAAACAAAAAAAATTTTCTTACTCAGTAATACGATAATTATATGGAATTAGGGCATTTTTTTAATGCAAATTTTGTAAAAGTTTTATATTTAGCAAGACATTTATTTTAAAAATTAAATTTAAGAATCATTATTGATTTTGTTAAGAAGATTTTATTTGGATTTCACACTGGAGTGTTTCATAAAAGCACAATATTTTGAATTAAGAGAGAGAGAGAACGAGAGAGAGAGAGATGGGGGCATTAGGCGGTTGCGATGTTGCAGATGCTATACAGATTTATCAAAAATATCAGCTAACCAAAACCCGATTCTTCACTTATAATTTTCCGTTTTCATGAAATGCCTTAAACTATATAAAAAAAAATGAATAAAAATAAATAAGATAAGGATAGGATATACAGTTAGCTTCTACGGGTCTGGGTGTGTGCGTGGGCAGAGAAATGGCAAGAGTAAACAGTAAAATTTAAGACCTTCAAGTCCCCACGATTTGTAACCCCCCCCCCCCCATTTCCCACCCCAATGGTCCTAAGCCAAAATCTGGTTCCCATATACTAGTAAATAAGAACTTGATATATAAAATATATAAAGACAATATATTAAACCTGACTTGAAAGAAATATCCTACTTCCTCCCGGATTCCATGGAGAGAAAGCAAAATACCTTTACCCTTTTCACATATATTTTCCATATCGACAATTTATGAAATGAGTTTGGTAAATTTCCAGTCAGTGATTTAGCATGAGCTATATTTACAACCAGCAATGACGGACGTGAGGGCGGAAGGAGAGAAGGAGGGAATCATTTAATCTTCTGGAACTGAAACGTGTTCTATATCAGCTCTACATGTATATTTATGTGTGCATATTTCGTTATATCTATTAATAATCCGGTGTTCGTGAGATTGGCAATGAACAATCCCTGATTCTGGATTAGAATGTTAAGAAGGATAAATAAATAAATACATAAATGTTAAAAGAAAGTATATGCCATTTTGCCAATATAATTGGACTGAGATTGCAAGAGCAATAAATGAGGATCGATCTCGATCTCTCTCTCTCTCTTGGGAGATACTGCAAGTTAACCAGGGCTTGTGGGTGGAATCGAGGATCCGTGGATATGTCATCCATGTGTATAATCTGTCATATATAGGACCTTACTTACTTACTTTGAATTACACTCGAGTGCGGCCATTCGGCCATGTACGAGTGGGTATAGGACCTGGGATAGTTAGCTTTTTATAGAGAGGGATGTAACAGCGCCATCTGTTGTCACAATGGGATTTACAGTAATGTCCCATTATGACAACAAATGGCGTTTATTACAGTATTGCAACTTGCATGATGCTTACTATTTTCACTGTGCTACATCGTAACTTCCAGAATGTTTTGTATTTTTTAGTTTTTACCGTTATGGTGATTAACATATGTCATCAATTGAATTGTCAAAATGCAGATAGGCGATTTAGAGTTGGAATGATGCAATGTAGAATGTTGACTTGTGTAATATTATAATCATTTCCATGCAACTTGACGATATTAAATTGCAGTATTCCAATATCACACTTATCAAATTTAGAATGAAATATTGGCAGTTGTAAAGATGCAACCCAGAATGTATATCCTACACACATAGATAATACAAAATAGAATAATGCATTATAAAATATACATCGTATATTAACAAAAAACACATACGTAGAATTATGGCGATGATCCCCTCCATATATATCGGCAACAGCCTCAGCATAGAAGCAGACGTTTCTGATTGGCGGGAAAAGGCCTGATGTACTGCACCTGGCACTGGGAACACAAACAGTCAGCCGAGAGGAAATAGCAATGTCTCTTACCACGATAGTAATCAGACATGACTAGAATTTGCTTTTGTCTTCAACCATCACTTGCCAACATCTATCTTAATAAAAGAAAAGTACTTCTCACCGCAGAAAAATCCATGTCAAGTGAAAAATGAAAGAGAAAAAAAAATCTTCCCAAAATTTATCATAAAATAAGAATGGTACCCCACGGATCGAATGCAGATAACTGGTAGATGTATTTGTATCGAATATGCCAAATATATCGACACCAAGACAGTAAAAACCAAGCTGCTTAAGAATACAGATAGCTTGCTACATATGTTTAATCAAATACTTCTACCATGGTAAGAGTTCTAATAAGAGTAGAAAACTATCACGTTTTTAATCCTTATTACAACAGTGATTTTCTTGTATGTTATGGTCAGATAGATGCATCATCATAGCTTCCTGTCTATTCAAACCGTATTTTATTTATAAAATGTCGATGAAAATCATGATATTGTTTAAGGAAGGTCAATTATATAATAATTATATATATGTGTATATGTGTGTGTGTGTGTGTGTCTGAAGCCGTAAGCCTATTTATTAAATTGATTTAATTTGTTTTGACTTAGGAGACTAAATCGCATCAACGGCAGCTATATCAAATTTACTCCAACAAATCAGAGTACTTTAGACGGAGACAAAGTGAATCCTACATACACCGCCAGCTTCTCAACCATCGACAAACGCTTGACCTCTGAACCACCACTGTCTGCACACTCAGAGGTAGAAACTTTCGCTTCTGGTAACGTGTCAAGTCTTTTATAAACGAAGTCGCCACGATAACAGCAAGAAGAACCACGGGTTTTAATTGACCCGCCTTGCTGCAGGTAAATATCCGCAGGGACGTATACAGAACTGTAATATTTTTAATAAACTTAACAAATCACAGTTTATTATAGTTCTAATTTCTGCTTAAACCGATTCTTATATCCTTGCTTATATTTCAACACTCTAGTTGTCACGTCAACATTTTTCACCTACAAATAATGTCTCCACATCTCGAAAAACTAACATGGCAGACATTTTAATCAATTGCATGCAGGAGAGGCGCAATTAGCTTATTGAAGATTGCCAGGCCAATCTGGGTCGGCGACCGTGTTGTGTAATTGGGCAAGATACTTTACAATCATTACGGAACAAAACTACCGACAGCCCTTCGGCAAAACACCAATACAGTGGGATTACCCCAATCAAAGCCAAAACTGTTGGTGTGAATCTGAAAATGCAAACTAATCATCTTTGTGATATATCAGTCGTTAGCGCGCTGGACTCCTAAGCATGAGTATCAGGTTCGATTCCCGTGCCAGGCCGTGTCGACTGCCGTGTTGTGTCCTTAGTCAAGACACTTTACTCTAATTGTCCAACAAAACTAATCAAAGTATCTTAGCAAAACACCTTTAAAGCGGACTTAGCCAAACAAAACCAAATGCTTGTGTGCGTCCCTGATGCACACAAATCATTTTTCTTGTTTACATGAAAGAGGCGTAATGTTTCTTTGCTCGATCATAATGCAATGAGAATAGTAAGTAAAGAATCATAATAAATAAATGTAGAAAAAAATGTATTTTCTTTTGTCTGAACATGTCTGAAAATAGATGTTTTTCTAACATTTAAACGGGATTCGAATCCGACGCGCCTTTCTTGAATTTATATAAAATCAGATGCGTGATAGATAATGTTTTGGTTGGAAAGGATTTGTAGTTTAAAACAGATTTACAGAGCATATATTGTTCGTAAAGTTGAGTGCAGAAATCAACTGCATGAGGAAATAGACTTGAAAACTTGCAAGGTCATGTATTATGCATCTAATGCACAGTTAATGGCATTCACATCCTACGTGTGACGTGCCGTGAAGTTATAAGTAGACATAAGTCAAGTTGAAGATGGACAATTACAAAATTTGAGTGGAAAACAGCAGGTGTGTTACATAAAGTCATTATTCACATAAATATATTACAAGACAGTCCGCCCTGAAAGGACAATCCGTTGTAGATTTATAACAAAGAGAAATGTATACTTAAGGTGCACAATAGATTATTGAAGATGAGTAATGCAAATAAAAGTACGGGTATGTGACACGATGTAAATTATTTTGTCACGAAGAATTGTTAACTTTACATTTGTATCACTGCAGTCGTACTTAAGTCAGAAAAAGTTAACAGTAGGTATTTTTGTCTTTAAAATTTCACCATTTTTAAACTAATATGTCAACACATACACAGTTCCCACTGTGTACAATTAGATACTTTTTTTTTTGTAACTGTTGCATCTTTCTCATGAGCTTAACAAGGATCAGACGTCTGTTTATTTCATCGAATAAAGTACATCTTTGCAAAGCTTTCATTTATGATTCACTGCAGCCTTTGCTCTTTGATATTGAGAAGGTATCTACTATAATTCAGACTAGCGAAATTTTCTGTCCAGTCACTTGAAATGTTGCATATTTGCCTGGACCAATTGAGTCTCAACCCGGGTCGAAGAATAATGAACGTGCACAAGAGGGATATTTTATACATGATGGCTGCCGACAAATGGCAAATAGCATCAATAAAAAAATAACAAAAATAAAAAAATATAAACACAATTTCCGACCAGATAATATTAAATATTTTTTAAAAAAATATTGTGACAGTTTCTGACTTTTCACTTACATTAGCCCATCTCACCTTCGAGGCTTCATCATCATCATCATCATTTATTTAATTCACGTTCTGTATAGTCGCGGTTCTATTGGCATGTAATAACAGAGGCAATATTCTTGCACTGCTGTAGGTGGCACCTAACACCGATCTTGTCGCTCATTTATATTTCTCCAATTATGTTGAGCAAATAAACAAACATCTCAAAAGATAACAACGCATTTTGTATTCTACAATCAATCTATTAGTTTTACCTTTATTGTCCTCTTCTGTAAATTCCGTTGTCACGGAACGCCCTTTCACACAGATGTAATGGAATTTCAAGTGATGATTGTATGCTTCTGGAATCATCCTAGCATATATTTGCTTTTCTGTGCCATTAAACTATGTAGTTATTTGGTAAATATGTTCTCTTTTTGAGTGCTTGCTGTGTGTCAGTTTATCTCAGAATAGCTTCATTAGCCCCAAATGTCTTTACTCGCGGTATTATCAGTAAGTATTACAATTTGAAACACTTCAGTTAAAAAAAAAAAAGTTAAAAACAACAACACATATAAGGATGCCTAATTAGAGCCGGTAATTTTTCCAAATGATTGTTATTAGTGTATAATCTTTTGAAAGTTTCTGAGATTGTTTTGTAGCCCACGCAAGAACAAAAATATATTTGAAGTGGTGAAAGGTTAGAGTTTCAAATCTGTGCAGTGGAACTATTTCATATATCTTCATTTAACGACTTTTCAGATCTGCCAAATACATTGAAAATGTCACCCCGCAATAAAAATAAAAAAAAGATAGAGTGAAACTTTTCTCAGTTTCCACTTAAAGCACATGTACCAATGCGATGGCTCGTCCGTAACTTGCAAGCACAGATGTTTGTGCATAAAGTGTGATTTTGCAGTGTTTTCCCATAATACACGAGATGTGCGCACTTAAAATTAAAACATTTTACTTTCGAGGGTGCGCATGATAAATGCTGACAATTATATGGACCTATACATATATAAGTCAGCTTTTTTTTAAAAAAAAAAAGAGCACGTTTTCATTATGCTGTCGAAAAATTATCCATTATCAAAATTCGAATGATAACATTTAGAGGAAACAATACTGAGACTTACAACGAAACAATAATCACATACCCAAGCACAAGCAGTACACGTTAGAAATATATGAAAGGAAAATACATATCACATATATCACATATCATATGTATCACATATCACATATATCAGTAAATTACCGTATATACTCGCGCATCAAAACCTTGGTCCAAATGCAAACAACATAGACCCTGATCTGCCGTCGCATAATGCGCCGGCAGATCAGGGTATATGTTGTTTGTTCTACTGATTAGTCTTTACAAACTGCATAGACCCAGATCTGCCAGCGCATTATGCGACAGCAGTTCAGGGTATATGTAGTTTGCAGTTTTTTCGGGTTATACGCGAGTATATACTATTTCATCATAACATGTGAGTGGTCACTCAGCAACAAAACCGTACTTGGTTTTACAAAAAGATGCCAAACCATAACAGATTTTATTTTTATTTATGTGAAGCAATAAACATAGAATAAACAAAACCATTAAAATGATGTTTGTGAATGCAATTTCCTGGTGAGAAGACATCATGAATCTTATCCCTAAACATGGTGAAAGTGTTTATTTCCTTATTATTCATACTGCTTTCTTAACGATGCAAATAATACCCAATGAATACGTAGTTTGAACATTTGATTTTTCATTTACCGGGGTACAGACGAATGAAATGGTGCAAAAAACATTTTCGGTGTCATCATTTCTGCTTGCAAAGTAACCCTTGTACGTTGCTGTGGAGAACGCAAGATCTGTTAATCTGTGAATTATTTTAAATTACTCTCCTCTTATGTTTGGAAGTAAGTCTTTCTTTATTTCGTTCTTCATCCCGCCCTCTATTCGTTTATACCTTCCTTTCTTTCTTTGTTATTTTCAATGTGAGCTGCCTCGTCGATCAGCCGTTCTAAAAGGTCAAGGCCAAGGTTAATGGGAATTAGTTCATAAAGAAGCTGGTTTTTGAAGTAAACAAATCTATTTCGAGAAGACAAAGTATTTTGACATATTTTGCTTCATTAAGTCTGAATTTGGACATTTTCAAAATTTGCTCAAATAAACTATCAAAACAAGTACTTTGTTCAATTTTCTTTTTCTTTTTTGGGAGGAGGGAGAGACCTGAATTTAAAATATTTACTGCGCAAGTGAGTACCTCCACACTTGACAATTGTTTCTCCGAAGACTCTTCTAAAAAAACATGTTTATTTTAAAGATAAATTACGGAGGCACTCAGCTGTGTTCAACACGAACAAGTTACATTTTAAACAAATCTAAATGCGATTAGAATTTTATGATTATTTATCAACCTTTGTACACTACACAGTGTGTTCGGATTTGCTCATTTATTAAGATAATTAGACAATATGTTCAAGGTATTGAATTCGAATCCCGTTGGATTTTCTTTTCTTTTTTTAAAATTGTTGAAAAATAAATAATTACTGGTATTTCGGTATCTTGCTTTTCTTTATTTGTATGTATAATTTGTATTGGGTATAGCGACACTTCAGCACAATACTTGTTATAGGGTGCCGATTAAATGATAATGTAACAAAATTGCAATTTTAAAAAAAAAATATAACCCTTTTCGAATAAACGTAATCATATAGTACCACAAGATCACAGATAAGACTAAAAAATATTATAATAGCCGTTTTGTCTTACTGTCAGAAACAGATCTGTATAAAGCTTTATTACATACTTGATTCCTGTTATGTATTGGGTTGGCTGATTCGACGAATCATGCAAAGACCTGCAGCCAGCAGGATCAATCCTCATTAATCCCGGTCTACTCCTTTGTATTTGTTGTCAATTTCAGGAGACAATCTCTTTGATCAACATCAAACTTGTATTAAGAAAAATGTCGACATTTTCATTGAAGTTCACTTACGCCTGTATCACTGATGTCAAATTTTGTTTCTTTCTGCTAGTGATTTTGGGTACATTTAAAAACCACATTGGACTCTGCTGGAGGCTGCAAAAAAAAAAAAAAACCCCGAAAATACATAAGAAGTAAAACATAGCGAGCAAAAAAGCAAAAACATAATTCTTCGCTAAGAAAGATAGATATTATTTCATAGGAACCGCATTTCATAGACATTTGTCATTTAATACCAATGCAGTGGCGGCGCGAGGGTTTGATGCGCTCGGGGGCAATGTTCTTTTGTGGCGTTCCCACTTTGCCACAGAAAACAGTGTTTATTTTATGTCAGTTGCCAACCTCCCTCCTTACCCCCCCCCCCCCCCCCCTCGTAAATATAAGTTTTGTGAAGAATTGCCCCCTTTTCACTAAGGTGGGGTGAAATACTATGAAAATTTCAGCTGCACAAAAAAAAAAAAAAAAAAAAAAAAACGGCGTCCCCTTCGCCTGGCGCCTGGGGGCAATTCCCCCACCGACCCCCCCCCCCCCCCTTCGCGCCGCCACTGTAACAATTTTACGCTTATGATACCTGAGTATTTATTCTGCTTTTATCTTGATTTAGTCCTTGTTTTACGGCAATGGACAATAAAGGGACATCACATTTTTGTTTTTACTATATGGACAGCCGCCCCTTCTATGGAAGAGTTTAGCCTGTGTTACATTCAGTCCGTTTTAGTTCTTGAGAATGACGGCCTGTGGACCTGCGAAAATTGAGCGCAGCGCCATCTGCTTGACCCCTCGGATTCAATGAGCTCCTTTCACGTTCGATAACTCGGATCAAGTTGTCCCGAAATAGACCGCATCCATGCCTCGTTTTGTATAAATTCAACGTCATGTGTAAACTGGCTATTAATAGAATTAATCATGACGGAAAACAAGTCGCATGTCCCCAGGCGTCGATATCGTAACCATCTCAGTTTGTTGCCATTAATTAATGATAATCTTTTCTCGACGGATTATCAGCGGGGTAATAAATCTTACCAAAATCTTCAATAAATTTTTGACACCCTTATTAAACCAACTCTTCTTGATAACTCAGAAATATGGCGGCGTGAAGTATTGGGAAAACTGCAGAAGCAAGGCGTCTCTAAATTGTAAGACATAACAGAAAATGGACAATTTGAAAAAATTCATACTAATTTTTGCAAACTTAACATTCAAGTTGGTAAAAATGCTACACGTATCATTTGCAAAAGCGAGTTTGGACGTTCCCCAATTGACATAAGCCTAAGTATAACAACATATTGGCATCATTTAGAAAATGTCCCACAAAACAGGAAACTATTATATGATGCCTAACTATACAACAAAAACGAAGAGTCGAAGAACACAGTTGCATGCATCTTTTATGCAAAAAAATGTTCAGACAAAATTAACATTGACATTTATTTTCTAGGGATAATACATTTGTTCTGAATCAATCAATCAACCAAGTAGTTATTATTACTTATACAATTATACTGTTTTTTAAATAAACCTTTTAATAAAATACATGATAAACACTATAAAAGTAAATTCGATGATAAATACGTTGATTTCTATAACGAGAAACTACACAATGATGATAAACTTAACTGTTACAAATTTACGACCATATAAAATAGCACTACCATATCTGACCACCATTAAAACCGATAACTTTCGCCGAAGCTTAACACAGATTAGAACCTGCTCTCATCCTTTGGACGTAAAAGTTGGCCGATTTTGGAAAACTGAAAAACAAAATCGCGTCGGTAAATGCTATAAAAATAAGTTCGAAGATGAACTTCATTTCATCACAAAATATCCCCTTTACAATAAACAAAGACAGTTATTATATAATAAATTAGAAGGCATTTCTAAAGATTTTTATGACCTCCTAAATGACCTGGGAAAAAAGTTCTTTATTTATTTTTATTTTAGACTGCACAGATTTTACTGCTCCTTTAGTGGGCCAATTTTTACACGAGATGCTCTACATATTAGAGGAATAGAACAGCTCGCAACTAGCTCTTAGCTGCCCTACATAGACATATATACTAGTCAGTACTTTTTAAATTACATGTACACACTGTACTAAATATGCTTTATGTACACAATTTCACTGTTTTCTACTTATTGATAATATATGCAGTTTTTATATCAGTGACCTCTTCATCTATTTATGCTACAATGTCTAAGTAGTTATTGTTGCTATAATTGTATGTTTTTGTCAGAGAGAGAGAGAGAGAGAGAGAGTTATTTATGAGTGTCGCACGAGTAGATTTCTTTCCACATGTTTGAATATATAAAGTGGTGTGACATTTGAATGATGTATGTTCATTGATCTAAATAAACATGTGAAATGTGTGTATATTTACACCTTTATTTACACAAGTTTGGAATCACCTGTCAGAATGTAATTAGTGAAATAATTATGGCGGGTTGGAAAAAAGAGAAAGAGAAAAATACTTTGTAGGGGAGTTTGAACCCAATACCAATCCAGATCACTGGTCCAGATACTCCAACCACTGGGCCACATGACATCGGATGTGGTAAGTCTGGTCCATGAACAACATAAAGCACATGTTGGACTATGCTTTGTACATTTTGTTAAAAGGTAACTTTTACATATGTGAATGCAGCCGAGTACATCCTTAATTTATCCTTAAAATTATATATATATATATATATATATATATATATATATATATATATATATATATATATATATATATATATATAATGAAAGTCTATGGATAAAAGATTGCGAAGTAGTCCCATGTACTCTGTGATAAGTATTGCTTCAAATACAGGAAGAAGAAAAGAAAAAAAAAAATAGTAATTTCCGAAAATTAAACAAAACGACTTATTTGATACTTTACTTAAGTTAGACTTCGTGGTGCAATCTCACTGAAAATTTTGTGATAAGTAATGAAACTCTTTCGAGACTAATGCCCATTAATAATAATAATAATAATAATAATAACTTTATTTTCTGAGGATAATACATTTGGTTCTGAATAGAGTGTTGGTACTTGTTAAATATCATTGTGTATTCTATTCCACAACACTGCTGCAGAATAAAAAAAAAATGTTTTGTACTGAGACGTTTTGAATTTAAGTGCGACCTTGTGCTTTCTACAGCAAATCACCGTCACCGTGATTACTGATTTCAGATACATGTATGTCTGTACTTAGACTTTATTTTTTACTTTTCTTCTTTGTCTTTTTCATCATTGATGTATTTGTTCTTTTAAAACTTCTTCTGCAATATGTGAAAATTATGTTTCTCAAACAAACCGTTTTATTACACGTTAGTACTGACATGCGCTTAATATTAACATATGCACTGAAAGGTATCTTGTCTCATGAAATTGTCGATGAAACCTTATGAGGCTGGGTAGCACAGATATTTTACAACTCATCAATTTAAAAAAAAAATTTAAAAATGATTTCAATTCAGAGCTACTGTATTTGCTGGCTTCACGCTGATTTATAAAATTGTGATATATCAGTCTCGCGCGTGATAAATTCCAGACATGGAATATCATGTACAGGCCACTGCACTAAATCAACATAAGGTGCTTTAAGATATATTTAGAACAGTGATTATCCCAGCTATTTATTTCAATCTTGATAAATTTATTTGTAAGCAGGCATACACTGTTGACATAATAGTCTGCGCACAAAGAGCAATGCAGCCATGCAATTCTGTTTTTGCAGCATGTAGAGATGAAAATTCTCAATTATGATATTTCGTGCCATTGTATCAAATTTTCGTTACGGTTTTGATTTACTAAATATTGAATAAAAATCTTAAAACATAGTAAAATAAGCCTATGGTTATCTAAAGAGCCCTACTGGATTGATGTCGTTGCCTATAGACCCATAGTTATCAGAGCAGATGTACTGTTCTTTGTAATTATATTTAGAGCCGATGGCTATTCAGTGTAAGGGGTAACTAGTTGGTAATTGGACCCTTTCATACAAACGTACACATTCGGTAGAGGAGCGGTATTGTGTGTTGTATATCCGCCCCTACTTTTTCTGCTCCCTGCTAAATGGGCGGCGAAACTAATCTTGACAGATGTGCTAGCGTGACCCCGCTGACCCCAGACGTAGGTAGGTGTACGGTTTCAGCTTGTCGTGCCACACTCGGTTTGCAGTAATACGAAATACACCCAGTGGAATTTGGCTGTAATATAAACTATTAAGATTTCTGACTCATTCGTTCGATTGTTCTCGGTGGATTGGAGCTATTTTACGGGGAAAATCTGCCTTATTGCTGCACAATATTGTCCTCGCCGGTAAAATGTTTTGGAGAAGCAAAAGATAATGGAGGGATTATGTTGCATCTAATATCATATTGGCACTGTGCATTTAAGGTAAGCATGTTTTATAGCCTTTTAAACTCGGTCAATTAGAGCTATAACTACAAATGTTAATGGTACAATGTTACTGCATCTCAAAGGTCCACGTTACCTATGTAACACTCATCCTCCTGTATTGCCCATGTGGATGTTACACTTTGTATGTAAATTGCATATAATGGGATAAACACAACGCAGTGAATGATTTATTCTCCATACAGGTAGATAAATAAACATAGACGATTGGACATACCAAATATAGTACTGTTAATGCCCAATAATGTTAGTGACAGGACAGACAGTAAGGTCGAGTGATGGTCAAGATTGAACATGAATTGATGCATCTGAAGCATGATAGACAAACAGGCTGACCCAAGCCAGTAAAGATAAAATGAGAAGAGAGAGAGAGAGAGGGAGGGAGGGAGAGAGTATGCAATTTTGAAGATGCCATTTTGTAATTACTTTACCATTTGTATTACGGTATCTGTATAAATGACAAGGACGCTCATTTGTCAAACTGAATCAGATTTTTTTTTTGCCAATAAAAAGTGAAATATCTCTTTTATCATTTTCTGAGCAATAACTATGGTAAACCTGTAGTGACACATACAAGTTAAGTGGACATTATGCAACATTTTACAAATCTGGTTAACAGTTGATTACAGGCAGACATAAAAACACGATTTTATTTTGCACAATGCCATTTAATATAATACAATATCTTTTATTGCAAATAAACCGTTTATTATTATTATTATTATTATTATTATTATTATTAATGTTACTAAAGATGCACTTTTGTATATACGTTTTGGTCGGTAATGTCCGTCAGTCTGTCAAGGCTAGAGGAGGATTATGGAGGGAAGTGAAAGGTCAAAATAAAAATACGAATATTTGTAGATGCTCCTAACTAAAGTTGTTATTGTTGTTGTTATTGTTGTTGTTATTATTATTATTATTATTATTATTATTATTATTATTATTATTATTATTATTGTTGTTGTTGTTGTTGTTGTTCCCGTGGACATATGGACCATGGTTTATAGTTCAGTGTTTGTCATTAAATGAAATAAAAAAATCTGATAGCTTGTGCCATGTTTCATGGTTGTCGTTACATAATCTACTTTACTAAAATTGTGTTGAATTCATTTGGTATTTAGTAAAGCGGGAGAGTCTGGCAACAAAAAAGTATTGACCACTTGATGCTTTAGCCTCATTTTCCTCTTGTTTTCCAATATTTATTTTTACATGTCTTCCTAATGTGGTTGAAAGAAAGAGAGATATCTGTTTAAGAAAAGATTTGCATTAATTTAGCAACATATGTAGAAATTTAGCAATGGTTTGTGTGTATGTATGTATGTGTGTGTGTGTGTATATATATATATATGTATATATATATATATATATATATATATATATATATATATATATATATATATATATATATATATGCATGGGTTGTCATCGTCTTCATCATCATCAAAGAGAAGTTGTACCTTTCATGGCATTAATTCTCCAAAAGCATATTTTCACCTGTTTGCATTATTTATTTGGAATACGAATATTGCTGTCAAACTGTTGAGTTTCTGTCGCGTTTTTTTATGTGACATCGTAGAAATTAAATTTAATCTAATCCCGTATTTAGGCATCTCAGTTCGAGATAAAGAACACGGTTGTTTAAATTGGATTTTTTTCAAAATTACGTCAGTGATTATGGATTTTTAATACTTAGATATTTCTTTCCTGGAGAGGGATGTGGTCTGTAGGATAAGCAAATAGCAGGACAGGGTTTACATGAGCCTCAGTTATATTCTAAGTATCTTAACCATGCTTTCTTTAAAATTTGAATGGTTTGGTCAGATCAGTCTCCTGGTAACATTTAAAATGAATAATTGAATCTGATTGATTGTGAGCTTGAATGAGCTGTTGTGATAATTTTTAGTTATGAATACGCACTGGATTGCCTATCCATATTCGTTCATTGCATGTGGTTAGATAGACTGTTTATTGTTCAAGCCGGCATTATTTATTATTTCATTAAGAAGGGGACCTTTATCAGCTACCAAGCGCGCCCTAAAATCTTTCCACATAATGTCACACAAAAACACCCCGCCTTCAAATTCTGGAACGTGTTGGCTTTCTCCCTATCTGATAAAAATTTCGCCGGAGCATTTTAGTTTTGTTTACATTAAACCATGCCCGTTAACCCCTGTGCTCAGAATGATAATTATCATTCGCAGTTGTACAAACATTAATCCGGATAGTTATAAACAGGGGGCGTTGTTTTTTCTCCGGTTTCCTATGACTGCCAGCTCTGTTCGAATAATTGATTTTATAATTACTTCAGGGTTTAAAATTGCACCTCATCCTGACCATGGATGAATGATTGATGAAAGAAATAGTCCGGCTGTGCCACATACAACTTTAATATTCAGAACGGCTTGAAGAAATACTTTTGTGGACATAATGGTAGGTCCAGAGAAGTCAGAAACTATTTTTAGTACAAATTCACAACGTTTTCTTCATTGTCCTAAGCGTTTTATTTCAAATTACTTACCACAAATATTTCAACATTTAAACTGTACTCTCTTTTCTCCGACACACTCTCACAGACGTACTTGCACATTAATACGCACATACGAACGAAGAACTTGACACTGATTTGGTGTGAGCTGATTAAATACTAGTATGGTTAGTTCAAGATATTTTGATCGGTGATCAGTCTGGAGGACGCGTGTATTCCGTGAAGATCTGTAAAATTTAATACAAATGCGTGTTTAACTATATAACTATATATATATATATATATATATATATATATATATATATATATATATATATATATATATATATATATATATATATATATATATATATATATATATATATATATAAACACACATGCATATATCTAGCCTACATTGTTTATTTTGATACATGATTAGATGAAAAAAATTGCATATAGACTGAAACAAAGATAAACAAACAGGTTAGAGGGTTAAATCCGTACATACACAGTGTGTGTAAAAGGTATATTGAGAAGTAAAATACTAAATTACTACTGTGTAAACTATTTTAACTGTAACATTTTGGATTTTGACATTTGTTGATCAATATATATATATATATATATATATATATATATATATATATATATATATATATATATATACATACACACACACACGAGCTAGGTACAATAATATGTGCCTATGTATACTATTAAGGTGACAGGTGCAGTTAGTCGCGGCACAAGTTTGATTCCTGCTTGGAACGAATTAAAACTCTACAACTGTTTGATATTATATTGGTGTCATTCTATATACAACATTTTACTTTTAATAAGGGTAAGCCCTTTTCTAACTGTTTGGTATGTAGATGACAATTTATTCTTATTTTTTCATGTATATGTCTTGCATTTCTAAAGAGAAATCCAGTGGGCTTTTGCATATAAACTGGGCATTAAATTCCGTTTGGCTAGCGAGATAGTTCTTAACGTGGGGGTTCGTTATATCAAGGAATTCGTAATAACGAGGATTATTATAGGGAGTACTAACTTTATATATATATATATATATATATATATATATATATATATATATATATATATATATATATGAACAACACAATGAAAGAGACAAGAGATGTGTTATCACTACTATGATAGTTTTCGTTTAACTGCAATTGGTATTAAAAATAACAATAATGATGATGATGATCGTACATACGTACATACATACATACATACATACATAAATTCATACATACATACATACATACATACATACATACATACATACATACATACATGATATAGTAGATATTATTCTTAAAAAATCAATTTGTTGGTAAAAATAATTGGAATCATTGCCTTATTTTCAGCAGGAAATCTAAATACTGACATTTTAAATCCAATCTTTTACACCTGTTGTTCGTATCTAACTATATTACCTAAAATTGTTTGTGACAAGTTCAAGAAAAGGGTGGTTATTTCATTGTGAATATTAACCGCTTTTCATATCTCTATATAAATTAAAATTAATTGACACAGACTATTTGCCACTCAGGTCGCCTAAAGTGTATACATTGAGACTTGCTCAGTACTACCTATTGTCAGATTGTTCATGTTGATCACGATTATGGGCCACAGACGAATGATAAAATTGTATGGCTGTCAAAAATTTCTGCATGGAACCAAACTTTTCAATGAAGACTTGTTCTTTGCTCTTTAAAAAGGAAAAGTATTCTAGGAACTTTAAAAATTTCACAATAAGCGCCGCATAAATAAATAATTTAAAAAAAAATTCATGGCGCTCTCCAGCGAGAAGATTAAGATCGATTTTTTTCCTGCTGATAATTGCTTATTTTAATTTGAAGATTAATATTTTTCAAACGAAGATGGAAATAAAAGAATTTCATATCTATATCTACAAATCCTGGTTTCAAACTCAATAACAAAGTTGCTTGCGCTAATTTGTGTGTGTGTGTGTGTGTGACAATGGCAGCTGACTTGGTTTTCATGAAACTTTTCTAGCGCAAGACTGAGTCTCATATTGGAACTCAGTGTTTAGATGTCTTATTACATAACAATTTAAAGACAGGGTTTTTAAACCAGTCTGTTGAGCTTGTACAGGTGTGAAACCAAGTCTGTTTTATATCCAAATAATCAGGCATGTAACTTACTAATCCGGTGCCAGATCAAAGGTATGTTCACCATTGCAGTTACAGGAAAAATGACGAGCTCAGTTTACTTTCCCTTTATACTTCAACCCTGCTTTTAAGTTTTGCATGTGTGTGACAACACTATGCAAATATACACTTGTTTTGCCTTGGCTGACAATGCATTATTGCAATCCCCTAATTGTTGCAAGAAAAAGATAGCATGCATGCCGAATATTTTTTTTTAAATCGTAAATGCCCGAAACAGTTTTTATTTTCTAGATATCGAATATAAACATCTATGCTGACCTTTGTCCCCATCCAGGAGATACTCGGCCTTCACATGTTTATATTATTTATCAGTGTGTATACACTGTTTGAGGCCTCTTGACTGCCCATAAAATTGTACACGTGTGAAAAGTACAGGATAAATGTAAATATTTTCGAGCTTGCTCGAGTTGAATTATTAGGATAAACTCGGTCATGTACGTTTGACAATTTTTTAATTCTGTTCTAAGTTCTTGTTATCATCATATTTATATGCATCTAATACAGATGGCTGTCCATGTGATAGGAACAGGCAATAAACGGGAATTACTCAGTTTAATAATAGTAACACCATGTGCTTTCTATGTGTAAATTGGTGCAGTGGCTATGGCCAGCACTACAGTCCCATGCACATTATGACAGGTTAACCTCTGGTGGCAGTCAATCACATCTTGTCCTTGTTCTGTTTAATCTACTGTGTGGTAATTCTTCCAGAGTGCTTGTCTATGCACTGTTTAAGTATAGAGCGAAAATTGTAACAACACCTTTAAAAAAAACAGTATTGAAAAATTATGTAGGAGTAAATCCAAGAATAACTTAAAAATCAAGTGGGTCCACAATTGCCTCGACATTCAAAATTTGAAGAAAAATTAATGTTATGGCTTGTCGAGGGAGAGCAAACGGACTGTATCCTAGACTCTGATTTAAAACATCATATACCTAGATCTCCTGTTCTATAAGGTGCCAGTAGATCACAGTCGATGTTGTTCGTTCGACTTACGATTTCAAGCGAACGTCTGCTGGCTTATTATGCGACAGCGGATCTTGAATTAATCTGTTCTCAATTAAGTGCTCGTCTTCCGTTAGGAAGTGCGCGAGCTTTTTGGGAATAAATGGGTATTCTTCTTTAGTCTAAAAAAGGACAACGGGTCTATACTATTTCAGAAGCAGTGGGTAGCTATCACACAGGGAGGGCAAGGTTCTGATTTTTGTTTTAAATCTGAAGTTGATTGAGGTAAGGTTGGCAAACTATTAAATGGAAATATAAACTTTTTCTTCAAACATTATGTTTAGTATAAAGATTTTTTTTTTACGAAATTCAACAAAACTTTATCAAGAGATTAGAACGAGCATCAACTTTATTCGATAGTATTATTGTGTACTGTTCTCAAATCCACCCTTACAACTAAAGATGTCTCCTCTTTTCTCGCTGAAAGGTTATACTGTTATTTAATAAATTAATATGTCTACATAATACATGTGTTGTGGCAAAGATATTAAAGTTGTGGCACTGTCAGGGTTGAATTTTCAATTCATTGTTTATTGTTGTAACTAGTTTGTCATCAAGATCCATTTATGTATTCTTCTCAACAATACCATGTGTTTTACTTTCGCCGATTAAAGCAAGCGGTCTCTTCGATTAAACTGTTATCTATAGAGTTGTTCTTTGCAACGTCTCAATCGGGGCTATATATCGACCGTTTCACGCCATTGTTCTTAGTGTGTCATCCCTGATCACCCGTCTCGCCGGCGAAAGTTTGCATTGCCTTTGACCCCTGTCTCATGAATCACACCGGATCGATCAGCCCTCCATAACCGGGCTACAAATTTATCATCACTTCCTGCTGAGAGAAAAGTTTCAAAATGGCGAATCCCGATCGGTAGTTGTTTTGTGGCAAGGGATAATGTTTTGTAAATGTATGAGAGATTACAAAGAAGTTTCGCTATTACGTAATGGCTTCTTCGTCACTAATGCTTTATCTTCGCGTATCTCCACCTAGAAACGTAAATACAAATATGTATCCTTTTCTCCCTCTGACATTTTTCTATAATTATGCTTTTCATTCCATGACTTCTAAGTATTTAGTATATTAGAAAGATTAATAGATAAATGGACTTTTTTTTAAACACACAAAATATATTGTTTGTGTCGACGCAAACGAGTGTTTTGAGTAGTACCCGAAATGCGTGCATCAGGTTCGTGTCCCAAAGCGCTTGTTTGGTTCCGAATTGCATTCAAACTGCATTCTTTTAAACTTTACAGGTGTTGACCATACATGTATCTAATGTATATAGGTATAACAAATGACACTATTTTCTGCAATATATGAGAAATGCATAATATTGTTTCTTCAAAACAAGTAACTCGACAATCATTTAAATCCAGTCCGATTGTGCTTATATTATTTTTGTAAATATATTACTTGTTTTGGTACATGTACATCGTTTACTCATAATTCTTCATGTATCATCATATTAGCTAATTATTTATGTTGCAATGTATTATAAACTTGTTATTGAAGAATATGACAAGGTAGCGATATTAATATTCATTTCAGGATTTATTGAGTGTATTATTTTTTTACTGATACTTACTGATAATCAGATACATGCACCAAATTACCTCAAACAAAACAAGCATAACACAGTACGGTTAAAATCATCGTTATGTTTACACAAGTACAGTTTAGCTAAACTCCGCCATATGCCTGGTATTGGGGAAAATAGTCATCACATATACCCATATTGCATGGTGCTTGTTTCATTTTTCTTACTGTTAGTGACAAAATATGATTACTTCGTTACTCTGGTACAATATATATATATATATATATATATATATATATATATATATATATATATATATATATATATATAGTTCCATGTTCAGTGAAAATGAAGCTTTACACAATAAATAAATTGTACAAAACTCCATCATAATTAATGCCAGGAATGAATCGCGAAGGAAATATACTACACTTTAATTTACATCTGCATTCATTCGACTTGTAGAAAAGCTACGCTTATGTGTTATTGTATAGGGCCCTGTCGAAGTTAATATTTACGGACGTAATTTTTGTTGGTACATGTAGCTAAACAAAATGGTGACACTAGACCATTAAGTTACTGGTACGATATGAGACACATGTCAAAATGCCTGACACAAAAAGGCATTCAGGTTTTCTTGCATTTCTTTCTGTTAATTTAGCTTTACAATGCCTCATGGTGTTAGAATTACGACGTCGGGCATAAGATTAATTCTTTCTTGAAGGCAAAGGTTGAAAATGATGTGAAATTTAATACGGTTTCTCGGTAGATTCGTGCCCATTTAGTACAAAAAATTACTAAAACTACTTTGAGCACGCCCATGGAACAAGTTTCACTCAGGGAGATAAAGCGCCAGTAGTTGATGGCGTGTTTGTCATACTCATCGACGTCTCTGTAATACTGGAATAGGAAACTTGAGTCATTAAAACGATGTTTGAGCTTCATCGTCTGACTAAATGAGAAGGAATCGTCGCAACTAATGTAATGACACATGATTCTATCTGATATAGCAGTTCAACACAAGATACATGTGCTCTCCACCACGTAATGCTTTCTCCCTTTCTCAACTCCCCCCCCCCCCCCCCCCCCCCCCCGGCTTCAGAAACCTGAGGATAATTGAAGAAACAAATTTAAAAACTCGCTTTTATGTCTAATTCATTTTGTGTTCACATTCCATCCAAACAATTTCAACAGCAACAGGATATTCAGTCGTTGTTTATTCTTAACAAATGAAAATAAAAATATTAAATACAATATTGGGGTCGTACTTTGTGAAAAAGTATGCACAATTACAGGAAATACAATCGCTGATATGTGTGTGTGTATATATATATATATATATATATATATATATATATATATATATATATATATATATATATATATATATTCATACGTGATGGACCACAGTTTACGTAGCAAGTAAGACTAAGGTAAATTACATGGAAACATGCCGTAAAGTTCGGGGAAATTTATTATTTGCTGTTAAAACGTTTTATAGGAATGATTAAACTCGTTTGACCAGGAGTCCATCTGGGTACCTAATTCTTCCATTGAAAAAATCGTGGTCGAATCCAGTGGTGTGTATCTGTATTGTCATGAAAGTCAGTGTGAATGAATGCATCGTATCGACTACTTAAGCTGGCAAACTGGTCAAACAAGATTTCAAGCACTGTTTCAAAATGCAGAATAAAGTTACTTTTTTTAAATCGCTTTATAAACAAGAATATACGAATATCAGTTAATTTATCATGCAACCGTTACTTTATTTTGATTAAAGCATGTCATTTATGTATGTATTTCTTCAAAAAGAAAATACAAGCCCTTTGTTTTCAAGCTTTATATATGTATATACATACACACACACATATATATATATATATATATATATATATATATATATATATATATATATACATACATACATACATACATACATACATACATACATACATACTACCTGAATTAGGCATCTTTTGCGACCTACTGGAAAAGAATATGTATTCGCTTCGTACGACATTTTAGACCAGAGGATTTTATTCCCTTCTTGGGATAATTGGAAATTGTCATTTTTTTTCTTTTTTTCTTTCCTTTACCGCAAAGGAAAGATTGTGGTAATTGTGGCCTTTGACCTATAAACACTGGACCTGGAACTAGAAGTGTCTCTGTTAACATGTTGCATTCTTGTTCCTCTAAATCGTGTTTGATTTTGTGGCACATAAGAAAATTACACCGTTCTTGCAAGTCAGCAGGTAAACTCACAGCGCGATCAACAACAAGCATACAAGTGAGGATGATTAAGTCTTTACGGTGAACATTATTTTACTGCTTCTGCCTTCTCGTCTGCGCCACAGGAATAAGTAGACACATCATTTTTCTTGATTTAATAGAACCAAGTTCCTGTTAAAGAGTTTCTTCTGTCAGTCCAAAACTCAAGTGACACTTCACCGCTTACTGCCTTTAAAATAAATTAAATTTATTAATTTATCTTTTTATTTATTTGGGCGTCGCTTGCTTTCTTCACATTAGTTTTCAGTTGATGAAAATTTACTTCAGTACTTAGTTTTTAGGGGTCAGAATGAACCCTTCCAATGACTGATCATATTTGACTACAACTACGTTGTTTAGCTGATTGAATTTAACGGCACTTTTAGCACATTGTTGGGTGTATCTTGCCAGAGAAATGGGAACTAAGAGCCTTTACAAGGGACACGTAGAGGCAGCCCACCCGGCTTGACTGAGTGGGTATAGAACCCGCCACCCTTGGATTTGGAGTCCGTCGCTTCAGTAGATGAGCTACCGCACCTACTATTACGACGATGACGATGATCAAGAAGAAGAAGAAGAGATGTTACATTACAACATGGAATGAACAGTTCCATGGTATCGATTATGCACGAGACTAATCTTTAAGAACGTGTTGCAAAATTGGTTTTAGGGATTTTCGATTCTGCTCTTTGGAATGTCCTTTGATTTATACTCAAAGAACTCGAACCGTAATAACCGCATGTCTTCGATTGTTTGTAGAGGGATTGAGGTTGAAGTAAGCCGAAAGACAAATGTTTGTTCTGAGCTGTTTGAGAAATGTAAACTTAGATTATCACCATAGTTCTAGCATTCACGTTAATCGAGATCGTGCCAATCGAGAAATGATTGACCCACAAAAGTAATCATACCTCACCACCTGTTGGTTGGATTTATGGCTGTTCTTGAACTAAAAACACGTCATAAATTTAATAGAAACAACGGGCGTTCACTTTGGTTTGTGATATATGTATTCATCTGGGAAAGATGTTTTATATTAACATTGTGCATGGTAAGTATTGGGAGTATGTAGTGTGCGTTCATTGAATGAAATCTATTTGACTTCTCGTTGAAGGGCCAGCTTTGGTATGACATATATGTGTTATTTAGATACACCTCAGACGAGTTGTATCACTGATCTAACAGCTATATAAAACCTATCACTGCTAGATCTTGCAACGCTGATGCACAATAGACACATGCCCGGATTTAAGCGGGGGGGGGGGGGGGAGGGGGGACTTGACCGTCTAATTATTTTTGTTCAGTGGTTGATTTTAGATTTTTTTATTTTTTGTTTGTTTTTCTGTTGTGGTATTTTTTTTATTATTTTTTTTTTTTTTTTTTTTGGGGGGGGGGGGATATAAACATTCTGCAACCCTATTTTAGCTACAACATTATTGGCTTGACAGGTGTCATTTTGTTATTATGCCAGTAAAATCAGGTGTGAAAAGCATATTGTTAGTTACTCAGTCATGTTTTGTTAGACAATGACATATCAGCTAATCATAATTATTAGCTGCTTATCGGTGATCGTCGATACCGCTGACCAATGATACTCGTGGTATTGCAAGTCACACGTAGACCGCGTGAGAATGAGGCCAGCTGGTATAATGTTATCATCTGATTTTATTGTGCGGCCTCGACCTTAAAGTACCTCTCCTCCTCTCCTCCTAATATCACTTATGCACTTAGATTTCTTATGCACCCTTACGTGATGCCCGCCAACTGATATGAGATGCCTACTTACTGTGTGTTTTCTAATTACTAACACGCTAATTGGTAGTGCTTTCAAACGACTATATTATACAGGTGGATCAACCCATGTCTGTTATAGGTAATAATCTAGGACAGGGCATCGACTTCAATGATTGTAAAAATAACTAGAACTGTTAGTTATATTGACCAGGTTTTAATTTACAGCATAGTGTTTCAAGTATGTCAAGGAATTAACTTTATAACGTGTAATTGGTACAAGTGTGTCAAGGAATTAACTTTATAACGTGTAATTGGTACAAGTGTGTCAAGGAATTAACTTTATCACGTGTAATCGGTACAAGTGTGTCAAGGAATTAACTTTATCACGTGTAATCGGTACAAGTGTGTCAAGGAATTAACTTTATCACGTGTAATCGGTACAAGTGTGTCAAGGAATTAACTTTATCACGTGTAATCGGTACAAGTGTGTCAAGGAATTAAGTTTATCACGTGTAATCGGTACAAGTGTGTCAAGGAATTAACTTTATCACGTGTAATCGGTACAAGTGTGTCAAGGAATTAAGTTTATCACGTGTAATCGGTACAAGTGTGTCAAGGAATTAACTTTATCACGTGTAATCGGTACAAGTGTGTCAAGGAATTAACTTTATCACGTGTAATCGGTACAAGTGTATCAAGGAATTAACTTTGTCAAGTGTAATCGGTACAAGTGTCAAGGAATTAACTTTATCACGTGTAATCGGTACAAGTGTATCAAGGTATTAACTTTATCACGTGTAATTGGTACAAGTGTGTCAAGGAATTAACTTTATCACGTGTAATTAGTACAAGTGTGTCAAGGAATTAACTTTATCACGTGTAATCGGTACAAGTGTATCAAGGAATTAACTTTGTCACGTGTAATCGGTACAAGTGTGTCAAGGAATTAACTTTATCACGTGTAATCGGTACAAGTGTGTCAAGGAATTAACTTTATCACGTGTAATCGGTACAAGTGTCAAGGAATTAACTTTATCACGTGTAATCGGTACAAGTGTATCAATGTATTAACTTTATCACGTGTAATTGGTACAAGTGTGTCAAGCAATTAACTTTATCACGTGTAATTAGTACAAGTGTGTCAAGGAATTAACTTTATCACGTGTAATTAGTACAAGTGTGTCAAGGAATTAACTTTATCACGTGTAATTAGTATAAGTAGAATCGTTAATGTTTCTGTTTCAATGTGTCGTATCATAATCTGCTCTCCAAGTTCAAATACATTTAACGGACACTGATTACCGTTTGTAGTCGCGCATAAGACAGGGACCCTGATATGCCATCGCATAATGAACTGTCAGATCAGGATCTATGTTGTTTGTTCTACTGATTACTCATAACAAACTGCATAGGCACAGATCTGCCGGCGTATTATGCGACGTAAATCTGGATCTATGCACTTAAGTCGATTCAAGTCAAACCACTTAGAGCATCACCAATCCGATTTAAAAATAAACACTGTCGTCAGTGTTTAAGATACATCAGTCTTTGCATGTAAACTTGTAAACTTAGGTAAGTATCTTGTGCCAACGACGTGTGTGTGTGTGTGTGTGAGAGAGAGAGAGAGAGAGAGAGAGAGAGAGAGAGAGAGAGAGAGAGAGAAAGAGAGAGAGAGAGAGAGAGAGAGAGAGAGAGAGAGAGAGAGAGAGAGAGTGAGTGAGTATAATTATATCATACTTGTACGTTGCATTCCATCACATAGTCTTTATTCCAAATCCACGAATTATATTTTAAATTGGGGGGTCCCGGGTGGCCGCGTGGTCTAAGGCGCTCGCCTTTACCGATCGCTGCCATCTCACCTCTGTCCGCGTGGATTCGAGTCATGGGCTCGGCCAGTGTGGTTATATGAGAAAGCTTGCCAGTAGCTTCCCGTGGGTCGGTGGTTCTTCTCGGGATTTTTCCGGGTTCTTTTCTCCACCAGATATACTGGCCACCATGTATAGCCAGCCTATCATGTGCTGAAAAATGGCGTTAAACCCATAAAAAACAAACCAAACCAAACATTTTAAATTTATATTACATCTCGTACCTAACATAGACAATGCATCTGTGTTACTTTTACAAATATTATATATGGATCTGGTCATCTGGGTACTTGGTCATATCCCAGACACTTTGCATCTAACGACCGCAGTAGCCGGTAAATACAACCGCTAAGTTAGGCGTGAATTCTCGTAATGAAACTACAGATAAAGCAGGCTTCAGAATACAATGTATTAGAATTCATGAACATGTTTTGTTTTGAGCAAAAATTGCCCATTTTGTTATCACAATTTAAGGCCTCAAAAATGTAAAGAAAAACTTGACAAACAATAAAAAAAATCCGTGATTTTTTCATTAATTCGGGCGTTACAGAGGTTAGTCTCGTCCCAAGCCACGGCTTCTTACCAATACAACACCGACACGCCAAAACAAAGGTATTTAGGCAGATGTATTTATAAGTATTTCATTTCTTTATACAAAAACCCGTCCACAGTTTCAATACCAAAAATAATGTTAAATGACTCCGAAAAACAAAATCTGCCTGATGTCAGTAAAATACAGTCGCATTATTGGATGTTTTAGTTAAACTTTAAGCCCATATACTCATATACTTATAATATATGTCAGTAGTTACGTATTTTAGAAAACAATACAACCAAATATCAATGTCGATAACAGTCGTCAGATGTAAAGGAAATCGCTGTCGAAACACACGAATCAGTTTATGATCACGCCATATGGCCACAACGAAATAACAACAACGAATCGACGCAGTTCAACTAACAATCGCACAGTGGATGTTGTAACTGAGTAAACCGATCAGAACATCGCTCGGCCATTTCCGTCAGACCGTGAAAAATAACATCGGAAGTAGTTGTAGGAATATACAGGAGTTAGATTTGTTTTGTGATTCGCCTCCGGCGGAGTGCACCACATATGTTACCATAGCAAAGGTCGACAATGTTCCAATTGCGGCTTTGTCTCCTTCCGCCGCCATATTGTTCCATGTGAACAAAAGTAGTTCAGAACATAGCTCTTAATAACGATGAATTACATCTGACGTTTCTTTCTCGACTTAACGGAAAAGGCCGAGGATGTTCTGACTCTGAGTAAACTGGCGAATGGCAAGTTACTAGGCGGAAATGATGTATAACCGAAGCCATGAATAGTTGCTCGAATGATGTTCGATAATGATTTTTCCATTCTTTCCTTAGAAAAGAAGATGAATCAATATCTTACATTTTAAAATGTTGAAAGATGCTAACGGTTCTCTCTCTCTCTCTCTCTCTCTCTCTCTCTCTCTCTCTCTCTCTCTCTCTCTGTCATTGATTTCACCAAAGCCTTTGATTATACAGTAAGGGATAACGTATGGTATAAATTGATAAAGCTTGGTTTAAGGGGAATATTCTAGATATAATCAAATCAATGTACAGCAATGTAATGTCAAGAGTTAAGTATGATAATATGTTAAGTGATGAATTCTCTTGTGTTCTTTGTGTCTGGCAAGGTGAATGTTTATCACCATTTCTTTTTTCAATATTTGTAAATGATTTAGAAGAAGAGTTTCCCATGCGTGGTATTGAAGGTATATATATGGGCATTTTACACCTTTTTATTCTTTTATACGCAGATGACATTATCATTTTTTCAGGTTTGCCCGAAGGCCTTCAGGCCGCGTTAAATTATTTGAAAGATTATTGTGCTAAGTGGAAACTTGTGGTTAACACCGCAAAAACAAAGGTTATGATTTTTAGAAAAGGTGGTATTGTTATGACGTCTGGTGGTTGCTTTACCGAAGCATAGACAACATTGGCAGGGCAATCTAAAAAAAAGCGATATTTTACTTTAAAAATATCTTTATAAATTTACATCCTTAAAAACAAGCTATGTCATGAATCTTTTTGATAGACTGATAAAACCTATCTTAAAGTATTGTTGCCAAGTCTGGGGATTTATTCCTGCTAAATGCATTGAAAGAGTGCATTTACATTTTTGCAAAAAGATATTAGGAGTGAAGAAGACAACGCAAAATGATTTTATTTATTGGGAGTTAGAGCGTACGACAATGATAGTAAATAGATTTTATTACATTGTGAAGTATTGGTTTAAGATATTAGACGCAAAGGAGGACAGCTATATAAAATATATATACCAAATGATGTTGAAGGATCTAGAAGCTCTATCCATTAAAGTAAATTGGGCATATTTAGTTCAAGATTTATTGTCAAGCTTAGGATTCTATGAAGTTTGGGTTAATCAAGGGGTCAGTAACACTGACATATTTTTAGTTATTTAAATTAAGGCTATTGGTCAGTTTTATCCAAAGTTGGATGGATCGTCTTAAAAACAGCAGTCGAGCATTATTTTATGTAAATATTGCAAATTTTTGATCAAAACTTTACCGTGACTGCGTCTATTCTTTGAAATATAGAAATGCAATTGCTAAATTTAGAGTACCCTCTCACAGACTAGAAGTTGAAGCTGGTAGATGGGCGAGACCGTATAAACCAATGCATGATATACTTTGTTCTGTTTGTAACCTCCATGAAGATGAATATCATTTTGTCCTTGAATGCTTACTGTATAAAGATCTAAGAGCCAAATATATAGAGAAATATTTAAGAAAAAGACCAAATATGTTTAAATTTATAGAACTTATGAATACCCAGAATACTAGAATTTTGAATAATTTGGCCACTTACATTTATAAAGCTTTTAATCATAGAAATACCGTCGTATATTCATAGGTCTTGTAAATATTTTGACTGACCACTACTTCAGTATGAATTTAAATTATATCATTTCTGATTTTATCTTCATATTATTACCCTTAATAATGTAGATATCTCTTTCTCCTTACGGAGAAATTTTTTGAATTAACTTGCTTATTTCATTTAGATTTATCTGCATATGGACGCTTATGTAATTTCGTTTCTTACTATGATTTCTTTGTCTATTGTATACTATAGATGATGATACTTTGTTGTTTATTGTACTATCCGCCATTCAATTCAATTAAAGACCGTTTGGGCTATTGGAATGAATAAAGACTCTTCTTCTTGTATGTACTTCAGATGTTGCCAAAATGCAGACATAACATAGCTAAGACGTCTTCCTGTCAGTCTTGTTCTGGATCTACTGCAAGAATTAATTTATTCGCTCAGACATTTTACATGGGGCAGTCGTGCTTACGTAGTATACATTCAGCATGTCTATGTCAGTTTGTTTTGACGTGATGTTAATTTTAGTCCTGAATAGATAGATGGTTATGTGATATGGCAAAGGTTAACTAGAACAGTCCTAATTGATTCTTGATTTTTCTCGTTTTCCCACAGTGTCTTTCTTAGTCCACTTCTCACTTTATCTCTTTTGTCATCCAGAGATTTTGCTGTCTTATCCATCCATGCATTTAATCAGTATTTTTTTCTGCATAGACAGTCCATTTGTACATTGTATCTCTGTATGTCATTATATTTACCTACCGTCTGTCTAGCTAATTAGTTAGCTGACTGCGTTACTCAGAGATGCAATTTCTTGGGTTTTCCAGTCAAAACAATTGGCAAATATTCATGGCAACCAGAGATCGAAAGCCCTCCGAAACTAATCGGAAGCTGTCAACAATTACCCAGCAGGATTTCCTCCGTCGCACAGTGACATCTGAAGCTCCAAAATGTCGCTAACCAACTGCCATTGTCCAAAGTCAGTAAAGGGGAGGAGGCCAACAAAACACCCAATTAGTAGCTCGCCTATGTTTTTGAAGCTAATAATCGAAATTTTACCATTTATAGAAAAGTTCTAAAAACGCATAAAGGCATTATCTGCTTCAATTTGTCGCATTTATCACTGAATCGTGGCGCATTTGTGTATGGAAGAGCGATTGAAGCAGACGACATTTAAATAGTCAATAATAGACAAAGCAGACGGCAATGTATGGCTGAGACTAGCGATTATCTATCTACCTGCTATCCTCAAAACTAGCGGCTTTGGTCTGAAAAGGCTCGTTTGAAGAAAGAGGTAGGACCGACATGGCAGATGAATCAGATAAAACATAACACGAGTTTCGCCTTCAGAAATGACAATAATTTTTCAGGACTGAACTTAACTTGATGTGACAGATAAATTACTAACAAAAAATTATTTCGATTCCGTGATCGGAAATGACTATTAGTTATGTTTTATCTTAGTCTTTATCGACACTTGTCCTTCACAGCCGAATAATAGCAGTTGTTCAGATTAAAGCAGTGATATTTTTTTCCCCACAGATTATCGATGTCAGGGGGACCAATAGTGCAGAAGTCAAAGTTTATTCCAGCTCCCATACGTGCCAACATTCGCCACTCTCACGATGACGAGAAGGAAGCGAAACTGGAGACATTCGAGGACCCTGAATTTTGTGTCAGTCATTCGTTTTTGAGGGAATACGTTTTGTGTTTAAATTAAAAAGGAACTTTCATTATTCATGAGTGAAGCGGTATTTTTGTTATTCAAGGAAATGGATATGATTCAGTAAAAATCAGACATGGTGTTGAGGAGGGGTATCAAACACAGCAGCTTGGCGGGAACGTGGCAGTATTGTGTTGCGTTTGTAACGTTAGTCTTGATGGCCAACGTATTGATTCTTCACAGGAAATTCTCTACCTACGAGAACGAAAATTTCATCGACGCTGGCGGGACTAGTCGGCATTTTCGACCAGATAACTATGGTGCAAGTAATCGTAGATTTTTACATTTTCAGTTATTTAAATCCAATTTGGAAAATTACAGTGTGTTCGAGAGTAGACTTCGGAAGCTAATGGAAATTATGGATACAACGTTGGACAACAGCGCTTCCCATGGGAGCACTGAGAGATTTCTGTCCGTTGATCGGTACTTTCAGGGACAGCATTTAGACTGTGATGGCATTGAAAGTATTACAAATAAAACCTACATAGCCTCGGGATGGACCAAGGCAGTGTACAAGGGTCTATACAAGGAGATGCCTGTGGCCCTGAAGACAGTTGATCCACAGGGTCAGGACGTCAGCACATGCATGGAAAAAGCGATTTCGTCTATAGAGTGTTATGCAAACGCAGCAAAGAAAATTGTTAAAGAAATGGTTATTCTACAAGCCCTTAATAATGATAACGTTTTGAAGGTAAGTGTATGCAATATCATTTTATACATTTATGCATTGAAGGATGATGGCCTAAAAAGAAAAGAAACCTTTATTTGGTCGCTACTATGCGTCCTTGAACATATGAACATCAGTGTGGTAACAATACATTCTGCGCCCCCCCCCCGCAAAACTTAATTTTGGGGCCCCCTCCCAATAAAATTTCGCATATTTAATGGCAAGTTTGGGCTCCCACCCCCACCCACAACCCTCAGCAGAGTTGCGGGGGTTACTTGGGCGGTTGCTACGCCACTGATGAACATTAATCACTCGACGTTACATTCACCTAATTGTCTATTTAATAGTTCTAATAACTTTTACAGCCAGTTGCATATGTGAATGATTTTACGAATTGAGTACTTGTGTAGGAAAAGTAGATTGTCAAACGTTGACAATAAAGTCGGCCAGTGGTATTTAATAGACCGAGATGTTTGCTACAAAATGCAAATGAATATAACACGGTATTATCACTATTTTAGTTCAGCTTAAGCACAATGCATATGTATAGTTTCGATTTTATGTCTACCATGCATTTGATATTTGACATGGCAATAATTCATTCACCATTGATTAGTGAGGTGTGCTTTAGTTTGACATAAATGTCGGCATACCATCTCTTCATTCATATTTAATTAGTGACTTGGTTATGGACTGTTTGAAAATGGGATTGAAAGTATCTCAATAAACAGATTAATAGCAGATAAAGTTCAATTGACAAATATTTAAGTGAGCGTAGATGAAAAGTGTCCCAATGTAAAGATTGATTTCTTTTAGTTTACTCGATCTGTGACATAAAATCAATAGTCATACAAAGACAAGCCCAATTTTCTATATTTCTTCTCTGCTTTCTTACAGGTATACCTTACAACAACGTCAGTAGTGTCTAATACCCAATATTTTTTAAAAGTAATTATTGCATTTTTTTTAAAGAATTATTTGTCTTTATTATTATCTTTAATGCAGTTTGTTAGCTGATTCTTCATCGTTTTGATTGTAAAAATGATAGCAGTCTTATAATCACCGAAGTATTTAGCATCAGCGAGAATTATAATACCCATTCTTATCACTCCAAAATCAAGTCGTCAGCTTGTGAAATATTTACATAAAACCTTAATCATGCACATAATAAACATACATTATCCTTGACACGATTTATTAATTTTGTTGTTGTTGTTGTTGTTGTTGTTTTTAAATGAAATAATTCAGCTCTCCTCACAATGATATCCTTGTTCCACGAACTCAGCAAAGTAAAATTTAGTTATTGTCGAATTTCACAACTTTACCAGAAGTTCTACCTATCTTTTATACCGACATTATTAGAAGACACATAGATAAGACATGCAGGATATTAAAATGCAAACCATGCATGTATAAATTAATTAACATATTATATGCTTGAACTCATGAATATTAAGAATTGACAGAGTACATACATAAGATACTCAGACTCTTTCAACATTAAGGTTTTGGTTTGGTTTGGTTTGGTGTTTTACGGCACAGCAACACACGTAGGTTATTTAGTGCCGAAGCAATTGGAGTAAAGTGCCTTGCCCAAGGACACACCACAGTAGCTTGACACAGGCTGGTCCGATGGCAGGATTCGAACCCGCGCCATTTGGATCGTGAGTCTGGGACGCTAACCATCAACATTAAGAATTGACAATTTACATACATAAAATATTAAGACTCGTACAACATTAAGAATTGACAAATTAAATACATAAAATATTAAGACTCGTACAACATTAAGAACTGACAAATTACATACATAACATATTAAGACTCGTACAACATTAAGAATTGACAAATTACATACAAAAAATATTAAGACTCGTACAACATTAAGAATTGACAAATTACATACATAAAATATTAAGACTCATACAGCATCAAGAATTGACAAATTACATACATAAGATACTCAGACTTGTACAACATTAAGAATTGACAAATTACATACATAAAATTTTAAGACTCGTACAACATTAAGAATTCACAAATTACATACATAAAATATTAAGACTCATACAACATTAAGAATTGACAAATTACATACATAAGATACTCAGACTTGTACAACATTAAGAATTGACAAATTTACATACATAAAATATTAAGACCCCTACAACATTAGGAATTGACAAATTACATACATAAAATATTAAGACTCGTACAACATTAAAAATTGACAAATTTACATACATAAGATACACAGACTCGTGGAACATTAAGAACTGACAAATTACTTTATATACATAAAATTACAACGAACATGGTATGGATAATACAAGTTATACGTGACATTGCCGCATTTACAAACTACAAGCACATAATCAGGGATCAATGAAATAAATTGCATCCATAACTTATAACATATCTCACTTGTGTGACATTAGACCATACGCATACATTCAGAAATTTAAAATTACCTGATACAAACGCTTAGATGGCATATATAATTACATGCAAAGAAAGCATTACTTATAATTTAATTGAAGTTTCGGGTAACTTTCAGTTTAAAAAAATTGGGTCAACAATATTCGAAATAATAGGCATATTTTAAAAAAAAAAGATATATTACCGGGACATTCATTTTTAAAACCCCACAAATAACCTCAGTAATTGGTAATCCATGAAAATGACAATAATCAGAGGAGTTTGTGTACTGGTCCAAGTAATATTTAAGTTGCAATGTCTAAAATCCCCAAGACGTATTCAGCAATTGACGCTTTTTGAAACATGCCTTTTCAATCATACAAATAAAATGAATTTTATTTCAAAATTTAATGCCCAGGATTTCCAATTTTTTATTTACAACTTACAATAGACAGTTGTAAAGTTACAGGACAAAGTTAAGAGTGTAAAAAGTAGGTTATCAAGTCCGAATTTCTTATTAACCAATGTGTAGCTTAACAGGTGTAACTTTAACATGTGTAACTTTATATGTGTAACTTGACATGTGTAACTTTATATGTGTAACTTGACACGCTCCATAGTCAGTCCTTCGGTTTTGTCTTCTAAAAGATCACTCCTTTCTAAGGAGCCTACCAATTTCTACAATTAATATAGATAAATAAGTATTTTTGTGATATTACTGACTTATAAAAAATTACTATTACTTATAAAGTCTTTAGAAAATGGATTTTTTTAAAAACTATTTGTTTCATACTCTTAGACCAGATGATGTATGTGGAGGAATACTGTTAAATCATACTCTTAGATCAGATGGTGTATGTGAAGGAGTACTGTTAAATCATACTCTTAGATCAGATGCTGTATGTGAAGGAGTACTGCTAAATAATTGGTCCAAATCAACGTCAGGGTCTGGAAAATTAGGAATAAATGGTCGGATAAATGGTCGGATAATCGAAGTTTTGATGTATTTGCGGATCAGGACGATGGGAATTTTATGGTTGACACCATCGAGTTAAAAGCCATCCAACCAAAGAAACAAATAAACAAACCAGCAACAAGAAACAAAAAATACAGAATATTTTTGGATGGAAATACTGACTGGAATGTTAAGGAATTTAATTACTGCAATAAGCCCATCGGCCTTTGCTACATTGATAGCAGACAGTTAAAACTTTTTATATATATATATATATATATATATATATATATATATATATATATATATATATATATATATATATATATACATACATAGCTGTAAAACACGCATCATCGCTAAATCTCAGTGTAAAAGTGATGAATTAACATTCTAGTAACAGTAGATAGTACTACATTAAATGATTACACTTGTCAGTATAGTATATTTATTTTTTTATGTAATGTATCTGTCGAGGCAGATAACTGAAGTCAGACTGAAGTAAGGCATTATTTCTCAGTTGGACAGCATTATAAATAAAAGTTTTCTCCAATATACAGTACATCGGTATATCCTTCATAAGTTCCAGATACAATGGACATTCGATGAGAAAATTATATTCATCTTCTAGAATTTAGCAAAATTTACATATTCTATTTTCTCTGGGAGTCTTATTTGATCTATTCCATCAACCAGATTCAATTTCCAATCTATGTGCTGATACTCCTAATTTAGTTAATTCAAATCTTTATTTTCGGATCCTAATATTTTCTAAATATGAATGATAGTAAACACTAGCAAAAATTCTGTAGAAAACATCTCTTGATGAATTCGCCAAACTGGGATTCAAATTTGACAAAAAAGTTCTCAGACAAACTTTGTTCTATAACAGCTAGAAAATAAATTATATCACCAACACCTTGGAAAAGCCAAGCTTCGTAAAAACCTAGACTAAATAAGATAAGTGTAACCAGGGTAGCCCAGTTTTGCTTTCCTGGTAAAACCTTACTGATAAATACGGCACTCCTTTTGTTCCTTTTAAGTCGCAGACGCGTGAGATGTTTTATAAATATCCATTCGAAGGAATATCCTTCACCAAATCTAGAATGCATTAGCAATACTATGATAGCAAGATTAATATAAATCATCAACATCATCGTTATCATAATCATCATCGTCGTCGTCGTCAATTATTTCCTTCAAAACTTATTCACTCCATAACATAGTGCATTATATTCTAATGGAATCAGTTTAACATTACTATATGAAATAGAGACGTGGAGTAAATACATATTAAATGAAAATTGTTGTTTTGAGAAAGGGGGGGGGGGTCTATTTGGATTTCTGAAAAATAGTATTATGGTGCAGAAGTAGACTTGTAGAATTTTTGAGAGCTTTAATTATCTTGGTCTTGTTTTTTGTTTTCGTTTTTAATGGTATGTTTTCAAAAGCACAACAAACTCTGGCAGGTAAAGGAATAAAGGCACTTAACATTTTGAATTCACATTTGAAAAGTCTTACAGAGAAACCACGAAAATGTATTGACTTATTTGATACATTGCTCCTATTCTTTCGTACGCCTCTAAAGTTCGGGGATTTAATAGTGCTAATGTCACTGAGCGTGTACAACGTAACTTTGTGAAGTATGTTTTGAATGTAAGGTGTCGACTCAACAGCAAATGCTACCGTGTATGGGAACTTGATCATTTGCCTGTGGAAATAAAAGGACTTGTAAATATTATAAAATATTGCTTATAAATAAAAAGTAGTGAGGATATAACATTAACTACATTGCACAAAGTATTCTATAGACAGTCAGAAAATAATATCTCTTACTGGATTACTGGATATCGTTGTTGAAACACTGTTTTAGATATGTATGGTTTTTCATAGGTATGAAAATACCCTGATTCAGTGGATGGTAAATCGTTCTTAGTGTATTTACGATATATATATATATATATATATATATATATATATATATATATATATATATATATATATATATATAGAGAGAGAGAGAGAGAGAGAGAGAGAGAGAGAGTCAACAATTTTGCATATGAAGATTATCTTGCGCTTTTGATAATTCTTAAACATAAAATATCACTGACAAAACTAAGGGTCTCTACTAACTCACTACAATTAAGACCGGTACATTCGGCACTACTCGGATAGGCAGAAATCTTAGGTATGTTTATTATATTGTGTGATTAAAATGATGTTGAGAATGAATATCACTTTGTATTGGTTTGTAATAAGTATTACTTGTGGAGAAAATTCATCATTGCAGGGTATTAATGGAGACACCCATCTATGATATAAAGTATAGAGCCGACGAATTGTTCTCGTAAAAAAATGATGTACTTTAGCACAACATGTGTATTCAGCATTGTAAATGAGAAAGCAAGATATATCATCCGATCCCATCCTCAACTCTAAGGCTTGATAGTAATTTATGTGAAATTATATTCATTATTTAATAATTATTTATATATTTCTTCCATATTCATGATAAAGTTTGTGTTATACTCAGTAAGTATGTGCTTAAGAGTAAATACAGAATTAGAATCTATATATGAGCTTGCCATAATAACTTTTTTCCTATTACAATTGTAATTTTTGCAACGGTGAAATAATAATAATAATAATAATAATAATACATAATACATAATACTTGACAAGTTCTAAATTTGTTTGTTCGGTTTGAGCGCAGTTTTCTTTTTTATTCTCTTATTCACAGTACCATAAAAACAAGTGATAATACAAAATTTCAGCACATTGTAAAAGTGGCGCAAAAACTTATCAAACTCACTTAGATTATATATATATATATATATATACATATATATATATATATATATATATATATATATATATATATATATATATATATATATATATATATGTGTGTGTGTGTGTGTGTGTGTGTGTGTATAAAATGAGAAACTCCACAGAACAGATTGTGCAGACTTCAAACATGGAATGGAACGAAGAAGAAAGTCAGATGGCGGAACATTTCTCTTCCCCCGGTGAAAACTTTCAATGATGTAATCCTGATTGGAATCGCCCATAATTCAAAATGGAGCACGTGTTATTAAAAGTCCAAACAAACCTGTTGGCTGTGAACTCTCAAACCAGGTGGTTTAAATCAAAAAGAATCCAAACGGGTAATTTCCCGTGCATTGATGGCAAGAAATTTCCAGGTTACCAAAATTATATTTTCCTGCTATTAATTCCCTTTCTCAAACCCACGATCTTAACTTCCATTATTCCATTACAAAAATTTAAAAAAATAAATAAATGCAAACAGATGCATATAATGTATTTTATTTTATTTTTTAATTAGTCACAACACAACTGTGTAATACTATTTTAGAATTTTTTTTACTGTTTTTAAGTAATCGCTAATTCAACAAAGTACTATATTCGGGATAAAATTCAATTGGACAGTTGTCGACAACCCTATATATGGCGCCAATTTTTCATTGTTTACCTAATTGCTTACTTCATCAGTTGCATTTCTTTGTTCTAAATGTATTGTTTCTGTAAATATCTACAGCCAAACATCATTTAGATTCTGTGAAGCAGTTACGTATTCGTGTGTTTTGTTCTTGTCTCGTTTGTGTAATCGTCGTATGTAGCTGTGTGCCCTTGACAAAGGAATCGGTAGATTCCAAACGCGCTTGGGCTGGTTTCACATCAGTTTTTCACTGTCGTTTGTCAGTTTTTCTTTTATGTATACGACTTTTCCTGACCCACACAATCTTTATGATCCAGTGCAATTTTGGAAAGACTGTTGCTTGGTGCGGCATATATATATATATATATATATATATATATATATATATATATATATATATATATATATATATATATATATATATATATATATATATATATATATATATATATATATATATATATATATATAGAGTACACATGTTGCTATAGAATATATGCTCGCCTGAAATCGTGTTTGTTCATTTAATGCTCGAGATCGTCATCTAGGCTTTCAGTCCCGTTGTGATAAAGTGGACGTTTTTCCGTTGCAAGATAACCAAAACATTATATTTGCATAGCACAGCCGGCAGGTGGCACAAGATTACTTTTGACGGCCCCTTCAACTACCGCCTTCGTCTGCTTATAAGATGGATTAAATGAGAGAGAGAAAATGAGAGAGAGAGAGAGAGAGAGAGAGAGAGAGAGAGAGAGAGAGAGAGAGAGAGAGAGAGAGAGAGAGACTTATGCAAGCATTCCCAAAAGGCACTGGCAGGTGAGCGTCTCGAAACAAATTGTTATTTTTGGACTGGTTCCTTACTGTAAATCAATGAAACTCTAGGCGACAATAAATTTGGGAAAGTAAAAGCAGACAAAGTCAAGCAGTCAGTATTTCTTCACAGCGATAGGGTGCTAAGTTTTGTCTTCAAGACGTTTGTCGATTTCGATCACTTCCACGACGAACGTTTTAAACTTTCACCTATATATGGCATTTTTATATAGCCCATCCCTACAGTCCAAGTTTCCAAGCAGTTTGCATTTTTTCTTACAAACTAAGCGCGGCTATACTGACCTCGTTGTAGGGTATGTTTTGGCGCTCAGTCCAAATGTGTCTGTTCCGATCAAGAATTTGTCAACTACGAACACCGTTTTCTTCATGACCGAAAAGGGCTAGGAGCAGAGATGACGATATTCTGTCCGCCATCTTGCTTAAGTCTATATAACACGACTAAGGTAGCACTCCAGAGTTTTGTGCAATAGTTGATTGTCCAGAACGCACAGTATCACATGCGAACTCGCCCAGATCAAACATCAACACCTTCAACATGTATACATTGTCATGATTGTCAGAAAATGGGTAAAAATTATCAGTACAAGTATTTCCAAGGCAAGCCTATTCTGAGCGTACTGTATTTCACTCCTTGACTACCACACGAACCCCTCTCTCAACAGTGTTTCGAGAATCTACAATATTCAAAATTTTAGCCCGACAAAAAACTCATATTGAATCAAAATGGAAACATTTCTATTGTAAGGTATTCAGCAGTGGCGACCTAAGGGTAAATGGCGCCCGGGGCGACGATGATGGCCGAAAGGGCCAGAATATGAGGCCCGAAATTTTATCGGCTGTTATGGCGCCCCAAGACCTCTGGCGCCCGGGGCAACCGCTCCGTCCACCCCCCATCCCCCGTTAGTACGCTACAGGTATTAAGAAACGTGTCCCAAATAAAATTTGAATGGAGAGAAAAGAGAACCATCACAGGTCCGTTTTCCCAGAAACTACCCAATTGGACAATTTCCGAAAACGATCGAAAGTAGAGCTAGGAGAAATTGAGGAAATACGAATCCATATTAGAACTAACAACTTAATCGCGAACCAGGCTGGTGCATATATGATTTTGTGCTATAAATGTCCCCTAATGCACACAGCCCTGAATCATTCATTCTTTATATCAGGGAGATACTTACGGGAAATAGGACAGATATGTCTATAATACAAAATTTAGCTTATGGCCAATCTTACGAAACTATCGAGTGCTTCCTAAATATACGCCATCTTACTTCCGTCGAACTCAAAGTAACCTTCGATCAGGATCATACTTTGGTTGGAACACATACCAGCTTAATCATACTGTACAAGTTTCGCTCTGGAGTCTTTGTTTCTGTCCGCTGAATACTTCTTCACACATCCGATGGTCGTGAGACCGCATTTAGCTATCAACCGCCATCTGTGAACAAAGGTAACACTAAGCAGTTTCGTATGATTGGCTATTGGGTACATTGTTATACGCGCTATAAGGCGGAGCGTATTATGTTATGATGTTGTCCATCCGTCCGTCTTAAGAGCTGTCCACCATCCAGTTACCAAACTTTGTGGATGGCTTGCACTTGGTGTAAGGAAGAATCCTGTCGATCCCGGGATCAAAAGGTCAAAGAGCAAGGTCACTGTGACTGAAAAAAGAAAACTAGTTTCTGCACAATAACTCTGGTTCTCCCACCATCTACAGCTACTAAATCTTGTAGACTGCTTGCTCTTGGGGTAAGGAATAAGCATATCGAGTTCGGAGTCAGAAGGTCAAAGGTCAAAGTTACTGTGACTGAAATGAAAATGGTTTCCGGACAATTATATTAGATCTGTATCACGTACTTGAACAAGATGTTGTGGATGGCTTGCACTTGGAGTGAGAAAGAAGCTAATAAGTTTTGTGATCAAAATGTCAAAGGTCAAGGAGATCACTATGACTGAAAGAAGAATATGGTTTTCGTACAATAACTTTAATTCAACGTCACAAACCTGAACCAAATTTTGCGAATAGCTTGCACTTGGTAAGGAAGAAGTCTATCGATTTTTTGGGGTCAAAAGGTCAAAGGTCGAGGTTGTTGTGAATCAAAGAAGAAAAATGGTTTCTGCACCAAGATTTCAGTTATCGACCATGTGCCTTCGTCAAAGTTTGCAGATGACTTACACGTTGTGTAAGAAAAAAGTCTATTGACTTGGGGTCAAAAGGTCAAAAGTCAAGGTCACTGTGACAGAGAAGACATTTTTTTTTTTTGCAAAATAACTTTAGTTGTAGAACACTTACCTTGACCAATGTTTGTGGGGGACTTCCACTTAGGATGTGGAAGAGGCCTGTGGATTTTGAGTTAAAATGTCAGAAGTCAGGGTCTTTGTGGCTTGAAGAAAAATGGATTTTGCAGAATCAATTGTGTTCTAGAGTAAGTGCCTGGGCCAAACTTTGTTGATGGCTTGCTCGTGGGTAATAAAGACACCTATGAATTATGATGTGTAAAGGTCAGAGGTCACAGTCTTGGTAAGACTAATACGAAAATAATGCTTTCTGCACATTAAGTAAGTTCCAGACCCCATACCTTGATCCAAGGTCGAGGTCATTGAGACCCGTTGGTCAATAATCTCCGGAGTCAACCACATCTTACTAGTGCCTACATAGAAGACTATAAAACACGGGGCGGGCGTATAATGTACCGTTCTAGGATACTCTAGTTAATTGAAGAGACATTTATAATTTCTTTGTGTATCTCCATCGTAAATTACAGTGGTGTCTAGAATGCACGATTTCGTTCTGTGTGCACAAGGGGACGATTATAGTACAGAAACACGTTTGCAATGACCAATTACATCACTTCACATCATCAGTCAGTCATATAATGTTTCTAAATTTAGAGAAAGCCTTGTTCTGGCTTTATAAGAAAAACGTTTTTTTTTTTTTTTTTTTTTTTTTTTTTTTTTTTTACCAGACTGTCGTCTTTGCTGATACCTGGTCTAAATTGGCAAGTTAATATCACAGACCGGTAACTAGATTGGTTAGTCAGTGACGTGATTCGCACGTCAATGACTCATTCCAAAAGCGGATATTTTTGTAAAATTCCTCTTGAACTGCAGTGATTGTTTGGTAGTTTCGCATTGGAGCGGTTCACGACGGGTAAAAAGTACGACATTTTGTGTACTTTTTCAAAGATGGCTGCTGATAGTTATCTGCGCATACACCTCACAGTGGGTTACCTCCATTGGGAAGGAAAATGACACTGCCGCTGTTAATTTGTGGGTAAATGCCACCTGGAGACAACCGTACTCTTTCATAACTGCATCGCACTAATATTTCGATTCTGTATGCTGTGATCTTTTCTCAACAGTGGCTTTTGTGCAGAATGGGAAGATTTTGCCAAATACGTAGGGAAAAAAAAGTCAGGAATTATTTACTTTCAGTGATGGAGCACAGGGTTGATGATATTGCAAACTGACACTCGGCAGACATCACAACAATCTGATGGCGTTACAGTGAAGCGCATCTGAGCGCAATACATAGTCTGGTTCTGTTTCTTTTGTGGTTGATTTTATTTAAATCAGCGTGCTCGTGTACTAATACGCGGAGACGATGGACTAAGGTTTAGATGACCAAGGGGTCAAAGCAACCTTACGACAGCGATATATTGTAAAAGAGTGTGAGCGGTGAGCAGTTTTACGACCACAGGAAGAGTGACACACTAGTCAGAGAACCTCTCGTTTGGCGGAGATCTGACAGCCACGCGAGAGGTCTAGTTGAACGATACTATTTTGTCTGAAGAAAGCCACAATCGAAACGTTCTTGGCCTTTTCCATCGCATGGTAGAAAAGATATTTGATGTAAATAGTAGCCATTTTGAACTGCTCTCTAGCCCGTGGTTTTAACTCATAATTTCTGATGTCACGACGACTCAATTACATGTCATTACTAATAGCAATATATGTCATAGCTTGAGGCTATTGGAACCGAATGATTTTTTAATATGTCATTAAAATGTTGAGGCATAACATTAAAACTTAAAAAGTGGAGGCATTTCATTCATTGTTGACACGTCATTGAATGTTATTTTAAACATTTATCTTTTTATGAGGAACTTTTCTTCGCACATCTAGCCGGATGTTCCTGCGCCCAAAATTTCCAATTTGAGAAGTATCGCTAAATCGAAGTTATTCGACACGCATCGGAAAGAGACGATGATGTTCCGATTGAAGAAAGGTCCATGATGTTTTTCCACTCAGAGCAACCTCAACCTTTTCTATCAAGCCAGAAACAATTAAGATGTATAATTCGAATTGATCTCCCATTTTGGGGGGAAAACAAAATACTAAACAGCACAAAATTCATGTGCAACAAAGTAGCACGCAGCATACGATCCTGAACGTAAATAATAGGTCAATTGAACATACTCAAGTTAAGAAATATATTGTTAACTGAGTAGCTTTCAATTTTCTTTAATGAATCAATACTTTTGTTTTCATATACACAATGGCGTAAGTATTTCGTTATGTGATCATTTCATTTTCATGAATGAAATGGGTGCACCTGCTACACATCTAAGGTTTTTTTTTTTGTTGTTTTTTTTTTATGGAAAACGCCGAGGATAATCAGAGTGTACGTTTCTCGAGCGAAATATCATAATTGTCATTTGTATGTATGCCCAAGATTAAATGGATGTGATAATGCTACAAGCAATGGGAGGTATGAATTAGTTATTTCGAAACTCCTTGAGCACAAAACTAGAAGCAAGACTCCGTGTCCAAGATCACTGACAAATTTTAGTTTGAAAACAATATTTTTGACTATGATACCTATCCGCACATGCATAAATTCGGTGACACATTTAGGATTCCAGAAGTCTCATCATGGTCTTCAGTTGCTCGGAGAGTTTTTATATATTATGTGTTAGAGATTTGATTGGTTTGCGGGCAGTTTACATCCAGACCATATTTGAGGATTTTTTTAATCTTCTTTCAGACTTTGCAAAATCGAATAATTATGAAAATAGCAACTTTGTCATGCATGAGATTTTTCTTTGAATTTTGACAAAACTTTGGCTTGGTGACTTTCAACTCACTAAAATGTTTGTTTTTTATTTCGGTAAAGTTAAATTTATAGTCTTTTCATAATGCTTTTCTTAAACAAACAAAAAAAAATTACTTCGGCATAATTTAAATAAAGAATCATTTAAACCATTAATGTCAATCTGTTTTCATATAGGTGTGTCTACGGTAACCATTGACAAGTGATTAATGGTCCCATTTGACATGCGACTCTTTAGTAAATGTGTTTTGCCGGTAAAAAGACAAACAAGATCATTTCAGTTAACACATGTTAAGATATTGTTTATGGAGCATTTGGAATTTATATCGAAAGACTTCAGTACGGGATTTTTCACAGTGACAAGAACGTTTATTTACCCATATCATTCGCCAACCTCAGTATTTCAGTATCTCCTTTATATGCATGGATTTGTTTTATTTAAATATTATATAATACTTGAAGAAGTAAAGTTATAGTGCTCTGCGAATTATTTTCGTCGTTTTCTAACATTTAAGGCACTTGTGATTTGTGAACAGAGAACGTTTCCCACTTTATCAGAATTACTTGTTACGATATATCATTCTTCTCGATTAGTAATTTGTATGCATCCTGTATGAAACCTATGTAATAAAAACGCACGCTAGCTTAAATTTTATTAAACGCACAGTAAACAGGACATATTTTTCCTTCTCCTTTTTCTGAATCGTTTTCGTTCCATGTCCACGTCCAAGCTTTAAAATTTCAAGAAGTCTAGTTTCCGTTTGTAACTTTTTTATTAAAAATATGTATCATCTAGTCTGTTTTTTTTTTTTTTTTTTTTTTTTGGGGGGGGGGAGAGGGGGTAAGCAACAGTCCCGAAGTTTTGCAGAAAAGAATAGGATCCTGATAACACTGATATATTTATAAGAGACACAATTAACGATAACTTGGCGATTTCTGTGTTTTCTTTCAGTAGCTTTACTAAAATTAGTTTTACTTGTTATCTGATATAGTTCAAAAACATTATTAGAAGTAATACTAAGTCTTCACTTTTTAATCTACAGGCTTTGTCCCTCAGAATTATTTTATTATCAGACATCTGTGTGGCTTTCGTCCATTTCATTTTCAGTACTTCTGTTTCATATGTTTTAAAATAAATAGCTCGACACTTTTGTTTCCGTTCCCATCTCTGACAAAAATGCACAGATATTTGAATGATATACTTGGAAAGATTCCCGTTTTCTGTAATAATGTTTTAAGTCAAAATGTTAAAAATGCATGTATATAGTTGTATATTTATCATTGAGAAAGTACGCAAGATGTTTAAAACGAGCAACATGAACACGATAGTTACTGTTGATTTACAATAACTCACCAAAGTATCTTTCTCTCTGATTAATTTGAACGCTAAGATACTATAGAATGTCATTGTGTATAGAACAGATGGATAAATACTAAATATATGTCATAAAATAAGCAACTTTTTCGTCATAAAGGTCTGTCCCGATGGTTTAATTCTTACTGATGGTGAAAAACACAGGAGCTTGACGTTAGATAGTGTTTATATATTTTTTTGCATTGTATCTTTGTCATATACAGGGTACAATCCAGAAAAGACTGTAAACATTAGGCAAAAAAAAAAAAAAAAAAAAAATATGTGTGTTTCCTATTGCACTGGTTTTAAATTTAGGGTAGGCAGGTAGGGTGGTTTTTTTTTTTTTTTTTTTAACATTATATGTAAATCAAATAATATTTCAAGCGCTTCAAAGTACTGGGCAGATCCGGCTCAGTTGGATGCACGAGTAAATTTCGGCAATATGATTTTTTTATATTAAAAAAAAAAAATCGGGGGCTGGGGGTGGGGAAAAAGTGCTAGGGTCGGCAATGAGAAACAGGGGCGGTCTGTCCGACCGGAGACATATTTTGTTTTTTTGCTTTATCTAACGTCAAGCTTTTGTGATCAAAACGTCATGAATTAGCCCTTGTTACTTTAAATTTGTTTTAACTATAAGAATCGCGGTTATTAGTCATTTAAAAGAATTAACAAACAACAGGTTTACAAACAAAATTATGTTGGGATCATAATTTGAGTTAAAGATAATGTCACGCATCGCTCCATTACGATATCTGACGAGGTCCAATGTGACCTCTCTACTACCTTCGGTTCGAGGTTAAATGTCACGTCATGTCACACATTTTCTTGCTGTCTCGCTCGAGTACATTACATTTAGATTTAAAATGCAGCTTATGCCAGCCTTATTTTAGTAAGCAAATTGAATATCAGCATTCTGATATAATATCATATCCAAGATAACAACAAATTGCCTGTATAGTTGTTCAAAGGAATATTTCATTTTCGTGCAACATTTTACCTATTATTTAAAGTGTGCCTATATTGAATTATAAAAGACAATTCTTACAAGTTTTGTTTTGCTGTTGTTGTTTTTTTTTTTTGTTGATTTTTTTTTGTTTTTTGGAGAGGGGTGCATTTTCGCTGCAGTTGCTCGGTCTACTAGGAAGACTGATCTATTCCATTATTTCTTACAGGTGCTTGGGTTCTGTCTTCCTCGAAGCGCAGACGACAGTCTCTGGGTTGCCATGGTAACTGAACTTGGAGAATCCGTCGATTTAATAAAGCTTCTCCAAATGTCATGGGAGGACAGACTAAGGGTAAGTCTATGTCTTCGGTGTCAAATGATTTTCTGGACTATCTGTCGTTTATTTTGAAACGCTCGAAATGTGTACGCAAGTGGGTCGGCTACGAAAAAAAGGAACAACAGGCACCCAGCAAAGTTTTCATTTCATTTCAAAATGCATACTGAAGAGTTTTGTAAACCCTGCTCTCTTTCAAACGAGACCATGTACTCATTCTGACAATTCTAGATTTTCATTTTTACAAATGTCGCTTATCTCGTGGTTGTCCTCCACAAATGTTCGTATTCATCATGTTAAGTGCTGTATAGGAAATCAATTTTAATACAGAATAACCGAACTGTCCATATCACTACACTTCAGGCATTCAAGATTTTCTTATTGTAAACGAAATAATGTTTGTAGACTAGCTTTCAAATTAATTAAGCTTATATCTGAAGAGAATACTCGGCTAGTTGCTTTGTCACCGGTAGATGATTTTTGCGTTTATTAAGATTTTTAGATAGAGTGGGAGGGGGGGAGAGTGTTAAGGTCAATCTTGACACTTTAAAAAGGTTTATCTGATTAGTGTTGTGTTACACCGACAAACGGTGTACAGTTACAGTCACTATATAGATGTTCATTCTTTTAATACAAAATCCTTCATTTAGTCATACAAATATTTGGTTTCATAATAATACAATTACATTTCACAAGGGCACTGTTAAGTAATTCATCTCAAATCATTGCATGAAGGAATATTGTATGTAAATACCTATTGACATGGATTTGACATATCGATCGACAAGGTCTAATGATTAACCGGTTTCGTACCAAAGGTCCTTTTTATCAGCTATGAGCAATAGATCGAAAATCTAAAGTTCATGTACATGTATTTTTATATGCAGACACATGAGAACGTCCCAATATAAATTCATCTTATTACCATAATTATTGGTATAAATATGTCACCATTGCTTCCCTGAGCTACCATCACCAATACATGAAAATGTTCACAATCTGGAACTAAACCCCTGAAAGTTAACTCGACTAGGTCGCCTAGGCACAATAAAACACGTCGCCCATGGGTGGTCCTTGTGCCCCCGTGATTCGTATCTTTTCAAGAACTTCTTAGCTGATAGAAGGATGACATTACATCATCAACTTACAAGTGAGTCAGTGCCATTATATTCTACATTATATTCTATCTTACTCGAAATTCTTGTGACGATAAGACCAACGACAGAATCGTCATTGTGGAAATAGATTGATTTTGTCTTTTGTTTTGTTTTGTTTTCATAGAAGCCCTGCCATTTTGTAAAACGCATGACGCCGTTCAAGATAACACATAGACCAACAGGTTGTTCTCAGTCTTTTTTTCTGACACCAGTCATATCAGAATAAAAAAGGCGGAGAACAACTTATTGGTTTAGACAACAGATAGCCTATCTGTGAGGCATTCCCAATTTTGTTAGCAAAAAAATAAAAATTAGACATTTATCCTTCGTCACATTGCAAGTCAGGCTGAAAATTCACTAGATATTTAACTAGACTACATTCCCCCCCCCCCTCACTATTTCATATCTCTTTTAGAGGTTATCGATATGCAAATTTGTCATGGAAAAAAAGACGAGGCCATCTTTCGTGCAAGTAGGGCCAAGTATAAACAGATGGAGGCTTTCCAAATGGACAGTTCAAGCAACACGAAGTTACGGGGTTATCTTGAGTCCCACAAACGGCATACACTCGTTCACTGCTTGTACTTGTTCCCTGGACTTGACCACATAAAAAAGCACTTTTTGTGACCGACGAAGTCGTCTGGCTAGATAATCTAAACGTACAGACTTGGTCTACTTTGGTTATAGTACGGTGTGCTCACTTTAACGAAAATGTTTATTTCAGGTGACGTTGCACATGTCGATAACTTGAAATAACCCTGGCAATACCTGTTGATTTTTCTTTTCTTCGAAATTAAAACAACTCGAGTCTACGCTTCGTTTTCTCTTGAAAGATTGCCCATATCTTGAAGAAAGATTAACAAAATACTGTTACACTAATAATTGTCGCGGCGTTTTTCATTTATTTATTTCTGTAATATGCTTTCATCACACCATCAAAGATGATAAGTTGATAAGAGAGCTTTGGGAAAATTGGGCATAATCAAAGATGATGTGTATTTCCTATTTATCTTCCATTCATATGCACAAGTAACTATTATTATTGACATCGTTTATCTTTGTCCCTGCATACATTATGTAAGGATTGCGCTTGCACCGGAAATAAATTATGCCGATATTTTGAAGATTGTTTCAGTCAGACGTGTCAGACAGATTTTTACAGAGGTGCAGTGCGTGCCTATTTCTTAAATTAATAATGTCAAAATTTTTGTCATTTCCCGTTTATTTTTTGCCTACTGAAGCTCTCTTGCTTGTCAGAAACACCGTGTCAGATTTTTAAGCTCTTTAGGCTGGTTCCTTAAAACTTACTAATGAAGATAAATTGCTCGGGGAGTCAAAATGTCCAGGTCAGAACATAGTTTCTGGTTTCTCCAGAAAACATATGTCTGATAGTGCCACGTAAATGAGCCGGATGGCATTCAGTCTATGATAACATCCCATTCGCAGGAAACGAATCTCAAGGTTTTGATAGGGATTTAGATGGGAGTAGATATAAATTCAACTAATTAGTGCAGGGCTGTCAAAGTGGTACGAAACATATGCATTTCAAGAACTCTCATATCAGTATAGATGGCGTGAAGATATACCGAAGTCGCAAAATAAAGTCATGATTTGTTAAACAAAAGACAAGAAAAATTAAAAGTCGGAAAAATCGCACTTTTTGGGACTCGAAAACCCTTCTGCGCCTCCTTTTTAACTTTATTTCATTGCCTTATTTAAACTCTACTGAAATAGGTTTTTAATTTCTTGTAATAAACTGTATTAGTTTTTATTCCAATATATGCGCTATCCATAGAGAGCAATGGGGCAAAGTGATCAGTACCTTCCAGTTTATTTAAATAGACCATTGCATTGAGATATTTTGCACGTCAATACTGTACACTTTTTTGTGTTATAAAATTTTCACTTGAGAGCGACTTCTTCTTTTTATAACAATACAAATTGAAAGAACAAGAACCGCAATGACAACACTAATGAGTAAGTACTTCCTACGCTTTCCTTTCAGTTTAATTCCTTCCATATCTGGGTAACTATGTGAACTTTTAAACTGTACAGGTTGGCCTTTCGCCTTGGTGGGCGGGCATCAACGAGAACCAGTGTGATTTGCTACACCCAGACAACAATGCAACTCCCACACGAACAATGTAGTCTGCTCTCGTACAATTTTTTTGGTGTGATTTTCTTGAATAGCCTATTGACGTGACAAAAGAATTATCGTTGACGGGTTGATTTTTTTTTCAAGAGAAATAAGTTTAATCATTCATCCGGTTGACATGAGACATTTGAAAGAACCTCTGTGGCATCTTCACCCCGTGTATGCAGTCACGAGTCACATGACCACATAGGGCCACCCAGTTGTACCACATAAAGGAAGAATAAAAGGCAGAGTACAAATTATTTTCTGTCATGTAGATTAAAAATAAGGCCCCCCCACAAAAAAAACAAAAAAAAAAAAAACAAACAACAACATGGGTTTTGAGTAGCCAATGAGTAGTTACATTCTTATTTGTTATGCCACTTAACTTTTCTTTCTTTCTTCTTTTTTCTTGGAAAAAATGTCGGTGGACGCGATGGCTCCAAGTATGTGGGAGCAAGCAGGTTTTTTTGTGACTAAAAGTAAGTTGGATTAAATCAGATGAACTGACTTTATAAATATTTCGCTGGTATTAACAAACAGAAATAACTATAAACAATGAAACAGTTTTTTTTGTATAATTGATTGAAGTGGGGGTGGGGGAGGTGTTTGTCCTATGATGCATTTAAAATGGAACCAATCCAATGGAACTTCCGGTTGCAATACTATGAAATCATCATTGAAAGGCAGACCACTGTGGTACAAATTACGACGTTTAAGAATGCAAATGTTTTTAAAGGTTACAAGCATATTTTTGAGTAAGAACACAAGTATAGTTGCATAAGGCATCTCAGACAATACCGTATAAACTTGTTTGTGTTTCCGCGATGTTTTGTATTAAATATAAAAGAAAGTAAACATGTCCTTTACATTTTTTGAGGCAATAGCTGAATAGCTCGCCCAATATTAGAATTGTGGTGCTAGAACGGATTGCAAGAATATAAAAAGGTCATTGTCTTTTCGGAATCGTAACGTATAAGAGAAGGATGTTAGTCTCCAGCTAGACGGCTTAGGGATCAGCATAGATTTTGGTTCTGGTTTTGTTTTGGTGTTTTACAGCACTGCAACACATGAAGAGGCAAGTTGAGTCAAGTGCCTTGCCCAAGGAAACACCTCAGTAGCCGATCCGAGCTGCATAGCTGCATATAATAAATGACGTGATTGGAAGAAAAAAAAAGGAGGAAAGAAAGAACGATAGATAGATAAGAATGAAAGCACGAAATAACAAAAATGCATAAACGAAAAGCTAACAGTTTCATACCAAAGAAGAGAGAATTATTTTAGCAGTAACAAACTGGGTTACGTATAGAATAAAGACTTTTGTTGCTGCTTTTTTCTCTTGAACTATTTCTAAGCAATTGGTTTTCTGTCCTTCCAATAAGTCTTACGATTAGAGAATGGCTTTGATTTTGTTCATGAGCCAAAGTATGTCTTGAAACTTGTAAATACTGGCTTGTTTCCGATCCTGTGCACTGCTTCTCCAAACAAACAGGGTCTAGGGGTTGAAATGATTGCATTGTTTGACGCTGTAACCAAATCAAGTCTTCAGGCGAAACCTTGTTAGTCTTTGTGCGGCCTTTAGTTTAACTTCTTATGCCTTTCAAAAATGATGAATGTGTGTGCCTTTACATTGATAGAATCGCCAGACGTCTTCTTTGTGAAGATCTCGCACCGAGTTTGGATCGGGAAATGGCAGTGTTTGCCAAATCGGGTCTAAAAGCCTAAAGAAAAAAGTGTGACAGAAACGAATATGTAGACGCCCCATTGGTTATCTAAGAAAACATAACTTACTGTATTGAACCATTAAAACAAAAACGATACAGAGCGATGGCTACGCATGGGTTTGAATGAAAGTATTCCCGAAAATGCTGGCCTAGGCGGCTCTGTTGAAACCGAAATGGCTTCAGAATTGACGCCACATTTTAAATGAATTAAGTTTTAACATTTCCAGGTTTAGTGTTTTTAGCTCTACTGGTCATAGATCAGAAGAGCTTATGGGATGGTCTGTTGTCCGTCGTCCGTCGTCCGTCTGTCCGTTAGCACAAGTTTGTTATCGTTACTCCTAAACTTCTTTGAGGATTGCCATGGAACTTTACACACACATTCATCCCATTGTCTTGTTCGCTCTAAATGAAAATTGTGCCGCTCGGACATCCAATATAGCCCCCACAGTGGCCATTTTGAAAATCTTGTTATTGCTACTCCTCATAAATTGATGGTCATATCAACATGGGATTTTCACTAAAAGACTTCTTGTGAAATCTAGTTGGTCCTAAATGAAAATGGTGCCGATGTGAAGTCCAATATAGCCGCCACAGCAGCCATCTTGAAAATATTGGTATTGCTACTCCGCCTAAATGAAAAGTCATATTGACAGAGGGTTTTCACTAAAAGACTTCTTATGAAGTCTGCTTGGTCCTAAATAAAAATGGTGATGATCTGATGTCCAATAAGGCCACCAAAGTAGTCATCTTGAAAATCTTGTTATCGCTACTTCTCCTGAACGAAATGTAATATTTCCACGGAGTTTTAACTAGAAGACTTCTTATGATGTCCAGTTGGTTCAGAATGAAAATGGCATCGATCTGATGTCCACTATAGCCACAACAGTGGCCATCTTGAAAATACTGTAATCTCTATTCCTCCTAAATGGATGGTCGTATCAAAATGGTTTTTTTTACTAAACAACTTCTTATAATGCCTAGTTGCTCCTAATGGTGCCATTCAGGCATTCAATATGTCTGCCACATTGGCCATCTTGAAAATCTTGTTATCACTATGACTCCTAAATGAATGGTCATATCAGCATGGGGTTTTCACTGTAATACTTCCTACGATGTCTGGTTGTTTGTAAATGGTGCTGATATGACTTCTAATATGATTGCCACAATGGCCATCTTGAAAATCTTGTTATCACTACTTTTTCTAGATGGCTGGTCATATTGACATTGAGCCTTCGCCAAAAAACTTATTATCATGTCTAGTTGGTACTAACTAGAAATGGTGCCAATCTGATATCGAATATGGCCACCATGGCATCCATCTTGAAAATCCTGTAATTGTTGCTCCTTCAAAACCGTAAGTCATATCAACATGGGGTTCCCACCAGAAGGCTTCTTATGATGCCTTGTTGGTCCTAAATGAAAATGGTGCCAAATTGACATCCAATATGTCCGCAACATCAGTTAATATGAAAATCTTGTTACCCCTGAAGAATATCAAAGATGGTTTCAAGTCTCCGCAGTCAAAAGGAAAAAATGGTCTTATATTGTAATTCCTGCAAATTCTTTTCAGACAGTAGAGCGTCAGTCTCTTCGAGGGACTCTTGTTTTGTATTGCAACAAACTGATTCCCTTGACTGATACAACCTAGAGGCGAGAGATATATTCTTTTCGCGATGTTTATGCCCTTTCTAATCATTAATATATATCAGGGTTTAAAAATATGAGGAGGCAAATATTTCTATGGTTCGAGAATGTCTCATGAAGTTCGCTGTTTATGCAACATAGTCTTCAGTTCCATTAGATTGTAGTTGGGATTCCAACACCCATTGATTTTATACATGTTTACGGAATTCAGCTGGATTTTCGTTTTCATATGAGTACCATTATAACTCGTGCTTGCGAATTTTAACTTCAGTTCTTAGACGATGTAGAGCCTCTTAAAGTCTAACCCCACGAGAAACTAAGGCGCATCAAAGTATACTAGAATAGAGATGAATAGAATTTGCTATTTAAAAGCATAACTTCTCCGATGCAATAGTGTAATTTTGCCTTTGATTAATAGTTTTCGTCATTCATGTCATGTTTGTTTTTGTACCTAAATACGTATGTACATATTAAACTATAGATGGCTTGCTGGCCGGCTGGCAAGCTAGATTGATAGATACAGATAGATAGAAAGTAATTCATAACATTCGAAATAATTTTAATGGATTTTTACCCAATTTTATATTTGCGCCTAAAGAGCAAACGGATGTCTGAGCTGCTACTTTCTATGGCAACTACATGTAAATTATTTAGAAGAGGAAATTTTCTTCAACTTATTTTTAATTAAAAGCTAGCTAAGTTCCCGCGGTTTTATTCCGTAATGTACAATGTAAATGGGTTCTTGTGGCACGTGAGGTGAGTAGAATCACGTTGGGTTTCTCTACTGGCATTAATTACGGACCAGCTATTGCCAAGATTGACCAATTAGCGTCTCCGGGCAGTAATGGAGGCTGATCTTTTCTATCAAGTTTTCCGCCAGATAAGACACGTGGTTTTCTTAAATAGGCCTGGATCGTGTACATTTTTCGCCCAATTACCGTGACATTTGGGTTTCAAGCGTGCGAAACGGGCGTCAGTCAAGAGTTGGGATATTTAGTGTTGTTTTAAACTGTTTTGACATCTCAATTTACTTTTCACTTGTACGCACTTTTCACCCCGGAGAATGCTTACACACATGTCAGGCATAAGTAGAACATTAGAAAAATATATACGTTAGAGCAGTTTACCAGCATATTGAAATGCAAACGTTTGGGCCTAATCTCGTTCTAATAACAGCCCAAATCGAAATTTAGTCCTATGGCAGTTCCTGTGGCAATCATTAATGAGATGGGTTCTCTTATGAACGATCCGAAATCGTGTTTGTAAGAAGCTGAATCAAGTTCAGAAAAAGCCCTTCCTTCTTCGTCCTCTTCCCATTCTTCCTCTTCTTCTTCTTCGACGAAAATTAGTTCAACAATCCGAAATGCATTTGAGTAAAGGGTCTTGACATCGTTACCTGTAACATGCTCTGGAGGTGCAAGACTGTCAACATTTCTTCAAGACTTTCATTTAGTCAGTCGCTCAATCACTCATTCATTGGGTTGGCCCCCTCAGTCAGTCAGGCAGGCATTATGTCGCTCTGTAAGTCGATCCGTATATAAGTAATTTAGAGGTGAAAAAATAATGACAACGGACGATTCCGAATATGCTTCCAATTAAAACCGCAAGTAACTATTGTACGAACAACCAACTAAGGATTCGAACAATCATGGATGAAGACACGTAATCTGTGATAGGCAAAGACTGCGGGATATACTAGTATCCTTGAATCACTCCACACCTTTGTTCTTTTATCGCGTGATTCCCCACACAAAGCCTCAGATATCAAATGATACATGGAACATCAGTATCTTGAAAAAAATCGCTTTTGACATATAACGCTTGTAATTGTAAACAAGGTCTTAAAAATAATGCACACAATGGATATCAGTTCATCTAATTCGTATCATGCACAGGCTAATCGACCCATTGTTTAGCATATCATTTAAAAGAAAAGACAACTTGTATTAATCACAGCAATGAAGTATATATATATATATATATATATATATTCCGCATACTATATTCACTTGAACCCTCGAGCAGTTGCCAAGCTATTGTTTGATACACTTATCATCAGCATCTCTAGGAAAAATATACATCGAAAATATGACACCATTCATTGTTTGTAAGCAGTCTAACAATTTTATCTTTATAGTGGAGATCAAGTAATACATCCTATATTACACACGATAAAAGAATCAGAAATATGCATTTAACATATAGCTGGTAGAAGGGTACAGCAAAGTCTTCAATGTGTTACGACTCTATGGTCTAAGAAAAATGTAACAGAAAGAAAGTGAAACCAACAAATCATGTAAAAATCAACAAGCAATTTATTACTAGATGATTAAAATGAAAAATCAAAAAGTCACTTACAGTAATGCGTTTTTAAATCCTAATAATCCAATAAGAATGATTGTTCTAATCACAAGTCCTAAATATAGAATGTTCCAAATTCACGGCTGTGTCCTTGAATGTTAAGATGTGCCAATGGTCTCCAAAGTCCTGATGTACTAGAAATCTTGATGTGCTGAAGTCAAAATGAAGTATTCCAAAATCTCTGAATAAGTTCACATAAATTCCAAAATTGTCAATTAAAAATCCAAAATCCAAAAGTTTATGAGCACTGTTATAATCCAATGAATATTTAAAATAATTCCTCTCTTAGAATTTGGAATGAATTTTCACAACTGTAATAGCTCTTTACAAGACTGATGGTAATGTCAAAACTGAATAAATGTCCACCAAACATGGTATATATAAAGATTGGTCACATGACAGAATGTTCTAGAACATGAGTCATCTTAATGGAATTTTTACTTGTAAACAAAAATCAACCTTGACCTTCAAATTGAGAAAACATATTGATCAAAACAACCTAATTCAAGGACACTAGTTAAACATGTTTTTCCTGATAACATTAAGATTTAAGCAAATATTAAAGTGAAGAAACATTTATAATTTCCTAAAATATTTATAATATTATATAAACATCATACATAACAAATGCACAAGTAAATTATTGACCCTTTCCTATCAGTTCCATTTATGGGTGGTGTTAGAGTTGGATATCATTGTATCGCTTGTAACAGTCTGTGACATAGGAACATATTTTTGGCCTCAAGAGAAGGACACACACACACACACACACACACACAATGTCCCTTAAGGTTCCAAATATTGAGGAAATTGCTTGGCACCAATGGGGAAGAAGTTTTAGTAGAGGGACTAGACTGAAGTATGTGATACCATGTCATTTTCCAGAAAGGGGGGGGGGGTATCACGAGCAAAAATCTTTTATATCCCTCGTTGTTGCAGCCTGACGACTGTCAGATACTTTGCAGACATTAAATACTCGCTATTCCTGGCGTTTCTCGAAGTGCGGCGACATGAGAGAAGAGACTATTATAAAAACCCAGCACAAAACCCAGGCAAAAAAATATCAATATTTCTGCACTCGAAGTACGGAATAATTGCTACTTATGTCTTCATAAAGGTCACATGGCAGCAATGAACAGAGCGCGTGTCGAATCCCATGGATACAAAAAAATTATAAGATTTGTTATTCTCAGCTAATTCGCTCTCAGAAGCTTCGAGCAGCCGGTGTCGCCTACTTACAGCGACATTGATTTATTTTCTGCTCGCTGCATTTTTTTGGTCTCGAGGGAATTATTGGTTGAACTAAGCTAGTAATTTTACGAACAATACTGCCGTCTGGAAAAAAAAATATGTTATACCAGACCTGCTGTGGTAGAATACGCCGGTGTTAAGGATGAATAATTTCGCATTTGAGATCTTATTTAATCTTAACGTTTCAGTGCTGGTGTCTGGTACATTCCCTCTCTGTTGGTGATGTCGTGCTAGATTGGTGTCGGGAATACTTTCTCACAATCGCATATTGTAATCAAATGTAATTTCCTTTTAAAATGTTGCTATCAGCTTCATTCTATTTCCGTGAGCGAGCCTTCAAGTTTGGTTTTGTATAACGCTACAGTATGTGATCGAAATATAAGATTTGGATACAATACTGTCCCTTCTTGTAATCTGAATTATGTATGATTTCTCCGATAATGCTATTGTCCAGCATTGCCTTTTAAGCAAACTTAGCGTCAGGCAATTCTCGCGAGTAAAATGACTAGATGTTTGCGTCAAGTACAGGAGGAATATACAAATAACAACAACAGTATTACCGTAAAAACTCTTGTCAATAACTTTTAAAAAAAAATTATTATCAGAAAAACTTGGATTAAATATATGATATTATGATATGTCAAATTAATTTATATGGGTGTACATCTAGAGCAAACAATGATTAACTTTGCTATATCCATTTAGATGGAATAAAAACTTGAAAACTTGGGAGATTTAGTTGTATAGATACATACTCCCCTTATAATATATGTATTTTCACAGTATTTTACAGTATTATTCTTTTCAATAAAAATCCCAAGACTCGGTTAAACGTCATGTCAGTGGCGCGGGGGTGTGGGTAGGGGGGTGGGGGGTGGGGGGCGTGTGTGTGTACAAAACAAAATAAAACAATGGGTCTTCGGTTGTAACTCTGGACTTGACAAGGTACATGGGGGAGTACCTGAAAACAACATACAACTAAAAGGAATATAGTGGAAGTCTTCACTTGGCAGAGGTATGTGTGCGAACTATTTCTTGTGTTGATCTTTTGACGTGTCAATATTGCGCAGTATTATTCTTTCTTCTGTCGAATGGATACAAATTGCCGTTTAGTATGGTCCCGTCTTATATTTTTAAGCACTCTGGTTTTGGCGCAGTGTCAATAAACTCTTGGTTCTCGAGAGAACGCATATTTCAATGATGTCATGACCGCGTCCAGACAGAATATCTTAGGACTAACAAGAATTTGTACATAATAATGTTTAGTTGCTACACTTGTTGTAATTTTAAATTTTTTTTTACAAATTATAGCTCGGCCAAACACTTTCTATGCATAATGAAAAATAAATAAATAAATAATAATAATAATAATAATAATAAAACATAATATTTGCCATAATGTCACATTTTAATTTCAAGTACATTACGACCTTGAAATAAAACTGGGTCGTGTTAATTATCGAATACCATTGACAATAATAATATGCTCACATTGTCGACTATGACCGCCCCCCCCCCCCCCGCTTTTTAGCTCCACTGTTCATAGGCCAGATGAGCTTATAGGGTGGTCTGTTGGCCGTCGGCCGTCAGCCGTCCGTCCGTTAGCACAAGTTTGTTATCGCTACTCCTCCTAAACCACATTAAGGATTTATGTGAAACTTTAAACACACATTCATTCCTTTGTCTATTTGGTCCTAAATGAAAATGGTGCTACTCGGACATCCAATATGGCCGCCACAGCGGCCATCTTAAAAATCTTGTTATTGCTACTCCTCCTGAATGGATGGTCATATCAACATGTGGTTTTCACTAATGTTACGGAATTATATATATTTTTCCTTTTAATAATGGTATAGTGTACATACGGTAGCCTCGATCAATATTTCACCTATTTGCTTATAGCTTTTGTCATGTGGCGTATTTTCCGCGCGATAGAGAGTAATGAACTTTCGACCTAGTTCTTGTACTTTTAGGAGTAAACATTATATTAACTAGGAATTATAGTTTAAGGTCACATTCGAAGAATGAATCAATACAGTGTTTACTGCTTAAAACACTGGTACTCTTGCACTTTAGCAGAATCACGCATAACCTAATTCCTGATTGGTTCGGAGAGGGTTGCATTATTTCGAAATACCCTGTTTATTGAAGACGTAGTATGGGTTTTTATTTCGATTCTGCGCATTAATGCTATATATATAGGAAATAATCATGTGTTTAGATATTCTTCATAGATACTTGTGAATAGAGAGGTCATTACGAAATTGGTTCAGTTTGTGTGTGGGATATTCTTATTTGGAGATTTATTTATTATTAATACAGTACATTTAGGATTCAGTACTGTCTTTAATCTGAATTATTATACAGCTCCGTGGAATTATTGTAAACATTTATAAAACTTCTGAGATTCCAGATTCACAAGGATTATTTGGATATAACTTAATCGTACCAACATATTAGCACAGTGAATGCTATTTCATTCGGAATATTTGGATTACCTTCCGGAACAGTGAACTTTGAAACAATTTAAGACTTTTAAGGATATTCTATACTGTAAGTTATTTTTAATTCTTTCACTTTAATTGTTTGTTGAAATATTTTAATATTTTAGGAAATTAAAGATTTGTATTTTAAATCTCGAAAGGTTGTTTGAGTCTTTTCTTTTGTTACATAACCCTTAGTCGTAACACTAAAGACTTCAAGATGGCCGCATGGCAGCTATTTTTTCACCAGAAGATTTCTTATGATGTCCAGTTGGTCTTAAATGAAAATGGTGCCGATCTGACGTCCAGTATGGCCGCCCCAGGCCATCTTGAAAATCTTCTTATTCCTACTCCTGAATGTAAAGTCATATCATTGGGTTTTCAGCAATAGACTCCTTATGATATACCAAGTTAGTCCTAAATGAAAATTGTGCCAGTAGTACATCCAATATGGCTGCCATGAAAAAACATTGGGTTTTCAGCAATAGACTCCTTATGATACCTAGTTGGTCCTAAATGAAAATGGTGCCAGTCGTACAACCAATATGGCTGCCATGAAAAATCTTGTTGTCACTGCTCCCCCTGAATGGATGATCATTATGACATAGGATTTTCACCAAAAGACTTCTAATGATGTCCCCTTTGTCCTAAATAAAAATGGTGCCAAGCTGATATCCAATATGTGTACCACAGCAGCTAATTTTAAAATCTTGTTATTACTGAAGAATATCAGAAATGGTTTCAAAAATCGACAGTTAAAAGGAAGAAATGGTATTATCTTCAATTCCTCGAAATTCCTTTCAGCCAGTAGAGCGTCAGTCCCTTCAAGGGACTCTTGTTTTTCGTTATTAGACTTTAAACTTGAGAGGTGAATGAGTCCAAAAGCGTGTGAGAATGCGGATAAAAAGTCTTGCGTTTGAGGATTTATGAACGGTAATATTGAAAAATAATTAATTATTATTTATTTTAAGTAATCAGATTTATAATGGATAATCAAGATGGTAAAATAGGCCGATGTTAGGACGTCCACATGGTCAGTATAATGTCGAGGATAATGTACTTGTGTTTCAGGGTTAGAGGACGTTAATGGTGGTTTAACTGTCGAAAATTTGGGTTTACTGTTGACGCTTCAGAGGAACCGGTGATAACGGATATTTTGCGACTGGAAAAGCACAATTACCGTTTTCAAATCCTCAAACAAAGTACTTGTATCCGCATTCTCACACACTTTTGGAAAAATGTTAAAGAAAAGGGGTGGGGGAAATGTAATTCTGATAAACCCAAGAATAGTTTTAGGAATGCTAAATTAGGTTTCTTTCTGTGGTTTTCTTGATGAACTTTGTTTTCTGCGATATTTTTGTTGCACTGCTATACATTTTTTTCATCCCGCGGATAGTTTATTAATCGTATATGCGTCAAAACACATGATATTGCTTGGAAATCTTCTGACAAGGGTCGCCTGATTGTAAGAACTTCACAAGTTTGTCTCCACTATACAAAACAAAATTACATAGCAAGTAGAACATAACGAATAATATAAATGGATGGTTAAATATTGAATAGATAGGAAAGGGGAAAGAAAAGGTATGATACAAAACAGCTCAAGGAATGTTGGTGGCAAATGTTCAAAGGAAAGAACCGGTGGATTGAGTTGTTCTACTCGGCATGGTTACAAAGTGATCACCATTGTCTCAAAATGTAACGCGTAGTTTCTCTAATAAGGGCGGGGGGGGGGGGGCAGCAAATGATCTCTGAGATACGTCGGTGCCAAATTTGTGTTGATTTTATTATATGTACATACATTTATGATCGTTCGCCATTCTGCTAGTGTGTTCCAGTGTTCCAAACGGTTTGAAATTAAAGCGAATCTTTGCTGACATATTTAGATGACCCGGTTACTGATGTTTTGAAATACTTTTTTTTCGCGTTCTTCAGGAAAATATTATTAATGTTATCTGGTACAGAATCTTTGTTATTCAGCAAAGTACCGTCTATACTCGCGTATAAACCGCGTCCAAATGCAAACAACACAGACCCTGATCTGCCGTCGGATAATGCGCCGGCAGATCAGGGTCAGTGTTGTTTGTTCTACTGATTAGTCCTTACAAGCTGCATAGACCCAGATGTGCAGGCGCATTATGCGACGGCAGATCTGGGTCTACGCAGTTTGGAGTTGGTATTGAATTATACGCGAGTATAAACGGTAGATATTATTTTTACAACATCTTGTTTTTGAACAACTATGTCATCTAGACTTTCAGTACAAATATATTCAAGTACAGGTGGTTAGTGAATATTATTTCCAATAGATATTTTATATGTGCAGAGTAACTCCCGAATTTTCATTTAAGAACGGTGTGATACTAAAGGAAGCATTAGTTTCACTAATAAGAGACTTGAGTAAAGACGAACACAGTTTTGAATTGTTACTACTCAGGTTGGTTAGTCGAGCATCTAAATTTGTTATAAATCTTCTTTTAGCAATTTTATTTACATTATTCACGTTATTCCTCTGTTACTTGTATTCAAGAATATGATTGCGATTATTCGATTTCAATGTTTTTTTTCTTCTTCTAAATCTATCTCTTTTTGTTTTTATGTATAGCTTAGACATAACTTAAACCAAACACTATCTGAGGGTCTTATAGTTATTATCAGTGATGGAAGACACGAGCGAATTTATCCAGTTGTTCGTAAAAATGTTTACATATTTGGTTTATATCTGTGCTATTACTAAATAGTTTTATCCAATTACAATCACTAACAAGTCTTTAACTTTTCATTATCATCCCTTTAATATAACATGACTTTCCTTGTGAATAAAATATATTATATTCTTTGAATGTGAGAAAATATCCATACTGCGATCGATATAAAAATACGCCCCACCCCACCCCCACGCCCCCCAAAAAAATAAAAAAATAAAAATAAATAAATAAATAAATAAAACCTGACTCTGTTACGTCAAAGCTATTAGATATTATGACAGGATCAAGCAATTTAGCTGATATCTCAGTAACACGTGTGTTTCATTTATCACATTAGTGATATTGTTTTCTATCGTGAAACCTATTGTTACGCTGATTGAACGAATCCTAGTTCGATTCACTCGTGATAATAATGTCCGCTGAAGTATTTAGTGTTGTATAAACAGAAGTGGAAAAACTATCCCCCAAAACGACTTAGGTTGTGGATATACGGTATATAGAGCACTATATTTTTTTAAAAATAAATTTGAAAGCAAATCATTTCGCGTCGGTCAAATTCTAGATCAAGTCTGCGCACACATCTTATGTTTTTGCGTACAAGGACCTAACACCCCTTCCAACTTTGTCCCTGTCCATTGGATAGGGCGATTGAAAATGTTCCCACTAAACAATTCCTGACGGCACACCGTTAGCTAGGTGAGTCTCAATAAAGCATATGATATGGAATTCCGAAAGAAGTGTTTCAAGTTAATCAATTTTTTGTTTTCGGATACTTCTCAAACTGAGATAATCAATAGCGTATTCATGTTGTGGATTCGGGACCCGAATTAACGTTAATGTCCAACCTACAAATGAAAAGAGGCAAAGATTGAAAACTGGAAGTTTGTTTGCTGTGATTAAGGTAGAAATAGGAATTATTTTTCAAGATAACTACCTGGACATATAAACAAAGCAACAAAAAAAAAACTGAGAGATGCTGTAAAATCATAAATGAACAATTATTTTACAAATAAAGAACTATGTTAGTATTTTTAAGATATTTTTTTAAATGTTTGTTTTCTTTTGACTCTGTTGTTTAAAAAGAAAATTAACTTGGTGTAAACGGTTTTGTTCATTATTTTTTTAAACTTGGGAACATTAATTTTATACATTAATAGTTAAAATATGATATTTTTACCGAGTGTATTTCATTGTCATAGAGGAATTCGTATATCGTACAGAAATTTCGTGCCTTGATAGTATTACATAGTAATTTCTAAAAATTGAAAGGTTGCATGCGAATTAAACAGGCTGTTTTCTGAAATAAACGTGACCATATCAGGACGTTTGCTGAAATAAACGTGACCATAGACGTTTAGTCGAGTTATTCTCGTTTTGAATAACAGTATATCTTATGTATTTTCAACGAGTAAACGGTACCATTTTTCAGTGTCAATTCTTTGTTTTGTCACTTTTTATTTCCTCGCGGCAAAATGCGGCAATATGTAAAAATGTGGGATAAACGTCATTTGTTCCCTAAGACGATAAACAATCTTCTGTATTTAAATATAGCAAAGCCTTGCAATTTAAAGAATGTTAATTTACACATGCTTTGAAACCCTTTCAAATATATAAGTTAGGTAAGCTTTGTGTCTTTTGCAATACTTGTATGAAGTATATTGAGGCAGTTGCATAGAGATGATCTGCATGTAATTCACGCGTGTAACCAGCTTCTTAGCCGCGTGTCTTCAGGTTGTCACAAGAATTTTTGTACATTAGTAATTTCTCCCTTACCAAGCCATGTACCATTAATTACTTTAATTACAGTTAATGGTGACCTGACCTTGCACCAAATTTAGCGCATTGCTGAAAGAATCAAAATGTAGTATAAACGTCATTGGTTCCCTAAGATGCTGAACAATCTTCTGTGTGTATTTAAACATAACAAAGCTTATTATTATTATGATTATTATTATTATTATTATTATTATTATTATTACACCTGTACGTATGAGCAAAAGAAAAGCAATACACAAAAGGGTATTACAGAAGGATAAAATCTGACATATTTACAACAAATAAAAAGCAAAATTTAGTTTTGGAAATGATGAAATGTATTTCCAGGCTGATGTCCGTCTCTCCATCTGTCAGGTCGTAGACATTGTGGATTCAGCTACATAACATTAATTTCCTGTGGTTGTTTTTTTTTTTTTTCTATTTCTTTTTTTTTCTTCAAAACCTCATATGTAGTTTACCCATGGGTACATTGTCTTGGTTTGATTATGGTATTTTATGGCATAGCAACACATGAATGTTATTTAGTACGAGGCATTTGGATTAAAATTCCTTGCCCAGGAACACACCACAGTAACCGACCCGGGCTGATCCGACGGTAGGATTGGATCCCGCACCCCATCAGTCGCGAGTTCGGAACGCTAACAACTGAACCATACGGCTACTAGATGCAGAAGCCTACCGATTTTATCATTGATAGGTCCAAGATCAAGGTCACTACAGTTGAAAAATGTGATTTTTCTTTCTGCATTCTGTGTCAAGTTTCCTTGGCCAAATTTACGTCAGACTTCATAGGTAGACTACCATATACTTGCGTATAATCCGGTACCAACTGCAAACTGCATAGACATGCCATCGCATAATGCGCCGGCAGATCTGGGTCTATGCAGTTTGTAAGGACTAATCAGTAGAGCAAACAACATAGACCCTGATCTGCCGGCGCATTATGGGACGGCAGATCAGGGTCTATGTTGTTTGCATTAGGACCATGATTATACGCGAGTATATACGGTACATCTGTCTGCTGCTGATTTTGACGCCAAGAGGTGAGACGTATAGGTCACTACAGTCGACATTGTATTTTTATTTTTATGTTTATTTATTTTTATTTTTTTGTTTCGGCTCGATAAGTCGAGTTTTTTCGATCCAATTTCATCAAACTTCAGAGGCAGTCTACACATGAGCAGAAGCACCTCCAAATTGATTCTCGAACCCAGAGGTCAAATGTGAAGGTCACAGGAACTAAAATTGTTATTTTGGGTTCAACGTGGCAAGTGTACTTTCCTCAAATTTCACTCACCCAGTATTGATCAACTTAGTTGCATTACATTTCAGGAAGGGCAGCTCCCTATTGAGTCTGTGATCGATAACTCGAAAGGTCGGTATCACTGGACGTAAATATGTACAATTATGTAGGTGGATCAGCCATTTTTCTGCAGGCTGTTTTTTTTTTTATGTCGTCTGCATTTCAGTCTCGTACTGTATACTACACAAAATCTGAGTGTAATGGAGTTTGCTTGCTTTGTGTATAACATTTACTTTTGCATATTTTTACTTACCTGACACTAATCTTTGAACCAAATTTGTCAATTTTATGACGTAATTCTCAAGTACACGATCAAAACCCTTCCTCAAAGAAGATATTAATTGACATCAGATCACCTTCTCTCCGTCTCAACACCCTGTGCATGAGCTGGGATTTTTTTTATATTTATATTAATTATATTCTTTGCCCAACTTTAAAATAAACTTCCCAAAATATCATTTTTCTCCCTCTACCAGGCAAGTGCACTAGATGATAACTTGGATGATTTTATAACAAACATTCTTAATAAGCCACCATACATGGTTTAGGCGGCAGTTTATGTATCTTTTCCTTACGCTGGCAGGTGCAGCGCGTCAAGATCGAACTCAGCACGACAGGAATGTATTAAGCCCATATATGCCCGTGTATTGAGCGTACCAAACTTTGAACAGCTGAGACCCAGATTTGCCGTCGCATAATGCGCCTGCAGATCTGGGTCTACGCTCTTCGATTTAAATCATGGATAGAACAAATAGATTAGATTCTGATCAGCCGGGAATCATGCAGCGGCTAATCGGAGTCGACAATGTTCACAGTTGGACCGGTGTTGTAGAGGAGAAAATACGATACTTATCAACCGTCTTGCGTCTGTCTCACCAGGCGAGGGAAATCCTCTGCTGGAATTACACAATCAATAACTTCATTTGAATTCCGATGACTCAAAATCATTAGGTTTCAAGTTAAAGGCACGTTTGTCCTACAGCCCAGTTCAGCAGGAATTTGAATTTACTCCTCATATTTGTAAAATGTTATTAAGTTGCGGCGAAATAATCTCGAAATCCAATTTCAATTATTTATACTGGTAAATGAAATAATACACACGTCAACATTCCTCACATTGTTTCCGCCTTCCAGAAATGAGAGGTTGGAAATTCCTCATCCTCCGCCCACCATTCTCTCTCTCTGTCTCTCTCCCTCCCCTCTCTCTCTGTCTCTTTCTCTCCAACACATTTTCTATAGTTTTGAACTGTTTGACTGATATCGATTTTGTTTGAAAGATTACACAATTTCGCAACAAAAAGTCCACAGCAAAGTAAAAATTGCAGTATCGATTTTACTGGGAGGAAAGGAAGATGGTAGTCAATGTGCTCGATGGGAAAATATAACTCATTTCAGAACTGATTGTGTGGTTGAAAAAATGTATGTTGGAGTAATATTTTTTTCTTGTAAATTCCGATTTATTTTCTCTTGCAGGTGTCACATGACATCACGAAGATTGCATATTATATGAGCACTTCACCGTACGGCTCTATGTCGATGAACGACTTCCGACGTCAGCAGTTCGTGCTTGTTGACGGACGTCTGAAATTGTCCGATGTTGACGATGTTGGTTTTGAGGATCCCGTCTGCGTGCAGGATCCCGACTGCGAACTGCATTTTTCAAGCTCCAATTTCACGCAAAAGTGAGATATCACGACACCATTTATTAAGAAATAAATCAATTCTGATTTTGAGAGAAAAATGAACCATTTCAAGCTTTCATTTTACTCCAAGGTGGAACATCGTGACTTTATTTCAAACGAAAGAAAAAACGAGAGAGAAAATAAATATTGCTTAAGATTTGTGATGAAAATTTATAAAATATTGCAGGTATGTGTAATATTACCTCATGAATTTCTTGGCAGACATTATTATTTGCAATATATGAAATAATTTAAATTGAAAATAACTTCTTGGTCGTTATTCATTAGATCATTGTTTCTATGGGGTTTTTTTTTATAACAAAAATAGAGTGAAAGTACTATTTATATATAATGTTTTGCTTATATTTCGAATTTTTGAGCTATCTACGAATTTTATTTCAGACTCAAGTGTCTGAATGGAAGATGTTCTGAATTTAACGAGAAAAAGAATTTATTTAATGCTGGCCGGCATTTCACAACGTTTCTGTTGCCTCATGGTGCACCGTTGCTTCTGCAGCCAATGATTGACCGTGTTATAGATGGCTATTCAAATTTAACGATGAATTCTAGAGAACTCTTGGTACTCATGGACAAAATTGTGAATCTATACAAGTCAGGCTGGTATTTAAATAGAACCAAACCGGACGACTACCAAACAAGTGAGTCAACAGATTTACTTCCCCTGATTAGGTGCTGTGTTTGGCTACTAGAGTTTTGTCCCGTTGGTCTTCAAGTTGGAGTTTTGCACATTATTATTATTATTATTATTATTATTATTATTATTATCGATTCATAACATATAAAGATTTCATTGTCATTTTCAATACATTTGGCCGTAAAAATCCATACATTTAGACAAAACAAAATATTTAAAGTCTACACTTGAGCAAATTGCATAGGCCTTCATAATCCATATTTGCACAGATAATTCCGCACTACACCCCCCCCTCCGTAAAAGTGACATTATAATTTACATTGCTTGCGTTGCATTTGTATGTCTTATTTTTAAACATAAATTCTTCTACTATTAATTATTGTTTCTAACCCAGATTCTCCATGCCAGTGGTCTGTCTCAAATTTATTACGTACCTACCAAATTTATTAAGTACCTACCACTTTGTTCATATGACTGCTTAACAAAGTTCTCATGCTTGCAATAGGCAGATGTGCATGCAGCTTGAGAAATGAGCAAGTGGTTGCGAATTTTTTGTTATTTTTTAAAATAGTAACATCACGGATGAAATATTTATTGCGTTGTCTTTTTTTAATTTGGAATGTCAGACTGGTCACATTGTCGTAAGAGAATCACAATTAATCAGTTATAAATATCTTATTATGTTTAATTGATGAGCAATTGGAAATTACAATGATAAGACTTTTTCACTTTGTATCACATTTATATAGAGTACAAGAAAGTGGAGAAGAGCGACTTGCCAGGTCAATTTGACTATAGATGTCGCTTCTCGCTGTCAGGATCAGGGTGCACGGTGTCAGTATTTGATCAGAAGGAAGCAGAAGAGGTCTGTGACCTTGACCCAGAGTGTAAAGGCTTTGTTATATCGTCACAAAAGTCATGGACAGGTAAAGCCGCCATAACAGTTGTAGAGATAGAAATACACGAATACTCAAAGTTGAACATAAGCGAAATAGCGGTCTTATTAGTAAAAAAATTTTTTTTTTAATTTAAAAAAACAAGACAAACTAATTCCCATCACAACCTTTAGTGCAGTTTGAAAACCGTTTTAAGCCATTACAGTTGTGGGCCATGGTGATCTACATGCCTCTGTCGACTGAAAATATGAGAGCGAGTTTCGTTTCGTTCAGACAAATTGTTTCTAGTTACATCAATTCCCATTTTCACATTTAAACTCATTATTTACAACTTATAACATAAATAATGAAGTGAATATTATCACGAGAGTAAACTAGAATGATTAAACCCAGAACTAGAATTTTTGAAAATGTATTGTGACACTTAATGTTTAAAATCATTCAACACAATCTGTTTGAATACATATAAATGAAAAGGCTTCATGCTCGTTAATTATTATCCCTTATCGTATTATGATCCTAATTTGCAAACGAATCAATTTCTTCATTAGTTTCGTTATTTTTTTCTTTCAGGAAGGATATTTGTTCATCTGAAATCTGGTATGGGGGAACCAGCTTACAATCCATCGACAACTTTGTTTATCCGACCGCCACGTGATATTTCCAGCAGAGATGTATAAAACGAAATCAGATGTGATATTGTTTTCTTGGAAACAATTTATCTTTGCAAGGTTTCCTGCGGGTTGCCATGCAAAGGAAAAGAAGTGGAAGGAATCAAGCTACATTAGTATGACTTTCGAAGAAAGATCTTTTGCTTCTTCTCTTAAAAGTGGCTAAAAAAAAAATTAAAAAAATTAAAAAAAAAAATTCTGAGATGTTAAAGCTGCATTCCCTAGCAAGATATTCGAAAATTGAGATAATGGAAGGTGTGATTTTGTGACTCTACCAATGAATAGTGGTGATAATATTTTTTTAACAAAAACACCAGAATCAAGAAAAATGGAGGATTCTGAGTAGGGATCTAAAACGTCGGGCAGACGATTCAGCATTTAATAAGGTGGGATGTTCCCAGTATATTGTCTGTCACGCACTCAGTCACACACTCGTATCACGATCACGATGTCAACAAACCAGCGACGAGAGTGCCATTGCACATGCAATTCTGCACAGCCAGCCCATAAATAACTTGAGGTTTGGTAAAGCACAAAGTGTCGAGAGCACGTGCTTTCAGTGTCCAAGTGTTGCTATAAGACGATTTGTGTCTAACCTAAAACCTAGTCTGTCTTTAAAAATCAAAAATGAAGACAATCATCTTTACGTTTACAACTTAGGGAAAGCAAGTCCTGTTATCAAAACCCCCACATCACTGAGCGTCATTTGTAGTATTTAAACCACACCTCAATGGTTTCCTGAATATTAAACAAACCAAACTAGATGATCTGGGTAGATTTGGTGCAAATACAGTTTTACATTGTTAGGCGCTGCAAAGAACACGCCAGTAATATTAGTTAAAAATTGGTTTTGGAAGGAAAGCAGTTTTGAAGTGTATTAATTGAACAAGTTTGAATCGCCCTTTTGAAAACACCTAAATTCTATCTTCTATATATAATGAAGTCGAGTCTATTTTTTTTGGGGGGGGGGGGGACCTGTAACATCGCCACAATAGTTGTTTAGTGGAGTCCATGTGCTCAAAGCACGACCAAATGTAAAGTGTGTTTTATTATTACTTCTCGTGACTGTGATATTGTATATATCAATAGCCGTATTAGAATGACATAGTTAGCATGTGATATTTTATATATCAATAGCCGTATTAGAATGACATAGTTAGCACGTGCAATCAAATTGTGTCCTTTTTCATGTTCCTTCAAATGTTGTGATACACGTCGATAACAAGTTCACCTGTACCAAGTACAGAAAAGTTATTTTTGCAACAGTCGGCGTCGACGTCGGAATTTTATTTCTCCTGTTTTGTGCTTCATAGTGTCATAAATTTCATGATACAGTATATGGTATGCCTGAAACAATGTTGTGGAGCCTATACTAGGCATATTTCTTTCTATGCTTTGGATATTTACATATCATTGCAGAGAATGTAAGAATCCTGTTATTTCTTCTGTCTTGTTATCATATATAATTTGTGAAATTATTAATGCATGCATACAGACAATTTGCAATGCTCTTTTTTCTGAATGACCACCCCGATGCGCATGCATACAAACAATTACATGCTGAATAAGTCCAATAAAATCATTGTGTGACATGCAAAACACCTCCAGAATATGAAGATCATGTTATGCTCACAAACATAAAATAGTATTTTTAAACAGGAAGTTATACAACTATTTGCAAATAGATTTAGGTGAAGCAGGTAAATTTTTTTACAGATAGTTTATTGTATGCTAAGGTTATTCGTAAACTGAAGATCTTTAGAATGTCTAAGTATGTCCATGTATATACTTAATCTCGTGAACAATATTAGTTTTGCATTTACAAGGGGAAAAACTAGTTTCGTTCAACCAGACTCTGATTCAAAGAAATGTATGCTGTTGAAATCACGCGAGAAGTTGTTTGAACGAGACTTGCATCAATCTTCACACCACACATAGGTGAATCTACTTCTGTAATTCATTGAGCGAAATATTACATTTATTACAGTTATGTAAGCGTTAACTTCATTTTTTTAAAATTAATTTTTGATAAATCTTTGAGACAGCCAACCTGTATCCCAGAAGACTCCATCGTGATAAGTAAAAAAGAAAGAAAGAAAGAAACTTTCCATTGGATTTGGTTTTCGGGCAGTGGTTACATGTTTAAATATTATAATTAGCAGAAAATATTGGCAATACGTACATGTCTTTTCAATCAATAAAATGTATTTCCACCTGTAGCAGCTAGATTTGAAGCAGCATCAAAACCGTAAGGTAAATTGCAAAGTATTGAAGATTGGAATTTTTTTTTTTACTAATGTCGAGCATGATTTACACGTGGGTGCAACCTTTTTTGGAAATACATTAGCTGCACACACCAGCATAGCAAACGGTCATGATCCCAGAGCTTGGTAAAACCACTTCCATATTGAACAAACTGCGGTAATACTTACGAGTATAGGCACATGTTAAACTGTTCCATGGATCGTTTTTGTTACCAGAAGACAATTCTGCTAATCAGAATTTAACTATAGGCTAGAGAGAGAAAGAAAATCATTTTATTCCAGTTCCATTTTGTAAATTTTCGAAATCTCAAGTCGAATATAAGAATGTCATTTATGATCATAATATAGAATCTGAGATTTGGTGCTATTTATGACATGAATGCGTAATTAATACGTGTTTGCATAATTGTCCATTAGTAACTTATTTTAATTGGTCATTTGATAGCTGGTTGTGACTCGAGCGGTATTTGTGTGTGTAATCTACTGGATACATTATTTTAGAGTCTAGCGCAAAAAGTGCTATATGGTTATGTTAGAATATTAATTGGTTACCTGTAGTATTTGCGTGTGTATGTATTTGTGTGTGTGTGTGAGAGAGAGAGAGAGAGTTTTGTACAATCTGACAAAGTGTTCAATTTACAAACTTGAATTTACTTTTCGCTCTCCAGGCCCAGGAATACTAATAAAAAAGAGCGAATAGCTCAGTATTGTGTTGTACTCTGCATTAGTACGAATGAAACGTGTGCGTTGTTTTCAAGGCTATTATTATTGAAATACTTGTATTTCTTCAGTGATGATTTTTAACAGTTTTGTATAACCCTTGAAATCCGATCGGGGAAAATCTTGAACATGGTCTGCCTTTCCACACTTGTATGTCATGTCATTGATCTCTTAGAAATATAAGTAGATGGCTTATGAAGAATTTGATTCCTTCCTTACTTTACTTACATATCATACACATATTGTAACACTGGAATTTTTTGTCCGTCCAAACTTACTAAAGCAGAACGCATAGGTTTACTGTCGGCATAAAAAATACTACGTATATTTTCATGTTCTTCGTCCATAGCACGTGCCCTACTGCGAACGATGTAGCCCAGATCTGCCGTTGCTTTAAATAATTCATAGAATGAACATCATAGCCCCAGATATTCTGGCTTATTTTGAGACAGTAGATCTGGGTCTTTGCTGTTAGCAGTTGAAAGGGCATTATATACGGTAAATACAGTTTATGAACTGGACTATAAATGTATTGACTGCTGTTACCATCTTTTTGTGCCAGAAATTATATTAAGAATGCGATGCAAAACGGATTGTAATACTTGTAATCCAAGAATCTCGTCAGAAAGTTAGCAATACACTTTTGATATAGTATTGCTGGTTTTCTTGAAAATCACACTTTGAACACCAACTTGACGCAATTTGGTCCCTGTGTAAAATTTAAAATATGTACGAAATAGTATCCAATTCATTAACCCAGTGTGACAGTACCATATGTTAACACCGTTTTGATACGATCATCACATCTTACTTTTCATATTAAATAATTGAAATTATACTAAAACTGATTGTTTTGCAACAAGTTTTTTCTTTTTCTTTCTCTTTTAATTATGATTCTTTAGTTTATGCTCGCTTATATCCATGAAATGGATATTTTGTGTTAAATATCTGAGACAATCATTCTGAGACCCTAGGCAATGATATGAATAGTTGTATTATATTGAAACTTCATAAATCTTGTCTGAAAAAATAATTCACAACGAGAAGAAAAATGTTTTGTAATATTAAACAAAATAATTGTCCATATTTTGTATACTGTTATTTTTGTTTCTCTCAATCTATGTACAAATGTGTATGCATGTGTGTGTGTGTGTGTGTGTGTGTGTGTGTGTGTGTGTGTGTGTTCATTCAACAGGAAATCAGTAATATATTTATACTCAATTTTTTCAAGCGCTTTCGCACCATCATCATGGATGCTCTTCTATTAGGTAACAGTGCTTTAGCATACATACATACATACATACATACATGCATACATGCATGCATGCATGCATGCATACATACATACATACATACAGACATACTCGATGGATCAGTCATCCATGATTTTATTATTAACATCATACCTGGTTTTGGCAATTAAAAGTAAATATTCGTTCATTTTAAGAGGTGATTTACATGGTATATCTATTGCCCTTATAACTTGTAAATGCAAGAACCAAGAAGTGCTGTTTTTGTATTGGAAACTTGAGTGTTACAAACAGCATTATAACATTTATTCCCACGATTTTCTTACTTTATTTCTGCATTAAAATCGACCCTCAAAACTTGATGAAATTACTGATGTTTGTTATGGATATATCTGTAAGAAGGTAAATAGTTACAACTGTGTCCATAAAATACAATAAAATACAGTTTGAAAGAAATTCGGTCTCAGAGGTCATACTTTTGATAAATCTTGATGGATGGGGTGAATCGTGAATGTCTTCGTCAGTCAAAACCATTAATTTCAACGACGCATTACAAAGTAAAGAGTATTATGGACAGAACTTTATGGAAAATGAATTTTTGAAGGCCGCTTATTGCAGACAAGTTTATGGTAACTTCTAAATAAGACGTCGATAAATATTGTAACAAACCTTGGGTATACGCTATTTGTATTGAGTCCCCGTTTATAGCTTTGTTAGATTTTAGTGATTATTTGTTTCATTATGAGGAGTTCGTGTTGGAAAGATATTTCTTGAAACCGAGCAATTAACTAATTACTAGTTGCCGACGTCATAATGTACAGTATTCACGAGACTTTATTATAGCATGGATTAGTTTCGTAAAATTTACCTAATTTCTTAACATAACGAATTCTCGGGATATTCTAACTTATAAGTGTTTGGTCATTTGAAATCGGAATAATTCTGTGTATTAGGTGTTTGGATCACGTTAAGTAGTACGTGGCATGAAATACCGGTCTCCGGCATGGAAAAGCATACTGATAAGTCGCACGAATGTGAAGCAAGTTAAACAGTGCAAGTGTGAAATTATAGTCTCGTGAATGTGTGGTTGTTAGAAAATTAAAGGAAAATTATTTGTGGTATTTGCGCGTTTAAGAACCCTACATTTGACAACGACTGTTGTCTTGAGGTCCCTGGAAATGGGGAAAACGTCGACCTCAAGCCAGCTTCACGCAGGTGTTGTTTGATTCTATCGGTAGTTAGACCCCTTGCGTGTTACAATATCATTATCAGCTAGAGTACAACAGAGCATACCACATCATACAAAATTTAATTTGTTTCATTTGACAATTACAGCAATAAGAACTAGGATGAACACTAATTAGTAACTGGAGGTTTAGAATTAAAAAAACAAAACAAAAAAAAAACAAAAAAAACAGTGTCGGACCTTAGTCAACTTCCTCATTCATTAAAATCTTCCTTCATTTCCTTGGACTTCTTCTTCTCAAGTGTCTCTGGGCGCTCTACGTTTTTCATTATCAAAGTACTTTTGATGTATCTACTGTTGATCGTATCCTTTCTATGTTGTACTTGATATTTTCTCCCCAGTCTTTGCGTATTTATCGGTTATCTGTGTCCCTTTCGTTAAATTTTAAGGTTTTGAGTAGCTCGCAAGCGAAATGATGCTTCTTCGTCTTTTATACCCCTCTTTTTAATCGGTGTTAGGGTAAGCATTACCCATCTTATTCTGGTTTCAGCTGATTGTTTATTGTTTGTATTTCCTTTAAGCTTTTAATATGCATCAAGGTGTGAGTAAATGCGGTCATAAAAAGGGACACGCACTCCACCTGCTTGGCGTGCACTTCGAGTGTAAGCACGGACGGTTATCTTGTTTGTTGGACTTAGCGGAAAGACGCCGTGCCTATAGGGACAAGAGGAAGGGACCCGCTGATCATCTTCATCACTGGAAGACTCCCATTGTTCCCAGGAGGGATCTATGACACTTCCCGATGTAGGGATGTCGCCAACTCCAGTAAGGGAGGAGCCCGTGGCTCTTTCCGGAGTACGAAAATCACTTGCTTCCGCAAGGTTAGGATCCCTGACACTTGGAAGGAAGTTGTCAGTTCCCTGAGGAAGGGATCCTCGACACTTCCAGGTGGAGGGAAGTCGCCATCACCCGGTAGAAAGTCCCGCCTCTCCTGCGATGAGTTGTCTTCTTCTCTCTCAAGTCGATCTGATTAAAGATCGACGTGATTTCGTTCGTCAGACCTGAATTCACCGAATGGAGACTCTCCGATTAGGTATTAATGGCCTGACCGATCATTGCCCGTTGATGGGGCACCGGGCATCGGGAGCCGGGCACCAGATACCGGGAACCAATTACTGGGCACATGGCGCCAGTCACCGAGTAATGCGTCAGATACAGGGCACCGAGCATGGAGACGGGACGACGACCATAATTTCGGTTGACGCAAAAGAGTTTCCACAAGACCCGGTTACAGCGGGCTCTTCTCCTCTTTTGGGGTAACAATCTTTGTTTTGGGGATCCCCATCTTCGTCCCACCCTATGGGTCAGGTAACATATGAGGGGCAAGTTTGGACTTTTGCAATGTGGTAAACGAGGTTTACCGCCTCCTTATCCGAGACATGTGCCCGAAGCCATCGGGACAGGGTTCCCACGCTTTTGAAAACAAAAATTTTCAAGTCTTTTCCAGGATCACTAGTGACCCTTTAATGAACAAAATTTTAAACAATTTTATTTGAAAATGTGCATTTTGAAAATAAAAAGTTGTTTCGCTTTTGAGACTGTTTAATAACATCTGAATTAGACATATGACCATGTACTAACACCCAAAATGTAACACTATGCACAAGTGTAACTATTGAAATTCATATAAATTTGCATGTAACTCATTTTAATTTATAAAATAAAAATATTAATTTGAAGAAAGTTTTTTTAGGCCAGAGTTTTAAATTTGGACAAAAAACCTTAAAAGTATATACCGTGGGATAAAAGAAAGGAGTGATCTTTTTTAAAAATTGCCCTTGTAGCTGGTAGATTTGTAATTCCAGGGATGATTCTGCTATAACAATTGGGGGCCGCGTGACAGCCCCAGAATTTGTATTTCGAAATATCCCAATCGAATGTTAGTGAATCTTGCTTGCTGAACCTTTGCTTCATTCCATTCAGGTTTTCACTGCTTTTAAATGCAGTTAATCATAATAACTTGGGGTCCAAGCTGGACTCCAATATTTGGGCGAAATTACGTCTCTCTAGCCAGAATTGGGCGATGTTGGCGAAAATAGAGAGAAGCGGGTGTAAAAAGATCAAAATAATCACTTGAAACAAATGTTTTTGTATATTTTCATGTCAGATGATTAAAATGCTGATGAAATACTATTAGACGTTTGTACAAACAGTAACACCTATCAATTACTGCTTCACTACAATTGTTGCATAACATTAAACGGCAACCTCGAAAATAAGTTAGAGTGAAAAGTCGACCACCATTCCATACCAGAAGGCCTCTTTTCATACGTCTGTACGACGAAATATTGGATACAATGATTATTTTTATTAGTAATTGACCTGGAAACCTCCAATGAGTCATAATTTGCTTCAGATTGGGCTTGACGAAATTAATTTTTCACTTGTTTTTCATGGATCATGTGTGAATTTTCGGCAGGAATTCCGTAGAAAGCAATGTAATTTCTAGTATTTATGGGCACCAAATTAGCACCAAAATTTACTACAAAACATACAATTTCTTTTTCTATGTCTACAAAAAGTCGACGTTTTATTTTAATTATTAATGCATTGTATTGAAACAAAAGGGGATGGGGAGAATGTCTTGAAATCAATACAAAGCGATGTGAACTTCGCATGTTTGGGTCTATTTAGATGAAATGACAGACTGACTCTATTTCGCCCGAATCACCCCCTAGCGTGGACCCTGCAAGTATTCGGAGCCTCCAACATATGCACATTGTCGAAAAGCTGACAGACGAGCAGACAGCTCGTCCATTTTCATAGCGACGAACATGTGTTCCTTCCTTAATTATAAAAAAATAATAATTTTTACTAGCTGTTTTGATATTTGGCAGTATATATTGATAATGATAGATGTATACGAATCAGGGACGTTTCGCCCCATGGACGTTTCGGCTCAAGACATTTCGCCCCACTTCAATGGTCATTTCGCCCCACTTCAATGGTCATTTCGCCCCACTTCAATAGACATTTCGCACCACTTCAATGGACATTTCGCCCCACTTAAAAAAAAAAGAATGGACATTTCGCCTCACTTGAATGGTCGTTTCGGACCATGATTTCGTTTAATAAATAATTATGTTCGTTTAAAACGGTGTTCTTTTGAAATTATAATTATGTTTGAAACAAGTCTTTTCTCCATGTATCGTGATGAAGAGTAAAGAAAATAAGAGATAGTAAGACAAATTATCCTCATATCAGAATAAGATAGTAATAATGATAATAATACTAAGAAGAAGAAGATGAAGAAGAATAGGCTTATACTTAGACTATTTGACAGACCCATTTCAATTTGTTAGATTTACATTCAGCCTGTCATTATATCTGACAATATTTTCCCCTTTTTCTTCGTTTATGTACTAAGACTGATCAGAAAATGAATCTATCGTTTACAGTGATCATTATTTTCTATACTGCGATACTTTTATTTTCGCAGTTACGAAAACTGATGAAAGTCCTTTTTTGGTGATGGTCATTTGCAAAAAAGGAGTTCAATGTTTTCTTCTTTGTTTGATTTACAATTCTGATATTATTGTTTAAAATAAGTCCAGAAGAGTTCAAAGGCATAATCTTTTATTCAAGAAAGAAACAAATGGCATGTACTTGGTGTGTAATAGAAAAAGATGAGGTCTCAGTCCAGCTTTAATGTTGATCGGTCTAACATGGGCCATACATTCCGGCACAGCATTTCAGTAAGGTCTTGGTGCTGAATTTCAAAAACAAACTTCAAGGAAATGCCGGGTGCTTACGCGAGTACGTTTCTCAACCAGCGACACGTTCTTTAATCTCGCCGACAGAAGTCTCAGAATAATTCAAGATGAGAACTAGTATCAGCGAAGATCAAACGAAATGCCGCTTAACTACATGCACCTTAATATGAAGGGTAAACATATTTAATGGGAATGATAGTTAGAAAATGTACACTAAATGTGGGGCGAAATGTCTTGGGCCGAAACGTCCATTGAAGTGGGGCGAAATGTCTTGGGCCGAAACGTCCATGGGGCGAAACGTCCAGGTACGTCCATGAAGTGGGGCGAAATGTCTTGGGCCGAAACGTCCATGGGGCGAAACGTCTCGGTACCATGCATACATTTTGTGCTTTGACTTACTTAAAGTCAATACATAGCCGGAGATTCGTTTGCCAAGATATGCTTGGAGTCACGTGGTCTAGCGTGAAACGCTAAATGACTCTTTCGACTATTTTGCTTCTAATGGACCAAATCATGTTTTTTTTTTTTTTTTTTTTTTTTTTAGTTCTACTGGTCATAGACCAGAAGAGCTTGTGGGATGGTCTACCGTACGTCTACCGTCCGTCCGTTAGCACAAGATTTTTATCGCTACTCCTCCTAAATTACTTGAAGGATTTCCATGAAACTTTCGAAACACATACATCCCAAAGTCTAGTTTTTACCTAAATGAAAAAGGTGATCTCGGACATCCAATATGGCCACCACAGCAGCCATTTAGAAAATATTGTTATCATTACTCCTCATGAATGGATGGTCATATCAACATGGAGTTTTCACTAAAAGACTTCTCATGAAGTCTAGTTAGTCCTAAATGAAAATGTGGCAAATCTGATGTCCAATATGGTCACCACAGCGACCATCTTTAAAGTTTTGTTATCGTTACTCCTCCTCGCTACTCCTCCTGGACGGAAAGTCATATTGACATCACTAAAAAACTTCTTACGATGTCTAGTTGGTCCTAAATGAAAATGGTGCCGATCTGATGTCCAATATGGCCACCACAGTGACCATCCTGAAAATCTTGTTATCGCTAATCCTCCTGAATGGAACATAATATTGCCATGGGGTTTTCACCAGAAAACTTGTTATGATGCATAGTTGGTCCAAAATGAAAACGGAGTCGATCTGATGTCCAATATGCCCACGCCATTACCCATCTTGAAAATATTGTTATCAATACTCCTGAATGGATGGTCGTATCAGCATGGGTTTTACTAAACAACTTCTTATGATGTCTAGTTGGTCCTAATGGTGCCATTCAGGCATTCGTTATGCCTGCCACAGTGTCATTCTTTAAAATCTTGCTATTACTATTTCTCCTGAATGAATGGTTATAACAGCATGGGGTTTTCACTGAAAGACTTCTTATAAAGTCTAGTTGGTCGTAAATGAAAATGCTGCCGATCCCACTTCTAATATGACTGCCACAATAGCCATCTTGAAAATCTTGTTATAACTACTTTTCCTAGATGGCTGGTCATATTGACATTGCACTTGCACCTAAAGAGTTCTTATGATGTCTAGTTGATACTAAATAGAAATGGTGCCAATCTGGTATCAAATGTGGCCACCATGGCTTCCATCTGGAAAATCTTGTTATCGTTGCTACACCAAAACGGAAAGTCATATTAACATAGGGTTTCCACCAGAAGACTCCTTATGATGTCTTATTGGGCCTAAATGAAAATAGTGTCTAGTTGACATCCAATACATCCACCAAAGCAGCTAATTTGAAAATATGTCGCTGAAGAATATCAAAGATGGTTTCAACATTCGGCAGTTAAAGGGAAGAAATGGTCTTATCTTGAATTCATGGTAATTCAATTCAGCCAGTAGAGCGTCAGTCCCGTCGAGGGACTCCTGTTATGGCCTTCTATTTCATGTTTTCTGCATTGTAAAGGGAATATAGTGTTTAACAGTGTTCAGTATTCTAGTTTAGTGACATGTGTATGTTTGATAAATATGCTCCAAAGATTCATATCCTTTAAAACAGAGCTTAACTTTAATTTGATGTGAAACTTACGGTGCTATATGATTATAGGGCACCTTTATTCCAGTAATACCTGTAGGTAGCAAACAAAATTATTATAATGCAGGATAAATTTATAATATGTTAGATGAATAAATAGATACATTTGTTTCATATTAAGGACTTGTGATTAAAAAACAAAAAATTATGCCAGGAACACAACAACTTCTACTACCGCTGCTATTTAAGAAGGCAACTTCTCTACAAAACAAGAACAAACTTATATAGCTAGTTTTGATTCACACTATATACAAACCCTTATAATATTATTATTTAATCTGCTATAAAGAGACAATAATGAAAATAAATTGCAACACAAAGTACCAGTGATGAGGGATACTCTAACAATTCCCTAAAATACTCGTTTCGCTATAAAAATTCCCAATTCTATGGATGGGGTCCCCAAGATTTTATTGTTGGAATCATCCTTGAAGTAGTTAGCAAGATCTGAGAGTAAAATTCACTCCAAGGGAGTTGGGAGAGGGGAAGGTTACTATTGTCAGTAATGCTTACATCGTGTTCCCAGTGCGAACTACCAAGTTACAAGCAAAGATCTGGTTTTGTTCTTTTGTATTCTTTATTTGGGGTATTTGTTAAGGTTAATCCACGAAATTAAAGACCTACAAATATGCAAACTTTGACAGGCAAACCCACGAAATTAAGTACCCACAAAAAAGCCTTTTTTTTTTTTTTTTTTTTTTACAGAACCTACAGGATCACAATACATTTTCGTTAATTTTACATATCGAAAATTAAATTGGGGATGAAAAGCTTTATTATTTTTCTTTTACACTCACTGCGATTACACGTCGCAGCCGTGTTAACACATTGTGACACTAGACTGGTCTTCATAATTTCTACATAAAGAAACAAAAATGATACCGATATGGCGCGAACTAAGACGTAACGAGTCTACTTGACCAATCCAATCGCCTTAGCACTTGGATTGCCTATACAATTATTTGGGGGGCAAGCACCCAAATGACCCATACAGCAATTGTATCTCAATTGACTAAAGAGTTCTGCAACCTCCACAAATTCCGGTAAGAACTCAATAAATTTAACTCCTGATCTGGTCAGTTATGACTCAATTACATATGTTACATTTTACTTTTCCTTTTTTTGTGATCAAGCGTCGGCTGAAAATTCCCTGTTTATTCCAGACTTCGATTAATATTTGCAAAATTCAAGGACTTTTCCTTGTCGGGAACAAACCTATTCTTTCTCCCGAATTTTTCCCGATTTCCAGGTAGCGTGGGAACCCCGTCGTGATCTTCGGACACATAGATCCTCTTCAGTTATGAGAGGATCTCCGGGGCACAGTCTAAAACGGACCTTCTGTTGCTTCCACACTCAGCGATGGCTAGGGGGTTAACACTGAAGTTTTACGAGACCATGAGGCGGCCAAACAATAGAAGGGGTATTATGTCCTCTCTTCTATGCTTTGGGCCATAGTTTCCAACTCCAGTTTCAGGGTTCGTTCGTTCGCTTTGCACCTTAGGCCTGCTATGTGGGGATATTGGCTGTGAGCGGGGCCCGTCTCCCTGTTTATTCCCTCGAGGCTTTGGAACTCAAGACTCGCGTTCTAGTTACTATAGCCTCCCATGCTCATCTTCTTTTCGGCCGCCTCCTTCAATTTGTTGAAGAAGGAATCGTTGTTTCCGGCAGCAGAGGTTGTTGGAGACCGTTGCCAAGGCACTAAGACAAAGGCTCTCGATATACATGGAACTTTCTCGGTAGGGATGCCTCCTTGGAGACATCAAAAGTTTTGGTCGATCATAGCAAAAGCATTTTAAAGGCCGCTATGCTTGATACGGAGACGATATTTCAAGGGCTAATCCCTACAGTGGCCTCGCAAGATTTAAGCGATCAGCAGCACTGGTCCCTAGCCGCTGTACCAGACCCGGCTAAAATGGCAAAGAAACGACCCTATCGTGAAAGGTCGACGAGTCTCCTTCGTAAACATTTTAAGCAGGGGCCTCAACAGAATCGTCATACCCAGCTTAACATTCCCTTGCGTTCGTCTTTCAAACGCCAGGGGCGAGTGGGGGGGGGGGGGGCGGGGGGCGCCGTCGGGAGCTTTATGTTTTAGCTGTAACCAGGGCGTAGATGGGGGGGGGTATAGGTTGGTACCTGACATAAAAACTGTTCCTTCTGGCAAAGTAGAGGTGCCACTAAAGACCACTGCCCACGGGCGCCTCGGAAGGGACGCCACTAAAGATCATTGCCCCCGGGAGCCTCAAACTCTCGCGCTAGCCACTGTACAGGAGGATGTCTAGGGACTTCTCCTCCAACATTAAGTAGAAAGGTATTAGGGAGTCACACCCTCTTGTACCAAGTTTCCTCTTCATGACTTCCCAGTAGGTGCCAGACTGGACCTTTCTTCAGAGGCTTGGTCAGACGGACGATGCGTGGGTCCTTTTCACAATAAAAAAGGTTACAGGCATTGCTTATGGAACCCTCCACCTCTTGCAAGGACCATCATTTGGTTCCACCAGTCCCAACTAGTATTTCTGAAGGAAGATATGTATACATTTCTAAGGAAGGAGCAGTAAAGAGGGTAACAAACATCCGAAGTCCGAGAATTGATTCCCGGATCATCCTGGTTTAAACAAGGTTGAAAGCTTCGATTCATTATCGATCATTCCCCGTTCAGCAAGTTTCTTCTGAAAGAGCATTTCATGATGGAGAGATTTGCCTTAGTCAGGAATGCCATCACGTCGAACATCTGGGCGGTCACCATAGATCTCCAGGTTGCCTGCCTTCACATCCCCATCTTCCCAGCACAATTGAAATCCCTGCGATTTAGTCTGGGAGTGAAGATCTTTTAATTTCGGGCTCATCCCTTTGGCTACTTCGCTACTAGAGCTTTTACCAGGGTAATGGGTGTAATAGCGGCTAACTTGAGGTCTTCAGGGGTTCCCATTATCCAATATTTCGACGACTGGCTGATGCACAACGTTCTCAAATGTACTGTTCTGATGGATCTACCACTTTCTTGGGTTACAATGACTCGTCTGCGACATATCCCAAAGAAAGAAAAGTCAAATCTGATTAATTTCCTCGCTCACCAAGGGACAGTTTGGGTTCCTCTCGACAGGATCTCGCAGATCCTGTCTATTGTAGCAAGTCTGTCAGTGAGGACTTAGTGGTCTACCCCTGTCTCTCTGCTGGGGACTCTGAACGCAGCAGCGGTCTTAGTTCCTCAGGAAGACTTCATTTGCAGTCTCTCCAGTTCCTGCTGCTATCAAACTGGGGACCGCACAAGTACTATCTATCTGCTCGGATTACTCTGGGTTGTTAATAAAATCATAACCAACGTCTGACCGGAGTCCAGATAAATGCCTCGGAACCGCACTTCTTTATGTACACCGGATTGCGGTTGAGGTACTCACCTGGAGCCCAAAGGGGTAGTTTTGCAGGGTTTGTGGTTTTGGAAAGAATGTTTCCTTCATATCAACAACCTAGAAATGCGAGCATTTTTCTAGCGCTTCAAGGGCGCGTCAACGACATAAATCGTCCTTGCGTAATGGGCGTCACTGACAACACGTTGGTCGTAGCGTACCTCAGACGTCAAGAAGGTACTCACGTTTCTTCTCTTTGCTTGCAAGTCAGGAACATCCTGTCATGGGTAGTCTCGGATTAGATGTATAAGAGTATGTGTGTGTGTGTGTATATATATATATATATATATATATATATATATATATATATATATATATATATATATATATATATATATATATATATATATATGTGTGTGTGTGTGTGTGTGTGTGTGTGTGTGTGTGTGTGACATCCTTCCTGCACGAGTAAAATGTTGAAAAACCACTGCCCCCTTAAGCATTCAAAAGAACCCAACATAGCTGTTTGTAACCTATCAAAATTTAGTTGGTATGCAGCAGTGGATAGACAACTCTTTCACTTGAAAAGGGGTAAAAATCCATGGTAAATCTAGTTTTGTGTAATGATAAGAAGAAAAAAAAACATTGTCGTGTAAGGACATTTAGTATAACGCCTAAAGAACAATAAATTAAATTTTGTAAAAATTTTAAACTTGATATTAGGTAATTATCCCTGAATGTGCAAGACATCCAAAAAACCTGACCACCTATTTTTGTTTCATGACACAAAGATAGTGCCGAAAATCACGCCACAAACTTGACAGACTTATTCGCAAGACTCAGACAGGCAAGTTTCCCCCATCCGAAACGACGGAGATGAAACTCAGAATGTGCCCACTCTGTGGAGATATATGAAATGTCCCGAAAATCAAACTGTTTTTATAAAATAACCTTCTGATTGCATGTATCACAAGAATGAAACAAGTTAACAAGATAAAATAATACATAAAATAACCGGGCAAATATTTACATTACATTGATATACACGCATTCCAAAGAGCACCTGATTACAATTGTGAAGCTGGTGAATAAACTGAACTGCACAGAGTAATGTACATATGTGTCCACAGCATAAATAGAGTCTGTCATGTATTGTGGCTGGCAGAGTCACAGAAGTGTACAGATGGAAATCCATTCGGATGAGGAGCTGTATATACAGTCAGTGGCGGCGAGAGGGTTAGAGGTGCCCGTGGGCAATGTTCCTTACTGGCGCCGCTTCTGATGGGCCCGGGGACAATGTTCTTTAGTGGCGCTCCAACTTTGCCACAGAGAACAGTTTTTATGTCAGTTGCCAACCTCCCTACACCCCCCCCCCCTATAAGTTTTGTCAAGAATTGACCCCGTTGCACTAACGTGAGGTGAAATACTATGAAAATTTAAGCACCCCCCAAAAAGCTCCCGACGGCGTCCCCCTTAGCCTGGCGCCCCCCCCCCCCCCTCGCGCTGCCACTGCATACAGTACTTGTCTTTCCAAAGAACTTGCAGCTGAAATGGATTGAAGATGGGCTCCCAAACCAGAAGTAAGTCCCACCAGAGCTTACGGAACTGCATAGAAAATGGGCGCCTGTACAGTCAACATGTCAGAGGAAAAAAGCTTTACTGCCTAAGACAGTGCAAGTTTACAGATGGTTTGGTGAGCGGAGCAGGTACAAAAAGAGCATCAGCGTTGTGCGAAGAATGTTAGCAAATGAGCGACATACCACTAGATTGGCCGCCTAAGACAGTCCAATCGAGGGTGAACACTGCAATGTTTGAAACATGAGTACACGAATGTAGCGTGTAAATGCATGAGACTTACATCTGCCCATAGCCTTAATCTTCGGTTCTGAAAGACGAGTGGCTGCTCCAATTCTGAAGGTATGTGAAGTTTAAGTCCGAGGATTTAACCAATGAATTTCACAGAATCTTGGAGCGCCGAACAAAATAATTCCCAGAGATAGGCTGTACTCCGTCAAAGGTAAATAAAAGGCCGCTCAGCACAGCCTCTTAAATGGATGTAACGTCTCAAATGCCTTACAGGACACACATTTTTGGTTAGTTGTTTTGCAATAAGCAAATGTATGGGGCGAACCACACTGCTATGCTTAAAGTTGTGCATCGTCAAAATGACTTTATTATCTGAACGACATTTGAGTAATTTCTGTTGTTGCGAGATATCATCTCGCCTACTCTAAGAAAAGCGTAGAAGGCCAGGGAAAATATGGACGTTGTAAGCGTTTTGACGTTCACGCTATTAGCTATATGATCAACGGCCAGAAATAGTTGTTTCAAAACGGAAGGCGTAATGGGAAGACACACGTCTGATGAGCTTGTTATACGCCGTGAATCAAGGACCATTTTATTAATGAAAAAGCGCCATGCAGCTGGTGACGGTATGCAAAACCGGCATGGCATGTAGAAATAGTACTTCCACCCTGGAATGTAATGAAAGCAATTAACTGTTGTAGCGAAACAGCAGCACGTAATTTGTGACCGAACTTGTTTTGAGACAAGTTTAAAGCTTTGACATCATTGCTGTAGGTGTCCTTGGTGCTTGGAGCGAGAGCAGCGTCGATCAACTTTGCAGCTGTTAAAATTATATGTGAAGATGTGGAGGGAGTAGAGTGGGTTCGGGTTCCATATGTGGCGCCAACTGCCTGAACTTTGTCATCTGAAAACGGGAGAGAAGATCCTTTAAGTAATTCAGTTTCTCCGGAATGTGTTCCGCTCTAACTAAGATGTTGTACTTCATGCAAGTCAGTACATAACGACGTACAAGACACATGATTGACATATATTTGGAAGCGACGTTATTTAATATGTATACCACTGCCTCGTTGTCGTAATGGAGTACCAAATTACCAAGCACCTGTTTCGTAATGCATCCCCCCACATTTCGATAGAAAGAACTATTGGGAAAAGATCCTTCACAGTATTATTATGTTTCTGCATATTCGTGTCCATACTATAAAAAACCACCTAGCACCAAACACAGCCCCAAAACCAAGAATACCCGATACATCAGTGAAGAGATGTAATTCTGAAGATGTTGACCATCTATTGTCTAAAAAGAGTGCCCTGCCATTGAAATGATTAAGGAATAATTGCCAAACTTGCGAATCAGTACGTGATTTCCTGGTGAAACAAATGCGATGGTGAGGTTTTGTCACATTGCAGGTGAGACTGATGAAACGACGTAGAAAATCTCGTCCCGGGTTAAACCACGAGACAAACAAAATTCAGGAGGCCAATTAGTGATTGCAATTCCCGCAAGGTAATTTTTTTCACGTGTCGTGACATATTGTCGAGCTTATCCTGTGTGAGACGAGCTTCAAATGTTATCGAATCCAATTCAATGCAATTAAAAAAACAAAACATGATTGTTCAGTCTTCTCTGCTTTTATTGGGATCCCCAACAAGTGGAACAAATCAAGGAACTGGTTCAAAACCCGAGAGCAAAAAGAACTGGTAGGGTCAAAAATATTGAAATCATCCAATATGTGGACCATGTGAGCAATACCAAACTTTGAAGACGAATTCCAATGTAAGGCAGTACTGAATGTCTCAAAATATAATACACGAACTCCAGCAGTCCATGGGCAAACATGTATCCAAGTAATGTTGGCCCCGCCAGGAGAAACCAAGTAATTGCCAGTTCATAAATTGCACAGGGATTAATCGAAAGGCACTATAAATATCAGTCTTGGGCATCAAGGAACCTCTACCTAATCTCTTTACAAGTTGTATGGCATTATCAAGCGTGCTATAAGTAACCGAAGAGCGTGACTCTCGAATGTATTCATTGACCGAATCATCACGTGAATATGACAGGTGTTGAATGAGTCTGTATTGACCTAGTACTTTCTTTGGAACAAGACCTATTGGTGACATCTAAACGTTCTGGAAAGGCAGAAAAGGGAAAAGGACAGGCTGTTCGACCTCGGGAGATTTACTTGTCTAGTTTCTCTTGGACCGCTTGTGCATCGCAACTGGCAGAAATCAAATTCGGTGAAGTTCGGAAGCGCCTAGGTCCAAAATAACCAAGTCTAAAGCCACATTGGAAACCCGAGAGTATGAATGAGATATAAGGAGAAGAATATCCTTCAAGGAATAAACGGAGGGCTTTGGTTTTAATAGGCGAACAGATGCAGTTAACATCACCTTTTACTCGTAGATTTATCTCCCTTTTTTAGTCTTGTGTTGGCGTCAGGCTGGCTTGGGCATTTAACGCATGCTGCCCACCACACTCGACACACTCGTGTTTGTAGAGACAGTTAAGGGCTGTACAAATTACAGACCGGTTGAAACCATAACATAAACCCCTCTGGAATATGTGTTCTCCCCTCCTCCAAACTCTCCAGCCAGAGCGTTCGCGATACCCAAAACCTCAAAAGGAATGGCCCTGACCAAAGTGACTGGGGGTGGTGGATGTGATGGCCAGAACCCAATATTCATAGTGCAACTGTTCCCAATGAATGCCCCTAGCTTATCTGTCACGTCGCACCTGTTGGTCATACATATACCAACTCATACCCGACCTCCTAGTTGCTAAGTCACGCACAATTTCCCCATATTTAATAACCAGTGGGACCGGACTTGGAAATTTTTCGGCATAAATTGCCACAAAACGCAAAAAGGCTTTTGTTCAACTTTCAATGGTCAAAATTTTCGGGGCCACAGTGTCCCTAATCATATAGAGTTTGGTAGTACAATGTTAGGGGCCACAGTGTCCCTAATCATATAGAGTTTGGTAGTACAATTAATTTCTATTATAAACTCCTGATTGTCAGGCGACTGTGTCATATTACACAGCAAAGTTGCAAGGTCGATACATTTGTCCTGCCAAATTTTATTTTTCAATCTGGCAGGATTCTGGGATGAGATGGGTGCAGACAGCAAGGAGGTTGTCCCTGTTCAGCTCCTGTCTCATTCACCAACAGCTTCATCGTCCGAGGAAGCTGAAGAATTATTGTCTTCAGTATCTGGGTCGTTCGATGAGTCCGGCAATGGATGCTTCTTGGATATGAATGCCATCACCGCCTTGGTGATGCGGGCCACCAGACGGTTTTCAACCACAGCCTGCTGTGTGGGTCCAAAACTCTCTTCCTGGGAGGGGCCTGGCGTAGGTGAGAACGCCGACGTCTCAGGGAGTGTGCCGGTTTCCACAGACTCCCGCAGCCCAATCTCTCCAGGGATTATACATTCTGCTAGTGCAGCTGGAAGCTGTCTACTTCGTTGAGGCGGACCCTGGCTTTCCCTGAACGAGCCGAACCGGAACTAGCCTTCAGCATCTTCAATTTTAAATTTAAAAAGAGCAGTTTGCAAGCTCCTGTACTATGCTGTAAAAATAGAAATTATCTTGCTCGATTAAATGCTGATGATATTATTTCGTTTCAGATAGTCAGGTTAACATTCCAAACAATAAATTTAAATTAATTCTCTTGAAAGGACCTATTAATATGATCATTTGTGGTGTGACTAATTGCAGTAAAACATTGTTTGCACTAAAAAAATTTAGAAACTAAATACAAAGATTTTTCAAACACATCTCAAATTGTAAATTCTGTTTGAATACACACTTTTTAAAAATTGCTTTGCTAACTTTATTTTCATCTTTGTCAGTCATGTATGAATAGAGTTTTACCCTTAACCCACAAAATTATCTAACTGGTGTGCCATTTAACTCATTCTTGAAATGTCTAGGAACATTTTTGTTCGCTTGAGGGATGTTGCACACATTGCCATTTGGAAAGTCACCTGTGTTTTACACCTTGATGTCATTCTTCATGTCGCTGTAAAAGTTGTCTTAATCAACGTGAATGTACAGAGAAACTGTGTGTCATGAATAATCTCATCATATCATCGTATTTACTTTTCAGTTAATTGAAGTAGAAATGACACATCAGCCATTTGGGTAGCTTTAGCACAGTAAATCCAACTTAGACAGGTTAGGTTAGTTTTCATCTTTTTGTGTTTCATACTGACTAGCACCAAGTCACCAAGTCATATATTATTGTCCTCCTTGCAACGATATATCTTTCTGGCACTTGAAACATTTTTTTTGATCTGGACATATTTAACCTGCTGTCCTTTTCCTGAGGTTTTAATTTGCTGATCGAACACAGAATTATTCATCAATTTGAAAAGTCCTTTTCAAACACACTGGGAGCATTTAGTCTGAAATTTTTATTTAGCTCAGTGTATGATTTTATGCATATGTTGCTGACCAAACAGGACAAATCTGTATATTTTTCACTTTCAAAACAAACTGCATGTAAAACTTCAAGTATTCTAATGTATCACATATTTATCTTTGCTTCTTGATACGCATAATAGTTTTGGTACAGTTGGTCTAGTACCCTTGCAATCATTTATCAATTTAATTTGAAAATCTGACAAGTCATTTTCGTTTGGTACAAGCTTCTCCTGAACAAGAGGGTAGTCTTTTAAATAGTCGTGTAGATGTATTGGTATCTGCAAATCCACTTCTAAAATCAACCTTGCATCATTAACATCAGGAATATTTAACATGTCTTTCTCTACCCACATAATTTGTTTATCACTCGTCCATCTAAAAATAAATGTTTAACAGGCATGTATTCGCTCATTGCTCTGTCATATAAATTGTTGATGTAAAGATACACAATATATGACTATGACCTTTCGAAGTCGCCATCTTATTTTATATTTCCTTCATCATCAGCATAATATTAGTTATTTTCCTTGGAGTACCTATGTGGAATCATGTTAATACCACCTCTAATTCTACTCTCAATTATCAGGAACATGTCATAATTTGACAAAAGTCCAAGTTCTACATCTGATATTTTTAAACTGGCATCATGAGCTAAACTAGATGCTCTTGTTCAAGTTCGAAGTTTGCTATACACACATTTCTAGACTCTTCGAAAATGTCACACAACATTAAAGAATCTTTCTTTGCGTAGTAGTCATAAAGGTCACCGAGTGTGTTTAATTTGAAGTGTGACATCACATCTTGTACAAACAGATAATCATCATCTGATGTGTTAGAATCACTTAAATAAAACTTTTCTTTAGGCAGTATAGATGTTTCATTGATTTCTTTAGGCAGTATAGATGTTTCATTGATTTCTTGAGGCAGTATAGATGTTTCATTGATTTCTTGAGGCAGTATAGATGTTTCATTGAGTTCTTGAGGCAGTATAGATGTTTCATTTATTTCTTTAGGCAGTATAGATGTTTCATTGATTTCTTTAGGCAGTATAGATGGTTCATTTAATTCTTGAGGGAGTAAGTGTTACATTGATTTCTTTAGGCAGTATAGATGTTTCATTGATTTCTTTAAGCAGTATAGATGTTTCATTGATTTCTCTAGGCAGCATAGATGTTTCATTGATTTCTTTAGGCAGTATACATGGTTTTATTGATTTCTTGAGGCAGTAAATGTTTCATTGATTTCTTTAGGCAGTATAGATGTTTCATTGATTTCTTTAGGAAGTATAGATAATTTCATTGAATTGTTCATAACTATCCATCTATTCATATGGGTAAACATCAGTGGCGTACTAAGGGTAAATGGCGCCCGGGGCGACGATGATGGCCCAAAGGGCCAGAATACGAGGCCCGAATTTTTATCAGCTGTTTTGACGCCCCAAGACCTCTGGCAACCGGGGCAACCGCACCGTCCGACCCTCCCCTCCCCCCCCCCCCGTTAGTATGCTACTGCTAAACATCCTTCCTCAAAATTATGTGGTTGCATGTCTCTAAAATGTTTCATTGTCTCAACGAACTTGTCATCTTACATTTTTAACCAGCTGTTATAATGACGTCTGTTTGAACCTAAAGTTGCCTACAAATCTAATCATTCTTTTAACTAGTATTTCCTTCCCATCCTTCATGAACCTATCTACCCTGAAATCCTTGCTGTATGAAATGTATTTTTCCTCATTGTTTGGTATGATATGTACCGTCTATACTCGCGTATAAACTCACACCAACTGCAAACAGCATAGACCCAGATCTGCCGGCGAATAATGCGCCGGCAGATCTGGGTCAATGCAGTTTGTAAGGACTAATCAGTAGAACAAACAACATAGACCCTGATCTGCTGTCGCATTATGCAACAGCAGATCAGGGTCTATGTTGTTTGCATTTGGATCTGATTTATACGCGAATATATACGGTACCTCATGATCATGATTCTTATTACAAGTTTTCTGATGAACAGATGACTGTCAAAGCGTTACACATTATGAATAAATAGTTGAAAGTATTTCGGGTGTCTGGAATTCAAAATTACTGTTTATGGACAGGACCTTTGTTCTTGCCTGTCAAGTAATTATGTTCACGCACTAGGTCTTTAAATATGTCTCTCTCACAAATATGACATGTAGTGATTGTTTTTCGTCTTCATCTGTACATACCATATATTTTGAATTTTTGATTTCGTTGTAGACTAGTCTCGCTATTCTATCCAACCAGGTATATGACTCCTCTATGTAACCAGTACCTCTGTAAATGTTTGGTCTGTAACATTGGTGAATTGAAGTAACGTACATTCAGAAGAAACCTAATGAGATGTATTTAGCTGCTTTTAACGTCCAGCTTTGTCGAATCTCTAACGTCCAGCATGTAATGGTTTGATTTGTAGCATAATTACAGTTTTGTTATGTGTAGCTCGTCAACGAAGTGTACGATATGATGATACTTTCAAAATCACAATAAACTACATATGGGACTTTCAATTAATGATGACAACTGATAACGTTTCAGGCATGATATCTATTGAGTTATCTACGCTGTAATAGCCTTGGGTAGTCTGATAATTTTAATGGTGAATTTTAAAAATTCAAGCATTTTTACATATATATTTCTTCCCATGATGCTGGCATACTTGTAATGATAACAATTTTGATAAATCCTGTATGCCAACATAATGGTATTTTTCCATTCCGTTATATAGAATCAACATGTCAACATGCGTATCTTTTTTCTTTTCTGTCGCTCTAACTGGCCGAATGAATATATCTTCAACTATTTCATACACTTTTACTGACTGGATCTAAACAAATTATATTTTGATGGTCTATCCAACTGATCATTTGATTTATTTGCACACATTCAACTGTATAAAACAAAAATGTCATCCTTATAACTTTTTACGTTATTGCAAGCTTGTTTGTTTTTCACCCATTCAGGGAAATCAATATTGGAGCTTCATTTTATCAATTGATACTGTCTACATGCAGTTAAATATTCAATCTTATCAAAATGTCCATCTTGAGGTTTCGCTCATCTCCTGGGCAAATTTAGTATGCAAAATCTTAAATGTTCAATTACATCATCTATTTCACCTCTGTTCATTAGATTCATATGTCTTGTTCTGTGATACAAATCCCTGCATTCAACCTTCTCTCCATCCAATGTTGGTCTCTTCTGTGATACAATTCCCTGTATTCAACCTTCTCTCCATCCAACGTTGGTCTCTTCATAAGTCTGACAGTTAAGTGAAGCTGAATTTTGTTTACAGAACCAAAAGGACACATTTTCCAAATTATGACATTTTTCAGGTCGGTTAGGTGTCAATAAAAATTCATACAAGTCATAATTGCTACCACTGTAACATATGTACTCATTTACCTTTCTCCTGACAAAGTCTATAAGCCTTTTAGTGATAATTCTGTTTACATTTTGCTTACTGATATGTCTCAATTCTTTACAACTTGTAATCGTATAAAAGGAGCCTTTAATACTTTTCTAACATGCTTTGAAATAGGTTGATTCATTTCTGATTTATTTGACTAGCAAAATTTAAATATATTTTACTACGACTAAAACTTTAAATGGGTGTGAAAAAAGATATGCCCACCTCAGTACCTAAAGCCCGTCCCTGTGCACAGGAAAGAAACCACATCCATGCACAGGTGGACGCCACATTTCCTTTTGCGGATATTTTTCCTGCATGATAGTACTTCGTCTTCATTTAGTACTTTTTGTGTTGCTAGTTTTACGCGGCTCTTTATGCAAGTCATACATGGGACCAACATCTTTCCAGCGCCTTTCTGACTGACCTGGCATGCTTCATTTGTACACACATGGTGACTCGCTTGGCCTTTTGCTTGTTGTTTTTCACCATTGTATCACTAGGCTCCCAATGCATGTATTTTGCACAATACCAGCTCCTCCCTACTATACTTCTGACAACTGGATTGCTTAAAAGTAGAGAGGTTTGCAGTGTATAAATGCAAATGGGGATATTTAGAATTTGAATTAATTGGTCAGTCATTCGCTTAAGTCAATCAAATTATAAATTATTGATACATTTGCTCTCAGTACACAGCTCACTTGTTTGTTTTGATTGGTTTACCAAAGCATTTTATTTTTCTCTGTTTCTGGCTATTATGTTTTCTATCCTATTTTGACTGTATACTGCATTTGCCTGTTCAAATATTGTGGGTATATTTGTTTTAGCATGCTGTTGGAACTTGGAAATATATGTATTCATACATGTGAACCTCCCGGCCAGGAGGGTTTTCCTTCTGAGATGAGGGTGTCTCCTGTCTCTCTCATAAAATTTCTGTGTACTCAAAATTGTTATTTTTATTTCTCATAATAACATATATTTATACAAAAGTATGTTGTTTAAAAGTTTTATTACCACTAGATATGAGTTCGGACAGTAATCATACCAGTATAAATTGTTTAGTACATGCATATCCAACGTCATCGACATGGACAAGTACATAAACATTTTGAAAAGTAAACAATGACTTTGGATATAATGTTTCTCAATTATAATGCTCTAAAAATCCTAGTCACCTGTGAAATGTTATAAACAATCTTTACTCATATATCATTTATGAAACGTTATAAACAATCATTACTGGTATATCATTTATGAAACGTTATAAACAATCTTTACTGGTATATCATTTATGAAATGTTATAAACAATCTTTACTTGTATATCATTTATGAAATGTTATAAACAATCTTTACTTTTATATAATTTATGAAACATTATAAACACTCTTTCACTTGTATATCATTTATGAAACGCTATAAACAATCTTTACTTGTATATCATTTATGAAATGTTATAAACAATCTTTACTTGTATATCATTTATGAAACGTTATAAACAATCTTTTACTTGTATATAATTTATGAAAGGTTATAAACAATCTTTACTTGTATATCATTTATGAAAGGTTATAAACAATCTTTACTCGTATATCATTTATGAAAGGTTATAAACAATCTTCACTTGTATATCATTTATGAAACGTTATAAACAATCTTTTACTTGTATATAATTTATGAAAGGTTATAAACAATCTTTACTTGTATATCATTTATGAAAGGTTATAAACAATCTTCACTTGTATATCATTTATGAAAGGTTATAAACAATCTTTTACTTGTATATCATTTATAAAAGGTTATAAACAATCTTTACTTGTATATCATTTATGAAAGATTATAAACAATCTCGTATATCATTTATGAAAGATTATAAACAATCTTGTATATCATTTATGAAAGATTATAAACAATCTTTATTTGTATATCATTTATGAAATGTTATAAACAATCTTTATTTGTATATCATTTATGAAATGTTATAAACAATCTTTACTTGTATATCATTTATGAAACGTTATAAACAATCTTTCACTTATATATAATTTATGAAACATTATAAACAATCTTTCACTTGTATATCATTTATGAAAGGTTATAAACAATCTTTTACTTGTATATAATTTATGAAATGTTATAAACAATCTTTATTTGTATATCATTTATGAAATGTTATAAACAATCTTTATTTGTATATAATTTATGAAATGTTATAAACAATCTTTTACTTGTATATCATTTATGAAAGGTTATAAACAATCTTTCACTTGTATATCATTTATGAAAGGTTATAAACAATCTTTTACTTGTATATAATTTATGAAATGTTATAAACAATCTTTATTTGTATATCATTTATGAAATGTTATAAACAATCTTTATTTGTATATAATTTATGAAATGTTATAAACAATCTTTTACTTGTATATCATTTATGAAAGGTTATAAACAATCTTTATTTGTATATCATTTATGAAACGCTATAAACAATCTTCACTTGTATATCATTTATGAAAGGTTATAAACAATCTTTTACTTGTATATCATTTAAAAAAAGTTATAAACAATCTTTATTTGTATATCATTTATGAAAATGTTATAAACAATCTTTACTTGTATATCATTTATGAAAGATTATAAACAATCTTGTATATCATTTATGAAAGATTATAAACAATCTTGTATATCATTTATGAATGATTATAAACAATCTTGTATATTATTTATGAAAGATTATAAACAATCTTGTATATTATTTATGAAAGATTATAAACAATCTTGTATATCATTTATGAAACTTTATAAACAATCTTTACTTGTATATCATTTATGAAACATTATAAACAATCTTTCACTTGTATATAATTTATGAAACATTATCAACAATCTTTCACTTGTATATCATTTATGAAACGTTATAAACAATCTTTTATTTGTATATAATTTATGAAACATTATAAACAATCTTTCACTTGTATATCATTTATGAAATGTTATAAACAATCTTTACTTGTATATCATTTATGAAGATATAAAATAGTAAAGGCCCAAGAACAGATCATTAGGGAACTCCCCTTATTATGTCTAACCAATCGCCCTAAATGGTACAGTGTTTTATTTGTTCTTTTCAATGTGACAGAAAGTTTGAAATTAGATTAGAGGTTGTATTACCTACTCCATAAGCCTCCATCTTTCGAATTAACCAATAGTAAATTTTGTGCAAAACATGACACCCCATCTGTCCTACAAAAATGGTCTAAAAATGGACTAACCACAAATGAAACATTTTTCAGCCTCTTTCATAAAAACATAACCTAGATATAGATTTATGAATATAATCTTTAATGAGACAGGGGATGTGTAATATCTTTAATGAGACAGGGGATGTGTAATATCTTTAACGAGATAGGGGATGTGTAATATCTTTAATGAGATAGGGGATGTGTAATATCTTTAATGAGACGGGGGATGTGTAATATCTTTAATGAGACTGGGGTTGTGTAATATCTTTAATGAGACAGGGGATGTGTAATATCTTTAATGAGACGGGGGATGTGTAATATCTTTAATGAGACTGGGGATGTGTAATATCTTTAATGAGACAGGGGATGTGTAATATCTTTAATGAGACAGGGGATGTGTAATATCTTTAATGAGACTGGGGATGTGTAATATCTTTAATGAGACAGGGGATGTGTAATATCTTTAATGAGATAGGGGATGTGTAATATCTTTAATGAGTCAGGGGATGTGTAATATCTTTAATGAGACAGGGGATGTGTAATATCTTTAATGAGATAGGGGATGTGTAATATCTTTAATGAGACAGGGGATGTGTAATATCTTTAATGAGACAGGGGATGTGTAATATCTGCTATACTCTTATGCGTAACAGCTGAGGGTATTTAGGTGAGGACCAGGATCAGTGACCCAACTTGCATATCACCAAACTTAAGAGCTTAAGTTGGGGTTAGTTTCATTACCAGCTTGTCAAAGAGATGTTCACAAAAGCACAGTTCTGGTAATGCTGGATAACAATAGTAAAAAGACATAATATTAAATCTATCATAATCATTGATACTGATTTTGTTAAGATAAAAAACCACTCAACAAGTCTGATACAAATCCACTGTAATTTCTGGAGTTATCATGTTCAAAGAACACATAACAAATGAACAAAATATCATTAAGCAGGTGACTGATATGAGCCAGAATAGCCTCACTGACAGTGAGATTGAAATATGGATAAGTATAAAATAATGAAAAATTATATCAAATTAAAATAAATTCTTTATTTCCTGATGGTTTAAAATTGTGAAAAAAAACACATACTTCTCAATAATATTCCAATCTGCACACAATGTTTGTCAAACTATTATGGATAAGTCTTTTGATGCATATTTTACAACTACAACAACAACAACAATAATAATAATAATAATCCATTCTGCTCAACAAATTTTATTATGTTAAATAGTATTAGTACTTTTGACAAAAACATCTGACAACAAATAGAATAAACCTGAAAATATTTCAGCCTGTACTTGTCCACAGACATAAATAAATATGCCAATTAATTTTCATGCATTAAGCTCTTGATAAACAGAAATATTGATCTAGTAGCTTCAAAAGGCTGTTTCTACCCATGAGTTATGAACATTCAGAAACGAAAAAACACAAAATTTACTAAAATGGAAAGATTGATCAAGTTGGCCACAATCAAGCCAGTAGAATTTTACTTTTTAAAAAATTAAAAAATCATTTTAAAAAAATGATTACATGAATTTTTGTTGCGTTTCAAATACTTTCTGTGTTCAGTATGCTACATCTGTTTGTTTTGTTCATGTCTTTACTATTACAACAAAATTATATATATGAAATAAAAATAACTGTATATATGTCACCACCATGCTAACAGCAGACTGTTCAGACACTATCGCATTAAAGTGGATAATTTACCATCTTAAAAATACACTGGACAGTTAAATTATGAGTAACATGAGTAAAGTCATGCAGCTAAAATTGTGAGCAAATATAAAATAAATGTAAATAAATAAAATGTAATATGCAGATGCATCTAAAACACAATAAACTAATTTACATGTAAAATGATTGTCAAAAATTCTGTGAAATTTATCGACTCAGAACCACAGTGCAATTTGGCCAGTCTGCCTGTGTACCAATAATACCCAAAGCTATCAATATTATGCATATCTTTAGTTCATTATACAATTTAATTAGTTGCAATTATGAGTAATTAAAAAGATATTTACTGTTTTACCTGTAAAATAGTTTTGTCCTTGCACAAAAAACTCACCGAGGATCTATCAAGGAAAACACTAAAAGCTGGTAAACTGCCTATTACATGAGTAAATACATTGTTTTAGTGGCCTTAAATCAGTTGCAAAACAATGATGAAATTATAAATGTTGGTACAAATTACGCCAACCACAAACCTTACTCTTTCTTTAAGTGCATAATGTTGTGAAAGTGCAAGCACAGTAAGAGAGAAGCAATACAAAGAAAATTAAAAACACATATTCAGCACACTCATTACAACCTTCTGTACATGTTACTGTCATTAAAATTGCAAAATTAAATTGGAATTCAATGAAATTATAATAAGTTATTATTTATGTATATTACTAAATATTTAATTTCATAATTAATAGTAAAATGACTAATAAAAAAGATATTTAATAATACTTAAAAATGTAAAAATTGTAGCTAATTGAAAATGGTTTGAGAATATATGGTATATGAGACATTAAATAAATCCGCAGTCACTCATGCAAGCATAGATGATTGCAACTGCACAGAAAACAAGAATCATCTGGAGATTACATATCCCCCCCCCCACTCCAACACTCCCATATAGTCTAGCTCTCTAAATTTATATACTATTTATGTTATGCTTTGTTTCCATGGAAAATTAAAACATATTGAATCTGGAGAACTATAAGAATGAAAAAGCAACTCTACACAACCTGTTTAACATCAGTACCAAGTCTGGCTGAAGAATGGTTTCAGAATTATGCTCAGGAAATAAAAATGTTTATGGACATGTAGCAATATCTCTATTATCCCTCCGCCCTTTATATAATGCGGGGATAATTAAAAATATTCAATATTATACAATAAGTATAAAGTGAACAATAAAATTGAAATCAGTAATCATGGACACCCTGCCTTGTATGAAAGTGAAAACAAGCAAAAAGTGTGCATATAAATGTGATAGAATACCTAATCCTCAATCTCAACAATTCTGTAGAAAAAAGAAGTTAAAAAGCTAATGAAAATAGAAACCTACATGTAATTTTTAATTAATAAAGCATTAACAAGTGCTCAGGATTCCTGTTTATAAAAGGTAAAGAACCTGAGTCTGGTTGAGAGAATATTTTGTATATATCCTTGAATGAAATTTCTAAGCCCAAATATGGTAACCAGACTTACTGTTCCAAAGACGTGTTTAGAAGATGTTTGATCCCAACAAAAGTATGAATTTACATTGATATATCTTGGAATACAATATATCCTATACTGTCTAAATCATTAAAGAAAATATGACAAAAAGAACTGCATGATTTCTTCAGCTGGCTAGTTCTGAACAGCAAAACTGATCAAAACAATTCATGCAATTACACACTAGATGATTTTCACAAAAATACTTACTCATCATGTGAGACCTCAAACAAATTATTGTGTTTTTCTTTTTATTCTATTTTTTTTAATCAAAGGTTACCTGTGGTGATTGTTTTGATTGAACTAACAGCAGTTACATATCTAAGTTATATTAAAGCTTGTTTAATCTCAGATATTAGAAGATTTAAAAATGGATATATCTTCTGGACATCACTGATCTGTCTTGGACTAAAAATACAAATAAACATAGGCAATATTGTACATAAACCATACAAAAACCTGGTAACAAAGATGTTGAAAACATGAATTAAAATAAATCACCGAGTAAAGATCATTACAAAGGAATGTTAAAAATACATGTATACATAAAACAAAAGGCCCAAATAGGCATAAAATCGCTCACCTGGATGACATCTGCCTAACAGCCAAATGCAAGAGCAGTGGCTAGAAAGTCTGGATCAACAGAATGCTTTCTATAGAAATTTCTTCCAATGCTGTTAATTGCATATTTTATGAAAACAATTCTTTCAAGCTTTGTCCACTTTTCTTACCTTCATCCATATTTGATAGCACATCAACATCATTTGTCAAATATTGAAAGGCCTGTATGCCAGGATGCTTTATATAAAAGTTGGCTAAATTCTGTTTTTTTTTAAAAAATTAAGTTAAGCAAATGTTTTCTATTTTCAGTAACAGCCATCATATCTGATGGTAGATTGGCATCATTGCTATAAATATGAAAGGCCTTCAAGCTAGGATGGTTTCTGTCAAATTGGGTTTAATTCTCTTGGCAGCTTTTTTGAAGAAAACAATACAAGTTTGTCTATTTACAGTAGCAGCAGCCATATTTGATTACTCATTGACATCACTTAAAAGCCATTCATGCCAAGATGCTTTCTGTTCAATTTGGTCAAATTATGTTGAGTGGTTTTTGAGAAGCAATTCAAAGGATTTTCTATTTTTAGAAGTTGTGTTCATTTTTAATGGCAAATTGGCATTTGTATAAAATTGAAAAAAAACCTTCATGCCAGAACATTTTTGTTTTCTCAGATTTGGTCAAATTCTCATGAATAGTTTAAGAACAAAATATATTTAGCACTGGTGGCCATATTTGATGGTGGATCTGCATAATTTGGACAAAAAAAAGGCCTTTATGCCACAATGCTTTCTGTCAAATCTGGTGAGATTCTGTTGAGTGGTTTTGAAAAGAAGTTGTTCAAAGATAGTAATTTTAGTAATGGTTGCCACATCTGAAGGTAGTAGATTAGCATCATTTGTATAAATTTGAAAGCCATATATACCCAAATGATTTCAGTCACATTTGCTCAAATTCTGTTAACCAGTTTTTGAGATGTCATGTAAAGGTTTTTCTGTTTTAGTATCAGCAGCCACATTTGATGGCAGATTGGCATTATTTGAACAAATTTTAAAAGAGCTTCATGCCAGGATACTGTCAAATTTGGTCAAATTCTGTCAAGTGGTTTTTGAGAAGAAGTCCTTTAAAGGTTATTCAATTTTGAGTAACATTAGCCATATTTGATGGCAGATGAGCATCATTTGAATAAATCTGAATGACCTTCATGACAGGATGCTTTCTGTTCAATTTGATCAAATTACATTAAGCAGCTTTTGAGAATAAGTCATTTAAATGTTGTCTATATTTTGTGGCTGTATTCGATGGCAGATCATCATTTGAATATATATTAAAGACCCTCATGTCAGGATGCTTTCCTTCAAATTTGGCCTAATTTGTCTGAAAGTGGTTTCTGAGAAGTTGCTTAAAGGTTTTTATTTTTTTCTATTTTTAGTAATGGTGGCCATATTTGATGGTGGAATGGCATCATTTGAAAAAATTTTGAAAAAGCTTCATGCCTAGAAGTTTTCTGTCAAATTTGGTCAAATTCTGCTGAAAGGCTTTTTAAGAAGTTCTTTTTAAGTTTATCTGGTTTTATTAACTGTGGCCACACTTGAATATGGATTGGCATCATTTGAACAAAAATGAAAGAACTTTATGCCAGGAAACTTTCTGTAAAATTTGGACAGATTCTGTTTAGTGGTTTTTTGAAAGAAGTCTTTTTTTTTATTTTTCTATTTTTAGTAATGGTGGTCATATTTGATGGCAGATTGGCATCATTTGAACACTTTGAAAGAGGTTCATGCCTGGATGCTTTCTGAGAAATTTGATCAAATTTTGTTAAGCAGTTTTTGAGAACAAGTTGTAAACAGCAACTGTGAATGGACAATGAATAACAGACAATGTATGGCCAGGTGAGTTAAAAATATATAATATTGTATACCATAATAAAAAACAGAAACATTAAAAAAATAATCACAAACTAGCAATAGATTCTATCTTAAATATTGAACTTTCCATTGGATGTAAACCATGAAGACGGCACATTTATAAAGATTAATAAACTGTAAATTATGATATTATTTGAAAATAGGACAAGTATTTTAGTACAAATTAAAAATTATTTTCAATAAAGTTGTTTTTCTTATCTTAAACATGACATATAATCTCACATACAGACATGTAGTTTGTATAACAAACAAAAAAAAAAAAAAACTCACAAACTATCTATTTCAAGAGGAACAACACCGGATCAATATGATACAAGAGATGCATGCAGAATATAAAACTATATGATAATAATCATAGATAAACAAAAATATTAAAGTATATAAGTACTGAATATTGAATACCTTTCTTCAAAACTTCAGTCACAAAGTGACATCTGGAGAATCATGACATACATCTTATAAAGAGAGAGTCATATATGACCACTGATGTCATTATACAATAAGTATCACAATACAAGGATCCTGATACATTATGTATCACAATACCTACTGTTAAACTTATTGGTATTGTAAACTGTATGATAAGCTGAAACTTGCAATCACAATTTATTAGGATCAATGTAGTGCTCTCTAATCAAGTGACTAAAATGTATGGAGTAATTTAGTGTAAAACAAGAGTCCCTCAAAGGAACTGATGCTCTACTGGCTGAAAAGAATTTAGTGTAAAAATAAAACCTGCATAATCATAAATTTAAAAAAACTGAACCAGTTTACAAATTAAAAAACTTTATATATAAACTGATAATAATGAAACAAAATTGCGTCTTCTGTTTTAGTAATGCTTTCTTAATGGTCACATGCTAATATAAATTTTTTTATATATTCTAATGTGAATAGTACAATATTGGGGTGATAATAAACCATTTCACCATTAAGATATTCATATTCAGGATATACATAGAGTTACAGCACTACTCATATAGTTATCACCAATATTTAAGTCATTATGACCTATATTTGCAGAACAATTAATAACATCCATGTAATTATGATTAACAAGGGAAGTTATTCCTAATACCCTAAACATTCAAAATAAGCTGTGGCATTTGTTAATCACAAGTTACTCTTGGTTTATTATCAGGACAGGCTTACATTTTAAGGTAGGCTCATTTTTACTAAAAATAATGGACACTGTTCAGTGGAGAAATAGTTTCTGGTGTGTTGAAAATTTGTTTCTTATATGCATATATCTCTTCACATGCATCAATCCACATGTACTGAATATACAATATTAAAAATTATAGTTGGCACATATTAAAGATTGGCTTACTTTAAATAGAGAAAGTCTTAAGCACCTGGATGGCTTTTTGTTGAGGTAGGATTACTTACAAGGTTAGCTAAGTTTAAAACTTTTATGCCATCTGAATAGTCTGGGGTGTTATATATTGTCATGGTTGATAAATATTTGATATAGGTAAATATCACTGATGACTACATGGTTGTAACAGTCATAATTTGTGCTTTGTTTGTCTCTTGTAATCTTGGATCACAAACGTTTTTGTAAATTCATCTGTATTATCAACAAAAATGGCTGAAATGACACAATTTCTTGCACAAAACAGAAAGTATATTTAAAATACAAATTTGCTCACAATACTGAAAGTGATAAAAGAGGAGGTACAGGATGAAAAATACAGTTTGAAAACAGATCCTCACTCATGTACAAGTTTCACAAGTAAAAAAAAAACCAAAACAAACCCCCAAAAAACTGGTGGATATAAATAAAGGCATTTCCATTTAAATCAACCTTGCAAGGATGGATGTTAATTACTGTCTGGTGAGTCATTTAAATTCATATCTTTTTTTTTTTTGTACTAGTATGACCCCCTCAAAAATCAAAGTCTTAAGAATACTGATGGCTTGGAGTGTTCAGATAATATGCTATATTAAACATAATCAAAAGGATTATTGTTTGGGGTTTTTTGTTCATTTTAACAGCACTTTTAACACATTATTGGCTATATCATGCCGAAGAAATGGGAGCTAAGTGCCCTTCTCAAGGACACACAGAAGCAGCTGACTCAGACTGGTCTGGGTGGGTATCGAACCAGCGACTGTTGGATTATGAGTCCGATATTATACCAAATGAGCTACCACAGCTCCACTCAGAGGAATGAACATAAATAGTGAGATATTGATAATCATTTTTCTTTTTTTATAATCATAAACATACCAATATCCCCCAAATGCATGTAATCTGAAATAACTGGTTTAAGACTTTTCTTTTTTTTTTCTCTCAACAGAGAATAGATAAAAAATTCAAAAATATTTTGTGAGAAAATAAGCAACCACCTTTTATAAACATTTCATGTTAAGCATGTTAAAATGGTGCAATATTTTATGTACTACACAAGCTCTCAAACTATATCAAGGAAGGTAACCACTTTGAATCTGATCATTTTCCTCTTACGATTAGAATCTGAGTTTTTTCCCTTTATATACCCCGACTCATTTTGTGAATGCCAAAAGAGATTAAATATCATGGGTGGATTGGGCCGACACCCCCCCCCCCCAATTTAAAAATGAGCGTGAAACAACTGAAACATTTCCTACAGTAAGTTTTCTTTATCATTAGCTGGTTAAAACTATGCCCTGGAAATGCTTACAATGCAAGAGATTCCAGGGATTTTTCCCCGTGCCCCCTTAGGGGTTCCGTCCCACATACCCTTTGCCTACTTGTTTACATCCCCCCAGATGATATTTCTGGATCCGCCACTGAATACAGAAAAGTACCTATTATCAGAAACACAAACTATTCATAACTGATAATAGCCAACAGCATGCCATAGGCTTGGAGGGATGAAAAAAAGGCAGTTCTCATTTGGGTGGTAAATTTCAATGGAATAGCTGTAAGAATCTTGGTAGGTCATACACATGTGATACACTTTATTACTGCAAAATAATTAGACACCAAGAAAACAGGACCAAATTATTATTTACTCCTTCCATTTTCATAACTTGAGACACACAAGTTTATGTACATGATAATGAAGGAGTCTCACATGTCACTGACATAAAAGAATTCAGTATTAATTACCATATTTTCCAGTGTACAACACCCACCTCTAACTGTGAACAGTGTAAAACAATATTCATTGCTGCATAATGCACCAGCAGAACATTGTCTATCATGTACATTCTACTTATGATTTCCAGTGAAAAGAATAGACTCTAATCTGTTGGCATAGCATGCAAGAACAGAAGATCAGTGTCTGCTGTGCATTCTACTTATTTCCTATGAACAGCACAGACCCTGATCTGTTGGCATTGCATGCAAAAGCAGACCAGTGTATATGCTCTGCATTCTACTTATGATTTCCAGTGAACAGCATAAACCCTAATCTGTTTGCATAGTATGCAAAGTAGCTGACCAGCCTATGCTGTGCATTCTACTTAACTTCCAGTATACAGCATGAACCCTAATCTACTGGCATAGTATGCAAAAGCAGATTGGGATCTATGCTGTGTATTCTGCTTATGATTTCCAGTGAACTGTATAGATTTGTTGGCATAAGTAGCAGATTGGAATCTATGCTGTTTACAATTTGGTATACGAGTAAATACAGTATAAGAAGAGTTTCAATGACTCCTAGTTTTATTGTTTTTAAAATAAACACAGCTATTACACTGAATCTTTATATCTTTCATGTAATTTATGTCAAGACAATGCAAGAGACAGCTGTGCATGTGTAAGAAATGAATTGCCATCTTTTAGTGTTAATACTGATATACCATGTGTCAGACAAGCAATGTAAAAAAATAGACTTGTAAAGAAAAACAACATTGTAAATCCAAGCTCATATCTGGGTGTTCATCACACCTGGTTTCCTGATTCAAAACATGTCCCCTGACTTCCAATTGAGCTCACATATTTTTTTTACATCACTTTGTGATTAAAAGTTTCCATTGTGAAAAATTAACAACTATCATGATTTTCAGAATTTGAATTGTGAGAAAGATAAGTAAGTTTTCCATGAGTCAATGAATATTATATGTAGTGCCAGATTATTGGTCACTGCTGACACACTTTTCTATATTAATCTTAATATATACTTAAAAATGTGGAAGAAACTCAAGAATATTTAATGCAACTACATTTTTGTGATCCTCTGGAATATAACTACAATAGTTCACAACTTACCTTACTTGGATCATTACATGTTGCCTACACATACTAGTACTATATATACATTCTCTTATTTTAAGCCTTTCAAGCCATAACTAAAAAAAACAATCTTCTATTGTACACAGGGACCATTCATTTTCAAAGTTGAGCAAGTAAAATTTTCCAAGTGCCTAGTCCAGGACAAGTGCTTTTTTCCTAATTTAAAAAAGGTCGGGCAAGTGCTTATTTTCATGCCATAATCACTTGATCTACCTTTATCTGGTCAGTCATGCTTGATTCTACCCCTCTCCTAGACTGGGTACAGTCGTTAATGTGTTTGCTTTGCCAATATATTCTTTTCTTTTTATTCCCCTGCTAATAATCTGCTGAAATTAGATTATCATTAATTAATGGCACCCTATTGAGATTGTGGCGATATCGATGCCTGGGGATATGCGAGGTGTTTTCTGGGAAGATTAATCATATTAATAGCCAATTTACACATGACGTTGACCTCATCCAAAATGAGGCAAGGATGCGGTTTATTTCAGGACAACTTGATCAGTTATCAAACGTGAAATTAGAATATTGAATCCGAGAGATAAAGCAGAGGGTGCTGCACTTAATTTTTGTGTGTGCCCAGGCCATCAAGCTGGATATCTAAAATGAATAGTAACCCAGGCTAACCCTCTCCATGTATTTATTTACATACTATATCACATCTACAAGCGGTCATTGATAACATGCGTGCACGTTCTATTACCGCTTGACTGCATACTGGGCTAAGTGGCCAAATTTTTGGCCAATCAAAACACGTGAAACAAAACAAAGACAGTATAATTAGTTAGCAGTGTTTTAAATGGCTTCCTTGTATTGTTTACTCAAACCAGATCCTCATGAATGACTCACCCTTTGATTTTAATCCAGCGAGTCAATCCAATTAAATTAATGAAAGGCACTTTACTGACATTGGTGCCTGTTCCCTTTATAAACTGATTAAATGGCAGTGAGGATTCTTTAATTTTTAATTGATTATACAGAGGATTAACTTCCACATCTATATTTAAAGGACAAAATGTGAGTTTTGATCACTTTAGAAGTAGTTGTCATGCAAGGTGATATTTATTATGTGGATAAAATGAGTTTACTAAATTATTTTCACAAGGAAGTAAATAAAGAAGATTTGGAGAAGGAAAATTCACATGTAAGACTGCCACCGAGTCTTAGGTAACTATTTCTCCAAAGAGACATAAGCCAGACTCTATGGCAACAAAAAATGTCAAATATGACACTACTAAGAAACTGAGAATGTTCAGCCACATTTTGTCGGTAGTTATCCTTGGCTTGCATTCATTGACTCGGAACAAAAAATGCTTTATAGTTAATACAAATAATATCCCAAACTGGCATAGGTTGGAAAATCAACCAGTGTATTTGTCAATGGAACTGACAAATTCAGGATTGAACCAATCAAGTCACATGACAATTCTGGACCGCACAAAGCCCGTGCCAGTGCAGTATATGCATGCCACTAGCCAGCATGTGCAGAAATTCCTTGAAGTCACTAGGAAAGACCCTTTCAAAACTAAATGTGACTGAAATTAACAAAATGAGAGCTCCCTTTAAAAAATGAGAGCTCCCTTTAACACAGCCTACAGTCTAGGCCATTATGGAAAACCATCTTCAGATATGGAAATGTTGTGTGCACTCCAGGAGAAGAATGATGTTGAACTTTGTGCTAATTATAAGAACAGATTCAGAGCAAGAGACTTCTCTCAATCAATCGATCAAGTCTTGAGAGAAGAAGTTAGGGAAAGTCTGAATTCTGGTAAATTCCTTTCCATTCTTGGTGATGGAAGTACTGATGCTACCATACTGGAGCAAGAAATAGTGCATATAAGATTCATGGACAATGGAAAACTGAAAACCTCTGATGTAATAAAATGTATAATATGAACCTATGTTTTTAATAAATTATAAATTGAATTCTTTTAAAAAATAAATAAGTTGTACATGATTTTGTTTGTTCTTTCTATGGATCAAAGTGCATACATCTCGTCAAATCTTGACAAGTGATTTAAATTTTGGGACAAGTGAAAAGGTAGGTGGGACAAGTAAATTTTCTGAAACCACTTGTCCTGGACAAGTGGATGAAACTAAAATTTGCTCAGCCCTGATACAGTATCACTTAGTAATAATACCAGTATATATTTCATGGACCACATTTAATACATTACTCATTGTCATAACTTGTACCAGATGTTTTTCCTTTACATTTTTAGAACTTTTAATAAGCACTATATAGTCAGTATTATGCAGATATGCCATTAAACCTCATACATACATACATTCATTACTAACCTGTACCCCCAACTGAGAACACAGAACCAGATATACCATCCCATAATGATCCTGGAGAACATGATCTTTTTGCTTTATGGATGACTGCTTGTAAAATGTTAGAGTATTTACCTTTTTTAAAAATTTACAGGTTGGTATGCCTTTTTTGTGCTAGTCTAAGATGAATATCTATCCCCAAGTAAGGGTCCTTACACAGAAAGTATGGTAAAAAGAAGCTGGTCACCAATTGCCAACAAAATAATGCCTGAAAGAGTATTTAAAAATTCAAAGTTTCATAGGTTGAAGATCACAGACTCCTTTTATCAAATACAAAAAGAAAGTGAATTTTTCAGTACGACACAATTACTGAGATCATACTGGTTTCTACAATATATAGACTGCACGACTTAATTACAGCAGGTTGTAGATTGCTAAAGATTCCTAAAGGTCTTGTATACTTTGCATTGACTTTAGCATTTGCTTTCACATGACTGTTACTGCAATTATTCAAATTGTATACCAATTGTTAATTTCAATATTTAATAAGAGATTGAAGCCATACATATGTCATTTTATGCCAGATCTGTCCTAGAGTTCATGGCACAACAATAAACATTACCGTATACACTCGCATATAAGCCGATACCAACTGCAAACTGCATAGACCCAGATCTGCCGTCGCATAATGCGCCAGCAGATCTGGGTCTATGCAGTTTGTAAGGACTAATCAGTAGAGCAAACAATATAGACCCTGATCTGTTTGCACATCATGCGATGGCAGATCAGGGTCTATGTTGTTTGCATTTGGACCTGGATTATACGTGAGTACATACAGTAAGTGATGTCATATTGATGATGTCATAATGTAATGATCACTTCATATCAAACTGTTGCAGTAAGCAGAAAGAACACAAACCTGGATTTACATAAGCCTGATGCAACAGCTAATCAAAGTCTATGCCAATTGCAGATGTATCATTGTTTTACACAAATACTGTATTTGTGACATTACTTTGGAAGACTGCATCTAAAATTTGGCACCATGAATATATAATCTTAAAATAGTACAAAACAATGTTGATCGACTGAAATTTTCAGAGTTCAAATAGGGCTAAAATTTACAATGTAGATTTTCATTCTCACAATCCTGCACCCCAACAAAGATACCAGGAAAAACCAGGTGTGTACTTACTTATAATAACATATCCTAAAATTGTCAATGCAGAAAACCATCTCAATATTGGATAAAAATACAAAAGCATACAAGTACCTATTTCAAACACGGCCCAAAAAACAAATACCAACAAATGCATTGCCCTAACTATGTTTTCATTTGGTATGTATATACTTCGATGAGAAATTTTGCTTAAGTCAAATTTTTTCTTTTCAAAGAAATACTGTAGCATTTTCTCTTTCCTTGCCCACTGGGTCTTGCACCATTTTTCTAACTCCTCTTTCTCTGTGGGTAGATCTTTAAGATAATGCTTTTCAACATGGAAGTGGATTTCTCTAGGGACGTTCCCTGTTAATATATCCAATTCATTTTGCGCAATGTTCTGTGGATACCCAACTGTCAGGTCTATGATGTAATCAAGAAGATTTTCTGCAAGAGTAAAATCAGTTTCATGTTAATAACAGACTGATTGTTCAGTGTCAATTAAAATTTCTATCATATAGGCAAGACTTTTTCATGTGATGAGAGTCCCTCAAAGGAACTGACGCTCTAATGTCTGAAACAAATTTCCAGGAATTCAAGATAAGACCATTTCTTTTTTTTAACTGCAGAGTACTGAAACCAACTCTTATATTCCTGAGTTATAAGATTTTCAAATTAGCCACTGTAGCAGCCATATTAGATGTAAGATCAGCATCATGATCATTCAGGACAAACTAGATACCATTAGACGACTTGTTGTGAAAACCCCATGCCAATATGACCATCCATATCAATATGACTTTCCGTTCAGGATGAGAAGAGAGAACAAGATTTTCATATATTGGATGTCAGATTAGCACCATTTTCATTTAGGACCAAATAGACATCATAAGAGTCTTTCAGTGAAAACACCATGTTGACATGACCATTCATTCAGGAGGTGTAGCCATAACAAGATTTTCAAAATGGATGCTGTGGTTGCCATATTGGATATCTAAACAGCACCATTTTCATTTAGGACCAACTAAACCTTGGGCTGAATGTGTGTGTGAAGTTTCATGGCAATCCTCCAACTCCAAGTAGTTTTGAAGAAGTAGCGATAACAAACTTGTGCTAACAGATGGACAGACATCAGACAACAAATGATGGAAATCCTCTAAGTAGTTCAGGATTAGCGATTACAAACTTGTACTAATCGATGGACGGATGTTGAATGATGGACAACAGGCCATGCCATAAGCTCTTCTTGTCTATGACCAGTAGAGCTAAAAAGTGTTCTGGTACTCAAAACAAGGGTATAATAGCAACAATGTTATTTTAATTTAGTTTTATTTATTTTCTTAAAATTTTATGCTTGATTCAGGATATTTTCTTGCACCATGAGCTCACTGTAGCTATTTTTTTTCTAAAACAAATTAAAGAACTTAGTTTAACATACAGTGAAAAGAAATGAAATTGACTATAAGCTTGTTAAGGGGTACTATACTGTCATCTGTAGTAAGTACAGTACTAACACCAATTAATCAATCTTAGTCCCTACATCTACATTAATGACAGCATGTAAAGATTCATATGAATGCTTCAAACACCTGAAACTGAGTAGTGTAATCAGAGCTAATACTTGAATGATCAGTTGAAAAATCCATTATGAAAAATGAAATTCTCACGAATATCTGGTCTGTACAATCCAAGACCAGCAGGCAGTGATGGAACCAAATTGACATTTACAGGTATTAAACTTCTCCAATTTTCCGAATACATCAAGTGTCTGGAATACCGTAATATGTAACTTGAGTATACATGCTTCTCCATCTTCAGACAAAACTTGTATGATATGTAAAAACAGTGAGAACTCTCCATTTTAATACGAAGTTCAAAATATTTAACAAGAATCTGCAGTAGCTAGGGTTGCAATGTGACAGGTTGCAATATGACAGGTTCTGCTGCATTTGTTAGGGTATATCTGGACCTGTAGATATAGTTGAATTTAAAATATGTGATACAGATCCTAAAATGCACCACAAGATGATAAGAAAAGTAGATTACTTTGTCCTCTATGCATCTGACACACTTCAGTCAGGTTATCTCACATGCTATGCCATGAATATTAAATATCAGACACAACAACAACAAAAATTCAAATTTTATTACACTAGTTGCTTGTAAGCAGAAGTTCATAAAATACCCAACTTTCATAGCAAGAATATACAACCCTTTCATAAAAAAGAGTAAGAGATGACAACATTCAAACCAAGATACAAACACAATGCAATTATTGTGCCAATAGGTGAAAAGGTGATGAAAGCCTGGATGCAATTCGTAAACAAGGTAAATCCATAAAAGTTTAAGACAGTGACTATTTTTAATGAACAACATATATTCAACCATGCTGCAAGTCTGTTATCCACTGCTAAAAAGGTATCAAAATTAAAACTTGGACATGGTGGACAGATCACTAATACATGGATTGATACAGGCATATAAAAAGTAGTACAAAAATTGTGCCGAAAGCTGATACATCACAGTCTACTTCAAACACAGAAGATAAAACAAGCAACATCATTTGAAGCATGAACAGGAGAGTGAACAAGTTATTTTAGAAGGACAAAAAAAGGCATACCTTTCCTCATTTGCTGAACAAAGAAAGCAAATCCTGTTGTTCTTGGGTGCAGGACATATTCATACTTTGGTAAACCATGTTGTTCTGCAAATTTATCACTTCTGGACTTGGTGCTTGGTGTAAAGTCTGTACCTTCAGGAAACAGCAGGACCTAAAACATGAACATCGAAACACATAATGAGAATTGATGATTCTGACTGCTCCGCAAAATACATTACCATAAATACTCAATTATAAGTCGACTCGATGATCTTTTTAGGGCTGCAAAAAGCTAATTTCTCTTTGAGCTTCCTATAAGTTGGGGTGTATTTTGCAAGTCAAGTCCGTTTGAAGGGGTGACTCATCGTTGGTGAGTCAAGTGTTGCACCTTGGAAAAATAAACATGCCAAATGTTAACCCAACTTTCCTCTGACCTTCCCACCCCATTTGAGATATTTTGACATTAATGTTCAGGTGCGGGGTGTGAGCGCATTGCCTATTGAAAAGTTGGAATTTGCCGAAACCAGTGTTGGTATAGGGTAACCACTTACTACCTAGCCTAGCAAAGTTAAACGACCTTACATCAAGCCTTATCCACATGAAATTGATAGAAAGATGATTTATCTTCTCAGAAATTGTGAGTATAACATTTGTTATGTCTTTAATTCATTGACAGATGAGACAAAACTACTGTATTGATGAAATCGGACATGGTTCTCTCCATTTGCATTGCTAGTCACATCACTACCCAAATCTTGCAGCCTACATATCCATGACATCAGAGGTCCAATAGTTATGTGATACCAACAAAAACCCTTTACCAATGTTGCTGTTCAAAAAATGTGAAAATATTACATGAAAGTAAAGTAATGCTTTTGAAAAAAATGAAAATACACATAATTTTCACCATATTTATTCTGAGAAGCGCCAGAAACCTCTCAATGTTGCAGCAACCTGGAAAAGCCAGATTCATCACACAGAGAGCACGTCAACCTGGTAGTCACATGATACTAACAAAACCACATTGACATGTGCTCTCTGCCTGATGAATCGGTCAATGAATTAAAGACATAACAAAATGTCATACTCTCAATTTCTGAGAAGATAAATCATCTTCCTATCAATTTCAATCAGATAGGGTTCAATGTAAACATGCTTATGTTTGCTAGGTCCAGTAGTAAGTAGCTACCCTATGCCGACACTGTGCAGTTTTGGTGAATACCAACTATCAATAGGCAGTGCACTATGACCTCACACCCCAACATAAATGTCAGAATATCTAAAATGGGGTAGGAAAGGTCAGAGGAAACTCAGACTAAAAAACTGTAAACCATACATATGAACTTGTCAAACTGCAATTGAAGTGCCATGGCCATCCAAGTCCCTATTATAATTAACCATTCCATCTTTAAAGGATTAGCATCATGGAGACACATATTTTGTTCAAAGGTTCATATCTGCTGTGAAAACCTGCACAATGCCTATACTGCTATAACGAAAGATCTTCTCACCCTGCTTTCACTGTAGCACAATGGGTACTGCCTTAAATCATTTGTCTGTGGAGTTATGATACGTAATGACCAGTGTGAACAAAGTCGTTGTCTTTTTCTCTTATTAAGTTATTTGGTGGGGTTTTTTGGATGACGAGGCTCTAAAAGCTTACTCAGTCATTTTTTGTTTACAGTTAATTTCTGGAGAACCAGTCAGTGTTTTTCTTGTGAACTTGTGAATATTTTCAAGTAACCTTCATGGTTTTTTAAAACAAGATTTGTACTTCTGAATTATGAATGATTGTGATACTTAAGAAATAAAAGTGTTGTTAATCTAGATATACGTGTCTGACATTGTTTTGTGGGAAGGGCTAGTGAAGATTCTGCAGAACTGGTAAATTTATCAATCTACTAGTCCTTCTGGCTACAAGGAAATATTTTTTTTATTCTGGGCCTGTAAAGCCCATTTGTTCTATTATCCATGTGTTGATATTCATGTTTAAGTGTTTAATATCATAAAACTCATCCTACACTGTTTGAGACAGAGATATACAACCACTCCATATGATTTGGGGATGGCTTACAGGTTTTCACAAAAGTGTTACAATGTCATTTGCCATAGAGAGGCAGGACTAGGGAATGGGTGGTAATGGAATTGGGGTGGGCAGAAAGAATAAGTGAAAATTTATATCATTTTATTTCAGATTCTAGTTTCTAGTTGTCATTAACATGATATAAATTCTGGCAGTAAAAACTGTTTAGTAACAAACAACTATACAAAACAAAGAAATATGTCTTTTTTTACCTGAAATAAGATGGCCCAAGAATTGAATGCAATAATAATAATAATAATAATAATAATGCCTTTATCTAGTGAGGGTCACCTAATTAGCTTATATACCTAATCTTCCTTAGGTTGATACATTTCATATTTACATCAGCACAAGTATAAGCATATGTTCTTTATCTACCTCAAGCCCCTTTCACCTCTCTCTTTCTCTCTCACACGCACATATACACAGAGATTGTATTTTTTAATCCAACTTTCACACCGAAATCTTCACAGACACATATATACATTTATATCAGTATGAAAACTATGAAAACTTTCTTAACTCATTCTCACCTGGAGATTCTTTTCATTTTTGCCTGAAATGTGGGTAGGAAATACATTGTGGGAGTTACCGGGTACTTCTGATTGCATTTCGACTGCGCATGTGTAGAAGGGTGAAAATTTGGCTTATTTTTCTTCTTATTGGACCCACAATTTTTGTGTCTAGGCCTCTTTTTACTCCAAATCTCAAACTTATCCTACCTTTTGCAAAGGTTTATCAATCTGTGTGCAGTTTGATCCAATCTGTTTTAGATCTAAGACCAAAGGTATAAAAATCTGGACACAAACTCTGGTTCCTAAGTTGGTAATTTTCTGCCTAAAAAAAAATCGGGTCTCAAAAATTATGTTCTTTTCCGCTGTATTTTTTATCTCGAGAAAAAAGTCTACATTATTTGGTATCATTGTATAACTATATCTTTCTCCTTTTCTGTAGCATCACCCACTTTGGTGTATCATAAATGATGTTGATGTTACATAGCTCGGAAGTAGGGTACTACCTCCAGGGTTCGAAACTAACTTTTTTATTAACTAGTCAAGCTGACTAACTGGACAAAAGACACATTAGTCCGCAGCAAAATCTATTAGTCCTTAAAATACATGTATGTAACACAACAATAGAGATTTATACACATTATAATTTATATTGATTTGCCATCAGTTTGTCCCAAATCATAATCTTCTCCATCTGATTCTGAATAATCATCCATATACAATGGTCTTCTTTGTCTCGGTCCACAAGAGTTCCATAAATATATAGCTGGCACTGGATCATAATCAGCAATGTCTTCACTTAAAAAGTGAATCGTTAATAAGTCATTCAATATATTGCTGTGCAATCTGCATCTCCAATCAGATTTCATAATTTTCATTTTACTGAATCCCAGCTCTGCATTTGCAGATGAGGCTGGAAGGGTCAACACAATATCCACCAGTGCAAGAATGTTAGTGTGACCTTCTTGAAAGCTCTTGTTGACATCATACCATTTTAAGTTCTCTAACTGACATCCACAAGTGTAAATTAAACTTTTCAAGAGTTGCCACTCCTCTTCAACCTTGTCTGGATAGAAGCCTGCAATTGTCATTACTGGGGAAAAATGTTCCAGCAGAGTAGAAACACCCTCATCGCCAAATCCGATATGATTTGAGTCTCTAGGCCATAAATGAAAATCTGCACTAACTGATTCCACAAGTGTAATTAAACTTTTCAAGAGTTGCCACTCCTCTTCAACCTTGTCTGGATAGAAGCCTGCAATTGTCATTACTGGGGAAAAATGTTCCAGCAGAGTAGAAACATCCTCATCGCCAAATCCGATATGATTTGAGTCTCTAGGCCATAAATGAAAATCTGCATACTGTGTGGCTTTCAATACATCACTTTGCTGTTTGTCAAATCGAGTGTCCAAGTGTTCTATTAAACTGCTGATCGTGTCCTCTCTAGCATCAAGTGATAACTGCACTGATGTTGGGGATCTTGGTTCTTTTAATACAAAGTCATGAAATTCTTTTATAGGTCCATTACCAATATCCTGCAGAAACTTTATTAACCTAGGCCTGTTTCTTAATTCAACTGTTCCAAGACACCAATAGTTGCAAGAACTCTCAGGTACACTTCAGACACCAAAAAAGACTCATTTTGAAGAAACAAAGACAACTTGGACAGTAAATTTATAACATCTGTCAAGAAGTGGGCATAATTAACAAGATGCAGATCTAGCAACATCTTCAGATAGCCAGTTGCTTTCCCAGTAGCTTCATGTCTTCTAGGTGAAGGCTGATCAGTTTTAGTCAACATCTGGAGGTGGCTGACTATTGCTGGATATGATTTCCACATATTGTCCAAAGCCCTCTGCCAATGTGCCAACCATCTAGTTCAACCAATACGAGTAGGGACTATCTTGGTGATTCCCAGCACTTCACATGCACCTAACAAATCACTTCTATTTAAAGGGCTATTCCGATAAAAATAGTAAAGTCCTGTTAACAGATCCTCAACTTTTGCATGCATAGGGTTTTTTGCAATGGCAGCTTTGCAAGCCAATTCCAAACGATGAGCATGGCAATGTACTCCTACAAGACATTTCTGCGATTATTTAAATTTAGCAATAACACCATTGTTCTTCCCTGTATTGACAGCAGCTCCATCAGAACCAAATCCAACAAGTTTACTTTTGTAATCAGGCATTGCAATTGATGCAAATGTATTATGAATAGCTCCTAAAATCCCATCAGCATTAGCTCGTGAAACTTCTGTCATACCCATAAATGACGTGCATATTTGCCCACCCATGGCAGTTCTCACATAAACAACTTCTTGTTCATGGAACTCTTTATCAGTGGAACCATCAGTGATAATACTAATAAATGTCTCTGATTTGATCTTTTGTTCAAGTTTATTTCTTGCACACTGTGCAATAAATTCTGAAAACACTTGTGCCTCTTTGTCATTGAGATATGTTTGACCAACATCAATTCCCTTTTTGGCATCCAATTGGACCATCCACATATAATCCCTAAACGGCCTTCTCATTTTTACTAGGGCTTGTACATTCCTAAACAAAACTGACATTCTTCCAACAACTTTTTCGTTTAACGTCATGACAATTTTACTTGCAGATGACTGTCCTTTGGGTTTCGATAACTCTTGACTCGTGGCCAAGCATTTCTGATGGATTTGTGATTTGGTTTCATGGTATACTATTGTTTCGAACTGTAAATTGGAACAGCCAACTACAAATGATCTTTTTTTTCATCCTCTGTTTTTTAATGCTCTCTGCAGATACTGCAAAACATGGTATTTACTTCGGGGTTAAAGTTAAACCACGTCGACTGCATTTCCATTTCTCTAGAAAAGTTCGGTTCCTACTTTCTTTATCATACTGTTTGTCACGTTCCCTTTTGTCCTCGTTATTGTCAGTCTTCTGCCTTTTGGCTGGATTTTCCACACCTTGTAAAAATTGCCACATTGTTCTCTTCACTTTCTTTGTTTAACTATGATCCTGGTCAGTGCGACAATAATGCTTTGCACATTATTTGTAATGCTTAATATAAAGCGCCCAGGTGATCTAGATTTACATACGGGAGTTACAACAAGTTCAGTAACTAAAACTGTTTTGGAATTCGTTAAAAAATATGAGAAAAGCAAACTTTAAAATAATTATATGCATTCATTTCTTATTAGTCAGCGGACTTATACTGGAACCTATTTATTAGTCAGTGAGGAAAACTATTAGTCGTGGACTAACGGACGTCTGTTAGTTTCAAACCCTGACCTCATAATGCATAAACGTGGCACGTGGGGATATTGAGTTAATAGACATTTGTTATTACATGTAAATAAAGCTTTTAAAATACATAAAGTATGAATAAAATGCAGATGTAAAATAAAAGGAAGTAAAACAATTGTAATGGCTCACCAGCACAAATCCTCATCGTTTTCACTTCATATTCTGCCCCCCCCCCCCCTCCATTATTCACACCACAAATATTCGAACAGGGCGCAGGAGCCAATAATGACATCTCACTTGCAGATGGTCACAGTAACTACAGATTTTTTGGAAGTTTCACCAAGTGGTTTAGGAGAAGATGTGGTAACAGACAGAGGAGCTGATAGACAGACCGTGGGTATCACAATATTCTCAATGTTTTTTTTTAAAAGAAGCATAGGGATAAAAAAATAACAGGTGATGAAGAGGTCTTATTCATGTTGTCCGAGTAAAAAGCAGACTAATAGCACAAAAAAGCAACAAAAAAAACCCCTGAATTTGGGGTTCAAGGTTGCAGTGAGTACTATCTGCTACGGCTGGGGACCATTTTTGCGATGACATAGTAATCATAAAATAGCTTTATGGGATTTTCCCCCCAAGATTAACTTTAGATGTTTTTTGGACAATTTTATGATCTAGCAATCAGCAACAAAAATTTATAATTCAGGAAAATTGCAAAACTGGATAAATTGAATTTTTTTTTATCCCACTGAAATATTAAGTCATGTATCCTTCCAGAATATGGATATTTGTGATTAAAAACATTTTGATTTGCATGGTCAGAATTACATTGAAAAGCACACTAAAGCTTACTTGTGGTTTAAAATTCACATGGTTTAAGTATCGGATCCCCTTGCTGATCAGTTTCTTGTCTTCCTCCCATTTCCTTTGAAGAAAAATATAACCTGCCAGCTGCATCGCCCAACCTATGTATACATGTAATAGGAACGATTCTGTTAAAATAAATTATGCATTCAGTAACCTAGTTGCATGCTTAGTCGGTACTCACTAAAGGAATGAGACACATCCACTAAGAATACACATACAACAATAAAACATGCCGATAAAGTCACCTGAGGCTGCTTGTTGTTTTTTTTTAATTTTTTTTCTGTCTAGGTTAGACCTTTTTTTTTCCAGTACTGGCAATAAAATAAGAAACTCACTAAAGTAGTATCCATGTTATGTTATCTGTACAATACAAGAGTACCCTGAGTGGCACATTATTCACCCGCCCTGTGTTTAATAGGCCTCAATATGGATAACTGAAATGTTGGTGCAGAAACCACTTTTCTTCTTTCAGTCACAGTGATCTTGGCCTTTCACATTTTGATCCCAAACTCAATAAGCTTCTTTCTTACCTGAAGTACAAGCCATCTGCAAAATATGGTCCAAGTATATGATGTAGAACTAATGTTATTTAGCAGAAACCATTTTTCTTGTTCCAGTCACAGTGACTTTGACCTTTGACCTCAAATCAATTGGGTTCTTCCTTACCCCAAGTGCAAGGCATCCACAAATTTTGGTAACAGTAGATGGTGGACAACTCAAGTTATTGTGAGGAATGAAAGTGGTGACAGACAGATGTACAACATCATAACAGCTCCGCCTTATGGCAGGCATATAACAAAATTCTGCTTAAATTATGAACATATATGACGTGAACCGATTTTTCCAATGCATAAATAAATAAGAGTTATTCATTTGTCATCTGTTAAATAATATTAGGATAATGCAACAGGCAGTGCCCATATGTACCCTCTCATTAAAATTTCATTTTCGAGATAATGATGTCCATAGGAACACACTGAGCAAAAATTAGCCTCTAACACTGAATGTAAAACCAGGAGATATAAACAAAGTTGGACAAATTTTAAATTAAATTATATGGTGGCGCAGCAGACAACCAGGAAAGAATCTGGCTGCCCATCTTAAATTTAGTAGACCAGAAAAGGCACTTGTATACAAAAATTTATAGTTTTTATGACTCCTCTTCTTTCATCTTTATGAATCAATAATGATTATTCTCCTTTATGAATTACTTCTTTTTATAGCAATATGTTCTGAGAAATGCAGGCAAGTCTTAATATAATGTAAGGCACACTGGGCTACCTGAACTCGACATAGAGTAGCCCAGTCTCAGCCTTCTGACAGCAACAATGCTCTGGGAATATGATTTGCCCACCACTATTTAAAGATTTGCCCACCACTATTTAAAACAACAACTATATATAAGACTATCATATTTTACGTGAACTTCTTGAATATCTTTACATATGTCTAGGTTGTTGGTATTTTACTAATACCTATTAGTAAGGAAGCAAATAGGTATATTAAAAAATCCTCACTACCTATGCAATTTATCTTTTTAATTTGTGTATAATTCTGCTTTTGTAATTATGTTGGTACTTTAGCTTTATAAACAGGGATCCCTCCAAAACATGTAATCTTTTGGATCAAGTAAATCAAGTAGCCCATTCCACCTTCCCCTATTTGTGACTCATCTCAAGAAAGGTCACATCCTAATAGGAGACTATCTCGTCTGATGCCAAATAGAATATTTTTTACCATTTCGACCATCTAATAAAGGCCAACTCTCGGATGGTACCACTTTCGGTGCAAAGGGGATGGAATCATAAGGGGAACACTATAATGTAAATTGGAAAATACAATTGAAATTTGGTACGTATATACGATACTGCGAAATCTACCCAAAGTAAAAGTTACTTTATGTACTGACAGAACTAAGTCATACCTGCATGTCAGGCACTGAAAATAATCCACACAGAAAATACAAAATAACACAACTAATGAAAATTGAAATGTAATCTTAACAGATCAAAAATGAAAAAAATTAAAACAGAATAGTGAAACTTTCCTAAACCCACCATTCTGTAACCTGGCATCCTCTGCAGACTGGCTTTATATTCTATATACTGGCCACTTCTACAAAAGAGTCAAAATTTGTGGTCCTAACAGTGAATCATTTCGGAAAGTTTTACTACATAATTAAATCTAATATTGCATCTGGCCCTAAATTACTACATTTTTAATACCATCAAACCATGAAAAATAGCTGCACATGCCAACATGCAAAGTATCAGTAGAATGACCTTTCCCCCTCCAGATACTTATAATAATAAAACATAGCCATGGGAATAATGGGAGATTAGATAGCATGCTGCTAACATAGCTGGATTCTCTGCATACCAAGCAATATAGATGTGGCATACTTATGGGATTGAACTAGCAAATGCATAGATATAAGCTCTGTCTGCATAACTTCTGACCTTGCAGTATCTGCAGGTTGCTAAATAAGGTAATAGATACATGATGTATAGGCCTTAAACCTGCCACTTTTACATTGTTTGAAATTGCACAGTGTAGATATATAACTTGGCATCTGCAGTCTTTCTGTGAGCAGAAATAGTTTTACAAATGAAAATGTGATATACTTTCTCTCTGAAATGGACTCAAAGATCAACTTTATGCTTTTAAAAAGATGTGTCATATGAACTAAACATTACTAAAGTGCCTTAAATGCCGATATCGTTATACAGCAAACAAATCAATTAAACTGAATGCATTCCAAAAACAGTGGATAAGTGGTGGTATTAAATATATGTGCATATAGGAATGTCACCTACTCACCAACCGTCCCTTCAGCTCAAATGTCTGTTCAAATAAGCAAGTTTTGCATCATATGTTCCTGTACCTGCTTCTTTACATGCAAAATTTGTTTCCAAATTTGTGAAATTTCGTGAATTTCATATGCCTGCTTCAAGCAGAACGTATATAGGATTCAGTCTCTGTCTACATGTCCATGCATTAGTCTGTACATCCATCCTCCCTGTCATACTGTAACATCTATATTACTATACCTATTCACATAAGACTTGCACTTTGAATACATCTTGGGTTTCTGTGACTTACTTTCCTGGCTTTATTCAACATTACTTTGTTTTAATTTTGAAATCATGGCTGTCTGGGCTCTACCAACACCTTTTCACCTACTGCCGCCACCAAACTTGCACTTACAGAATATATATTGGAATGAAGATTTGTCACACAGCCAAACTGGGTCACTTTGACCTGATTTCCAAGATTTTTTTAACACTACTTAAAACTTATGTGCAGGCTCTTATTCCAGATCCTTTTCAACTATTCTCAGGATGTGTCACACACTAAAACTGGGTTGATATGACCTATTTTCTTGGTTTTTTCTGAACATTATTTGAAAGATACTAACTCATGGAACAGAAGCAGGGGTGCCTCCTGGGCTCCTGTTTACTAACAACTCTTTATTTTTTAAATGATGTTATTTTCAAAGATTGGCTTTATCATTGTCACTGTAATCACTGCAAACACATGAGCAGTGGTAGAAAAATCCATTACCTGGGACAACTAAAAATGAATGCCAGACAAACATATTTCCCAATGTAAAAGCCCAGTTGGGCAACCAAAATATATTTATTTGTAAAATGTCAAAAATTATAATTGCATTTTATATATTTTCCAGAGACAAACATTTTTGATCATTGGCCATCGGTATACCTAACTCTACAGCATGGTGCATGAATTATCTTCATATAGTCTGAAGCTGAGTGTTGGGTTATTTGTTATCAGCAGTGTTCGTTCCAGAAATGGAAAAAGTGCAGCCCAATGGCCCCTACCAAGTCGAAAAGTGGGGTCATTTAGAAAACAAATTGGGATCGCAAGTACCCTTACCTGTTTTTTGTTTATTGAAGAAATTGAAGCACGTATCATTATCATGGACACTTGTGTAATGGATTTATTCATTTCTGTAATAAATATTCAATTTTCCAGCAATATATGCTTTTAATCAGTTGCTGTTGCATCAGACTACAGCATGATGTTCTGCAATTTCCTTGTCTGCTAAAATAACCTTCGCCACTCTTATTTTACTTGACAAGGAAACTGTAGTAACCATGCTTTAGTCTGACTCAACAATGACTGATTCAAAATATATAATACTGGAAAATTTAATATTTATTGCAAAATTTAATAAATCTATGACCTGTGATCATTACTGGCCTCCACTGTCTTGAGCCATCCATACTCAAATCTGAATTCATCATGCTCAAGTAATCATTCTCCTCTAGAATTTATTCTGGACATCTGAATCTATATTTTTTCCTCCCTGTACACTACTTCAAAAAATAAATGCAGCACTATTTTTGTTACAGATTTCTTTTTCTTTTCATGAAATTTTGCATCAATGATCCACCATGTGGTCTCATTGGTTCAAACTAATCCAGATCAGTAAGAAATTTAAGTCAGCAAATGAAATTGATTGTCATATGCTTCTTTGGCAATGAGCGCACTATTTTCAGTAAGCTTGGGATGCGCTCGAATCAGTCTGAAGTCAACCATAATGTTCTTTCATCTGTATTTTCTTAGGTCTTTTTTATGCGCCCCATGGGTGCTAGAGCTTCCTCTCATGTGCCAAAGATGAAAAATAAGGGCCACTGATGCAAGGGTGCAGCCTAGAATGAACCCTGTATCAGTAAGAGGCCACACTAATTCTCATGTGTTGGTTACTCATTATCAGATAGCATAATCACAGTTCATACTATCAGGGCCTCAAAGTGAATTCTCAAAGAAACAAGACCTGCAAATGTTTCTCTTTTGTCAACACACCTACATACGGTAGCCAGGGGTAGAAAAAGTTTGAAAATCCATGGTTGTCCATGGGCAACCAGCTTTGAAAATCTGGCTCCCCAGTAGATTTTTCTGATTGCCAGGTAAATTATGCAGCTGCCCCCCAAGATTACTGTAATCAAACTTATTCAACGACTTTCATCATATATATAACTAGTCCTAATTGCACACAATACTTGTAATTCACCATCAGTTCTGCTTGAGGAAACTGTCACACAAGTTACACACTTACTTAATCTATTTAAGATCAGCAAAAAAAAAGATAATTGAACAATTTCCTTTTTTTGATGCTGTTGTGTTGTCCATAAGTTTCTAGTAGTTGGCCACCCCTGACTGGAAACTTATCCATATTTTATTGTTTATCTGAGTTTACATCCTTATGCAACAACAATTCTGATTGGTTTGATTATTTAGACTTGTCATATTCCTTTAGCTAAAGTTAACCAACAGAAACAACTGTCACATGCTCTACAGCAAGTGCCCATTTCTTCAACAGACCCAAGAGGAAGCATAATACTTGATCATGGGCATTAAGTATGTCAAGCCAAAGGTGAAAGATAAAAGACAATCATTCACAAGTCTTGTTACTTTAAGGGTTTACCCTGAGGGGCTGATAGTATGCACAGTAATTACTTTATCAGATAATGAGCTGCCAACACATGAGGATTAGTGTGGCCTCTTACCAACAGCAATCACCCTTGACTCAACTACAGAATTATATTGAGATAATTTGGGCACCCTGCTGTAGGTAGCCAGAGAGAAAATTTAATGACCCAAACATTTGTCGATGGAAAATATTTAAAATTCCATTATAATTTTTAACATGATCATATTTTTAATAATACTTTCGGTTGTCTGATCACATTTTCACATTGGGAAAAAATGGTTGCCTGGCATTCATTTTTAGTTGTCCCGGGCAATGGATTTTTCTACCCCTGGGTAGCAGTCAGTTTCATTCATCTTCAGCTTGACACACTGAATGCCTGTGATCTAGTATTATGCTTTCTCATTGGTCTGTTAACAATGTGTACTTTGCTGTAGAGTATGTGACAGTTGTTTCCACTGACTGACTTTAGTTAAAGGGATATGGCAAGTTTAAACAATCGAATGAATCATAATTGTTGTTGCCTACTATATTGGCTTGTTGGGTAATGGCTACTGTATAAAAAAAAATCACACGTGGAAAGTAAATTTTATTCTCTTTATATTTAACTTCACAACTGTAAAATCTAATAATTTGAAACTCTTTATCTGCAAACCCCCCCCCAAAAAAAAAAACAAGCACGGAATAGCAAATCATTGTAGGACAGGTATCAAACTGCTTGAGCATCGGTCATAATTGCTCTCTAATCCCGGCTTTGCGCTTCCACCAACAAAGCAGATTAAAGCATATACTGCCGTGCCTGAGTGAGTGCACAAAAAAATTGGTGATATATATATTGCTTTACAATTCTGATGACAGCAATCTTGGAGACAATAGCAGTAATTTACTAAGCAACTGGATTTTCAAAGCTGGTCGTTCAGGGACAACCTCGGATTTTAAAAATTTGTCTACCTTTGAAGAGCTGCAAAAGGTCCATAATATGACCACCATCCATCTTGTTTGGGGTTGTAGTGACCACAATGTTTTACCTAATGATTCCAAAAATCATCAGATTTCATTGTATCAGGAAGGAAAACCCCCGTGAAGTTTGGTGAAGGTACTGGTATGTTTAGTAGAACTCAAATCGTCAAACAAAACTAATTTCCCTTCATTTCACTACACTAGTCTTAAGTTTTTACATGTACAACATACATGATGCCAAACAAACAAGCTTTATTGTATCATCATGGACAAACTTCAACATATAATCAAACGAAATTGATAAATCCCAATACATGAAAACAAATCCAGAATATCCCATCACCAGTTTGTTGCTGACCAAGCCATACTCTACTTGTCAGCTAAAACTGTATAATTTTACACATCCAGATATTCAAGTTTCCATCATGATCTACACCCATGCCTAATATTTACTACAGAATCCTTAAATATTAGCAATACCTTAACATTTACAATTTATGCAAGGAAAAATGATTTTCTTTAATTATTTATGATAAGCTTATTATACAACATATACATTTTATTCATCTGTAGTGTGCACAAATGTTGTAAATATGCTAAATTATCTAAAATGGCAAAATATAATGATGCTAAAATAGTAAAATATACACTATGCATCAGTCTTTTCATACTACTCACCTATCCCTGGTACACTTTTCAGCGAGTTTTTCAGACTAATTGTATATCGCCACACTGAACCATATCTAATCTGGTAGTAAAAGACATATAACCAGTCAAACCTGGTCCTGTGATTCATAATGATGAGATAATTGTCCTCAGGGCAGCCTGGCTCCCCAGTAATCACAACCTTAGTCGGGAACACCAACTCATACACAGCCTGCGGTAAAATAAAACCAAATATTTTATTAAAAAGAAATGAACTGGTAAAAAATAAAACTTGAGGTTGAAAGGGCAATTAAAAGTAAAATTAAAATTTTTCATGCAAATGAATTCTGAGAAAATACAATATTTTATTGTCTATCGTACTTACTAAAGATCTTACAAAATTAAACGATACATGTGAACAAATACATATACATAGATTATCATAAAAGTTACGACATTCAATACCCAGTTGCACATACACACACCAGCATATACAGACACACAATAGGTTATATCTCACTACTAAATAAAGTAGTCCCTTACCATAAGAAACTTTGCTAATTTGAATTCTTTGATATAGTGAACACCAAATCTGCCCTCTCCCCCCTGACAAATGAAACTAATCATAATAATGAAAGCTTTGTATGGACCCTAAATCATTCGTTATAGTGTAAGACCACTGTATATATTACACTGAAGCAGCAAAGAAAATGCATCATAAATTAATATAGATATACATAATCCATCATTATCATGCTTTTACAAAATAAAGTCCAATTACGGGTAATAAGTACAGCACAGTTCATACGATTTTTTTATTTCCCATGCTTCGCGGTGGGGGTGAAGAGAGAGTGGAGAGGATTAAGAAAAAAACCTACACCTTATCTCTGTGCTTCCTAACAGAGTTTCCGCGGCGCCTTGCAGAGAATAGCTCTGAACACCATACTTTCTTGCAGAGTTGCAAAAAAATGTCCACCATGGAGTGGATGTGATCTAGATTAAATGAGCGTGGTTTACTGTTTATGCCCCCTGCAAGCATGCTATAAAAGAGGTTCACAGCGAGAGAGAGATGCACCGATTTATCTACATCATGATCTCTTTCAGGAGCAATTTTCTTACTTTTTTATACTGAAATAATGTGATCATTCAGTGAATTATAAACATTTGTTAGTTCTAACAAAGATGATGTATGATATAGTGTCAAATCAAATTTCAGAAAATATTAACATAATGACAATGCCTTACAAACTGTATTAATACTACATGTTGTGTAATAAATCTAATTATTTTGTTTCAATACTATGTTATCGGAATCTACAGATGCATTCATGGCCTTATTTCTGTTGCCGTTCACGCAAATATACTTTTTTAATGATCATGTGAAAGTCAGTGATATTGTACTCGCTGCAGTGACAAGAACGATAAACGTCGAACAAATTAATAACAAAATCATACTCATACCGGACTGAAATGAAACAAAATCGCTCAAGTTCTGATGGTTACCCCACGCACGAGTTCTCAATAACATACATTTATATGGTCAGATCTAATTACATATAATATTCTTGCATATACAGTGTTCATATTCACATCAGGCATGATCAGAAGGTGTAATGATATACAAAAGCACAGCAACTGGAATCAAATGAAGGCCTTCCATTATTCCCCGCTGGCTATGCTTCAAATATAAAAAGATAAAACTTAAATGTTTTTTGCTTGGATTATTCAGTAATAAAATGCACATTTGGTGGTACAGAGTGTATGAGCAGGTGATCAAACCCAATAGCAACAATATTTGTTTGCCCAAATGTAAGTGACTGTTGAAATGAATGTACCAATTTCTGGACTTAAATATGTTTCTTCGATAATGCTTGCCCAATCATAATACATGTACTTTAGGAGAACATCTACTACCTTACAAATCCAGCTATGTCTTTTGGCTTGTTTCAGCACTAAAAGTGCTAAAATGTCTGCTTTCTGAGTGTGCACAACCCAAATAAGTGATGTGGTATAACTGAAAATTAGTTATTCACTCATACAAGCCTATATAAAATTAATGGAAATTCAAATTTGAATACAAGAAAATATAAATATGTATTCTTTGAAGCATTTTAATACACTTCAAACAATAGCTGGTAGACTTTATACTGTCATGTATCATCACCACACACACATGCACAAGCACTCACATAATCTAATTACAACAACACAAACATTAAATAAAAACGTTTCTGTCTTTAAAATCCATTGGACATTTGAATACAGTATTAACTTGTAGTTGCTGATTTTGCTTCTGTCAATAATTCACTGGATGGTTTAAAGGTGATGCCAAGATTTACCTTTGCACTCAACAGAGACTGGATGGTACTACTATTCAAACTTCCATGAGATGTTGCAGTATGTACAAAGTATAAAATGCTCCCCCTTGCTGCTGCTCTTCATAATGTCAAACTGTCAACCAGAAATTCTAAAATTTAGTTTTGCTGGACTCTGCTCAACTTGTAGATGGCCCATCCTTCCCTCAAACACAGCTAAGTTTCAACAATTTGCATTTAAGAAATGAATCACACTCCCACACTGCTCCTAAATTTATCATTCCAACTACCGAAATAATCACATTTTGCATTTTATTATAGAGTAAAATCCGACTTCGAAGAAACGTTGCCATTGATCATGAACTGGTCAATAATCTTTAATAATAATGGCTTAAGCATTCTCATTAAAGGCAAAGAAGTGCAATAACTTTTTTTCTTCAAAACTCATCTCTGATTTACCTAAATTCAAATGAATTGGGTTGTTCCACTTGTGTACTTTACCTATACAAATCAGCCTAATGGGCTCTCCCACAGCAATGCTGAAAGGATTAGCAAACACAATCTATTGTCAGTCAATTAAGTAATCTGTGGAATGGTGGTTGTGTCTCTCTATCTTTACCTTTTAATTGTCTCAAATGACAATCAACTGTATAAACTGTCCAGTCGTGATAGTTTTCCATAAGCATTAAGCTATGCGAATCATTTATGTTTACTGTTTAACAGGCAACAGGTTAGAGATATACATCGCTGAGTCAATAAAGGTCTCTTTCTCTCACTTTTTTTTTTTTTAAGTAAGATTTAATGGAAATTGTCTTTTTATAAAAATGACTGTGTTGGTGGGGTGGGAGGGGGGAAGTAAAAAAATCATGTTCTTCGTGTAACACGATCAGGATCTGGCAGGTATGATTTCTGGGTTGGGATGAACCCAGGATTTCCTTTTGAATCTTTGCCACAAAGTTCAGGTGGTTGTTGATTCATGATATATCGTGCTTGAACTATCAAGAGCAGTCTGCACTTAGATTTCAACACAAAACAGAAGGTATCTGCAAGGCCTGTTAAGACAGGGTGGTGACCAGGCACGAGTAGAAGTAGTAAGTGGTAAATGACAGGATTTGACACAAATCCCCTTTGTCCATGGAGAGACCACTCTCACTTGACTTCTGTCTCAGCATATACTTGCATATAAACTGGGTCCAAATGCAAACAACATAGACCCTGATCTGCTGTCGCATAATGTACCAGCAGATCAGGGTCTGTGTTGTTTGTTCTACTGATTAGTCCTTACAAACTGCATAGACCCAGATCTGCTGGCACATTATGTGATGGCAGATCTGGGTCTATGCAGTTTGCAGTTGGAATTGGCTTATATGCGAGTATATATGGTAAGCAGCACCTAGTGGACAAAAACAACTTCCTGTTTCATAAAAATTGTCCTCTTGTGAGCAGAAAGATATTCAATAAAAGAAACTGGCATTTTGGAAATCGTTAGTATTGAAATAAAAGTTGAGTGCAGTTTCATAATGTCCAGGCATTTTAATTTATCAATGTGTTGCTCTGGTCTGTGCTATCTTTATTGTGTATGTAATGGCTGAGTAATGCTGAAGCCATCTAAAACTGGAAATATAAATGAGCTATATATTCTACAAAAGGAGTAATTGCCTCATTATTCTGGAGTGGTACTTTTAATCTAGAACTGTTGAGATATTTAATCATGAACTTCACCTTTGGAAACTGAATTTATACAGGACACTGTATGCATTAATATATTTCCTTCCTGATGAATCAAAATTTGTACAATGAAAAATTAAACAACTGGATGTTATATCCATGTTACCGAAGATAAAATGTACACAAATATTCTGTAAGAATATTAGATAGTTCAATTGAAAGAGCTGTGGTCATGAACTTAGGGAGGTAATTTTTTGCACAATTTTTGCATTTGACCATTTTGATTGCTTTATCTTAGTCCTACAATAGAAGACTTCGACCCAGAAAGTTATAATGGGGGGGGGGGGGTACCTTGGTGGAACTGGAGGCTAGTTTTCAAGAATACCTCACATAGTTGGCAGCCCATATTGACATTTACACAGATTAGAGTCTAATTGTTTTAGACAAATTTTCCTTGATGCCCTTTTCCTGACTGAAGTAAATCCTGGTGCAATCAAGCTGTAGTTTCTACATCTGTTGGACTCAGTTTCAACTGGTCAAAGATTGATGGTAGCCATAAGGAATGCTGAAGTCGTTTGGAACTAGTGAATAATTTTCTATAACAAAACTTAGATGTCTAAATATTCAGTTTAACTGCACGAAGAGGAGATGATGCCACTGCCATTGGAAAAATGATCATTGTGTCTGACCTCAATTTAGGCCATACCATAATAGATCAATGATGTTTTCACTTTGAGGTAGAGTGTGTATATATTCATTTCAGTAAAGAAAATTGCATATTAACTGCAACCAACCATTTTCAAAAACAAATGTTGAAATTTATACCACCTGATTGTACCAGATTTACTTTGGTCAGGAAAATGGCATGAAAGTAATAGGGATGACAATGTCTAGCTGAAACTGTATTGTGATACAAATTATTGTATTGGAAAATGTATATGTATATCTACCAAGTTGACCATTTTGTAAACCCAACTGTCTGCATGATTTGCCGAGCCCTAAGTTTTTATTATGCTAAATAATATATTATACTAGCTGTGTTTCTCCTTATTTTGGGGGGGAAAAAATGAGGATTCTGTATATGGCCAGGTAAGAGATGAGAGTTTGTAGTTAAAAGATTGATGACCAACTTTCAAAGATGGATGATCTCAACATGGTCAATGTATGTGTCATGATTACTAGTAGTCTTGCTAGAAATATCTCATGCAATTGATGCATCTATGGCATACTGCTAACGATTTATCAATTTTACCATCTTCCTTATGTTTAAAGCCAAAGTGGGTTCAAACAATGCTCTTTCCCTGCTAGTTCAGCTTTAGTTAACAGTTATTGACAATCAGCCATGACTAAACCATGCATCTGACTGGTTATGGTATAATTTCATAATACAAAGTAACATCTTGTGCAAACAAAGATAGCTTCATGACCAGTCTAACTAACAGACATGATGAAATACCAATATGTCAGAATTTGTAGAGATACAGATTGCGATATGGTAGGGTACCGATACATACTGATATATCATTAAACTACTACAAAGTAGAGTATGACAAAAGCAATTACTTTAAGCTACACAACTGTCAAAATGGGCTGCCAACTATTCAAGATATGCTTAAAAAATTGGCTTCCAATTCTGCTGGCAAAGTGGGAGGAACTGAGCTATGGGACAATATGTACATGTAGAAGAGTATGATATTGACCCTACCCCACCCAAGTGTCTGGGTCAGCATATAGTCTAGCATACATGTGAACCTCCTGCACGGGAGGGTTTTTCTCCTGAGATTAGGGGTTTCTCCCGTCCCTCCCATCACTCACTGAAATCTCCTGTGTATGCAAAATTATTATTGAAAAATTAATTTTTTTCCCATTTTGGTTCCAGCAAAGTATATTTACAGTAATACTGCCTGTGATCACATGACTGTGAACTGGCTTAAGCAGGGCAAGACAATGTAGCTGCTAATTTCACCCTCTAATCCTGTCGGCTGGCTTCATAGTTTGAAGTTTGTCGAGGAGGATTATACTATGTGTGAGCAGAAGTAATTCCAAAAGAATTAAAGATGTTAATTGATTATGGTTGGGTTACTAAAAACTCAATCAACATAAAACAATAAACATTACTTTGATTCTTTCTGCAGGGTAGGTTCTGCTTCAGTGCTTAAAGTTGTTGAGATGGATTAGAGTCTATACTGTGTATGACCAAAGTAATTTGGACAGGATTATCTCCCAATGCCAAAACACCAAAATACAAGCAACCAAAATATCACACGAAATTCAATGATGGATGCAAAGAGGAATTTCAGTGGTTGCAATCAATTTCAAAGGGACATGAATATGTATTTTGCTCTTCCTGAAAGCTGCTTTTAAAAGCTGTTATGGTGGCAAGTATGACATCACACATCATGCAAAAAATGCCATCTCATAAAAGCATATTAACCCCGACAACAAATATGCCATCACTGAAATCCATGTTTGCAGAATCTGCATCAAATGTGGATAAAGTTACATGATCTGAGATATTATTTGCCAACTTTAAAGCCGAAAATAATCTCCCATTTCGGGTAGCAGATCATTTTTCAGATCTAGTCAAAATAATATTCCCGGACTTGTAAAATCGCAAAAAAGTTCTCATGCAGATGGACAAAAACTATTCACATCGTGACTATTTTATTGTTCACAAGAAATAATAATCCAAATTGTAAAATAATAATAATAATAATAATAATAATTATATTAATATGAATATGAATAATTCATTAAATAAACTCAATGTTGTGAGCAACCACTGAAGAATGCGACTAGCGACCGCGATTTTTAGGCAAACTATGCATTCGACACTACTATGAACGATCGTATTGCAAAAACTAATATACCAGCAAACACCACTGACCCTGATTTAATCCTTTGTAAACATGAATGTAAACCAGACTAAAGTACATGCCACTAACTGTCATTGTCATCCGTAATGCCTGGGATGAACAAGGTCTTCGTCTTTGTCTATAATACTATAGCAAGTGATATTTGTTTTCCGGATTTGATTGTCATTATTAAAGAGTGGTGATAGTGATGATAAGGATGACAACAAAGGTGTCTGCCAATTAGGCTTAAAGTTACAAAGGGTGTGATGGTATAATGTACGAGTTTGTGCTTCATGTGGAGACTCTTCCTGACATTAAAATAACACTAGACCCAACCAGTACCAATCTTGAGCAGTTCAGGCAGGCAGTCAGCAATCTGAATCTACCCACAGGCAGGAAACAATTGAAACTTCTTGGTGGATTCAGTGGAGTTGTACTAACATTGCCACATGCCAATGCAGACACTAAAAAGGACATTTTCCATTCTGAGGAAAATTTAGGCTGAATCCAGAGGAAACCTGGATCCAGTAACAGTATATCATCTTCTAAGTGTTAACATCAACAATGAAGAAGACTGCCACCGATATAATCTAGTAATGATCTCCTAAGAAATGATAAAAGTGCTTGTGGTACATATAAGGAGAGTATGACTGGCAACAAGTTATTGTCAAAGGACTTATTTGATGAGATGATGTGCATATTTTAACATTAAACAAATGCAAATTTTTCAGTAGTTGTAATTTTTTTGTCCATATGTATGCTAAAAAACGGGTCGATGAAAATCTTCCCTCTTTTGAGGTCAAAACTCAAGACCAAACTTTTGAAATCTCCTGATCTATCCTGACCTGACCTGTCTTTTGTGTCACATGTATGGTCTAGATCGATGAATCAGTCCCCCAAACCTGTGTTAAGATGGATGAATTCTGGGTATGATGTCACCTGTTCATTAAAATGTGCAATTTTGCTGCATACAAATCTGTCTGGAACACACCAGCATACAATTGACACTTACCAGTATTTGGTAACAGCCGTATGTAGCCACAAAATTCAAAATAGCCACAGGTTGTTGAGTTGTTTTATTCCATGTGGATTTACAATTCATGAAACATAGGATTTGATCCGGAAATCTGTACATATCGCCAAAAGGACCCTTCAACCGATGGTAGCTTAAGAGACGCGAGAAACACTGTTAAGTGTCTAAAATGCACACTGATGTGTTGCAGATAGACCAACAAGTTGTTCTCCACCCTTTTTTTTTTTTTTTTTTTTTGACTGGTGGTTGTTCTCCGCCACCAGTCAAAAAAAAAAGGTGGAGAACAACTTGTTGGTCTATGTTGCAGATAGATCTGTCTGCTAAAATTCATCGATTTTATGAATAGGTGACATCATACTCTCAAATCGTCCATCACTTTCAACAATGGTTGGGAGGGGCGTCTCATTTATCGGACTACATCTAGTCCTACAATGTAAGACGTCTACCCGAATAGATCAGGGTCTTACACTGCAGGACTAGCACACACTGTGATTATCGTTCATCCAGATCTCCATCGACATTTAAACGTTAATGCAAGTATGCGTACCGAACAGTACAATTTCCAAATCCCAATAAAAATATCCATAAAAAATCTAGCAGTCTTCGGATGCAGAACCACCAAGGGTAGCAGGGGAGTCAGGAAGAAAACTGTCCCCAAAATACTGGTGAACCCTAGCAGCAATATAAATATTAAGCCCCTGAGAATCCCGATCATTTTCATTTCGCAAACTGCTTCTCGAAGACCTCCAGTAATGTCCGTTTGATAGATATCTGAAGCTGTTTAGATTGCCTGATCGCGGCATATTAATCTTTGATCAGTTAGACAAGCCGAATCTTGATAAACAAATCGGAAGTGTTGTTGAGAACAAAAGAAACATAACTCTCGCAAACTTGCCAGGTCTGGACCTGACCAGACGGGTCCGACTAAACACCGCAAAGACGCGCAATAGACGGGCAAACACACACAAAGAGAGTGCAAAAAACGTTATAGGATAGTACATTACCGAATTATTTAATTAAGTTTATCAAATATCGTTTAAAATGTGCAAAGACACACAAAGAGAGGGCAAAGACAGTACAGTGATGTTTTAAACTGACAATATTGGAAAATACTGAATGTTGATTACAGTTTTATAAAAATAAATATATAAGAATTAGAAATATTTGTATTGTCTAAATGATTTATTTGTTGTTTTTTGTTGTTGTTGTTGTTGTTGCTGTTTGTTTTGTTTTTAATGTCTATTTGCACTCAAAGTTGTAGCAAATTATGGTAAATATTAAAAAATGTATTTTGTCAACTAAAATGGAATTTTCTTATCATTATTTTAAAAATATTTTATCTCATTTAATATATTAATGCAGAAAATTCACTGGGAGTATATATTATTGTATGCACATATGGTCAGTATTGGGAAAAGAGAAGAGTGCAAAGACACACAAAGATGTTTTAAAATTTTACTTTACTCTTATTGATACTTGTTTTATCTAAAGAACAATATAAGATTTATGTATATAATCTATGTTTGATAGTTGTTAATTTTTAGAATACACCACAAAGACAAAATTTAATTCACTCATTTTGAAATTCAAATCTTGTTTAATACACATTTTCTAGCCCAGAAAATATGTAAATCTGTGACAAACCATATAGGCATTAGTGATGATTTTTTTCAGAACTATGAAGAAGTACCGTAAAGAAGGACTTATTACAAAATTGTTAAAAATTATTTGGAAAGATCTCTTTAACTTTGAGGATGTTAAAGCTTCATGGATCAAATACAGAGATGAGTTTACAATAGTTCTCAATGAGATTAAAATAAGTTAGATTAAATAAAGAACAGAACCATGCATAACTACGAATATTTTGGTTATCAGGTGAAAAGTAAGAAAGAATCAGAGAATTTAGAATAACCTGTAATGTTTATCACTAAAAAAAACCCAAACAACTCAATGTTCTGCTCTAATACAGTGCAATTATGAGTATTCCAGCTCTACATGATATGCCAGTGTAACATGGAATATTGACCCCTGTAGAAAACCATGCCGGGGGTCACTTTCAATGGAGAATAATGACCTCCTACTCGTAAAAAATTACTCAACTCATGGAATTTGGACACCCGGGGGGTAATTTTTCTACACTTAGTACTTTGTTTTACCGCTTGAATGTTATTATTTTCCAACATATAACCAAAACATAATCACTCCATCAAATGAAGTGAGAAGTTTTAGTATATATATATATATATATTTGTCAAATAGTCTTTAATTATAAGAAGTCATTTCTAAATATAAACTTTTTCTAAGCTTGGCTATTAATATAAAAAATATATTTAGATATGGAGAATTGTGCTATTAATTATCAATATTAACAATCTCTAATTATCAAAATTTTATTTTATAAACACCAATTGATTATTGACATAAACATCAATAAATGAATGGGCACTATGCATAAGAAGATTCCATTCTTTTGACAAAATACAGTATTGAATATTTAACATAATTCATTATAACTTTAAGTGCAAATAGATATTTTAAAAAAAAGAATGATCAACACATAGACAGAGCAAACATTTCTAATTCTTATATATTTATTTTTATAAATTTTGTATCAACTGTAAATATATTTTTCAGTCTTGTAAGTATATAATTTCTCTGCACCGTCTTTACCCTGACTTTGCCCTGCCTTTGCGCGTCTTATTCATTCTCTCAATACTTACCACAAAAAATTATTTTAGAAATTTATACGAGGACTTTTCATGGTGAATAAAAAATGAGAGAGAGGGAGGAAGTAATAATTAACGATGAAGAAAATTCAACTTCCATATGCAAAATGAAAATCACTAAATGAAATTCTTAAAACAATCGTATTCTTAAAAATTTACAACTTTCAACATATACTATATACATATCTCTTATATTTCTTTAGATAAAATATGTATCAGTAACAGGAAATTTCAAGTTAAGTAAAGTTGTGTTCGTGTGCTTCTCTTTTCCTGACTTACTATATGTTCATAAAACAATATATACTCACAAGGTACTTTCTGCATCAGTATTAAATGAGATAAAATATGTTACAAAAATCCATTGTTTTGACAAAATACATTATTGAATATTTAACATAATTCATTACAACATTGGGTGCAAATAGATATTAACACAAGAACAATCAACACATAGACAAAGCAAACATTTCTAATGCTTATATATTTTATTTTTTTATAAATTTTGTATCAACAGTGAATATTTTCCAGTATTGTAAGTTAAAACGTCCCTGTACTGTAATTACGACGCGTCTTTGCGATTTTTAGTAGGACCGGACCAGAATGTATCTGCATAACGATGAAAGCCGAAATAGGCCGGGTGACCCAGGCACATGCCTTTGTAACGTAAGTATAACGTTGTGTGTAATACGTGACACTCCCTTCTGTCTATTGCATGCTTTTTTTGTCATGGTTTCCGTCCGTCATAGTTTGTTTTCGCTCTTTAAATTTAAGGCCATTTTTTAATAAAGGGGATGAAACTTGGTAATGAAGCATAGACCTGTAACGTACATATCCAGCGGTAATGTTGGGCGACAACTTGGAATAAGCCATTTCTGGAGAAATGCGCGCGCAACAACTTGGATTTTCAAATTGTTGAGCTCTTTCTCGAGAAATTGCATGGTCGGGTTTTCTGCGTTTGTTAAAGTCCGACTTTATCAGAAGGTTTCTTTTCATGATTAAATACTCGAATATTCTCAATCAATACTCTTTAGGCGTTATTCCAAGTTGTCCAACAGCAACACGATTTACCACAATCTAGAGCCTACCACAATCAACCAGAGGTGGCCCACGCAAGCTTAATGTTAAAAGAGCAATAACCGGAAGGAAAAAAATCATACCGAGTGACAAAAGTTCCTCTGATTACTCCTATGACTCGTTCTGACACCGGACCCTGTCTATCATACTATATAAGAGACTAGTCTTATCAGATATCAAATATCGTCGTTTGTTTGATTGCCCATTGATTGTCCATCAACATACATGAGATATTACCGGCAGTAGGACAAAAATACTGTTTTAAGGGCCATATACCAAACATACCATTTTATAGTTGTAATCTACCCTATCCCTTTTTGAAAATTAAAGATTATTATTATTATTATTATTATTATTTTAAGACCAAAAATCGGTATCTTTGTGAATTCTATCGCCATATCACAGAAACCAGTGGGGACCAGTCTACTGGGAACTAGAAATCTTGTACCTGTGCAATGATGTGTGGCAGAGTAATCAGATTACAAAACGTGTACACAACAAGCTGTTAATTGATTACCTTGCTGTTGTAATCTAGAGAGTTTAAGGCCAAAATGCAGGATGTTTTATGAGGGTGTTATTAGCAATAAAGGGTCAAAGGTGTTAATGGCTTGCAAGTCTTTTAATAAAAGTCAGCTGCCCTTTAGTGGAGGTGAGATAAAAAGGAAAGATCAACCAAAAAATAATTTCGGCAGAAACACTTGAGTGGGTATTTTGATTTTTGGTATTGTTTAATTGTTATTGCGTTGTTCAAGAGCCATTGATATATGTTTTAGTTCAATTTATGTCAAAAAGCCAAAACATAAGCTTTCTCTCAATGCTACACCTCTCCCCCCCCATTGTCTAATAAATAGGAAACTCGGGATTATTACATATCATGTCCAACTCAGAAACTCTTTTCTCGGGATGAACATAGCTTGGAGGAGTTTTGGAGAGCAGTCAGCAACATTAAAAATCCACCCACAGAAAAACTTAACTTTCTTGCAGGCTTAGCATAGTCTTTTTGTCATTGCCACCCTCTAATGATACAGAGAAGACATTTTCCATTCTTTGCAAAATAAAGTGATTCAAGGGGAAATCTGGACCAGAGAACAACCGAGAGTCTGTTCAGTGTGAAACTTAATAATCACAATTAATGTCATCAGTGGCCACCAGTAAGTGATCTTGTGAAGGAAACTAAAAATGTTTGTGGATTTAAAAAATTTTTTTTTTTTTTTTACAGTGAACTACTAGATATACACCTCTTTCTTTTTCACTGAATTGTCATACACTGGCTCGTATTAATTAATCACAATGGCTCAAAGAAGTTTTTCTTTTCTGTCTCGGCTCAGAAACGACCTGTCAGTGATGATCATTCCGATCCTCAGAATCCAAAGACACGCAAAGTTGATAACAATTCTGAGGAGAAGGAGAATAAATCTCCTAAAGTTGTAAGATATCTTTAGCATCAGTTTGCTCCACGAATAAGGAACAATCTCAGCTATGAGCTCTTGACCGAATGACTCTTGAGATTTCAGTTTTGACACTTTAGATTTTCATTTTGACTCATGAGATTTTGGTGTCAAGGGTCCAGTGACTTCAGTTTTGAAATCTGTTGAGAACCCTGTTAAGTGAAGTGAATAAAGAATAGTTTAATTGATCCTAATACATAATATTAATTTTTCTCATTCTGATATCTGCAGACTGTCCTTTCTATCTACCTATCTGTATGTTTATCTGTCTGTCTATAAAAAAAACTCAGTTATTTTAAATACAACTTAATAGAGAATCAAACAAAAATAATAATAAACATTTTGCAGACATGGAAACATAATCAAATTTTTTTTTAGATAAAAGGAAGAACTTTCTTTAAGAAAATAGAGATTCCTTTTTATAGGGATCTAATAAGATGGTCAGAAATTATAAGCAATACATTTGTCAACTGGGCATAATAATAAATAATATGAAACAGTACCCCAAATTTATTTCCTTATAAATATTTAGATCTATTATTATACATTCTAATACAAACATTAATATTAGTACAAAGATCTTGCACATATGCAAATGCAAAATTCCACATCTGTTCCGGTGATTACCTCTAGTCCAGTCCATTCCGGTGATTCTATCCGCGCCTGTAAAGCAGTTTGGCTTATTTGTGCCATTTCATGATGACATTTATCTATTGACCAGAACGGGGAGAGTGCCGCAAATTCATTAAATTGAGAACAATGTTTTCTGAAAGAAAGTGCACTATATACGAATTATGAGGATGCTGAACATTCATCCTGTTATCAACTGTCCATACATGTATATATAAATTTCACATTTGTTCCTTGAGTTTGTGATTATATATGTTTACTGCACAGGTACTAACCACAATTAGGCAAAAAAAAATGTGTTTCCTATTGCACTGGTTTTAAAATTAAGGTTTGCAGGTAGGGTTATTTTTTTTTTTTTTTTTTTTGTAAGCATTATATATAAATCAAATAATATTTCCAGCTCTTCAAAGTACTGGTCAAAACCGGCTCAGTTAGATGCATAAATCAATTTCGGCAATGTGTTTTTGTTTTTTTTTTTGTTTAAAAAATTATTATTTTTTTTAACATTATATATAAATCAAAAAATAATTTAAAGTGCTTCAAAGTACTGGGCAAAACCGGCAAAATTAGATGCACAAATCAATTTTGGCAATGTGATTTTTTTTTGGGGTGGGTGGGTGGGAAAAACTGCTAGGGTCGGAAATGAAAAACGGGGACGGTTGGCTGACGGGAAACACATATTTTTTTTGTTGGCCTTATAGATAATAATGATAAATAACGTGTGTCTTGCTGGCCCTTGCACTCAACTTTATATATATATATATATATATATATATATATATATATATATATATAGATAGATATATATATATATATATATATATATATATATATATATATATATATATATTTCACTGTGTAATGACTTTACATGTTATTATGATTACAAACATTTATAGCACAGGGAACGTTCCAATATAGTGCATGAGAATTGACCTGTCCAAGGTCAGGTTGTTTACCATATTCATTAGCAGCTAACTCGGTATGAAATTCAGGATTTTAATGTGCACAGATATCAATAAACAACTTCAATATATCTTACAAGAGGCATTCAGATTTTTTATTTTATTGATTTTATTTAAATAATATTTGGATTACTTATGTCACAGTGCATTTTGAATGTACTTATTATTATGTGTCCCTTTTGAACTGTATATCTTTAAAATATATATTATATATGTGGTATTTTTTTAAGGTCGATTGTGGAAGATTGTGGCATTTTTTGAGGTACATTGTGGTGGATTGTGGTATTTTCAAGGTCAATTGTGGTAGATTATGGTAAATCATTATGCCCCAACAGTTTCATAAAGTGCTAAAAATACCCATCATAACATCTGTCATATTCTATGGAAGTGGCATACATTATTACTTATCTGCACATCTTATTAGACTGGATGACAGTCCCTTCAGGATCCTTATCTCTCTTACTGTTCATGCCAGGTAAGTTTTAGGTAAGTGTGTCACTGCTGCACCGAAGGCAGGCAGAGGATTAGGGAAAAATAGGTACTAGGGAAAGTTTGGCTAGTAGAAGAAAGTATGTTATTTTATATTGCTGTAAGGAGAATTGCAAGTCTACATCTTCATGTCCACCCATACATCTGTTCATCCTAGTCTACATCTTCATGCCCACCCATACATCTATCCATCCTAGTTTACATCTTCATGCCCACCCATACATCTATCCATCCTAGTCTACATCTTCATGTCCACCCATACATCTGTTCATCCTAGTTTACATCTTCATGCACACTCATACATCTATCCATCCTAGTTTACATCTTCATGCCCACCCATACATCTGTTCATCCTAGTCTACATCTTCATGCACACTCATACATCTATCCATCCTAGTTTACATCTTCATGCCCACCCATACATCTGTTCATCCTAGTTTACATCTTCATGCCCACGCATACATCTGTTCATCCTAGTCTACATCTTCATGCACACTCATACATCTATCCATCCTAGTTTACATCTTCATGCCCACCCATACATCAATCCAATCCGAGTCTACATTTTCATGCCCACCCATACATCAATCCAATCCGAGTCTACATTTTCATGCCCACCCATACATCTATCCATCCTAGTTTACATCTTCATGCCCACCCATACATCAATCCAATCCGAGTCTACATTTTCATGCCCACCCATACATCTATCTATCCTAGTCTACATCTTCATGCCCACCCATACATCTATCCATCCTAGTCTACATTTTCATGCCCACCCATACATCTATCTATCCTAGTCTACATTTTCATGCCCACCCATACATCTATCCATCCTAGTCTACATTTTCATGCCCACCCATACATATATCTATCCTAGTCTACATCTTCATGCCCACCCATACATCTATCTATCCTAGTCTACATCTTCATGTCCACCCATACATCTATCTATCCTAGTCTACATTTTCATGCCCACCCATACATCTATCCATCCTAGTCTACATCTTCATGCCCACCCATACATCTATCCATCCTAGTCTACATTTTCATGCCCACCCATACATCTATCCATCCTAGTCTACATTTTCATGCCCACCCATACATCTATCCTAGTCTACATTTTCATGCCCACCTATACATCTATCCATCCAAGTCTACATTTTCATGCCCACCCATACATCTATCCATCCTAGTCTACATCTTCATGCCCACCCATACATCTATCCATCCTAGTCTACATTTTCATGCCCACCCATCTATCTATCCTAGTCTACATTTTCATGCCCACCCATACATCTATCCATCCTAGTCTAGATTTTCATGCCCACCCATCTATCATCCTAGTCTACATTTTCATGCCCACCCATACATCTATCCATCCTAGGCTACATTTTCATGCCCACCCATACATCTGTCCGTGCTTTCATGGTATAATTCATTCAAGCCCCAATACTTCAGAAAGACTAGATGGACTGCAGTCATATTTGGTGTACATATTGAAAACAGTATTGTCTAAATGGAGTTTCACTTTTGCTTACTTGTTCCAATAAATATGTGACAGTGTTGTTGGACTATTTTTCAACCTTTGTACTGAGAAACTTGTTTTTGGTATCTATTTAATGATTTTGGTTGTAGTCCACACCGAGTCTTTCTGAATTGATAATTTGTTATTATGTACCAAAATACATTTTCCTCAATACCTCCCCACCTCAGTTCATCTGAATTCATGGTTCTTTCTTTGTAGCTTTACTTTTAACATACATTGGGGTAATTGCCCTTAAGAGTCTTATCTATTACGTATATACTTGCATATAATGCAGGTCCAAATGCAAACAACATAGACCCTGATCTGCCATTGCATAATGCTTCGGCAGATTAGGGTCTGTGCTGTTTGTTCTCCTGAGTAGTCATCACAAACTGCATAGACCCAGATCTGCCGGTGCATTATGCCATGGCAGATCTGGGTCTATGCAGTTTGCAGTTAGTATTGGATTATACGCGAGTATATATGGTACTTCTTCTAATTTTCATTGGTCTCTTTCAGCCCCTAAGTACAACAAATGTAAGCCGCCAAAGTATTTCAAGAACTTGCACAAAATTAGTAAGGCTATTTTTAGTGAAGATAAATATGTATAATATTGTACTGATTTATGGTCGCTGTGCATACCTGATAATCCTTGAAAAGAGGGTAAGGGTATGACAGCACAAGGCAGAAGAATGTGTAGCAGCAGCACAGACAAGGATTATTTTTATTTTCAAATTTAATTTTGCTTGTTGTAACATTGCTGAATTTTGTAGGAAATATTTAAGTATAAAATCAAGATGCCATAATTGTGTATTGTTGTTCACAGTACCTGCTTGTCATGCAACCTGTCTACAAACCTACCAACCCATCTCTAATAAATATCTATATCTTGCCTTTATCTCTTTATTAATTAATCCATTCCATTGTGTGTCTTTATCTCTGTGTGTATATGCATCCAACTTTGTTTAGATCTTTCTCTTGATCTTTTTATCTGTTTGGGAGTTCAGGATTAGACAAATTGTGAAAATCCATTGTTGTCCCTGGGCAACCAGCTTTGAAAATCTGGTTGCCAAGCAGATTTTACTGGTTGCCCAATAAATTACTGCAGTTGGCCCCAATATTGCTGTAATAAACATTATTCAACAACTTTTGTTGCATATATAGTTATTGGTAGTCTGAATTGCATACTCACCATCAGACCTGCTAATGGAAAGTGTCACATAATTTTACAGACTTATTTAATCTATTTGAGATCATAAATAAAAGATTATCAAACAATTTCCTTTTTTTGATGTAGTCTTGTTGTGCATCAGTTTTCCAATAGTTGGCCACCCTTGACCAGAAATTTGACAGTAGCTTATGTTTATCTGAGTTTACATCATTACAGTTCATGTTATCATGAATCTGATACTATTAATCTGGTTTCAAAACTGTCATGGGATTTTTGTTTAGCCATTATCACAGAAGCCAGTATAGAATGTAACAACAATAGTGATTGGTTTGATTCTTTAAACTTCCCATATTCCTGTATCTAAAGTTTGCCAAAAGAAACAGCTGTCACATGCTTTACAGCAAGTGTTCATTTCTTCAACTGGCCAATTAGAAAGCATAATACAAGATCATAGGTATTAGGTATGGCAGGCCAAAGATGAAAGATGCTGCTACCATAGGTTGATGTGTTGACAAAAAAGATAACGTTCACAAGTCCTTTTTTTCTATTAGGGTTCACCCTGAGGGGCTGGTAGTATGGACTGTGAATAATGAGTAGCCGACATGTGTATTAGTGTTGTATCTTAGTAATAGCAATCACCCAACACTCAACTATGGAATTATATGGAGATAATTCATGCATCCTGCTGTAGGTACCCAGACAGACAATTTAATGATTAAATGTTTGTCGCTGGAGAATGTATATAATTGACAAAAATGGTTGCTCATCATTACTTTTAGTTCCCCCGGGGCTCCAGACAATTGATTTTCTTTCCCTGGAGTGTTGAAGACAACAACCATGATCTTGATGATGTAAACATATTTACCAGGTTTTATCAAAAATTGAATGAGAACTATACAAGATCATCTCATTAATATGTGCAGATCTCACATTGAATGATAACTATACAAGATCATCTCATTAATATGTGCAGATCTCACATTGAATAAGAACTATACAAGATCATCTCATTAATATGTGCAGATCTCACATGTTGTAGAACCTAAGATAATAATGATATACTGGTAAGCTTATTTTTCAAGTTGGAACAAAATCCAAATGAAATTCAGTCTCCAGAGTGGTAACAGCAAGCTGAGCTAATCAGATACAAGATCTACTCATAAATATGCATAGGTCTTGCTCATAATAAAAGTCGTGTTTTTAACAAGTATGAATAAAATCCGATTAGAAATATAGTTCCTAGAGTGTTGACAAGCACAGTCAATCAAATGCAAGATGACATCATTAATATTTGTGGATCTAGCTCTTAATCTTATTCAGGAGAGTTCTGTTTTATGACATAAGCCTTTTTAACAAGTTGATATCAACATCTTTAAAAAAAACCCACTCTAGTATGGTAATAGTGTTTCCTCCAAAATTGAAAGAAGGCATAGTATCCTCCAAAAAGGGCCCTTAAACAAAAAAAAGGGGCACTTTAAACATGTATATCATTCTCAAAAGGGCAATTTATTTCATAGTGAATTATTGTTGTTGTTCTTGTTATTATTAATAATTATGATAATTATTATTATTATTATTATAATTTTATTATTATTAATAACATGAACAACAACAATTCACAATGAAAAAAGGTGCCCCTTTAAGAATGATATATGTATTTAAAGTGCCCATAATACATTGTTATTATTATTATTATTATAGTAAAATTAGGAAATTAATAGAGTTGTTGACTTGTACAGTTTAAAAAAATCCTGTTTCATATGTTATCAACCTGAAAAGTTGCAGGAGTAAAATCATTGACACCGTCTTACTCAGTATTGAGTTTCTTCTTTTTTTTTCATTCTTTCTTACCAGAAGATACATGTGGCAGCAGTGGCATAACTTTGAATTTTGGCCCCCCCTGCAAAAATTCAGAAATGGGCGCCCAATGTTATAAAAAATTGGTATTTTGGGCCCCCATCTTGAAAGGGCCCCCCTCGCATTGCAGGGGCCATTGGTGTTTTAGTTATGCCCATGTGGAAGTAATGTTTTGAAAAGAAATTGAATGCATGGTTAGGTACAGGCACAAATTTAAAATCTTACCAACAGTAATAATAATCATTAATTACAGTGACTGTAGGTGACGTATAATAAATTTCATAATTTTATTAATCTTTATATTTCTTCTTTTTTTTTCATGCGTCCTTTAAATTCCTTAGTCTCTGATTTAATTTATTGAAGGGCAGGATCTGTGTGTTTACTTGTTCATTAGAAAAAGAATTTTTTTTAAAAAATCCTTTAAAAAAAATAAAGTTATACCCAGTAAGTAGCATTTAGTGTTTGTCCTTTTTGAGAATGTACTCTACTGCTAAAACAGCAACAGAGATTTCCTATTCAATTTTTAGCTTTAATTTGGAGCAATAAACTACATGAATGTCGTTAAATTGTTAACAGACAACAATCGAAACTGGTCATAAACTTTTTGAGAACAACAATTTTTTGGATAGGCTCAGATTCAGTGCATAGCTATCCCACGTTAATTATTGTAACATGGATATTAAAGTGTAAAAAATTAGCGTGTCATATAGAAGAAATAAAATTGACCATACCCAGCCATTGGCTGCAAAGACAATTCATGTTGGAAAAGATGATTCCTTTAATCGTATCCACTCAACTGTGTGTGAAAACATTATCTCGTGAGTGTACGCACTACCGCAAGTAGTACAGTTCCAGTAAACAAAGACCTTATTTATGCATCACCATGTGGTGTTAATTAGCATTGACATACTATACTATACAGTGTGTTGTCTAAGCTTTGGTCGCAGGTATACTGCCGCTAATGATCATAAGAAATACTGAAATGAAATCGAGTACATAAGTGACTGTTTGCGATAGCAGGAAACAAAAAGGGGCACTGTGAATGGACACAATGCAGTGAGCAGTTCAAATAAACAAAAGACCTCCTTATCACTGTATGCATCACTGCATTGTGTTAATCAGTGGACACAATGAATAGGCTGAGCTTTGGGCACAGATGTATTGCTGCTTATGATCATAGAAATAAAAAAAAAGCATATAAGCAACTGTTTTTGTTAGTGAGATATGAAAAGGGGCATTTTGCAACCGAAAAAAGGACAAGTTCTTGGAAGAAAGACTGGTGGGATGTAAGAAATTGTCTTGCGCAGAAAAAATATGGCCTGGCATGGGAATAAGCTAGTATGATGCAACACCATCCTAAAATGGCCTGTGTGAAACAATAGGTAAAAACCTCAGCCAATCAAATGTAAGATCACTTCTCATCAGCATCTTGATAATATCACGGGGGCTTGCATCGTTGTGTAAAATTTATCTATAAATAATATATATACACTTCTACTATATCTATCTTAACACAAGAGGGGGGGGGCGGACACTTCTCCCATTTCTCCGGTGACCTATTTAAGAATTGACACTGATATTTCAAGCTTCACTTCTCATAGTGTAATAAATTTAGCACCAATGTTTAGCTCAGAGATTTGACTTTATCTGCCTACATTGAATTTGACTTGCTATTCCAGCCTGAATGAAATACTGTCCTGTCATTGGTCAACTGAAAATAAAGTTATCAGTAGATGCAGTACATCATTTTGGTCAACCAATGAGAGGGCATTATTCCATTCAGCATGTTGCACTTGTATATTAAGTGGGCAAGGTCATGGTCATGTCCAGTGGTAATGTTGGGAAACAGGCGTAAATTCCTTGAAGGTGGAATAGTAAGTCAATTTAGTGTAGCTTAAAAAGTCGAATCTCTGAGCTGAACATCAGTGCTGAATTTATTACACTATGCATGAAATATCAGTGTTGATTCTAGGTTACAGGAGAAATGGGAGAAGTGTCCTCCCTTGTATCACTATATATAATATATATATATATATATATAGGTAAATTTATAAGTCCCTATGATCTTATTAGCCTATTTACATTGATTAATATTGAGTCAAAAACGCCATCTCTCGAGTGGTTAGAAGCAAAGGCAATCATATACCAGATTACCTCATTAATTTGTGCAGATCTTGCTTATAATAAAACTCAATGGCTTTCTTGATGATATAAGCCTATTTACCAAGTTTGATCAAATCTGATAAGAATAGATTTACTGAAGTGTTCAAAGGCTCAGCCAATCAGATCCAATATCACCTCATTAATTTACATGGGTCTTGCTCATAATTGTGCCCATCTAAGAGCTTGATGATTTAAGTATATTTACCAAATTTAATCAATATAGAATAAGAAATATAGTCACTGCAGTGTTAACTAGCGAGGAATGAATTCAGCTAATCAATGAAAGATCACCACATTAGTATGCATAGAGCTTGTTCATTATCAAACATGTGCAAAATCTTGATCAAATAAGCCATTATTCGAAATTTGATCAAATTTGGATCAGAAACATGGCTTCAGATTTGTAACAAGCTTAGCCAATCGGGTGTAAGATCACTTTTAATTTAACATGCATAGTGCCTTGCTCATAATTGTACCCATTTAAGATCTTAATGATTTAAGTCTGTTTACCAAGTTTAATCAAACCTGGATCAGAAATAGTCTCTTGAATTGTAATGTGCTCAGCCAATCAAATGCAGAATCATCTCATTAGTATACCTAGAGCTTGCTTATTATTAAACTCATCTGAGATCTTGCTGATATAAGCCCATATTCCAAGTTTGATTAAAATTAGATCAGAATTATGGCATCCAGAGTGGTAACAAGCTCAGCCAATCAGATGCAAGATCACTTCATTAATATGTGTGAATCTCAATCATTATTGAACTTGTTTGAGATCTTTATGATATAAGCCCATATTCCAAGCTTTATCAAAATCGGATCATAAATATGGCTTAGTGGTAACAAGCTCAGCCAATCAGATACAAGATCACCTAATTAATATATGTGCTAATATATGTGAATCTCATTCATTATTGAACTCTTCCTAGATCTTGATGATGTAAGCCCGTAACTCAAGAGCTATCAAAGTCAGATCAGAAATACTGTATAGGTTGGTGACAAGTTCATCCAAACTGATGCAAGATTATGATCTTGCTCATATTCTGACTTGTCTGAGATTTTGATGAAATGAACCTATATTCCAAGATTGATCAAATTTGGATCAGAAAAATGGACTCCGTGCAAACAGATCCATACAATAATCTCACTTGGCCTTACAATGAGTGGAGCTAAACTCCATTTTGTATGCTACAAAATGTATTCCTCAATCTTTGGATACTTATGGTAAATTGGTTTGGACTTGAAAATCTTATTCAGATATCAATGACTATCAGTTGCCTGTATTTTTATAACCATTTTAAACTTGAGTATAAACTTAAGATAAATAAGATAAATGAAGTACTGGGATCTAATTCAGTCATTGTTGTATACATGCACTATGCAAACTTTAAATTGTTCATATCTAGTAAAAGTAGTCAGTACATTTGCATTTTGGATGCAGATAACAGAAAAAAACAATATCGCATACAGTTTATCAAATCTTACAGAAATACATGTATTTTGGTTGATCTAACAGACTGGGGCCTCAGAAATATTTCACCAGTTATTACCAGTCATGATCAATTTTAAATCATTAGGTCTCTTTTTTTTCTCTCTGTCTTTTAAATATAGTATATTTTGTAATGTTTTCACGTTCTGGTGGAAACAATGCAAAATATACTTTACTGATTTCTTACCGGTAGATAACATGCATACAAAGAGAGCTAGACACATTTTAGGAACTTAATACCAGACTAATAGTAGAAAATATGGATAGGGAAGTTCAGTAAGAAGGTGTCCCAGGGATTTGCCAGCAGATTATTAAAGTTTTGAATATGAATTTGTGCATGAGATTTTGCTCTCAACTAATAAAAATTATGTTAAAATAAGTAAAATCCTTGCCATTTATGGAGCACAATACTGCAAGTCAAAACTTTGGCTGAAAGGTCTGTTTTTATCTGGATGCAAATTGCTGTGACTGATAATGGCTATGTAGAAACTCGGTAATATAAATTCAATTGAATTTCCTTGCAGTAATGTGAACAGTTGGAAGTATAATGCTGGGAGATATCAGTTCAGAAGGGAAGATTTTTATGACCCTGCTTGGAGTCACAGCATACCAGGTGGGGATTGCAGTTTGGATGAAATGGAAAAGATGGCGGAGATCTGAGGTTGTTGGAAAGGTGGTGGACATATTCCTGTACCCTGTAAAATCTTGTAAAGCAGTCCAACTAAAATCTGCCAGATGCACTTACCAGGGGTTGTACTTTGATGGTGTATATGATAGGTGGGAAGCTGTGACCTATTTTGTTATGATATGCATAAGTAATTTGCCTGCTAAGCAAAGAGATGTAGCTTTAGGACCCATGGCAGACTGAAGTTGTAGTTTGTGATCTAGACATATAGAATGCCTATAATCATAAATGACTATTAATAATACAACATTTTTTGGAATGATCTCCATAGAGGCAAATTGATAAACTAATAACATGTACTTGAAAGAGTAGAGCAGTCACTACTCATCTGTATAGCTTCTTTAACATCCATTGGTGTGTATTAGTGGCATCCAAAACAACGTGTTCTTCAAAAAGTTGTTTGCACATTGTCTTCTGATCTCTTTTGCAAGCTTATGTACATGTATATAGCTATGTTGTTTACTGTGTGTACTCATGAGAAAAAGGCAATTGGTAATTTTTTTTTGTTTTATATAATATGTTTGTTTTAATTGATTTTTAGCTCTGCTGGGCATAGACCAGAAGAGCTGATGCAATGGCCTTTCGTTTGTTGTTCATCATCCAATAGCACAAGTTTGTTATCACTACTCCTCCTAAACTACTGGAAGAATGGCCATCTAACTTTGCAAACATATTCAATCCTAGGTCTAGTTGGTCCCAAATGAAAATGGTGCCCCTCACATTCAATATGGCCACCATGGCAGCCATCTTGAAAATCTTATCACTACTACTCTTGAGTAGATGGTCATATCGACCTAAGGTTTTCATTAAAAGACATCTTATAATGTCCAGTTGGACTTAATTAAAAATGGTGCCCCTTGGAAATCCAATATGGCTGCCATGGCAGCCCTCTTGAAAATGTTCAATCCTGTTATCGCCACTACTCCTGAATGGATGGTCATATCAACATGGGGTTTGCACTTCAAGACTTTGTATAATGTCTGGTTGGTCCTGAATGAAAATGGTGCTGATCTGATGTCTAATATGGCTGCCATGGTGGCCATCTTGAAAATCTTATTGCTACCCCTGCAGAATGGATGTTCATATGAACATGAGGTATTCACTAAAAGACTTCTGATATATATATGAATGAAATGATTCACTGATGTATCAGTGCATTGATAATTTAGCTATTTTGATACATCGATACTCAAGACAGATAATTGATTTAAACTATATATACCTTATCAAAGTTGCTATTCAATGGCCATAAATAATTATTCGTCGTTTCCACTTTATTCTTAACATGTATTGATATGTATCATATAGGTTCTGGATTGCAGTATGTATTGATACATGGTAAAGGCATATTGTTTCACCCGATATAATGTCTAGTTAGTCCTAAACGAAAATGGCACCCCTCAAACATCCAGTATGGCTGCCACAGTGACAATTTTATTATTGCTACTCCTGAATGGATGTCCACATCAACATGGGCTTTCACTTGAAGAATTTATATGATGTCTAGTTTTTTGTAAATGAAAATAGTGCCTGTCTGACATGCTCTCAAACATCAAATATGACCACCACAGCAACCATCTTGAAAATTTTATCACTAGTCATCCTGAACAGATTGTCATATTGACACTGGGTTTTCATATGGCCACTATGACAGCCATCTTGAACATCATGTTATTACTACTTCTTCTGAACTAATTGTCATATATACATAGGGTTTTCACTTAAAGACTTGTGATGTGTGCTTGGTACTAAAATAAAAATGGTGCTTCTCTGACCTACATGTATAATATGGTCACCAAATCTTGTTATTGCTACTTCTCCTAAATGAATGGCCATAGCTAAATAAAGTTTTCACCAAAAGACTTCTTATCAGATCTGGTTGTTCATAAATGAAAATGATTCTGATCTTACATTCAGTATGGCTGGCATAGTGGGCATCTTGAACATCTTGTTATGGTACTTCTCTTATATGGATGGCTGTAGCAACATGGGGTTTTCACGAAAAGACTTCTTTTGCCATCTTAGTGTTGATCTGACATCCATCATGGCCACTTTGAAGATCTTGTTACAGCTAACTTTCCTGAATGGATAGTCATAGTGACATAGGATTTACCCTAAAGGCTTCTTATGATATGTAGTTGGTTCTAAATGAAAATGGTGCCAATCACACCTCCAATATAACTGCCATGGTAGCCATTTTGAAAATCCTTCTTGTGATATCCAGTTGGTTCTAAATAAAAGCGGTGCTGATCAGACCTTCAATTTGAGGTCAAAAGTGGCTCCCTTGAATTGCCTGTGGCCACCTTGAAAACCATGTAAAGCTAATTTTCCAGAATGGATAGTCATAGTGACATGGCGTTTTTTGCTACCAGACTTCTTAAGAGATGTAGTTGGTCCTAAATGAAAAATTGCTGCTAATCACACCTCCTAAATGGCTGCCACGATAGCCATCTTGAAAATTTTATTATAGCTGCTTCTGCTGTTTTCACCCAATGCCACCTTATCATATATTGTTGGTCCTGTTTAAAAATGGCGCAGAGCAGATCTCCAGCATGATGGCCATGGTGATCATCTTGAAAATCATATAATAGAAGAGTTGGCCTTACTGACATCATTTATTAAAAAATACCACTTCTTTCTTGCAGTATATATTTATTCCCGTATTTAAATGATGCTGATACAGTATCCAAAATGGCTGCCTTGATGGCCATTATGAAAATCTTTATATGGCTACTTCTTCTGAACAGACAGTTATATCAAACATGGGGTTTTCACTAAAACACTATAGCAATATGAAGCTAGTTCTAAATGAAATGGTGCTCATTTGACCTTCAGCATGGTACCATAGCCATCTCTAAAATCTTGTTATCACCACTCCTCTTGTATGGATGGTGGCATTGACATAGGGTTTTCACTACAACACTTCTTGCAATTTTTAATTGGTTTTGAATGAAAGTGGTGCAGATCTGATCACCAACATACCCACACTTTGCGAAGAAGTTTTGAAAACCAAACCTAATTAACCTTGGGATCAAGTCAGAGGTTATTTATTGATATTTCTTGCTCTACTGGTCATAGACCAGAAGAGCTTATGGGATGGTCTGTTGTCCATCCATTGTCCGTTAGCACAAGTTTGTTCTCCTATGGTCTTGTTGGTCCTAAATGAAAATGGTGCAGCTCAGACATCCAATATGGCCACCACAGTGGCCATCTTGAAAATCTTGTTATCGCTACTCCTCGTGACTGGATGGTCATATCAACATGGGGTTTTCATTCAAAAACTTCTTACGATGTTGGTCCTCAATGAAAATGGGGCTGATCTGATGTCCAATATGGCCACCACAGCAACCATCTTGAAAATCTAGTTATCACTACTTCTTCTGAACGATCAGTCATATTGACATGGGGTTTACACCAGAAGACTTCCTATGATGTCTAGTTGGTCCTAAATGAAAATGGTGCCAATCTGATGTCGAATATGGTTGCAACAGTGGCCATCTTGAAAATCTTAGATTGCTACTCGTCCAGAATCAACGATCATATCAACATTGGGTTTTCACTAACAGACTTCTAATGGTGTCTAGTTGGTAATAAAGGAAAATGGTGCCAATCTGATGACTAATATGGCCACCACAGTGGCCATCTTGGAAACCTTGTTATCGCTATTCCTCCTGAAAGAAAAGTAATATTGCCACAGGGTTTTCACCAGAATTCTTCTGATGTATAGTTGGTTCAAAATGATAAATGGTGTCAGTCTGATGTCCAATCCAGCCAACATAGTGGCCGTCTTGAAAAATTGTTATCACTACTCCACCTGAATGGATGGTCGTATCAGCATGGGGTTTTACTAAACAACTTCTTATCATGTCTAGTTGGTCCTAATGGTGCCATTCAGACATTCAGTATGCCTGCCACAGTGGCCATCTTGCAGATCTTGTTATCACTGAAGAATATCAAAAATGGTTTCAACACTCTGTGGTTAAAAGGAAAAATGGTCATTTCTTAAATTCCTGAAAAATCTTGTTAGCCAGTAGAATGTTAGTCCATTTAAGGGACTCTTGTTGTGCTTCACTGAGCTTATGAACCCAGTGACTGGTCTATATACCGGTGAATTTTGACCAGACATTGTGCTTAGTTGCATTCTAGTGAACAAATTCAGTCAGCACTCTGACATTGATTTCAAGGTCAAAGGTCTTGACTTGTGTTTTTAGCTATACTTGACTGTAAGCATGATAACAAAAACAAGTATGAATTTATTTTTATCATTTAACTTGGTTTGTGGATATATTTGAAGAATACATTGAATGATAAAACTTCTTTCCACAGATAATCAAACTTAGAATGTGGTTATGTCATTACATTGTCTGAGACAAGTTCAGTGATCTTCTGTCCATGATTTGATGATTTGAGGTCCAAGGTCAAAGGCCATGACAAAGACTTTTTTTACTGCACTTATGGGTATCTTGTGAACATGTTAACTTGAACATAAGAAAATAGTTTGTTACTAAATTTGGTATGTTCGAGTTCTTAAAGAATATCAGAGATGTTTTAATTCTCAGCAGTTAAAAAGAAGAAACAGACTTATCTTGGATTCCTCAAAAATGTTTTTGGCCAGTAGAGCATTAGTCCCCTCAAGGGACTCTTGTTTTTGTAAGTATCAAGCTGGGATATCCACTGTAAAACTCTAACTTAGTTTATTTTTAGACACTGGATGATAACTCGGATGAATGGTGATTTCCTTACTCAGAGACAATATCCCAAGATGGCGCTCATATCCACTAGTAGCCATGGTGACAAACTCTGCCTTGATGCTCCAGGAATGGCAACCCTGGTTTTGCCAAACAATCCACCAATTGATCCTTCAATAATTAGGCCCTGTAGGTAAGTTACAAACTGTTCCCCCTTTTTTGGTACAGTGAAACCCCGCTATAACGCGAATTCGGATATAACGCGATCGTGGCGTGGCTCCCAAAATTTCATATATTCATTCGCACATGAATTTTTTTTTCTTTCAAAGTACGAGAAATAGTGTATAAAATGTGTATATTACAGTATCATTTTGGGGAAGAGATCGCGTATGAATTCGAGTATAATACGTTTGTGGCGTGGTTCCTGAAATTTTATATACATGTACATGTATTTTTCTCGTACACAGAAAAAAATTTTTTTTTTTTAAGTACAAGAAATAGTGTATAAAAAGTTTATTATCATTTTGGGGACGAGATCACGTATGAATTCGATCGTGGCGTGGCTTCTGAAATTTAACAATTTCACCAATTTCTTGAAGTGTTATGCCAAAATAAACATTATCGGAAATGTTACTTATTACTGATCCATGAGTAAAGCCAGTAAGTCTTCTTTGTGATTGTCTTCAATTAATTCTGTATACAATCATTGCCCAAACAATAGCCGACATGTTTTTCTTCTTTAACTGCATACACAACCGAGCATCAGACAATGTGGTGGTTGATAAAAGATTCTCACGATTTAATAAACATAAAAAAACGTAAGCCGCCAACACGTGCGCTGGACTTCAATTCATCCTGTAACAACCAAGCTTCAGACAATGCGGTGGTTGATCAAAGATTGTCATATGTGGGTGCTTATGTAGAGACTGAGCTTGGGCGGCGAGATCAAAGATTGTCATATGTGGGTGCTTATGTAGAGACTGAGCTTGGGTGGCAAGATCACGGAGTTCAAATAACCACTCTCTGTTACCTGGCACTGAACAAGGATCAAACTCGTGGCTCAATCAAAGGGTTGTCATGTGGGAAAACAAAGACGGATCGATATCAGATAGTAAACGGTGTTGCTACCCTATTCATGCTCTATATTAGACGTGTATACGTTCTCTGAATGAAGTAAAAGATAGTAAAACCCCGCAATAACGCGACCCCGCTTTTTCCACGATCTAATTTTATGGACCCCAAATATCATGTTATAGCGGGGTTTCACTGTATTGTTTTCCTGTCTTGCATTTGATTTCTGCACAGCTGTGCTCAGCATACAACATATGATACCACTCAGAGTCTGTTATTTCCTTGTCTTGATGCAACCTCCTGTGTTGACTGTTATTCTTACCCATTTGTACTTCAAAGAAATGAACACTCTCCTGCCTATATGTATTCCATCACTTCATTTATTTTACTACAATCACACACATAGAAGTCATGAAGAACATAATGACACTATTACCTAATAATGTCATCAGAATGCATGAAAACTAATCTGATATGAGACTGCTAACTAATCAGCCTGAGACGAGAAAAGTAAGGATTGCAAATTTGTACAATTTCATATTGTGGGAAATAATAGTTTCAATTTTGTCCCATGTCTAGCATCAGTGTTACAAATGTAACATTTTTAATGATTAACATATTTAATCTTTTTCAATTTTTCTATGCAAATTTGTTCCTTATTAACATGCAAGGTGCACTTTGAAATACTGAATAAATTATTAAAATATGGACTTTGGTTGTTTTTTAAAAATCATTTTTGGGCTTTTCTAATCACTTTATTGAAAATGAAACCAAATAATAATATTGATATAAATAACTGCATATTAGATTTCATGTTCTACAGTTTTTTAAATTGATTCTCATTATAAGCTTTATTTTATACGGCCATTCCTAAACTTGAAATCATGCTAAGTTAAAGTCATTGAAAGCATCACACACAAACAAAAGTCATGATGAACAGAATGACACCATTATCTAATAATGTCATCAGAATGCATGAAAACTAATCTGAGACTACTAACCAACCAGCCTGGTACATGAAAAGTAATGATTTCAAATTTGTACAATTTCACATTGTGAGAAATAATAGTTTCAATTTTGTCACATATCTAGCATCAGTGTTACAAGCACAAGATTTTTTAATGAATAATGTATTTGATTTTTTCCACTTTTCTATCAAAATCATTATTCCTTGTTAGGTACACTTTGACATGATCAGTGAATTATTAAAATATGGACCTCTGAAGTTTTTTTATCACTGTGTGAAAATGTAATAAAATAATCGCAACATGGAAATAAAAGATTAAATTTGTTAATTTTATCAGTATTAAACTGCATATTAGATTTCACGTTCTATACAGTTTATTAAATTGATTCTCATTATAAGCTTTATTTTATTTGACCATTCCTAAACTTGAAACCGTGCTAAGTTAAAGACCATGAAAGCATATACAGACCCTTGTACAGTTAAAGACACTAATAAGTTTTGCTAATGCAAAAATGGGTGATTTAGGGAAAAGAAATTTGGAAATGTGCAGCCAGTTCTTGAGATTCACACTTCTGTGACCATATTGTTTAAAAGCACATTTTTTAGTAAGTTATGTGCCAATATGTCAGCATTAATCATGTGCAAAACTGTATTGTTCAGTTGTCGCTTTGGAAAGCTCATTTCACCCCTTGAAAACCTAGGTTGCACATGATCAGTTTAAACAGATAATTATGAAATCAATATTCTTAATAAAAGCATGATAAATCTTCAATTTTGTACATGACTGTGTATACCAAACTGACTAATTATGTCAATCTGAAGTTCAAGAAGTATATTTTCATAAAAAGTTGAAGAATCAGATCCACTTCTGATTGAAACAGGTCATAAGAAAGCTCATATATCAATAAACTTTAAATAGTTACCAGAGAGTAAAACAAGCCAGGATTTGTCTTGCCCCTATCATCATCCCCACCTCCAATACCTCCTACCATCTCCAATACGACACCATGGCATCACATAATTATCTTGTGTTAGATCTTCATCACTTTATATACAAATTTCTGTCTATAAATGGGACTCGCAGTAGCTCAATTGTTAGAGCACTGGGTTTGTAACCCAATGTTTGCAGGTTCTCTACCTGTCCAGGCCAGGCCAGGTTAGCTGCCTCTGTGTGTCTTTGGAAAAGGCACTTAGCTCCCATTACTGCAAAATATATTAAATGTGCCATTGAAACAAAAAAAAAAAAAAATTGTTTATAAACATACCATATGTTATGTTAAAAATTTTATCTAGAATGGAATATTCCTCATAAATTTGACATGAATCCTGTCTGGGGACTATTTGTGGCAGAGCTAAAATGATGCCACCTCTTGTATGTCATAAGCATAAGGACAAGTAATATGAAGTTTGATGCCTTTCCAGGAAATGAAGGTGATGTACAGCCACATAGAAAGATGGTTGGATGCCAGACAGAGACAACAGATAAAAATGTATCTTCTGAACCTGATCAGCACAAATAATCAAGTTTCAGATAACTGGATGAAGTTTTTAAAAACAATTCCTGTTTCTAGAGTGATGATTAATTTTTGAACGGATAATATTTATAGGGTACGATGTTTCCATCAAACATTTGAGCCAGCCCTTTCTTTCTAATGCATTTTTTGTGAACCTATCATTACTCTACTGTATATTTTGCATAACCCACCCCAAGTATGCATGCTTGCATAAATAACATAATCCACCCCCTGAATATCCCCACTCCTGCCCACCACCAACCCACCCACCTATAAGAAAAAAGGTCCCTAAGCAAGGTTGATTGACATGGTGGAACCAATAATTCTATGATGTTGCAGAGTCTGGAATGATAGAATTGAGGCTTTGGATTGTGGGGATACTGCAGGAGCCTGGGTCAGTCACTATTTGGGGAATGAGGGCCTCAGAATTGTCTTTTCTGCCAGCTTCATGCCCAAAAGGGACATCACTCTGGAAGACAAACCCTGGGGGAACCCAGCACAGCCAGGAGATGTTGTAAGATACCATGAATTATTCTTAAAGCTGCATTTATTTGTGTCATTGAGAAAATTCTGAAAATAACACAAGATAATTCTGTTACTCTGTTTATGACATATAGTACAAACAATGTATGCAAAAAGGAACATAAAAAATATGTAAACATTTTACATAAGATTGTAAATGAATTCTCCAGAAATTGAACATACCAATGGGATGATGACATACCTTGCTGCAAATATGACCCATGAAAGGTTATATCATGTGCAGAGGTTACACCTGTAATTGGGAACTGAGAGAAAATCTTGTGTAATTCAAAGAGTATGCACAATAAACATGATTACTATATTTTACTATATACAACACACACCAACATTGAACAGTGTAGATACAGGCTTGGAAATCATAAATCTTCTGAGGTTGAGACTGAGTTTAAAATTCTGTATCAATTAATCACAAAGGGCTTTACTTTTGTAATGTCACTTTTCATTGGCTCAGTGAAAACTCAGGCTGAGAGTTTTATGATTCCCAGGCCAGATCGATATGTTGCATAATGTTCCAGTAGGCCTGGAAATCATAAAACCGTCATCTTTTAAAATCTGACCTCCAACTCTGATCATCACTTGTGTAGAAAGTTGAAGTGCAAACATAACAAGTTTGTAAGAAAAAAGTAAGAAAGAAAAAGAAACAAAAAAGGAAAACAAAGAACAATTTTTCTTGTTTATATATGGAGTGTCCATACCAAAATTTAATGGTGTAATGAACATTTTCTTCACTCTACCAGTCTTAGTAGCGAGTGCCCATGCTGTGAAGTCAAGTGTTGCACTGTATCATGAATTTAACAATCTTTTGATGCAAAACTGTTATGATGATACTGTTTGACACAAGTTTTAGATTGAGCTACTGGTCACAGACAACTAATTACCCTGTACAACATGCAGGAGGGTGCATTGAGCTTATTCTGCACAAAGGGCTTTACTTTTGTAATGTCACTTTTCATTGGCTCAGTGAAAACTCAAGCCAAATTTTATGATATCCAGGTCAGATTTGTGTTGCATAATGTTTCACTAGTTCTTGAGATCATAAAACAGAGAGTTTTTATAGATATGATATTTTACATTATTATTCAGATCAATGTCTGATATTTAATATTTCATGTACAGATCAGTGTCGTGTGATCAGATTAAAATCTGACTTCAAACTCTGATCATCACTTGTCGTGTAGAAAGTTGAAGTGCAAACATAACAACTTTGAAAGAAAAATGTAAGAAAGAAAAAGTAACAGAAAAGGAAAACAAAGCGCCTCAGGGCAAAGATGAAACCCACATCAAAGGTCGCGCACCAGCAGTCGGGCAAGCCAGGTACTAAAGATAATGGCTAAGTGAGTAAGTAATTGTCCTGGATAAAGAAGAAGAGGTAAGAACAGGTGTCATATGAGTAATTGGGCTTTGAATTAGGTGACAGGATATTTATTTAATAGATTAATTTTATAAGGATAGCGGGAAACATAAAAGTGTACTGGCACAAGCGCATAGCATAGCGGTGGGTTCTAAAGTGTCGCAGGGTGAAATGATAGTGTAGCAGGACCACTATGGTAATAGATCCTGGGGAAAACAATTGTATGTATTAAAAAGAAACTTTTCTTTTCCTGTTTTGCCACTCATTAAAATATTTGTTGGTACCACATGATGAAATATATTCAGTATTCATGCATTAAAAGAAAATACCATGCATTTATTTTAAACAGTCAGCTTTTTCGGACTGGAGCTCTTTCATGATCCTGACAACAGCTTCCATCCAGGCCCTGAATGAGCGGCTGAAAGAATCTGTCACTGTTGAGAACTTTAGGCCCAATCTCCTGATAGAAAACTCAACTTCTTTTGATGAGGTAAGCTTCCAAAAGTAGAGACATATACAAAGGAAGACTTTGGATAAATATAGCTGTTTCCTAGAACTGATGAAATACATGCAGATTTTTACAGATCTCCTTCATTATAGTGCCCCTCGTTATAGTGCCCCTCATTATATGCTATTCTGGATATAATACGGTAATGCTATGGACTCCATGACCACAATTTTACAAATTTAACATTTAACAAATTTAAAAAATTTGAATTTTCAACATCCATCAGCTCAGTAATTTACATCAGAACCATTGTACTCACGTTGAAGATAGCCACAACATGTTTTCACAGTCTGCCTTTGTTAATTAGCCACTGTTGTATTCAGTCAGTTTCAGATATTGTATTCCTTACAGACTATAACACACCTGAAATTACCAATGCCTCTAATGAGCCACTATTGTAATCGATCTGTACCAGCTGTTGTATTCTGTAACAGTACACAGAACCGCCACATTTGCCTTGGTCACTAAAGCCACTCCAGCTCTGTAGACAATAAACAATGGTTTATGATAAGCTTTCCTGTGTATTTATCACACAAAAGTAGTGACTATAGTGCCTAATGCAGCCCAGAGTGCATTATCCAACCACCATTCAGAAAGTGACAGTCAGTGATTGATGCTCATTGACATAATGTACCCACTAATAAGGTCTGTTGAAGCAGTTACATGTCACTTTATTGTGAAATCAGTCAAATTTAAGAGTGAATTCAGATAGAAGCAACTCTATTTGTATATTACTTAATAGTGAAATCATATAATTTACTTTTCAAAGTGATTGAGATTTATCATAGTTTTAAATCACTTTAAACATGATGACAATGCAATATGGATTGAAAGAATATAACACGAAGCTTTGTAGTATATCTTTATTTCCTTTAAAACATAATTTATTGACAAGATTGAATGCAAAAAATACTGTGAAGTGGAGAAACATATTTAATTTACATAAACTGATATTGTTACTGTATATTTTACTGGCATTTTGTTTATCAACACAGCACCTCACACACACACACACACGCATTCATTTGCTATACAGCAGTTCATTACATAATACATAATGGTCAGCAGTTATGGACCCTCACTACTGTCTTTTAATGGGGAGAGCTGTTTGTGGATTTTTTTTTCTCAGTAAATTGACTGTAATTATGTTTTTCTGTTTTGTTTGTTCTTCATAGTAATTAATTAAGCTGCAATATTGTTCATTCATTTTCATTTTTACAAGAACATGACTTTTACAAAAATTAAAGGATCAGAATTTATTAAAGTGAATTTAAATGAAGCCAAAAGTTTTGAATTTGTGGATTATTTAAAAGTAAATGGTGACATATTCTTGCCATTAAAATGAGGTAATTTGCAGATAAAAAAAGTTTTTGGTCCAAAATCAGAAACCTCATCCTTGGTCTTTTGTATCATAAAGAGTCTAAGTACAGAGTTGTACACAAGATTGAGCTGGCAGATGGAAAAAATTTGCCTCCTACTTTCTTGTCATTCTTTGCTTTAGTGCAAGAGATATATACAATTTCCACTATGACTTTTCCATAATTTGGCTGATGTAAGTTGCCCAATTTTGATCTCCTACTTCATTTCTTCATTCATTATCAGTTTCCAATGTGTTCTAGAGAAAAACTTCGTTGGCATCTATATCATGATGCAATTAGTGCTATTTTAGGATGGTTTTTGGTTCAAATAGACCAAAATGTATTTAAGAAAAAACATTTCTTTTGACTGTTTTAGATTGTGGGCTGTTGCTGTAAGATTGGAATTCTAATGCAAATGTAAGAGAAGTGCACAATCTTATCACTTAAACATAAAAATGTGCAGAAATGAAATCAAGCACTATCTTGCTGACCATATAAAATATTGCACAATCAAGCCTCTTGCAGACATAATATTTCATTAGTTCTTGTACATGATTCATTACAGTCTAAGAAACAAACCTGTTATGAAGGATTTTATAAAGTTGCTGATACTATTATCATTGAAAATATTGGTTTGTCCAGCACTGCAGACTTGTTGCCAGAAAACTAGGTATTCAACATAAAAATCACCACCAACATCCTTGAATCCTCAAGTTTATGACTTTTTTATCCTATGACTTTTGTATTGTCTCCATGTAGGATGAATGGGATGAAATTCAGATTGGTGACAAGGTTGTATTGAGATGTTTGGATCCATGCACAAGGTATCACAAAAATACATGTAATTACTATTTTCATATGCTTGATGTCTTATTTCATAAGTTGAAGTGTTTGCATTGCCTTATATTTAAAGAATTTTCTTTTACCTTTTTATTATGAGGAAAATTGAGTTATACTCTAACCTTTGAATGTGTATTACCTAATAGTGCCCATTATACCATGATACAAATTTAAAATGCACTATATTGTTAGAAACTAGGCGAAAAAATAAATCTGTATTAAGTTGTGTGATAGAAAAATGGAGAAAGTATTCAGTCACTTGATACCTTTATTTACCATATATTAGCAGCATATTTGATATAACTCTGTAAAATATTCAGGAACAACACAAAGCATTAACTCTTCTAGATGTAAATTTCACATGTATACATGTGACAGAACTAGGATTTCAAACCAGTAGATTTGCAAATTTTTATCAGTAGATTGGCCTCTAAACCAGTCGATTTTTTATTGGCATAAATTTTACATTTCAAGGGGAATGAAAAGAAAACAAGTGATTTCTTGTGCCATGATATGTATTCTCTTCATACTATAATAAAATAGCAAGTTTGAACATGAATCAGATTCAGATTCTGATGGAAAATGTTACAATAATAATTACTTATTATGAGTCAATATACAATCGAATAATGAAAAAGGAAGAGTTGTTTATCTGATAGTTCAACTGCAAAGATTTTTATCTTAGGGCTGTTTCAGTAAAACATATATCCCCTGGGGACAGCACTTCAAAAAAACTACTGTAGGTGGTTGTGTTTCAAACTAATTTGATTCTGATAGTGGAGGGTTGGTTAGGAAAATCACTTCTGGTGTGGGTTGCGTCAACAAAAGCAAAAATAACAGGTGGGGTTGTTGGAAAAAATGCACATATATATTTAAAATCACATCTAACCCCTTCATAGCAGTCTAATTTGTGGCGAATCAATATAAAGGGGCATAGATGCTGCCAGGGCACGCAAGTGCGCTAATCGTGCAAATTTTGTACGAATTCATGACGTTTGAAAGCAGTGATGCATGAGAACTCCCACAAATTAGTTTAAAGTTGCACATATTAAAAATGTACCCTGCGCAGTATACATGTTTTATTTAACTGTTAACCCTTAAAGTGCTTGTCACGACATAAGTCGGGCTGCCGGTAGAGGTCTCGTAGCACTTGTCGTGACATCGTTTTTCAGGAAGTCAAATTTTTACACAACTGGATACTTCGGATTGATGTGAATGGTTGTTAAACTAAATTTGATTTGTACATTGGGCCCTGGAGCATACATTCTGTCGAGGTTCTAACCTTAGTCATCAGGAAAGTTTTACAGATGCATGTTTAAAATACAGGCCACTCAGAAAACCCAAAATGGCCTACTACCAACGTGGTTCATCTTCAGATGACGATTTAATTCGGCAAATACTGGCTGATGACAGTGATGATGACAATGATTATGAAGTTTTGAAGTATATCAGTCTACTGAAGCTGCAAAAGTGTTACTGGAAATACCAGTGAGTGTTTTTGAGCCCAAAAATGCTGTTTAATACGAGTTTGATGTATAATCCAGCATTCCGGTCAACCCCCTACTCAGCTGTATTTTGAAATTAAATGGACAATACAAGCCTAATTAAAATACAGGCAATTTAAAAGTAGAGTGCAATTTTCATTTCTTTTCTCAACAAATTCAGCACTGGGGGATCATATGCTATAAAACTATACTGAGTATAGCACTTTAAGGGTTACAATATTTTGAATAAAATAAAAATCTAAAAAGAATTAAAATGTCAGGATATTTATTTTAGCAAAATACCTCCATCTGAACACGCAGACTATGGCATTGACGGACTAAAAACCCTAATACAGCATTATGGAACATATAAGAAATCTGGCATAGTAGGTAGCAAAGCACTAATTCAAAAAAGTGAAACTGTGGAAAATTGTACATAACAACCACAAAAAAACAGTTTAACAGCTTGTTCAAGCTGGCTAAGCTAGCTATGGGTATGCCCCTTCAGACAGCAGACTGTGAAAGGGGATTCCAGCACAGAACAAACTTTCATAGACAGATATGGAACACATCAAGTTCAGAAACAATCAACAGATTAATGCTTATACAACTAAAGGGGACATTTTTTGAGGAGTTTGATTTCCACAGAGCCCTAACAGAGTGGAGCAGTAAGAAAGAGAGATGGGGATATTTAAGTGTTGGGTGAATATTGAACTATGGCCATTTCTCCCCCCACCCTTTTATTTTATACTCCCCCCTCATTTTGGTGACAAGGGGGGATACCCCCCTCTGTCCTTTAGATAAAATCCTGGCAGCATCTCTGCAGGGGAGAGAATCTGACCGGGTTATAAGATTTCATTGGTATTCGTTTCACTCTGACATTATTGTACAGTGTGTTCAGTCAGCATTGGGACTTGATGAACTCCCTAGTTTTCTACAGAAACATGGAATCCAAGTGGAATACATCCAAAAATGTAGAGGTTTACCATCTTGAAATTCAGTTTCCCAGGTCCATTTCACATTGGTATACACATTCTCAGATTGACAAACAATTAGCATTGTAATCAGGTAAGCATGTGACAAATTTGGATACATATAAAAAACAAGACAAAGAGTATGGGTGGACAGAATCACCAGACAGACCAGAACGGAGATAATCACTGTAATGGGCATGGAATTTTACGAATGGCGGCACGTATTTACCATATAAGGAAGAAGTGAATATTTTTACTTCGGTCAATACCGCTGGGTATTGACCTGTAGCAACAATGTTAAGCTGATTGACTGTTTCTGAAGTATATAATAATGATAAAGATGAGCATAAGTGTTCCTATTCTTTAATGTGTACGACATTGTTTCCTCATCTTGAAGAAGAATTATTAAAGGGAGGAAAATAAAGGGTGTGCAGTTAATTAAAAAAAATAGTGAATTAAGCTACTTAAAAGATGAATTCAATCTATTTTAACTGTCCATTTCGGTGTTTACCTCTTTTCTGGCCATTCTGGTGATTCTATCATCTGAAACAGTATAGCCAAAAAAAATCTTGCAAATTTAGATATCAGAATATCTATTGGCAGATTATAGTTATGCATCTGCCTGACAGACTTGAATAATTTGATTTCTTGATTTATTGATTCTAGTAGTTACTCAATCCAAATGCATCACCAAAAAACATTCATGCATCTTCAGATTGTTTGTTAAAAATATTTATCAGACTATGCACATCTCCAGATAGGGCTAAATATAGCTTGAATAAGCTATAATAAATAGGTCTAGTCAGAACAATAGACATTGCTGGAGAAAAATTAAATTTATGTGAGCTGAATATGTAAAATTTTCAGAGCTACTAACATATAAGTCTGTTTGCACAGTCTGATGATGATTGTTCATTAGATAAATATCAGAAAGCATAATCAACGATATTCATAGGTTTAAAGACAATTACTATGGTAAAAGTTTATACACTCAAACAGCTGTGGCAAAAATTATAAACCAGTTCTTCTGCTGCTGGTGTTGCTTTTGATTAGTTGTTTGATTTTGTGTTTTAGGTCTCTCCAACACCTGAGGTCATATAGAGATGAGACCTCAAGTTGTTGATAGATCATTACGAGTTTTACACCATTTTCAGCACAAGAAAATTTATATATGGCAGCCAGTTTTACTGCTGAAGAAGACCCCAGGCATCAAAGACCACCAGGGTAGAACCAATGAACTTCCTCAAGTAACAGGCAACATTCTCACATATAAGGCCTGAGTGGGATTTGAACCTACGTGATGAGAGGCAAGTGATCAGAAGATAAGCATTTTACACCACTCTGCCATGGAGGTTCCTCGGACCTTGGGTAGAAGTTTCGTATGAAAGACAGGAAGCGGAATATGGAACCCATGACTCCTGGATTCAAAGTTCAGCATGTTACTACTAGACCATCAGTGATGATGATGATGCAACAGTGTTGCTTCTAGGACACGGGATTGCTGGAATATTGTGATTTATCACAAGCTGGCCCCAAATGAATGAACCTATGCACCAAAAACCCAACAGTTCGATTACCACTGGCACAGATTGTGTGATTGGATGTGGGCTATTGTTTTTTTATACGAAAAGGAGAGAACAAATTTGGACAAAATGGCATACAAAAGCGGATATATTTCTGTTTTCTCATCATGTAGTGAAGTCTTTCAACAAGAACATCCCTCCCTTTCCAGTAATAATTATTACCAAAATATTAGCTCATCGGGGCCTTTCAGACATAAATTTTGCGATAATTTCGAACTTGAAACTTTTTAAACCTTTCCCCAAACAAATGTATGCTCATATTACACTCTAATAGGCTGAAAAATGAAGAGAGTGCAGACATCTTTCTTGCAGTTACATGCATGGTATGATTGGAACGGTGTAAAAGATATTTAATTCTTGTATGTTTTTTGTCCATAACAAGCTTGACAGACTATGATCTTGAGCAGAATTCTGTTCTCACATTCTCCACTTTATTTTCAAGCCTAACATTAAAAGATACATCTCCTGTTATGTATTTTTTGCTTAGAAGCTCATTATCTAGGTGAAAATGAAATGGGGAAATATTTTACAGTTGGACTGTATTGTAAATGGTAGCCAGCAGCTTTGGCATGTGCTATGTCAGGAGAAACACGCAAGTTCGCACAGAAATATCAAAAAGAATTTTGCAGGATTATTATAAATGAAGAAACTGTGATGGAGAATCTCTCGTTGAAACGTAATCATATGTTTGAACATAGCAATGCAGCAAGTGCAAGCAACAAAGCAAAACTTCGTGCACAACTTCCAGTCAAACTGGCATAGGGAATGGTTGTGGTTAGAAAAGTCAGAGATGGGGATGCTGTGTAAACTGTGTGAAACACAGAAAAACAATCGCTTTTACTGTAGGATGCACAAATTATAGGACCAGTACAATAGACAGGCACATACAATTCAGCTGATCATGTGGCAGCTGTATGGGCAGAAGCTGTGGTATTGTTGAAGTCCACACCAATTTGAGTCATTTATAAAGTTCTTTCAAAAAGTTGTATTCTTGTTTTTCTTGTTTTTCCATTTTTTGCGTGTTAATTATTTTACAAATTCAATCATTTTTTCTTTATAACTCTTTTCTACTTGCCATTCTAACATATACACTTTATTATACCCATGCTCGACATACATGAACACCATAAAAAATGAACACATTTACATATGATAAATATTTTTTAAAATCGTGGATCAGGTATACAAGCTAAAAAACTTTGCTTAGATATAATAAACCACACAATAACCTTGTGCTTGCTTGTTTTGAAGATGCTGCAAACACTTGAAATATTTTCTTCTGTGTGACCCATATTTCTCAAGGAAGAGGGCCAAATTTGTCCCATTGAATTGAGAATTGGCCCACTTTTGGAAAAGGGATGGGGGAGTTATCTCTCTTTTGAAAAATCATAGAAGCAACACTGATTCTGCTGTTGACCAGAGACAGAAAACTGCAATGATGTTGACTTTAAGAGTACACTGGGGTCAAGAAAATTATTCCTTGATTTTCATCCATTTTTTAATCTAATTCAGGGTGGGTTGTGAATTTTTTTTTTTTAAATATTTATTTTTCAGGACAGGGACAGCCATTGTACCAAATATTTTAACTACATCCAGTGAGGGGAAGTTGGGAAGAAAATCTAAGAACTGATTGATTGTGGCCTGACTGATGATGGTAGAAAACTGATCGGCATTGATGATGAGGCCAACAAAAAAAATCTAATTGAGCCGGTTTTGCCCAGTACTTTGAAGTGCTTTAAATATTATTTGATTTATATATAATGTTAAAAAAAAAAATACCTGCCTACCCTAATTTTAAAACCAGTACATTAGGAAACACATATTTTTGGGGGGCCTTATGATAATCTGACTGATCACAGTAGGGATGATGATGAAACAATATTTGACATGCTATATTTCTTTTTTATTTTTATTTTATATTAGTCATGCAACAAGACATAAAAATAAGACATATCAGTCACTAAAATATATATTTTTCTTGCAGAATTTATATAGTGTAAAAAATGGCAGAAATAATGTGACATCACTTCCATTGGGATTAATTTTTTTTTCTTCTCACGAATCAAATAATATCTATTTACAAATACATTTATTGAAAAAGCATAAAAAATCACAGCATCTGACTACATTTAAAGCAATACAAGGTTTAACTATCATGCAAATCAAAAGCAGCATGCCTAAGAAGAAAGAAATTTAAGCAAAACATAGCGATCACTGAAATAAGCACACATACATAGTCATAATGAAGGACAGTTTAGTAAGGATGCACATTCATGATTTCTGCATTATAAGAGAAATCCCAATTCTAAAATCTAGATTCATGGACATTAAATTAGTAGGTATTAAGCGACTGAGCCACGACATCTACAAATAATAAGGCACCAAGAACATTTTTGATTTTACAGTAGCAGAAACATACATGCCCAACATACAAACAAACGAACAAAAGATGATTGATTATAAATTATGAATACAAATAAAAATATTCAGCAGATTATATAATATATAAGAATTCAGTATAGGTTACCTTGGGTCAGCTGTCATTTAAATCGCTTCTGTCCACAACCCAAACTTAAAATCGCTTCTACCGCCCACTAACCCCTAGCCAGAAATTATGTAAAATAATATGCTTCTGTAGGGGGCAATGTTTTTCTATTAATTAACATCAGAGGGTGGATCATAATTTTTTTAAAATTGCTTCTGTTGTGGGTTGGTTGAATTTGAAAGTGCCTTCCCCCTGGGGGGTATATGTTTTACTGGAACAGTCCTTATAAAATCCAATAGCATTTTTAGTTTCTTTCACAAGAACACTGTCTAGTGACCACTGATAACATTCATTGTGATTATTAAGCTTCACACTTAACAGGCTTTCAATAGTTCTCTGGTCCAGATTTCCCCTTGAACCTCTTGGTATTTTGTGATGAATGGAGAATGTCCTCTCTATATCAGCATTAGAATGTTGTAATGATAGGACAACCATGCTCAGCCTGCAAAGAAGATCTAACTTCAGTTTTCCTGTTGCTGGGTTTGTAAGGTTGCTGACTACTCTCCAATACTCCTCCAAGCTATGTTCACCCCATGGAGGAAGTTCCTAACTTGGACTTAAGATGTATTCCTGAGCCTCATCCTCAAGGGTTTCTTTCTCTTTATGGTTCAGATTAAAAAATCTGTTGGCAAGTTTCACAACTGTAAATAAAAAAAATAAAGATTGATTTAGACTTGAAATAAAAATGAAAAAAATACATGATGTATTTATGCTTTTATTGATAATTTATCCAAATTTTAAAATTAATTATCTTGTAATATATTGTATCTAGGGCTTGATCTAAATTCATGTGCATGAAAACTTCAAATAGTTCATGAAATACAAAAGATGCATATCTTGAAACACACAATGCAAACTCTGGACCTTTGCTGCTCACCTGTACACACTTAGCACTGTTGAACTTGTAATATTTCTTAGCCGGTGGTTTCTTAGCATTGGGAGAAAGGACACGTTTAGAATTGAACGAAAAATGTAAGAGCTGTCCTCTTAAAACATCTGGAACAATACAATACCAATTAAACAGGACAAAAATCAAAATAATTACTCTAGTGTGTCTGCCAAAATAATATTGTGTGGTCGGTCTCTTCATTTTATCTACCCTCCGCCAAGGGTTGGCCGATTTTTATCAAAGGCTCAGAAGACATCATGGATCACTTTTGATCCCTTTATTACTTGTAATGACTCAAAAAACAATTAGCAGCTTGCTGTATACACATGCCAGCTGTTCTTTAACAATTATAATCCTGTTACTCTGCAGTGCATTATCGCACTGGTCGTTGTACTGGTGGAACATTTCCGGTCCCCACTAGACTGGTTCTGGCTGGTTTCTCTAATGTGCTGACAGAGCTCATAAAAATAACTTGTTTGGGTATTTTTATTGAAAAAAATTAAAAATTCTTTTAATTTTCAAAAGCAGTAGATTTTAACTGCTAAATGGTGTGTGCTGTAGACGGTCTTTAAAATGGTATTTGTGGCCTACCGCCGGTAGAATCACATGTATGCACATGTCAGACAAACACCAAAAGACAATCTTTTCCTCATAATATCACCAAAATTTGAAATTCTATTTATCCTATCGTAGCATATAATATTCCATATGAAACAAGAGTTTTTGTAATTTTTTTGTTGTCGATAACATTTAAATATGAAGACATGATCACTTTCTGTCTTAAATGATACTGACTCTTTTGGTCTTTCTAAACAGATGTGTGCTGACTACTGTCAATCCAAAGACTGGAATTAAGTCTTCGGAGGAGGAACCACTTGCCACCCTAAAAAAGTAAGTCTGAGACGGTCTTCAGATTTTAGGTATCATCAGCTGATTCTTCATGCATTTGACATAAAGAGTTTTTATAAATTTAGCTTATAACTTCCTTGATTGATTGGGTCTGCCTGATTTCAAAATCAGATGGTAGCCTAGCAGGCTATCAGGAGAAGAACCTGGTAGCCCAGCTTAAATTCCGTAGCCTTGAAAGGGCATTTTAATACTAAACTGCCACAGTACAGCTCACGTGGAGAGTGGAGAGGATTAAGAAAAACACCTCCACCATCACTCCACGCGTCCTGACGGAGTTGCCACAGCGTCTCGCGGAGAATAGCCCTGCACACCACTCGTTCTCACGGAGTCGCATCCAATCACCACAGTGGAGTGGATGTGGTCTCGAAAATATGGGCGTGGTTTACTGTTTATCACCCATGCAAGCAGAGGTTGAGAGAGAGACCGGGGCGGGGGGGGGGGGGGGGGGGGGCACCGATTTATCTACATCGTTATCCCTCTGGGGAGCAATTTGCTAACTTTTTGATACTGAAAAAAAAGATGTAGTTATTCAGTTAATTATAAATATTTCCTTGTTCTAACGAAGGTAATGTATGATACATAGTGCCAACTCAAATTTTAGATGATGATAACGTAATGACAATGCATCGCAAAGTGTATTAATATTACATTTTGCGTAATGAATCTAAAAATATTTTCTTCAATACTATGTTATCGGAATCTAAACATGCATTCATATCCTTTTTTCTTTTTCAGTAAACACAAAAGAAAATTTTAATGATCATATGAAAGTCAGTGATATTGTACTACCTGCAATGAAAAGAATGATAAACATCCAACAAATTAATAACAAAGCTGCAGTCATACCTGACTGAAGTGAAACAAAATCGCACAAGTTCCAATGGTTACTCCATGCATGACTACTCATTCACATATTGTACGATTTTTTCTGACATCCAATCGCTTAAATAAAGCATTATTAAGATTTCACATCGTTATTTTATTTTAAACTGTACTATTTTGCATTAATTACCAAAATAGCGTTTTTAAAAAAAATCACAAATGGTCGCAAAAGGTCATCCTAGATACATGTAGTTGACACATGCAGTAACCTAGCACAAGAGAAGCCATCAACACTGCTTGTTTTCTTTGATATTGACGTGTTAATTTCATGTGGTAACTGTTAACCTAAAAGTACAACAGCAGCGCTTCTGCAGGTTTGTTTTGTTTGCCATTGATTTGACAAACTTGCGCATCAGATGAAATTAATGTTTAACTTTTTTCTTTTTCTGTTCATTTTCCAATTGCATACTATGCATAATACAGAAAAATAAGATGAATAATTTTAGATCATTAACTGTGCTTAGTAAAGTTCCCTTCCCCCCCCCCTCTCTCTCTCATAAAATATGGAATCCAAATCACTACTGCACAAGTTATCGTAAACTGAAATCTGGAAAAGTTCGCAAGTGGTAAGAAAAGTAATACTGTACTAGACATTATAGCGTAATAGAGCGGGAAAAAAGAAACAAATTTTCCCTCCCCACCTCTCTTTATCTCTCTCTCTCTCAAAAAATATGGAATCCAAAGCACTACTGCGCAAGTCATCATAAGCAGTTGCACTTAATATTAGAAACTTTTTTTGGTGTTTTTTTTTTGTTTGTTTTGTACATGCTTCAGTAGCAGTTTAAGTATTCCATGATTGGCTAGCTTTCTTCAATTAGCGGTCTCATCATTCACACTAAGCCAAAAAGATGTTCCTGCCAATAAAGTTTTTCATGATTCTGCTTATGTTTCGAAGAGTTTTTCACTAATGTGAGTTTCAAAAATAACTCTAAAATGCTTATTAATGTTAACCACAATTTTTCTTTTTCGCTGCTTGACATGTCAACATTTTTAGTCAATCGTCAGAATTAAAATATTAAAATCTGACTGATTATAAATCTAGACGTACACAAACTGAAATATGGAAACGTTTGGTTGTGGTAAAAAAGTAATAACGTGCTAGACATTATAGTGTTATGGAGCAAAAAAGAAAGAAATTTTCCCACCACTGCACGGGAACTCCCGAGCATGTACTATAAAGTCATGTGTGTGCATGGGCATCCGCAGGAATTTTCTGGGGGTGGGGGTGGGACGAAATAAAAGGAATATATTTATTATTTTATAAAAAATGCGTTGGGGATGGGGGCGACCTTCCCACCCCCACAGACACCCAAGTGTGTGTGTGTAAGTCGCACACTTTATCCACTGGGCCACAGCAACTCTAGCTCTCAAGCTGCAAAGCAATATACCACATATAGAAACACGCTCAATAATCAAAGGCTCTAACAGTCAGAAACAGGAAACTGCATACTTTAATATCTGTGTAAAAATAAATATAAGAGTATATTTTGTTTTTATATTTTCACCGTAAAAAAATTAGCAAATAATAGGACACATTTGGAGACAATAAATCCATGCAAAATGATCTAAACTTGTTGGAAATTAAAATCTCTGAACATCTCAGATTTGAGAATTTTCCACATTACTTTTCATTTCAGTAATAAGTCGAGTTCAGATTAATTACTAACAATTATCAAACTTCGTTGTTGATGGCGGGACCATAATAACAGCTCTAAAGTACAACGTGCCAAGTCAGATGGTTTCGTGCGATAAAAACACACTGTTCCCAAGCTGAAACTTACATCATCCTTTGATGCAAACCCTTGTTAATATTTTACAACAGTGTTCACAATGGTCACTGCCTTGATTTCTGTAGAACATCCGCTGAAGTCAAGTCTTTATTAGGGAGAGACAATTGAAATTTCCAAGGGGGGGGGGGGGGGGGGGTAAATGGATGAAAACAATTGTCTTTCTCTGATTTTGTAGTATAAAAAGACGTTAATCCGTTCCATATTTCACTTAAAATAAATAAATATTGTGATGAAAGAACAAAAAATATCCCGGTCGAAAAAAAACAAAACAACATATAAGTCCCATATATTAAATGATCAGTCCATTACAGTACACATGCATTCATAATATTCAGCCTCATACTGTGTTATTACTGCTTAAAGACTAAGCACGTGGTTTACATTTCAGTGTAAATTCAGTGTTTTAGGTTTATGTGTGTGTGTGTGTGTGTGTTGGGGTGGGCGGTTTAAGCAGAAGCGGTTGTCAATTTGGATTTTTATTGTCCATATCTCAGAGAATTACTTTCCTTTGGCTGTTCAAATGTCAATCAGTAATGTCGACCAGTCCCCTCCGCAGTCGAGTTGACATCGGCGATCCTGCCGAGACACTGTGGTGATTTGTAGGTATTTATGCCTCCACCGCGGAACGTTATCGCGGAGCAAAAGTGGAGGGGATTAGGCACCCACCGCGAAGCGTGGGTTTCCGAAAAATCATGTGATCTGTACTGTAGCTTTGAGTTTTCCATTTTCTCCTTTGAATATGTTCTTTGTTTCTGTGATCTCTGACCGCATGGTTCTACAAGGCAACGTTGTAATAGAACGTGTTGTAGTTCGTGTTTATGCACACTGTTTATTTATTTTGTTGCCCTTTGTGTAAAGGGGGTTTCAGGCATTTGTTAATGGAGTCAAATATTAATTTATTCATTCTTTTTTTTTGTTGTAGAGTAAACATGACAACAAAATGTGTTAAATGCAAGGATTCTCATGACTTGTGTCATGCCTGTACAAAGTGTACATTGTCAGCTACTTGCAGCATGTGCACCAGTTGGTTGGAGAATACATGGTCTACAGTACTGCAAAAAACCACAAAAAACGGTGAGATGTGGAAAATCAATGATGGAAAATATAGATGTTCTGAGCATTCACCCTAAACCCCCTCCCCCCTGCAACGAATATACATCGTACTTTACCCATGGCTACAGTTACATCTGGTGAAATGGAGGAAACTGACTTCTTCTCAACCATCTATACCATCTCTGGAGTTACATGTGCATTGCTTGGTACAGCAAGCGATGACAGAGTTGATTAGTTTGGGCCATTTTTTCCCAGTCCTTTCATCTTCTTTTGTTTCAGTTGACAATTTTGACACTTTGGGGGAATATCCCCCCAATTCTAGGCAGTCCAGTGGGTGTAAGTCCCCCCAGATGTCCGAACCGTTAAACTGCACCTCAGTTTGATGCCGTATCAGCTGCCAACCATACTGTCCAGCCGTCCGGTTCTAGATCCACACCGTTCAGTGACCGTATGGCTTCTGTAGCATATCATCCTACGTCTTATCAAGTAGAGCCATGGAATGTTAATGTTACCGGGGATCTTAGTGATGGATCTGTCCGTCCACACAACATTACCAATACTCCAGTAGTACAGCCGTTCATACGACCAACACCTGTACTGATTGATTTTGATTTTGACAAGCCATCTGTACCGATATTATGACTACATCCTATGGATACAGCTAGCCATTTACTCAAGGTTTACGCTCTTGAATGGTACCATGACAGACTCAGATGATGGTAACACCTCATCTATGCCTCGGAGAATGTATTTTCCGGATGTCAATCTAGATCCAGACCAGGATGACCCGTACACTGAGAGTGGGGATAAGCCTGATGATGTTTTATACTCAGATCCCACTATGGAGAGGACTGAGTATAGCTTTAAGGCTGCAGTAGAGGAAATATATCGGGTGTTGCTGAACTCAGAATGTCCGCCACCACCTCTCCCTCTTCTATGCCGGCCTAGAGCATCAAGGCGTCAGTCGATCTTGACAACAAGGAAGTCGGCCCTTCGTTCTGTCTTCTCCTGCAGTCTGGGAAAATCAAGGAAATTGCCAAGTGGTTATCTGCCAAGATCAGTGACCTAGACAATTCCAAAACCTTTTTTCTGAGAGCCAACTACCAGTGTCCTTTGCATTCTACTGGTACAAGACCCATTCTAACGACTTCTCTACAGATCTCTGGGCACTAGACAAGAACTACACTGTAGTCAGGCATACTTAGCCTGTTTACTATAAGGTGGATAAAGGCGTTTTTCACACCACTTCGAAGCTAGTTCGCAATATAGTAGCCATGTCTTGATTGTTGGATTTGGCATTGTTTGTGATCTTCAGGCTTGTGGAGAAGTCTGGCAATGAGCACGCCTGCGAGTCAACAGCTAGGATTGCAAACATGATTAACAGGGTGGACCACCATTTAATGGTGAAGGCTTTGCTTCTGCTCTACCTCACTCAAACCACACCATGCCCTGACCCTGCGGACCACTCCTTTGAGTTCACCTTTGCTGTTCGGTGGCAAGATGGAGGATGTGTGGAGGCAGGGAGCACAAGAACTGCCCCCACACCTCGCTGTGCAGCCACCAGCGCCTATATCTGACACAGCCTCAAGGACGTGATGAGTGGAGATGAAGGGATACTGGATAATTTGCTACACACTTCCAAAACCAGCCTCAACCCCAACCCTATGTATGGAGACAACCTGCTAATCAGTCTAGGAGGCAGTCATATAGAGGGCATAGGAAACAAAGTTCCTCTAACCCCCAAGCCTTCACCATCTCGCCACTGACTTGTGTCCCTGACCGCCAACAGACAGCCTTCCAGTACGCGACAGACTCTGCACTCTGATCTTCTTCCGCAAACTGTGTTGGCGATTAAAATTGTCTCTGAAGGGCTTTGGATCTCGTTTTGCCAAACCCCTCCCCTTTTGTCCTCTCCATTCCCAACGGAAGTACCAATGGACTCAGTAAAGGATTCACTTCTACAACAAGAGGTCAGGATGCTCATCGAGAAGTGGGCTGTGGAAATTGTTCGGAATCCACAATCTCCAGGGTTTTACTCCAGGCTTTTTTTTGGTCAGGAAGGCCAATGGCAAGCTCAGACTGATCATTGATCTGAGGCGACTAAATCACTTCATACTTCTGAAATTCAAAATGGAGACAGCAAGATTAGTTCACCTCTCCATCCATCTGAACAAATTTGCCATCAGTCTAGATCTGACAGATACGTCCATCCATCTTCACAGAAATTCATTTGATTTGCATACTGAGGGAATTGCTATGTTTTGCACTCTCCCTTTCAGCTTGAACATAAGTCCTTGGGCCTTTACGAAACTAATGAACTATGTTGTATCCCTGTTCTGTATTCATCTACTTCCATTGCAGCATACTTGGATGACATCCTCCAAAAACACATGGTAAGTTCAATTCAGGTCAAGGAAAGAACAATCTCATATCCCTTTAAAATCATTTTAGCTTTCTTATCAATTGGGAAAAGTCCAGTCTTTGTCCGTCCCAGCAGTTCGTCCATCTGGGTATGGAATTTCTCACCCACCTGAACTTTGTATGTCTTTCTCACATTCAGGTTGACCGAATTGTCGAGCTCGTAGAGTCCATTTCTAACAAGAAATGGATCACAGCCACTGAGTTTCTGCAACTCCTCGGATTGTTCAGTGCAGCAGATCTCATCCTGCTACATGCAACCCTTTGCAGATGGCCTTGCTGTCTCAGTGGCGCCCATTTTCAATGCCGCTTGATTGTAGGATCAGCGTAACGAGCAAGATAGTATCTTTCCTGGATCAGTGGCACAACCAAGGTTGGCTCATAACAGGAATACCTCTTGAACAACCCCAACCGAAAATGACCATGTGTATAGGTGCAAGTACCTGTGGTTGGGGAGCCCATCTATTTCTGGGCTTTGACACTGTCAGTTGCCAGTGGGATCTGGAGGACACAAATCTCCACACCAATCTCTTGGAGATGACAGTTATCATCAAGGCCTTTCATTTTTGGAGAAACTGTCTTCAGGGCAAGGTCATGCTCATCATGTCCGACAACCTCCTCAAACAGGGCGGTACCAAATCACCGCAACTCTGCATTCTGGTCTGGTCATAGGTGCACACATCGCAACATCGACATCCAGATAAGACATATTCCTGGCAGACTCAATATCTTGGCCGATTCTCTGTCCAGAAAGGGCCAGATTCTCCATACAGAATGGTCCCTCCATCCATCGATCTTTCATCAGATTTGCCTGCTATCGGGGCATTTGATGATTGATCTTTTTGCGACCAGGTGGAATCACAAACTGCCCGACTTTGTCCCCCATTACTGGGAGGGTTTGTGAGCCATTGCCTACCCCCCAATGGTCATAGTTCCAAAATTCATACAGAAATTGATTGGTCAGAAGTGCAAAATAATTCTGATTTTTCCTCTCTGCTGTGACAAGTCCTGTGTCAGTATACATCAATATAGCGATAGATCTACCCTGGAAGATCCCGTCCAGAATCTCAAACAGCCTTTGACCCAAGTACTCCATCCTTGCCTGGACCAACTTCTCCTTCACGCCTGGCTCTTGTCAGGAGAGCCCTGCAGTATAAACAATTTAACCCTTCGATCCTGGAAAGAATTGCACGAGCAAGAAGGCTCTCCACTCTAAAGGCCTTTAAAGGAAAGTGGCGTGTCTTCAGATACAGTTGCAAAGTCAATAACATAGTCCCTTGGAGTGCCTCAATCTCACAACTAGCTGACTTTTTTCTCTGGCAGTTCAAGGAGAAAAAGTTACTATTAGGGGCTACTGCTCTATGATATCAAACACCTTCCATTGTCATGGAAGAGAGGATCTTGGTCATGACAAAGACCTCTTGGACTTGTTGGCCAACTTCAAATTTATAGGCCTAAATCACTCTCACTGTTTCCTAAGTGGAATCTTTTCTGGGTTATGACTTGGCTGAATTCAAACGAATTCAAGCCCTTAGCCAGGACCTTGCTGAAGTTCCTTTCATACAAAACCTGTTTCCTGGTAGTGTTAATTCGGCATGCAGAGTCAGTGAGTTAAATGCCCTCTCTGTTGACCTAGACTATCTTCAGTTTTAATCAGATGGCTTGGCAGTCCTTATGACATAACCTGGTTTCATCACCAAGAATAGGTTGCCATCAGTGGGCAATCAGAAGGTCATCATACAACCTCCCTCCTGTATTGACACATCTCGAGAGGCATTCAGAAAGGATCCAGTATGTGCTCTCAAGCTTTATCTGAAGCAGACTGAGCCAGTTTGTGAGTTCGAAAGCATCTCTTCCAGTTAAACCTGGGAAAGAGGATATAACCCCTCAAGTCCTCTCATCGTGGTTGAAGCGGGTAATATGCAGAGCATACTCTGACATCTCACCAGAACAGTTGCCTCATGAAAATCTGTGCTCATGAGACTAGAACAATCTCAGTGAGCCTTGCCATTGACTGTAATGTTTCTATCTGAGACATCATCGTGGCTGTCAGCTGGCATGCACAGTCGACCTAGAGTTTTTACCTACGAGATTTAGCTCCACAGCGGCACACTCTGGATCTGGTTGGCCCAGTCTCAGTCACACAGGCAGCTACCAGACCCAATTGACATCAGCACAACCTCTGGATGTGCAACTTATGCAGCTTTCGCTGGATTCACCCAGAAATTTGATTGGGTAAGAAGATTTCATTCATTCCTTCTTCCCAGACGTGAACTGTGTCACCTCTGGTTGTGTTGCTTGCAAGTTAGGAGAGCAGGTTATCCTTAATATGGGGAATCCAATCTTCTTCCCTCGAAGATTACCCAAGGTATAGGTAGGATGCCAACATTCCCTCCTATTACCTATTCTCCCAACATTAATGTCATCGGGGAACATATTTGAAGAAGAAAGCAAATTTTTCAGTAGATTATGTTTCTCATATAATACTTCCCCTATCACATTACTTTAATACCCTCCTGTCCTCCCTGCAATGCGATCAGCCCTTTCATGATGTTCCGCTCAGCTTAAAACTAGCACCACCTGGTGGCGGCAATGGGAGGTAATTGGCAAGAACTATTACCCTTTGTCTATATAATATAGACAGGAAAGATGAATTTTCATCTTTTGGAAGGGCTGGATTGGGAGGTAGTAAGGCTTCTATTCATAACATTAATGTGATCGGGTAAGTATTCTAGGAGACTGAATTTACTGAAAAATTTGCTTTGCCTCGTTATGAGTTATTAATAATTATGGTGGATCCATTTATTTTCATTGGCATTAATTTTCATGGTTTTGTAAACAGTGTCCTTTTCAAAGATACTTAGATTCATGGATGCACCTTGGGTGTCTGTTGTCTTTGAAGGTGGAACAGCTTCTACTGTGTTGTGAAATTTGTGGTTTGTAGTAACCAAGAAATTAATGAAAATTGGTACAACACAACTGAAAGTGAATTCACCCTATTCTTCTTTCTGATTTATTTTTATTGCAATAAAGACCAGCCATGTTAAGTTGTAGTTACCTCCTGAAATACCATAATTGTCCCCCACATTTCATAGAATAGGAGTGGGGAACATTAAATTGGGCCTATCTGTTCATCCATCTTCAGTCTTTGTGCAATAACTCTCTTAATTATTATTGGATTTCAACCAAATTTGGTATGCAGCTAGATATTGATGAGACCTTGGCAGAGTTTGGTTATCAGCATTCTACATTGTCATTTAGCAGAATTATGGGGGAAACTGCATTCGATTAGTTGGTAGAGTATCTGACTCCTAATCTAAAGGTTGTAGTTCAAAAGGTCAAATTTCAAACTTTATGGATGGCTTGCACATGAGATAAGGAAGAAGCCTATCGATTTTGCGGTCAGAAAGTCAAATGTCAAGGTCACTTTGAAGGAAGAAAAATGGTTTATGCACAATAGCATTAGTTCTACATCACAGAGCTGGACCAAACTTTGTGGATGGCTTACACTTGGTGTTAGGAAGAGCTTATTGAATTTGAGATGAAAAGGTCAAAGGCCAGGGTCACTGTTACTGGAAGAAGAAAAATGTTTTTTACATAATAATCTTAGTTCTGGACCATGAACTTGACCAGAGTTTGTGGAGGGCTTGCACTTCAAGTATGGAAGAAATAGGCCTATTGATTCAGGGGTTAAAAGTTAAAAGTCATTGTGGCTCAAAAGAAAAATGGGTTTTGCATGATAACTTTTGTTCTAGAGTAAGTTTCTCGACAAAACTTTGTGAATGGAGTGCACTTGTGGTAGTCAAGAAAACTAAAGATTCTGGGATCTAAAGGTCACAAGTCATGGTCTTATTAAATCTAATAAGAAACCAATGGTTTTTGCACATTAAGTTTAGTTCATGACCACATACCTGTGCCTGCATAGAGGACTATTAAACATGGGGGCAGGCGTATAATGTACCATTAAACATGGGGGCAGGCGTATAATGTACCATTCACAATACTCTTGTTGGACTATTAAACATGGGGGCAGGCGTATAATGTACCATTCACAATACTCTTGTTGGACTATTAAACATGGGGGCAGGCATATAATGTACCATTCACAATACTCTTGTTGGACTATTAAACATGGGGGCAGGCATATAATGTACCATTCACAATACTCTTGTTGGACTATTAAACATGGGGGCAGGCGTATAATGTACCATTCACAATACTCTTGTTGGATAATGAATAAATCCTTTAAATGGGAAAATTTTAAGAAATTGGTGGGGGTGCTTATTCATCAGGGCCAGAAACATTTTCAAAAAGCATGGTTGCCCAACAAAACTATCAGGTTGCCCCAAATTTTGTTCCAATTCCACTATAAATGAGGTTTATGCATGTCATCTGCATTACAGAAAGATATAAAACTAGTATGAAATGAAGAACAATTTGATTAGGACAGCAAGGAATAGTATGAAATAAAAATACATCTCTGTTTATTTGTATTTTATTTTGTGTAACTGGAACTTTATCATATTGATAGAAGAGGTCAAAGATACTATATAGTACTAAAGAGGTCAGGTGTATAAAATATACAATTTTGCCATGCAAATGATGCAACATTTCATAAAGAAAAGAAAACAAGCTTTCACCAATTAATTTCAAAGTAAACCAAACAACTTCAAAGACACAGATATTTATGCAATTCAAAATCTAACTGGTAAGCAATTAGCTGTGAGGCAAGTAAGTGATTATTTCATTGTGTAATGAGCCTTGTTCAAATCACTGTTAAATATCATGTATTGCAAATTCCTCAAGACAGAATATATCACTGAGTGCCTGTAGCAGAAATGAAACAGTGCTCATGTCATTAAACTTTATTCAAAGCACAATCTTATGCTCAGCACAAATTGATTTATAAAATGCTATTCTTTCATGAAAATTACAGTTTTAATTGTAGGACATATACCGTATAAACTCGCGTATAATCTGGGTCCAAATGCAAACAACATAGACCCTGATCTGCAGTTGCATAAAATGCACTGGCAGTTTAGGGTCTATGTTTGTTCTATTGATTAGTCCTTACAAACTGCATAGACCCAGATCTGCCTGCACATTATGTGACGGCAGATCTGGGACTGTGCAGTTTGTAGTTGGTATCGGTTTATATGCGAGTATATACGGTAAGTGAATATACCAGAACTTTTATGGAAGACAGTTGTCGGTGTTTAATAAACTGGGGCCTGGTCTTGATCAGTAATTTGTATATTTGTCAACAGAGTTGATATGTACTACCATAACCTATTCCGAAGTTTGACTTTTTGTGCTAGACCTAGACCCTACAAAACATGTGGTTACTGTATAGAGATGACTTAAACAGCATGAATGCAATATTTAACAGGTACCTGTAAAAATATTCTCTTAGATAATAGCAAAAAAATTGTATTATATATTTCATAATGAGATATTAAAATTTATCAGACGGAGAAAAATAATATTGCCACAATGGCAACACAACTCTTATCACCACAGTGGCAATATCACTGTTGGAACTTTCTTTTCCAATTTAGGAAATATGTCTACCTTTATCTATATTGTTCAAACCTGTAGTTCCATTTTTAGGTCCATTTTATTTTTCTTCTTCTTCTTCTACTCATACTCTCTCTCTCTCTTTCTCTCTCAGGATGAACAGATCTTTTAATGTTTCAAGGCTGTAGACCCTCTAGTATTCATTTATGTAATCAATGAGGAGGCAACATCGAGGAATGCCTAAAAACGAACTCCAAACAACAAAAAGTAGACTTCAGGTATTAACTTTTTTATAATTAGTTCCACATGAATCATGCAAATTGTCAGTGACTGAACTTGCATGACCTTTCGCTATTTGATATTCTGTGTCACCCATACAGTATGGTATATCAGTTACACTTTAAGACAAACAGTATACAAGTCTTGATTAAATATAGTAATAAAATTGTTTAAGTAGTGATTTTAGTTCTTGTCACAATCATAAACATGTTTGAAAACAGTGGAGAAATCTGGCATTGATGAGTGTTGATGGCAAACTGAAATTAAGTGACAATTTAAATTTGGGTGCAGCATCTGTTACCAAACTAAACTGCAAGCTTGCAAAGGCCACACAAAAATTCAAGGATTAATGCAAAAATAAACAAAATAAAGAACCAAAATCCTTACAAGTAAACTCACAGTCAATAAAATCTTTTGTTTAAAGATGTTATGCTCTGATGTCTGTCAGATACAGGTGCACTGTGATGTTTCTACAGTACCCCCACCCTAACGATGTTAACTGTATCAATCCGTGCAAAAAAATGTGCTAACAAACAAAAAATCTCTTAATTTTCATATGAAAAGTCATTGAATACAGTTTGAAGGATTATATGTACAAACTAATTTGTAAACAGTTGCCATCCTAAATTTTATATCTTCTTTTTATTGATGTAGTAATGCAGCTGTTAATCTCATTGGCACAGAATAGGGAAAAAAATCCATGCAAATCTACGGTTTTTGCCTTTAAAAATATATAATTTTAAAAACATCTACATTTTTTTAGTAGATATATATTGGATATTTTCTTTTCCTGCATAAATACCGGATATATTTCATCATCTGGTACAAAAAACAATATATTTTAAATTTGCCACACGTTAAAATTTAAAATATCACGTTTTTGTACCACACAGTGAGATACATACTGTAATTGCGCAGGAAAATAAAGTTGTTGTTTTATTATATACCAAACTTGCTCCTGAATCTTAGCTTAGAAGACTAAACTCACTCTTCAGTACACACCCCCACCCCACCCAGTACACCACCCCCACCCCACCCATTTTCATAAATTCACATCACTCATTGGCTGATCATATAAATATCTGTGACTTGAGAGAGCGATGGGATTGGGCTGACATAATCTCTTGCAGCAAATTACATTTTTGATATTTTGTAAATTATTTTACTCTATCTGACCGCAAAGCAAGTCCGATTCAGCAATGCATCACAGCTTGTTTAACTTTGTTGTCAAGGTAATAATGGGAAATAACTTAATAGAGATGCAAATGGCGTTGAGTCAAATTTCTTTAGCAAAAAATAATTTCCATGTCTGACAGGTAATGCGGTTTCCATTTATTTGTTCTAGCTCACAAAGTCCTCATTTTTATTGCTGCATGTATAACTTCTGTAGGCACACACAATCAAGCATCACATGGCATGATGAGAAATGTTGTATTTTCACATGTGAAAATATAAGGATAAATTTTTCACATGTGAAAATAAAGGAATGAAAAAATACAAAAATTATTTCACCAATAATTGTCAATATTTCACACTTAGGTGTAAAATTAAAGGAAATGATACTTATGAAAATTCAATGTTTCAGCTTCACTTATGAACTATTTCCTTATATCTACTCAAACACATAGATATCCTCTATTTATTTCCCGAGAGAATAGTAAAAAAGTGAAATTATTCAAAATTCTGTGAGATTTTGTTTCAGTGTGCGATATCATGTGTGTGTAACAGCAAGTTTCACTCCATATGTAGATTTTGTATTTTTTTAAAAAAATAATTGAGCAATGGTAATGGCTACTGCAAATCTTTAAGTTTTTTCTGATATTGCAACCCTCTCCATTCCCCCCATCTCCCAGATAGTGACATAGGGGCCATAATACAAAATTGGTTACATACATGATGTATCTTCCTGTATGACTGCATTTATAAAGTTTGGTCAGAAAATATTTGAAAATGTCATTGTAATTGAAATTGTTGAACATCTGACCTTTGACACACCACACCCCCCCCTCCCCCCCCCCCGGACCCTGAGAGTGGAAGCCAAGGATTATACTCCTCATGCACATGGTTACCCTAAGAACAATATAACTACATCATTTTGTGAATTTCCACCCGGCAGTTTAGGAGGAGATGTGGTAATGGAGAGATGGAAGGGATCACAATGTCTTCTGCTAAAGCATTGGGATAAACAAAATAGGTAAAAGTTATGCATTTTACAGTGCATCTGTCCATTCTTTTCCTTTCAGGTTTAGACAGTTCTCAAAGTATGGCACTTCCCCCTGTTTTGGGGTCAATGCAACCCCTGATATTGAGGGAGATATCAGAGTTGGTGACACAGTTTGTGCTATCAGGAGGAACTAGTGAACTTGAAAAGAGATAGCTTTGTAGAACCAATATACTGGTACATTGCAAAAGCATGTATTGGTTAATGTTTTATAATATGTGATCACAACTGTAGGTGTATGTACATTGTACTCAAACATTGGTGCTACAAATACAGTCTAACCTTGTTTATCTGATGTCCATAAAACTGACTATAGGTTTAGCTCTTATACAACACCATGATCTGGAACAAGTTAGTGCAAATTATTAAAATCATGTTCATTTACTCAACCATTAATAGGTTTAATTGGAGATACTTGATTTCATTGTTTTATGTCAGATTACAGAGACTCCACTGTCATTGTTTTACATTATTGCAGAGTATTTTTGAATTAGTTAATTGTAGTGAAAGATCAAGAGGTCACTCTCCCAAAAATGGCACTTATGCATGGAAATAAATTAGAGCATTATATACACTTTGCATCAGAATAAAAAAAAAATAGCCTTGGTTGTAGAAGTAGCCTCAGTATAAAAAGTTTAAGCATTTTCAGATGTGTCTGAATGGTATACTGGGCCATAATTGAGTTCCCACATTTAGAAATTCTACAAACTCCTAAAGGAAAGAGAATTTTTCAGAAAGTATAATATAACAAGGTTCCGCAAAACAGTCTTACCTTTTTCAAAGTTATGTGCTTGCAAAAAATACTTGAACATTTAATTGACACCATTGCCACTGCCACCAATAGATTACATCATGTTCACTTAGTCTCAAATTCTCTCAGGAAAAGTTGAGACAAAAATCAGATTTAGGTGAACAATTGCAGCACTGCTAGGAGGTAAATTTTGGGGAACCTGGATTATGCAGAGATAAGACTCCTGTTTTGCACTTCTGCATTTCTGTTTTCATATCCATTTAAAAGGTTTGAAGGATGTAGCTCTTCCAGTCACAATAGTTATGGAGTAATTAACACTTGAATAAATGAATAAACAATCAAACAAAGGAACAAACATAAAAACATACAAAATGCACAGACATGCAAAACACTATCGCCTGTCTCTGTTGGAGAGAGAATAGAAAGGAAAGATATAATTAGTTTACAGGAATTGTTAGGGGATAATCGATCTTTCAAGCCAGTTTAATGATTTTCAAATGCAGTGTTTTAAAGAATCATAATCTATTCATATTTTTTGTGAATCTTTATTTTTGACACGTACCTATTTTGACTATTCAGCTCATCAAAGTGCAGAGATTTGTGTACATTATTGGTACCTTTGTACAGTATAATACAGACATTTATATTTGTATGGGCCATTGTTTTAATTTGTCATGGCACCAAAACTTACTAATATGTTACATCTTCCAACTGAATTTGTAAATTGACCTAAATACCTGATAAACAGTTTTGGAAGTTACAAATTTTATTTTTATGAGAGATATTTCTGCAATATATATATATATATATATATATATATATATATATATATATATATATATATATATATATATATTCAACAACAATATCAGACAAGTTTTATCATTTTAGATCTTATTACAGTGAGTGTTAAAAAATGTTGATTGGCAACAGTTATATTCTGGCAATATAATCACATGTATTTATGAAATATAAACAATAAATCTTTAAAATAGTGTGCTTTCTTCTTATTATTAGTTTCATTGTGCCCCTGCCAAATATTGCGGTTGCAATGCTGGATTGGACTTTTCTGTTCTTCTATCCATCCATCCTTGCCTCCCTCGATCCATCCATGTCTGTTGCATGTTACAGTTCCTTTTTTTGTGCAATCAACTACTTCTTCAGTTTTCAGTGCTTTGCCTTGAAACTTTCCACAATTGTTCCAGAGGCAATTGAGGTATGCATGAGGTATTATTGAGGTATTATAAAGGTGCTATTAAAAATGTATTTGTCTTGAACTTTCTTATGTTTTCATGTTACTATTCCAAGGTATGTCCCTTTATTGCCTTGCTTTTAAATTTGTTACAGTTCGTGTCGACGTAATGGAGATATGAGCAATGCATTTTAAGTTTGGTAAATTAATTTTCTGGAACATGTTTTGAACTTCATGGTTTTTTCTTACAACTGTCACATCTGAGAGCTTCACATTCCTTGGCACCATCCATTTACATCTATTCATTACTATTACCACTTCAAAATCTTACTAACAGTACCATTTTCAGCAGTTCTGTAGATGTAACATGATTTTATCAACTTTATATTTATATCCATATGTACGTGTTAATCCATGCTGTGTTGGTCTGGGGTCGAATCATCTGTGTCCTATTTAAAAATTCTTCATTTTATTTTCAAGTTGGAATGTTTATACACATATGCATGTATACATATACCCATATGGCTGTAACAATCTTGCCACATTTATTAAAGGGAGGGAGGGGTTTGGGACATCTGTGTCCTATGGACACATTTCTAGTTGCACAGTGGATCAGGAACAAGGAAAAATACTTCTTGATATCAAACCACAAAAGAATTAAGTTGGTTAACTGCTGCCATATCCACTTTGGGACAATGTGGTGTGAAGCAGGGCTTCATGACTAGAATGCTGGGTAAGTATTGGGAATTTTGTAGAGATTTTCAGTCTGAAGGGAATTCATTATTACCGTTATGTTATAATTGCAATCTTGTAACCTTTGTACTTGTGCAGAGTTGTAATTGAGGCAAAATTTAAAGCCCAGCAATTTCATTTCATTCCACCAAAGTGAGTATTTTTGCATCATATCTCAGCTTTCATTGAAAATCAAACTTGTTTCACATTTATGGTACACCAAGTTTTAACATCTTACACCATGTACCTACCAATGGCTCAAATGTCAGAAGAAGATGGTCCAGCATTAGCACCAATATGGCACTAAATATTAATATATAGATTACCTTACAATTTTTCACCTAACTTTATCTCGAACTTTTTGACAGATAGAAATTTCAGAGTTAAGGTAAACAGCAGCTTTTCTGAAAGCTATCTTCAGGAGATCCATGTACTTCTCTGCAGCATATTGTCAGTCACCTTATTCAGCATAAAAATTATGTTATATGTCAAGTACTTTTTGATCTGTTATATAGTTCAAAGAGTATGGATACTATTGAATGTCCACTATATTTAAGCTTAGAGTTCAGAAATGGGCAGAAGACAATGGGTTGAAAATTTCAAAATATAAAATTTTTTGTATGTACTTCTGCCAATTGCATGATGAACCAAAGCTCTATTTTATTCCTGTTGTGGAGATAAAATTTATGGGCTTAATTTTTATCGTAAACTAACTTTTCATTTCACATATTAGATACAGTGACAGATGTCAGAAGGCCCTGGATTTAATACAAGTCGAGGAAAACACAGATTGGGGAGCAGATTAGAAGGTTTTGCTCCAGTTATACAGGTCATTAGTAAGATCTAAACTTGACTATGAATCAGTTGTGTACAAATCAACCTGTAAATCAGGCTGTAAATCTCAACTATCCCTTCAGAAATCCTGTATGTTGAAGGAAACAAACCATCACCTTATCTCAGATGAATGAACTTGGCTCTTTAGTATACTACCAAACTATCTTCTAATCCATCTAATCCTGCATGTGATGTAATCTTTAGGCCCAAATACCAAACCTTGTATGCTCATTAACCAAACTTCATTCCACCTTTTGGCATATGAATTCATCCTCACTTAGAAACAGCAAAATTCAGTGTTGGATATATAACAAAATTATCAACACACCCCAAATTAACATTGATCTTTGCCAATTCAAAACGTCCTCAACAAATCCTCTGCATACAGACGGTTTGAAAGCTGGAGACAAGGTTGGAGCATTCCAACTTGAAAATAAAATGAAGAATGTTTAAATAGGGCACAGATGCCTCCAAACCAGACCAACACTGCATGTTTTGACGTGTACATATGGATATAAATGTAAAGTGTATAAAATCATGATACCTCTACAGAACTGTTTAAAATAGTACTGTGTGAGTTGTAAGAAAAAACTACAAAGTTCAAAACATGTTCCAGAAATTTAATTTATCAAACTCAAAATGCATTGTGCGTATCTCCATTAGTCTATTAAAACATTAACAAATTTCAAAGCATAGAAATCTAGGGACCATACTCAGTCCTATGACAAAGGTAGTTTGATCGACTCCGACCGAGCAAGGTAATTCATGCTCTTTTATCATCACATTGTCAAATAGATTACACAGTACTGTTAATCTAAAAAATGTTCTCCACCATTTCTGTAACAAGATACCTCAACACATGAGGATAGGAAGTCTGTGTGCATGCATTTGAATACAGGAGAGAGAGAGAGAGAGAGAGAGAGAGAGAGAGAGAGAGAGAGAGAGAGAGTTTATAATGATTAAGGTATTGTGGTCCTTATGTTGGATATATAACAAAATTATCAACACACCCCAAATTAACATTGATCTTTGCCAATTCAACAAATCCTCTGCATACAGACGGTTTGAAAGCTGGAGACAAGGTTGGAGCTGCCACAGCAACACTCCATGGCACCATCTCGAGCCAGTTACCAGATAAAGCTGCAATTTTTACAGCTGAAATTACAGCCATACTCAAAACTTTGAACTACAATGAAACCTCTAAAAATACCTCTCAAAATCTCTCTGGTTCCTCTTGAGAAATGAAGGCGGGGGTTAAGGGATGCTGGTCCTGCAAGAATGTAGCCTCTTTGGTAGCTTGTTTACTGATCTTCTCTCTGTGCCTGTGGAATTGGTGGTGGGAAGACAAAGACTGAGACCTAAGGGTTACCTTGTGGTAGTCTCTGAGAAGCATGGATGTGGAAAGAAATACACTTCTCTCTACAAGGTGGTGGCTGATGGATGCAGCTGTGGAATTGGAGAGTGCGTTGTGAGCTGCCCTGTCGAGTACAAGAGCCAGTTTGAACATGGAGCCAACATCTACGATGTTGTGAACCATTTGTTACATGTCAGTGAAAGGTTTCTGGTCCCTGTATTTGGAAGATGGCTTTGACATTCCCAAGCTGGAAATATTGCTGCTGACAGCTGGGACTTTGGTGTAGAAAACCAGCTTGTGTTTTTTTTGTTATAGGGCTGACTGAAGTTAGATGGGAATCAACATTGTAAGAAGAAGGTCTGTTGATGCTTGGGTCTTGAAGTTGCCTTTCAAAGCAGTCCAATATCTTCGAGACTCAACCAGACTAATGTAACTCTTTGAAAGAATGCTGGTCTTTCTTGGTTAAGAGGTTGATGGATGAATGAATTCTATTAATGGCTACTGATGGAGCAGGAGGAAGGCAGAAGCTGGAAAAAAATTTCAAAGGATGCATGGAAGGTTGAGTCTTCCTTGGACTTCATCAAGACATGTGGAGTGACAAGAAACCTCCTAAAATGGTAGTGAGGACTGGGTGAAGAAAGTAGGTAGTTAGGGATGATAAACATGGCTGGAATTCACCAGTGCTGGGAAATGGCAATCTCCAGGTGTTGGCTTTGAGCATCGTCAAAAGTACGATATGGGTACTGGGTATCCAGGAAACTGCTGAAACCATTACTGGGTTGCAGTAAAGGCAGGCCGGATAATGGAACTACCCAGTGCCAGTTCGTGATACCTTGATAGGTCTAGTACTGGATTTCATGAAAGACCTATCACCAAATCTGGTGACTGTTGCCTTCTGTATGCGTGACGGGGCCAAGGCTGGAAGTGGCATGATTCGGTGCTGGATGCGGTCTGTATCTTGGGTCTGGGACTAGGTATGCTGGGAAGACAGATCAGTGTATCCAGCCCCAGTAACACTGGATGCAAGTCAGGATAGTGATGGATCTGGAGTGGATGAGGTACAAGGCTTCAGCTGATGTCTTCTCCAAGGTCTAGTACTGGCTCTTGAGTAATGGATTATCAAAGTCAGTATCGGTGGTGTACATGCATTGATGGGTTGTATACAACTGGTTCATATGGGCCACTATACAGTCGGTACTGGCCATGTATTCTGTTCAGTGCTGGCATGACTGAAGAGAGTGGTGGCAATTTTGGTGATGATAATGCTGAAGTCTGGGGAGGAGGCGCAGTGTTAAAGAATGTTGGGCCTTGTTCTTGATGGCAGCTTCTTCACCTCACATGATTTACATTGAGAAATTCACAACTGAGTTGACAGCAAGACTAATATCTGCATCCTCAAAGACCACTTTCTGGCTCCCACTAGCCTTGGACAACTGTTCAGCAGAAACCATCGACCATCTGTCTTCAGTCCACCGAGCATAGATTTCACATGTATGGTTTGTATGGCACCTGTAATTGAAGAGAACAAAAACAAGAGCATACACATGCAAAATCAGTCAAGCATCATGCTAGGCTTACAGTGAAGTGAACACTAAGAACTGAAATAAATTGATGAGAAAATTACAGAAATGATCTAATTGCTGAGAATAAATGATCATTATACTTGGTATAAAATGCAATAAGGTTGACTACTGAGATCTGATGTAACACTGACCACCGGAGTAGTTAATTATGGTGGTGCCAGTTAACTTGTCATATAATGAAATGGACAAACGAAGTACAAAATATTAGCCTATGCAGATCACAGAGCGAAATTCAGCAGGAAAATAGATGGATCATACTTCCTGTGATGGGGAAAACTCCAACGAATCACTCAAACTTGTGAAAAGGCACAAAACAGAAGGTATCTGCGAGGCCTTTTAAGAGAGGGTGGTGACCAGGCATGAGTAGAAATAGTAAGTGGTAAATGGCGAGATTGGGCACCAATACCCTTTATCCATGAAGACACCACTCTTACTTGACTTATGTCTTGGCAAGCAGAAGATGTTTTAACACTTTTATTACTAAAACAGCTAAAAGACATCATTCACATCTTTTTTCACTTGGGTAGGCTGGATCTGCAAGGCAGTGGATGTTCTCTTTATGTATTATTATGTAATATACGTATTAGAAGAAGAAACGTTTAGCAACTTATGCCCAAAACATCACTGGAAGGCCTTGTCTGTATATATATATATATATATATATATATATATATATATATATATATATATATATATATATATATATATATATATGTATGTATGTATGTATGTATATATATATGTGTGTGTGTGTGTGTAATCCCCTCCTTGGTGGAAGCACTCTCAATTATGGAGGTGGAGAGATCTTCCCGATAATTCCCATCTCCAGTTCAGTCAAGGCATGCTAGGATTTATTTATTTAAAATGCATCATTTATCAACCAACATGGAGTGGGGCTGATGGGAAGCTGCCTTTGTATGGTGGAGGAAGTCAAAATATCCAGAGAAAAAACAAAACAATGTGCCTTTGGAAAGAAAATCACCTGTACCTTGTTTGCTGGGCTAACAACCCAAGGGACATTGGAAAGCATCTGTAGCTCAGTCGTTAGTGCCCTGGACTCGAGTCTGACTCGAGTCTGAAAGGATAGGGTTAGAATCTTACCATTAAATCAGCCTAGGCCGGCTACCATGGTGTATCCTTAGGCAAGGCACTTGACTCCAATTGCCTCAGCACAAAATAACATATCTGAGTTGGTGTGCCGTTACACATCAAACCATACTGAGGGACACTGGTCTGAGACCTAATGCATTGAATGCTTAAAATGAGTCAGAGACTACACTTCAAACCAGTTGACCACTGGGCCACCCAAATATTTATTACATTAGTTATGAGACACCACACAAGGACAAAGAGATCTTGCTGTTGCCCCCCAACAATGAAGTCACTCTAATAAGCTGTTGTGATCGAAATGAAACGGATGAAACAATGAAACATGCACATTTGATAATGATTTGGATTTGGCCCGAAAAGTCTAAATGTTAACAACAAAAGTCATCAAGGTCACTGGGTTGGCATTGACAATATCCAGGAATTATATTTAAAGCCAGGATTGTTTAAAGTTTCTTGGATTTAAAAGTATCACTTTAAACTTCCAGTCTTCATTAAACATTTAAAGATGTTCGTTTTGACTAGTTTCCATATCGTCTACAATATGGTTTGTGGTGGGTAGGAAAATTAGGTAACATGTACACAAGTTGTTAGGATGTTTCTTATTGGTCACAGTTCACTGATTCTACGAACTGATGAAGACAAAAGAGTTTGCACTATGACAATCAACACTAAATCTTGACAGTTCAACTCGTGTTAACAACAGCAGACATTCAAAAAGAGAAAAGTTAAATTTACAGCAGCCTAGACTGATAAATATTTGTTCAGAAAGTGCAGCCAAAAGGGACAAAAAAAATTTTTTCTTGTATTCAACTGGGGTGGTGGCAAACCTCTGGGCCGCTCAAAAGGGACTTCGTCTCTTTTACCCCTAACTAGAGGCTGCTGCCCCTGGACCCCATGTCAGGATTTCTCTTTTAAAAGTGTTTACAAGTATGAAACATGGTGCCACTGTTCAGCAATTCATTGTAGGCAAAACCAGTGGAGGAAAAAAGCTCTAATTTTTGATGATGTCCTCAAACTCAAAGACATCATCGTTTTTGAAGACATCGGAAGCCACTTAAGCAGCTACCGGTGGACATGGCCATGATCGCGCCCGCTTAATATGCAGGTACAAAGCGCTGAATGGAATTCTGCCTCTTTTATTGGTTGACTGAAAATCAGATTATCAGTAGGCGTAGTGCGTCGTTTTCGGTCGACCAATGAGAGGGCCGTATTCCATTCAGCTCGTTGCAGTTGTTACATATTAAGCGGGCGCGATCATGGCTATATCCAGCGGTCTGGAATTCCTTAATTAAAGGTGTGGTAGTAAGTCAAACTTTGTGTAGGCATAAAAAGTCGAATGCCTGAGCTAAACATCGGTACCAAATTTATTACGTTATGCGAAGTGTAGCTTGAAATATCAGCGTCGATTCTAAAATAGGTCGCGCAAGAAAGAGAGAAGTGTCCGTCCTTGTAGTTTTATATAGTACATGTATGACTGATAGGTAAATTTTAAGCAACAATACGAGCCCCTGTGGTTCAAACTGTCAGATTACTTAAATGCCGATAATAATACCCTCTGAATCTGATGGCGTTTTATTCGGCAAATTTTCGAAAAGCAAAGAGATATGTACATTTTAAGTTAGAACTTATTTCGCTTTATTTGCTTTTTTTTTTTTTTTTTTTTTTTACTGCGAAGAAAAACAGTCTCAATAGTTTTATTTGCCCTAAACTTGAGCGTATGATATGGTCTCGGAAATTTGACTCGAAAATAAAATACACAATCATGACAATGACCGGTCACTTCATTTGTCGATATTTACCCCATTTTAATAAGTACATATATAATGAAAAAGATAGAACCAATATTGTACTTACCGCTAATTTACTAGTGAATTATTGGAAGCCATTTTATATCTCTGTTGGTGCTTTTCACCTCGTGCATGTTTTTCCACTGCTGATTTCCCCATGGAGGCCGCTGAAAATTCTTTGCTACATAAGCACACATAGCTGAATGTTGATCTCTTTCAACCGATCATAATCAAGATCGCTATTCCGGCTTTTCTAGCCATAACAAACTGAAGCTACAAAAACCTGGCATTTTCACGAATACAGTAACATCAAATTGACTCTAATGTCTAAAACACAAATATTCCCGCAATGAAGACCAAAACTCAAACTATGCGCGCCAACGACAGTTCACGTGATTTAATGACCTCTGATCTTGCATATTATTTCGTGTGATTTCGTAATGTTAATACTACTGTAGACTGATCCCTCGTCACAACTCGGCCGATTCCGTACCTCCATACTGAAAGAGTCCACGGATTCTTTCGAGATGTGCCGACTGGTATACAGACTTCCGTTTCCTGTTTCCAGTGAGTTCTCGTTTATCGTTCGATACACAAAAAAATCTGTTCGTAACTGTCACGATAAAGCTGATATTACCGATGAAAATACTATAAAAATAAAAAGTAAGGACTTTTTAACGAATTTTCCTTTTTTTTTCTTTTTTTTTAAAGAAAGTAAGCACTCTTTCCGGCCTTAATAAGCTTAATAAAAAGTAAGCATATTTACAATTTGTAAAGACCGGTACGAATCATGATATCACCATCTTCCTTATGTGTAAAGCCAAAATGAGTTAAAACAATGCTCTTTCCCCGCTAGTTCATTCTTAATTACCAGTTATTGACGATCAGTCATGACTAAGCCATGCATCCGACTGGTTACAGTATTATTTCATAATACAAGGTGTTATTTTGTAACTAACAGACAGGATGAAATACCAATATTGAAGATTTGTACATATACAAATTGTGATACGGTAGTGTACTGATATATCATTAAACTACTACATAGTACAACAAAAACAATTACTTTAAGTTACGCAACAGTGTCAAAATGGGCAAGATATTCTTAAAATGTGGCTTCCAATTTTGCTGGCAAAGCGAGAGGACAAGAGCTACGCAACAGCATGTATATGTAGAAGTGAGTAAGATGTCGACCCCCCACCCCAAACTGCCTAGTCGGCATCTTGTCCTACAATGTAAGACATCTACCCTGATAATTCTGATGGGGGTGTAGATGTCTTACTGTTTTAATTCACAACGCCCCATATGTAAGACGTCGACTCTGATGCGTATGATAGGGGTCAACACATATCAGGGTCTTATACAATGTGATTATCTCTCATCCAGATCTCCGTTGACATTTAAACATAGATATAAGTATGCGTACCGAAAATAAACACTTTCCTAATCAAAATAAAAATATCCATAAAAAAATCTAGCAATTTTAGGATGCAGCACGACTAAGGCTATGCCAATGTGGTCATGTAGGCGCATTTACTCATCTTAAATCAGGGCTGGCGCAAGGGTATTTGGCGCCCTAGGCGAACCTTCAGTCTTGCCCCCCCCCTCCCCTTAACTTTCGAAAATGAATATTGTGCATTAGTATGAATATTAATTCTGCATCAGTTTTTTTCTTTCTCTTTTTAGACGCTTAATATCTTCTATTTTACGCTATTTCTCTTCTTTTCTTTTTTTTTTATTAATTTTGTTTTTGCCCTGCTCCCCCCCCCCCCCCCAATAAAATTTTGCCGCCCTATGCGACTGCCTAGTTAGCCAAGTGGTTTAACCGGCCCTGTCTTAAATTAAATATGAATTGTTGTTCTAAAATTTAATACTAATATAGTCTATTCAATCCTGATTATTGAATGCGCTGCACCTTAAATGTCATCAAGAAACTTCCAGGCGAAAATTATTGATCTCTATGGACTTTTACAATCGTGGCCAGGTACTAAACTGGGTAAAGAAAAGAGCACGTCGGGTCTAATCGTAACAATATAGGGTAGTATTAATTTATTTTTCAACATGCGTAGCTTTAATTGTGACATCACAGCGCGCGACATTCAATCCGGTTTGTACTGGATCACACAGTTAGGTTGACCTCATCCAAAAATGTCCACGCACTTTTGCCGTATGTGTTTCTTGGGGCGTGTAAAATAATAATCTTCCAAAGGAATATGGTTGTATGGAGATCAACATAAAATGAATAATCGCCGTTTAAAGGTATGTGTAATCAATTTTTTTTAAATGACACCCGTTACTGACATAGTCGGTACTGAACGCATGCATGGCCTCTATGACTTGTACACATAAATCAATCCACTGAGAATCCCGATCATTTTCATCTTGCAAATTGCTTCTCGAAAACCTCCAGTAATGTCCGTTTGATAGATATCTGAAGCCGTCTGGGTCGCCTGATCTCGGCATATTAATCTCTTATTAGTTAGACAAGCCAAATCATGATAAACACATCGAAGTGTTGTTGAGAACAAAAGAAACATAACTCTTGCGAACTTGTCTATAGTAAAAGTCATACAGGTCATGTATGCGTTCACTACCTACTAATTCAGTAACGGGTGTCGTTTTTTAGAATTTGATTACACATACCTTCAAATGCCTATTATTCACTTCATTTGTATCATCATACATTCATATTCCTTTGGAAGGTCATTATTTACACGCCCCGAGAAACATACGGCAAAACTCAATGTTAAAGTACGTGGACATTTTTGGACGAGGTTAGGTATAGACATAGACAAATTTTATTTAAAGTCGGAATTGCATTACATTAAAAGAAACATTAGCTCGTTGGAGCTATTTTACCGACTGTAAAAAATAATATAACAATTTAATTCAACCAACAGACACACAGTACTTACAATCATAACTTTTTTTTATATTTTTATAATTATAATTCTAACCTAAACTGCATACCCCCTTCACCCCCCACCCCCATTTAACCTGAAGGTGTGATCCAGTACAAACCGGATTGAATGTCGTGCGCTGTGGTTTCATTACGAAAGCTACGCATGTTGAGAAGAAAAAAAATTCGTACTACCCTGTATTGTTACGATTAGATTCTACCTAATCTTTTCTTGACCCAGTTTAGTACCTGACTACCGTCATAAAAGTCCGTAACGATCAATATTTTGTGTCTGGAAGTTTCTTGATAACAGTTAAGGTGCAGATCATTCAATAATCAGGATTGAATAGACTTTGGTTAAACTATATTAGTATTAAATTTTTGAACAAGAATTAATATTTAATTTAAGATGAGTAAATGCGCATACATGACTACATTGACATACACTTTAGTCTGGACCTGACCAGACTGGTGACCTGATCAGACTGTATTTGCAATAGCTATGAAAGTGTAAATATGCCTGTGATCCAAAACACCGGCAACACGATTTACCACAATCAACTACAATCTACCACATTCAACTAAAATCGATCATGAAAATACCACAATCAACACAATTTACGACAATCGACCGTAACAATATGACAATCTTCTACAATCAAGCCTAAAAATGCCATAATCGACCAGTATATTTATAATGTTTTATAAATAATAATAATAATAATAATAATAATAATAATAATTTTTATAACTGAAATGTTTTCTAACTCAGATAAGTGGCTTTATTCACGAGTACAGTAAGCATGATACAATGAGGCTGTAAGCTTTATAAATTGTAAGGAACATAATCATTGTTATTGCCATTCTGGTAAATGGCCGATTTGAGAGTCCCGTGGATATCATAATGATATTATACAAGAATTCAATATCATCATTTAAGCATAATTTTACACGCATATCAATTAACCTATTTAAAATATGTATATATTTTATATTATATTCATATGTAAGTATAGTTATTTTCATAAATTATAAAGTTACGTGCATGATGCAGAATATTCATAAATTTTAAGCTCTGCAACCTATAGTCACAGAGCAATTAGTGAGACATGTCCAACAGCGGGTATACTGTAGAACTTAACTGTCGCAGGCAGAATAAAATATGTCACTATCAAATACGAAAATTAATATTAAATATTACAACATATATCATATTTCTGCAAGATTTTTTTTCTTTAAAGCATATTTTGTTGAATGTTTGAAAATACATCGTCAGTCATGGAACTTTTATTACTCGTCCTCAAACAATTCCACGTTAATTCCCAATCGAATAGTTTATTTTTTATATATTTATTTTATATTTCTTTGATGTATTTAGAACGTCCAAGGTAACTGGCAGGTGTGAAATTCGGGATTCCAAAATAAGAAAGTCGCAAGGTTTAGTAATATACAGTGTAATCTGAAGGTGCGAAATCCAAGTCCCAGATGACAACGTATCAGAGATTATGATGTTTTACCAGATGTCGGATAAGTGCAGTATGCTGAACTGTTGTTAGAGTATGGGGAATGTTTAGATATAGTGCGTACGAATTGACCTGTTCGAGGTCAGGTCATTTCGCATATTCATTAGGAGCTATCTTGGTTTGAGATTGAATAATTCAGGTTAGTTGATTGTGGTAGATTGTAGTTGATTGTGGTAGATTGTAGTTGATTGTGGGAAATCGTGACGCCCGGTAGATTGCGGTAAATTGTGTCATTTGTGACGTAAGTTATATTGTGTGTATTAGGTGACTCCGCCTTTTGGTTTATTGCATGCTTTTTCATCTTTTTTGTTTTGTGAGTCTCCTGCACTGGTATACAAGTTTCCGTCCGTCATACTTCTGTTTCCGCTCTATAAAATTAAAGCCGTTTGAGATTAAGGGGGGGGGGGGGGGGGGAAATTAAACTAGGCATACTTATACATCATCAATGGTCGACCAACAAGTTGTTCTCCGCCCCCCTCCCCCTCGTTTTTTTTGGAACTGACATGACCGCCACCATTCATGTTAGAAAAAAATGGCGGAGAACAATTTGTTGGTCTACATCACTGGTAGCAGAAATATACAGACATATAACATATTCAGTGCCAGGGCCGGTTTAACCATTAGGCAAACTAGGCGGTCGCCTAGGGCGGCAAACACTGAATGAATTAAAAAGAAATAGAAATAGCGTAAAATAGATAATAAGCGTCTAAAAATAGAAAGAGAAAAACTACTGCAAAACTTGTATTCATACAAATGCACAATATTATTTTCGAAAGTTAATTTTTTTTTTTTTGGGGAGGGGGGAGGGTTCGCCCAGGGCGCCAAATATCTTGCATACCCTTGCGCCGGCCCTGTTCAGTGCCAGTTTACAACAAGTGTGTATCCACCTGGGTAAGTAAAGTAGACGTCGTTTATCAAAATGTGATTTCAGATTTTCACTGCCACAGGAGCTCGTACATTTGATTACGATTTACCTATAAATCATATATGTAATATATAATGTATTATTATATATATATATATATATATATATATATATATATATATATATATATATATATATATATATATATATATATATATATATATATGTGTGTGTAAATTGTAAGCAACAATACGAGCCCCTGTGGTCACTGCAAGGATGAGAATTATTCTTTAAGGTTTATGTGCCTTTCTTGGTCCTTACACCATGTATTTTGGCCATATGACTTTAATGAGCAGAACAGAAACTATACATTGTAATTAATTCTAACTAATAGGAGTACCTAGATTACATTGTTGCAATTACAAATAGGTATAAATAGTTAATCAACTGCAACTAGAACAAGAATTTTTTTTTTTAGTTTTAAAAACTTGATTAAGTCCTCAAGGTCCAGATTTTGTTTTGAATTATCCCCCTAAACACGAAGTTGTTAAGTTGAGGTTACTCATACGTAACATCAGTGACCACTATGCTTTGAATAGATTAACACAATGGTGTGAAGACATGTGCATGCCCTCTCATTTTGTAAGGTTTTCACATTCTGGTGCATGCAAAGCAATATATATATTTTGCTAATTTCTTAAATAACATGTATGCATGCACAGAAAGCTAGACACATTTTAGGAACTTAATAACAATAATAGGAAATGTAGGTACTGAAGTTCAGTATGTGTCCCAGAGACTTGCCAGCAAATTATTAAAGTTTTAAGTTAAGTTTTATGATAGTTTACTCTCAACTAATAAAAAATTATGGTAAAAAAAGTAAAATCCTTGTAATTGGGTGAGTACAACACCTCAAGTCTAAACTTTGGCTAAAAGGTCATGATGTCAGTTGCTGCGAGAGTGTGGAACATCAGTAATATAAATTGAATTTTCTTGCAGTAATGTTAACAGTTGGAACTATAATGCTGGGAGATATCAGTTCAGAGGGGAAGATTTTTGTGACCCTACTTGGAGTCACAGCATACAAGGTGGGGATTGCAGTTTGGATGAAATGGAAAAGATGGCATAGATCTGAGGTTGTTGGAAAGGTGGTGGACATATTCCTGTACCCTGTAAAATCTTGTAAAGCAGTCCAACTAAAATCTGCCAGATGCACTTACCAGGGGTTGTACTTTGATGGTGTGTATGACAGGTGGGAAGCTGTGACCTATTTTGTTATGATATTTAGAAGTAATTTGCCTGCTAAGCAAAGAGTTGTAGCTTTAGGACCCATGGCAGACTGAAGTTGTAGTTTGTGATCTAGACATATAGAATGCCTATAATCATAAATGACTATTAATAATACAACATATTTTTGGAACAATATCTATGAAGGCAAATTGATAAACTAATAACATGTACTTGAAAGAGTAGAGCAGTCACTACTCATCTGTATATAGCTTCTTTGACATTCATTGGTCTGTAATGGTGGTATCCAAAACAACAACATGTTCTTCAACACAAATGTGCACAATCTATCTTTTGATATCTTTTTAAAGCTTATGTACATGTATATAGCTATGTTGTTTACTGTGCACTCATGAAAAAAAGGCAGTTGTTAACTTTTTATGTTTTTATATAATATGTTCCTTTTAATTGATTTTTTAGCTCTGCTGGTCATAGACCAGAAGCAGGCCTGCTGACAGAAATTCCGGGCCCCTGGGCATAGCAGTCATTGGCTCCAAAACTAGTTTAATTTTTTCTATATAAAAACCTGTGTACAGTTTTGCATATAAAACCTGTAGTAATCTACCATAACTGAGACTCTTGCAAAGAACAAATTTTAATATTTACTGCAAAGATTAATTTATTTTTTATAGTTGAGTTGACAGCAGGCCCCTAGAAATAGCCGGGCCTCTGGGCAATTGCACCCCTCACCCCTGCCCATCTCCCCTCTCAGGGGACCTGACCAGAAGAGCTGATGGAATGGTCTTTTGTCTATTGTCAATTATCCAATTGCACATGTTTGTTATCGCCACTCCTAAACTACAGGAAGAATAGCCATCTAACTATACAAACATCTTCAACCCAAGGTCTAGTTGGTCCTAAATGAAAATGGTGCCCCTCATATCCAATATAGCCACCATGGCATCCATCTTGAAAATCTTGTAATCACCACTACTCCTGAATGGATGGTCATATCAGCATGGGGTTTGCACTTAAAAACATCCTATAATGTCTAGTTGGTCGTAAATGAAAGTGATGCTGATCTGACATCCAATATGGCTGCCATGGTGGCCATCTGGAAAATCTTATTGCTATCCCTTCTGAATGGATGTTCATATCGACATGAGGTTTTCACTAAAAGACTTCTTATGATATCTGTGGGTGAAGTGATTCACTGATATATCGATGTAATGCTAATTTTGCCATTTTGATACATCAATACCCTAGGCAGACAATTTATTCGAATTTGATGTATATCTTATAAAAGTTGCTTTAAATATTCAATAGCCATAAATAATTATTAGTAATTTCCACTATCTTCTTTATGTGTATTGATATGTATCATGTCTTAGGGTGTGTATCACAATACGTATTAATACATGGCATAGGCATATCATTTCACCCCATATGATGTCTTGTTGGTCTGAAATGAAAATGGTACCCCTCAAACATCCAGTATAGCTGCCACAGTGGCCATTTTGTTATTGCTATTCCTGAATGGATGGCCATATTGAAATGGGCTTTCACATAAAAAATTTATATGATGTCTAGTTTTTCATGAATGAAAAAGGTCCCCATCTGACTTGTCCTCAAATATCCAATATGGCCACCGCAGCAGCCATCTGGAAAATATTTTTATCACTACATGTCCTGAATGGATGGTCATATTGACATGTGGTTTTCATTAAAAGACTTCTTATGATGTTTATTTGTTCCAAAATTAAAATGGTACTGATTTGACATCTACATGTAATATGGCCCACATTAAAAAATTTTGTTATTGCTACTTCTCTTGAACCAATGGTCATATTGACATGTTGATTTTCATGGAAAGATTTCTTTTGTTGACTAGATGGTCCAAAATGAAAATGGTGCACTGCAAATATCCAGTATGGCTACCATAACAGCCATCATGCAAATCTTGTTATCACTACTTCTTCTGAATTGATGGTCATATCTACATGGAGTTTTCACTTAAAGACTTATGATGGTACTGAATGAAAATGGTGCTGATCTGACCTCCAATATGGCCACCAAATCTTGTTATTGCTACTTTTCCTAAATTAATGACCATAGCTACATACAGTTTTCACAAAAAGACTTCTTATCAAGTATGGTTGTTCCTAAACGAAAATGATTCTGATCTTACATTCAATATGGCCTGCAAGGTGGCCATCAAGAAAATCATGTTATGGCCATTTCTCCTATATGGATGTCTGTAGCAGCATGGGATTTTCACTAACAGACTTATTATGATGTCTTGTTGGTTCTAAATAAAACAAAGTGTTGATCTGACATCCAGCATGTCTATGTTTAAAATACTGTTATAGCTAACATTCCTGAATGGATAGTCATTGTGACATAGGGTTAAGCCTACAAGACTTTTTATAATATATAGTTGGATCTAAATGAAAATGGTGCCAATCACACCTCCAATATAACTGCAATGGTAGCCATTTTGAAAATCCTTCTTGTGATATCCAGTTAGTTCTAAATAAAAATGGTGTTGATCAGATCATCAATTTGAGGTCAAAAGTGGCCCCCTTGAATTGCCTATTAAATACTTTTCCAGAATGCATAGTCATAGTGACATGGGGTTTTTTCTACCAGACTTCTTAAGTGATGTAGTTGGTCCTAAATGAAATTGGTGCTAATCAGATCTCCTAAATGGCTGCCATGATAGTCATCTTGAAAATTATTTTATTGCTGCTTCTGCTGTTTTCACCCAAAGCCGTTTTATCATATATTGTTGGTGCTATTTAAAAATGGTGCTGAGCAGATCTCTAACATGGTGATCATCTTGAAAAAAATTATAAAATCACTAGTCCTCTTTAACATATGGTCATATTGACCTGTGGATTTTACTAAAACACTTCTCAGTACATGTAGTTGATCCTAAATAAAATGATATCAATGTGACTTTCCAAAATGTTACAGATCTTGTAGTGGCTACTTCTCCAGAACAGGACATCTTCTTATTTTAAAAATACCACTTCTTTCATGCAACATATATTTGTTCCCATATTAAAGTGATACTGATACAATGTCTAAAATGACTGCATTGATGGTCATTCTGAAAATCTTTATATGGCTACTTCTGATGAACAGACAGTTATATCAACATGGGGTTTTCACTAAAACACTATAGCAATATGTAGCTAGTTCTAAATGAAATGGTGCTCATTTGACCTTCAACATGGTACCATAGCCATCTCTAAAATCATGTTATCACCACTCATGTATGGATAGTGGCATTGATATAGGGTTTTCACTACAACACTTGCAATTTTTAATTGGTTTTGAATGAAAGTGGTGCAGATCTGACCACAAGCATATCCACACTTTGTGAAGAAGTTTTGAAAACCAAACCTAATTGACCTTGGGGTCAAGTCAGAGGTTATTGCTTGTATTTGTGTACTTCATTGAGGTTATGAACACACTGACTTGTCCATGTACCAGTAAGTTTTGACTAGTCGTTTGTTGCATTCCAATGAACAGGTTCATAGTCAGCACTCTGACATTGATTTCAAGGTCAGTGGTCTTGACTTACGTTTTTGCCTATACTTGCCCGTAAGCATGATAAGAAAAACAAATATGAATGGATTTTTATCATTTAACTTGATTTTTTTTATATACTTTAAGAATACCTTGAATGATAAAACTTGTTTCTGCAAATAATATTACATAATCAAACTTAGCAATCCACATTTAAATTGACTGAGACAAGTTCATTTTGATCTTCTATCCATGATTTGAGGTCCAAGGTCAAAGAATTTTATACTGCACTTAATGCATCTTATGAACATGTTAACTCGAACAAAGGAAAATAGTTTTGTCATCAAATTTGGTATGTTGGAGTTTCTGAAGAATATAAGAGATGGTTTTAATTCTCAGCAGTTAACAGAAGAAACAGACCTATCTTGGATTCCTGAAAATTCTTTTTGGCCAGTAGAGCATCAGTCCTATTGAGGAACTCTTGTTTTGTGTAAGTATTAAGCTGTTATATCCACTGTAAAACTGTACCTTGGGTTTTTTTTAGACACTGGATGATAACTCGGATGAATGGTGATTTCCTTACTCAGAGACAATATCCCAAGATGGCGCTCATATCCACTAGTAGCCATGGTGACAAACTCTGCCTTGATGCCCCTGGAATGGCAACCCTGGTTTTGCCAAACAATCCACCAATTGATCCTTCCAAAATTAGGTCCTGTAGGTAAGCTACATACTGTTCCCTTTATGTGGTATCTGTATTCCTGTCTTGCTGTTGTGTAAATCATGATAAATATCACAAATACAAGACTAATAGAATATGTGTTGGGATTGGTACCAAGACAAGTAAATTCCAGTTGAGGGAGTGCATTATTTGATTTGTGCAAGGCTGTGCTGACCGTACAACATATTATACCACTCAAAGTCTGGTATTTCCTTGTCTTGATGCAACCTCCTGTGTTGACTGTTATTCTTACCCATTTGTACTTCAAAGAGATAAACACTATCCTCCCTATATGTATTCCATCACTTCATTTATTTTACTACAATCACACACATAAAAGTCATGAAGAATATAATGACACCATTACCTAATAATGTCATCAGAATGCATGAAAACTAATTTGATATGAGACTACTAACTAACCAGCCTGAGACAAGAAAAGTAAAGATTGCAAATTTGTACGATTTCTATGCATATTTGTTCCTTATTCACATGCAAGGTGTACTTTGATATAATGAATAAATTATTAAAATATGGACTTTTGTTTTTTTTTCTAAATCACTTTATTGAAAACGAAACCAAATAATCATAACATGGAAATAAAAGTCATATTTGTTATTGATATCAATAACTGCATATTAGATTTCATGTTCTGCAGTTTATTAAATTGATTATCATTATAAGCTTTATTTTATATGGCCATTCCTAAACTTGAAATCATGCTAAGTTAAAGGCCTTGAAAGCATCCACTGGCCCTTGTACAGTTAAAGACACTAATAAGTTTTACTAATGCAAAAATGGCTGATCTGGGGAACAGAAATTTGGAAATGTGCGGCCATTTCTTTAGATGCACCCTTCTGTGACCACTGAAACCACTGCCAATATGTTGGTGATAATAACATCCTGTGCAAAACTGTATTGTTCAGTTGTGGCTTTTGAAAAGCTCATTTCACCCTTTGAAAACCTAGGTTGCACATGATCAGTTTAAATAGAGATATTTATGAAATCAATATTCTTAAGAAAGCATAAAAAATCTTTAATTTTATACATAACTGTGTATACCAAACTGATTAATTATGTCAATCTGAAGTTCAAGATGTATATTTTCATAAAAAGTTAAAGAATCAGATCCACTTATGAATGAAACAGGTCCAAAAAGTTCACATATTGGTAAACTTTAAATAGTTACCAGAGAGTAAAACAGACCAGGATTTATCCTGTCCCTCCTTCCCATCTGCACCTCCAATATGTCCTACCATCACCAATACCGCATCACATAATTATCTTGTGTTAGATCTTCATCACTTTAAATTTCTGTCTATAAATGGGAGCCATGGTAGCTCATTTGTTAGAGCATTGGGCTCATAACCCAATGTTCATAGGTTCAATAACTGTCCAGGTCAGCCCAGGTCAGCTGCCTCTGTGTGTCCTTGGAAAAGATACTTGGTTCCCATTTCCTCTGCATGATGTGTTAAATGTGCCATTGAAACCAACAAAACAAAACAATCTTTTTATAAATGTATATTATGTTAGAAATTATATCATAATGGAATATTCCTCATAAATTTGACATGAATCCTGTCTGGGGACTGTTTGTGGCAGAGCTAAAATTATACCACCTAATGCGTGTCATAACCATAAGGACAAGTACTACAAAGTTTGATGCCTTTCAAGGAGGTGAAAGTGATGTACAGCCACATAGAAAGATGGTTGGATGCCAGACATACACAACAGATAAAAGTGTATCTTCTGAACCTAATCAGCACAAATAATAAAGTTTCAGAGAACTGGATGAAGTCTTTAAAAACAATTCCTGTTGGTTACTCTTTGAACTGATAATATTTATATGGTACCATTTTTCCATCATACATTTAAGCCAACTCTCTCTCCTGCATTTTGTATTTGACCTTCTCATTACTCTACTGTATATAACCCACCCCAAGCATGCATGCTTGCATAAATGACATAATCCACCCCCTGAATATTCCCACTCCAACCCACTACCAACCCACTCACCTATCAAATAGTAAAAGGTCCCCAAGCAAGGTTGATTGACATGGTGGAACTATTAGTTTTATGATGTTGCAGAATCTGGAAAGATAGAGTGGAGGTTTTGGATTGTGGGGATGCTGCAGGAGCCTGGGTCAGTCACTATTTGGAGGATGAGGGCCTCAGAATTGTCTTTACTGCCAGCTCCATGCCACAAAGGGACATCACTCTGGAAGACAAACCCTGGGGGAACCCAGCACAGCCAGGAGATGTTGTAAGATACTATAAATTATTCTTAAAGCTGCATTTCTTTGTGTTTTTGACAAACTTCTGAAAACAACACAAGATGATTCTGTTACTCTGTTTATGACATATGGTACAAACAATTTGTGCAAAAAGAAATATAAAAAATATGTAAACATTTTACATAAGAATGTAAACGATTTGACCAGAAATTGAACATACCAGTAGGATGATGACATACATTGCTGCAAATATGACCCATGAAAGGTTATATCATGTGCAGAGGTTACACCTGTAAGAGGGGAGCTGAGCAAAAATCTTGTGTAATTCAAAGAGTATGCACAATAAACATGATTACTATATTTTACTATATACAACACACACCAACATTGAACAGTGTAGATACAAGCTTGGAAATCATAAATCTTCTGAGGTTGAGTCTGAGTTTAAAATTCTGTATCAATCAATCACATAAGCGTTACTTTTGTAATGTCACATAAGCGTTACTTTTGTAATGTCACATAAGCGTTACTTTTGTAATGTCACATAAGCGTTACTTTTGTAATGTCACATAAGCGTTACTTTTGTAATGTCACATAAGCGTTACTTTTGTAGTGTCACTTTTCATTGGCTCAGTGAAAACTCAGGCTGAGAGTTTTATGATTCCCAGGCCAGATCTATGTTGCATGTTGTTCCAGTAGGCCTAGAGATCATAAAACTGTCAGCTTTTAAAATCTGACCTCCAACTCTGATCATCACTTGTGTAGCTAGTTGTTTGCAGTGTGTGTCACATTGTACATTGGTACATATGGTATTTTAGTATATATTTATGAGAGAAATATAGACAATCATTGGTGAAATATTTTATGTATTTTTCATTCCTATATTTTTTCACATGTTAAAGATATATCCTTAAATTTTAACATAAAAACATAAAAATTTTCTTTCGTGCCATGCTATGCTTGAATATATGTCTTACAGGAGAGTCACTTGGTGCAAGAAACAAGCATTTTGTGACTTGGAACAGTAAATGAAAACTGTGGTACCTCTCAAGCATGGAAATTATTTTTTGCCGAAGATATTTGACTTACCACCTTTGGCTTTCCTAGGACATTATGGCCCTTGTACTACCTTGTCAACAATGTCAAAAACATGGTGTGTTGTGTCACTCAATCGGACTTATTTTTGTGGTTGGATATGACAAAATATTGTATAAAATGTAACAAATTTAATTTATTTCAACTGATTACATCATTCCAAACCTAATATTTTCTTAAATTGCTGCTATTTTTATGATCCACCAATGAATATGTTTAAAGTTAGTGCATATTAGCTTCATAAAATATTATAAAAACACGTGTTAGCATTATAAAAGTGAAAATATAAATATCCATGAAATATACATATGTTTGCATAGTATTCTTTATTTTCCAAAGTTATAACATGATTTAATGTCAAAGTCATTTGTCCTTTAATTAAAATAATTATACGATTTGTTTCTTCACTTCCTCATATATTTTGATTGCCACATTAAAATTAAAGTCTTTTAGGCAAAGTCCTTCTGTATTAATTGTCACAAGGCATTTCAGCAGCCTCTGTATCTGCCTGTTCCTTAACACACTCCTGATTCTGTTAATCACAGAGAATCATAGAGAATTACCTTTCACAGTCTCCCAAAAAATGGAACATACAATTTTTTAATACATGTACAAAAAGATACAAAACTCTACCTGAATCCTATTTAAATGAATTACCATGGAGAAATTCTTCAAGAGTCAAGACAGCGATGCGTTTTCAAATGATCATTGCAGAATAACTTAGATAGCACATATTCTTTCTATTAAGAACAATATATCAATGTGTTTGTCATTGTTTAATTATATTTTCATGAATTTACTAAACATTTGATATAGATTAGGTGGATTAAACTTTGAAGGTAATAACTTTACTAAAAAATGAATAAGCACATGGATGAAACTATCCAAGTTATATTTATTCCAAATGTCAGTGTGGTTGTGAGTTCATTTGCAGCAATTATGAAGCTTTTGGAAGAAAGCCCCCTGCTTGAGGTTATTTGGTTTTTATCAGCAATTCTGATAAATAAAAAAGATGATGCTTATTAATGCAGCAATATACTAATTAAAAACTGTCACCACTTAATTTATCATGTAATACATTCCAGCTACAAACTAGTTATTTATTGTTGGAGAAATATTTCAGATATAAATGAACACTTTTTATTTTACATGTTTTTAACACTGGTAAAATTGGAAGATAAAAATTGCTCCTTTTATTACTTGGGTAGACAGAAAGAGAAATGAGAAATTAATAGGGCAGCACCTACATAAGTTAAGGTTTACTGATCAAACTATTTTCCTCTTGCTCAGAGTAAACTATATAAATATAAGAGCAACTCATGGATAAAATGCAATTTTCATTCCTCATCACATTTTCCGGAAATTAATAAGAATGACAACAATCACAACTGCAACTACTGCTACTACTATAAAAACAAAACTATTATATTGTAGTAGTGCCAGAGGAATTGTACCCTCCCCCCATCTCACCTGTTGGTAACTATGTAGATCTGAACCAAACTTCAGCAATATGGAAACTTACCATTTGATCCATCAATTTCCACCCAAGGACCATTCAGTGTTGAACCCTGTCTGTCATTTCTTAAGCTCTTTCCTTGGGGAAATCCCACTATCTGAATCAGAATCACCATTGGTGACACCAGTCTCTGATCTTTGTAGTCAGGTCAACATAGGGCTATCCAGGTGCTGGGTACTTTTACGTTTTTTTGAAGGTGGTATGTCCATTTTTCACAAGAATTTCCTTAACTTAAATTGTAATATGTGTAACTTTTTTAGCTGGTGGTGGAAATGACAGAAATATATATAAGACACTACCAGTAGACTCCATCATCACTTGCCAATCACGTGACTGTCAGTGTAGAGACAAAACCCACAGCACAGGTCACACGCTAGCAGTCAGGCAAACCAGGTACAAAAGATAACAGCTAAGTGAGTGGGTAATTATCCTGGATTATCTTAATTAAATAAGAAGAGGTAAGAACATGTGCCATTTGAGTAATAGGGCTTTGAATTAGGCAACAGGATGTTTTTTTAATAGATTAACTTTATTAGGATAGCAGAAAGCATAAAAGCATAGCAGCACAAGCACACAGCATAGTGGTGGATTCCAAAGCATAATGATATCATAGCAGGACTGCTACTGTAAAAGGCTTGGGGAAAACACTGCTATGTAAGTAAAAGAAACTTTACTTTTCCTGCTTCACCACTGATTAAAATATCATTTTTTTGTTGTACCACATGATGAAATATATTCAGTGTTCATGCAGTAAAAAAAAATATGCATTTATTTTAAACAGACAGCGTTTACGGACAATTGCTCCTTCATGATCATGACAACAGCTTCCATCCAGGCCCTGAATGAGCGGCTGAAAGAATCTGTCACTGTTGAGAACTTCAGGCCCACTCTCCTGATAGAAAACTCAACTTCTTTTGATGAGGTAAGCTTCCAAAAGTAGAGACATATACAAAGGAAGACTTTGGATAAATATAGCTGTTTCCTAGAACTGATGAAATACATGCAGATTTTTTACAGATCTCCTTCATTATAGTGCCCCTCATTATAATGCTATTCTGGATATAATTCGGTAATGCTATGGGCTCCATGACCAAAATTATACAAATTGAACATTTAACAAATTTAAAAAATTTGAATTTTCAACATCCATCAGCTCAGTAATTTACATCAGAACCATTGTACTCACGTTGAAGATAGCCACATGTTTTCACAGTCTGCCTTTGTCTCTAATTAGCCACTGTTGTATTCAGTCAGTTTCAGATATTGTATTCCTAATAGACTATAACACACCTGAAATTACCAATGCCTCTAATGAGCCACTGTTGTAATCGATCTGTACCAGCTGTTGTATTCTGTAACAGTACACAGAATGGCCACATTTGCCTTGGTCACTAAAGCCACTCCAGCTCTGTAGACAATAAACAATGGCTTATGATAAGCTTTCCTGTGTATTTATCACACAAAAGTAGTGACTATAGTGCCTAATGCAGCCCAGAGTGCATTATCCAACCACCATTCAGAAAGTGACAGTCAGTGATTGATGCTCATTGACATAATGTACCCACTAATAAGGTCTGTTGAAGCAGTTACATGTCACTTTATTGTGAAATCAGTCAAATTTAAGAGTGAATTCAGATAATAGCAACTCTATTTGTTTATTACTTAATTATGAAATCATATAATTTAATTTTCAAAGTGATTGAGATTTATCATAATTTAAAATCGCTTTAAACATGATGACAATGCAATATGGATTGAAAGAATATAACATGAAGCTTTGTAGTATATCTTTATTTCCTTTAAAACATGATTATTTGACAAGATTAAATACACAAATACTGTGAAGTGGAAAAATATATTTAATTTACATAAATTGATATTGTTAATATACAATTGACTGGCGTTTTCTTTACCAACACAGTTCCTCACACACACTTAAACACGCATTCATTTTCCATACAGCTGTTCATTATATCATACATAATGTGGTCAGCAGTTATGGACCCTAACTACTGCCTTGTAACAAGGGAGAGGTGTATGTGGATTTTTTTTTCTTCTTCATTTAATTAACCATAATTATGTTTTTTCTGTACTGTTTGTTCATAGTGAGCTGCAACATGTTTCATTCATTTTCATGCATACAATAACATTACTTTTAAATTAATTAAAAGATTAGAATTTATTAAAGTCAGTTTAAATGAAGCCAAAAGTTTTGAGTTTGTGGATTATTTACAAGTTCAAAGTTTTGGGTCCAAAATCAGAAACTTCATCCTTGGTCTTTTGCACCATGAAGAGACTATACAATTACAGAGTTGTACACAAGATTGAGCTGGCAGATGGAAAAAAATTTCCCTCCTACTTTCTTGTCATCCTCTAGCTCATGTGCAAGAGATGTACAGAGTTTCCACTATGACTTTTTCATAATTTGGTTAACAAAAGTTGCCCTCTTTTGATCTCCTACATCATTTCTTCATTCATTATCAGTTTCCAATCTGTTCTGGAGAAAAACATTTTTGGTATCTATATCATGATCCAGCTAGTGCTATTTTTGGATGTATCTTTGTTTAAATAAACCAAAAGGTACGTAAGAACATTTTTCTTAAAAATATTATTGAAATTGTGACCGTTCTAGATTGTGGGCAGTTGTAAGATTAGAATTATAATGCAAATGTAAGGGAAATGCACAGTCTTATCACTTAAACATGAAACTTTTTGCAGAAATAAAAGCAACAAAGTATTATAAAAAGCAACATCGTGGTGACCATATGAAATATTGCACAATCAAACCTCATACAAACATAATTTTTCAGCAGTTCTTGTACATGATTCATTACAGTCTAAGAAACAAACCTGTTATGAAGGATTTTTTAAAGTTGCTGATGCTATTACCATTGAAAATATTGGTTTTTCCGGCACTGCAGACTTGTTACCAGAAAAATAGGTATTCAACAGAAAAATCACCATTAAAATCCTTGAATCCTCAAATTTAAGACTTTTTTATCCTCTGACTTTTGTATCATCTTCTTGTAGGATGAATGGGATGAGATTCAGATTGGTGACAAGGTTGTATTGAGATGTTTGGATCCATGCACAAGGTATCACAAAAATATATGTAATTACTATTTATCATATGCTTGATGTCTTATTTCATAAGTTGAAGTGTTTGCATTGCCTTATATTTAAAGAATTTTCTTTTACCTTTTTATTATGAGGAAAATTGAGTTATACTCTAACCTTTGAATGTGTATTAGCTAATAGTGTATATTATGCCATGATACAAATTTAAAATGCACTATATTGTTGGTGTCATACTTTGAAACTAGGCAAAAAAAAAGCTGTATTAAGTTGTGCAATAGAAACATGGAGAAAGTATTCAGTCATTCAAAAGTCTTTTCAACATTAATTAATACCTTTATTTACTGTATATTACCAGAATTATATTTATATTCTTTAAAATATTCAGGTATGTTTATATTCTTTAAAATATTCAGGTACAACACAAAGCATTAATTCTTCTAGATAAAATTTCGCATGTCAGACAAAACACCAAAAGACAATCTTTTGCTCATAGTATCACCAAAATTTGAAATTCTACTTAATATACTATTATAGCATATATGATTCCATATAAATTAGAGTTCATTTATTTTATTTTTTTGGGATGACATTAAAATATATAGACATGATCATAGTATCACCAAAATTCTACTTATCCTATTGTAGCATATACAGTTCCATATGAAACAGATTTTGTATTTTGTTGTTGTTGATAACATTTAAATATATAGTCATGATCACTTTCTGTCTTACATGATACTGACTCTTTTGGTCTTTCTAAACAGATGTCTGCTGACTACTGTCAATCAAAAGACAGGAATTAAATCTCCTGAGGAGGAACCACTTGCCACCCTAAAAAAGTAAGTCTGAGACAGTCTTCAGATTTTACATATTATCAGCTGATTCTTCATGCAGTTGAAAGAAAGAGTTTTATAAATTTTGCTTATAACTTTCTTGATTGATTGGGTCTGCCTAATTTCAAAATCAGATGGTAGCCTAGCAGGCTATCAGGAGAAGAATCTGGTAGCCCAGCTTAAAATCTGTAGCCTAGAGAGGGCACTTAAATATAAAACAGCTAGCTTTGAGTCTTCCCTTTTTCTTTGTTACGAGTTATTAATAATTACTGTGGATCCATTTCTTTTCATTGGCATTAATTTTCCTGGTTTTGGAAACTGTGACCTTTTCAAGGGTACTTAGTTTCATAAATATACCTAGGTTGTTGTCTTTGAAGGTGAAATTTGTGGTTTGTAGTAACCAAGAAATTCATGAAAATTGGTACAACACAACTAAAAGTGAATTCACCCTATTCTCCTTTCTGACATATTTTTTATAGCAATAAAGACAAGCCATGTTAAGCTGTGGTTACCTCCTGAAGTACCTTAATTGTCCCTTACATTTCATAAAAAAAGGAGTGGGGGACATTAAATTGGGCCTATCTGTTCATCCCTCTTCAGTTTTTGGACAATAACTCCCTTAATTATTTTTTGATTATTTTTGGATTTCAACCAAATTTGGTATGCAGCTAGATATTGATGAGACCTTGGCTGAGTTTGGTTGTCAGCATTCTACATCATCATTTAGCAAAGTTATAGAGGGAAACTGCATTAGCTCAGTTAACTGGTAGAGCATCAGACTCATAATCTAAAGGTCGCAGGTTCAAGAGGTCAGAGGTTACTGTCTGGAAGAATAAAAATGGTTTCTGCACAATAACATTAGTTTTACATAAGATACCTGGACCAAACATTTGTGGATGGCTTGCACATGGGGTAAGGATGAAGCATGTCAATTTTGGGGTCAAAAGGTCAAAGTTCAATGTCAATTTGAAAGATGAAGAATAGTTCCTGCACAATAGTATTAGTACTACATCACAGAGCTGGACCAAACTTTGTTGATGGCTTACATTTGGTGTAAGGAAGAAGAGCTTATTGAGTTTGAGATGAAAAGGTCAAAGGCCAGGGTCACTGTTACTAGAAGAAGACAACTTTTTTTGTATATAAGTCTTAGTACTAGACCATACAACTTGACCAGAGTTTGTGGAGGGTTCGCACTTAAGGTATGGAAGAAATGGGCATATTTATTTGAGGGTTAAAAGGTAAAAGTCATTGTGGCTCAAAAGAAAAATGGGTTTTTGGAGGACAACATTTGTTCCATGGTAAGTTAACTGACAAAACTTTGTGGATGGCTTGCACTTGTGGTAGTCAAGAAAACTATAGATTCTGGGATCTAAAGGTCACAAGTCATGGTCTTATTAAATCTAATAAGAAACCAATGGTTTTTGCACATTAAGTTTAGTTCATGACCACATACCTGTGCCTGCATAGAGGACTATTAAACATGGGGGCAGGCGTATAATGTACCATTAAACATGGGGGCAGGCGTATAATGTACCATTAAACATGGGGGCAGGCGTATAATGTACCATTCACAATACTCTTGTTGGACTATTAAACATGGGGGCAGGCGTATAATGTACCATTCACAATACTCTTGTTGGACTATTAAACATGGGGGCAGGCGTATAATGTACCATTCACAATACTCTTGTTGGACTATTAAACATGGGGGCAGGCGTATAATGTACCATTCACAATACTCTTGTTGGACTATTAAACATGGGGGCAGGCGTATAATGTACCATTCACAATACTCTTGTTGGACTATTAAACATGGGGGCAGGCGTATAATGTACCATTCACAATACTCTTGTTGGACTATTAAACATGGGGGCAGGCGTATAATGTACCATTCACAATACTCTTGTTGGACTATTAAACATGGGGGCAGGCGTATAATGTACCATTAAACATGGGGGCAGGCGTATAATGTACTATTAAACATGGGGGCAGGCGTATAATGTACCATTCACAATACTCTTGTTGGATAATGAATAAATCCTTAAAATGGGAAAATTTTAAGAAATTGGTGGGGGTGCTTATTCATCAGGGCCAGAAACATTTTCAAAAAGCATGGTTGCCCAGCAAAGCTATCAGGTTGCCCTCATAAAATTGTTTCCAAATTCCACTATAAATGATGTTTTTGCATGTCATTTGCATTACACAAAGATTTAAAACAAGTATGAAATGAAGAATAACTTGGTTTGAAGTGCAATGAATAGTACGAAATAAAAAAAATTAATACAGTTCTATTTATTTGGATTTTTTTTGTATAATTGGAACTTTATCAGATTGATAGAAGAGGTCAAAGATACCATATATTAATTAAGAGGTCAGATGTATACAATGTAGAATTTTTCATCAAGAAATGGAAAAAAAATGTTGATTGACAGCCTTCACCAATTAATTTCAAAGTAAAACCGATAACTTAAAAGACAAAAATAGATATTTATGCAATTCAAAATCCAGCTGGTAAGCAATTAGCTAAGAAGTAAATAAGTAAGTGGTTATTTCAGTGGGTAGTGAGCCTCATTCATATCACTGTTAATTATCATGTATTGCAAATTCCACAATACAAGATATATCACTGAGTGCCTGTAGCAGGAATGAAACAGTGCTTATGTCATTAAACTTCATTTAAGGCACCATTTTATGCTTAGTATGAATTTATTTATAAAATGCTTCATGAAAATTAGAGCTTGAATAATAGGACATATAAGTGAATACACATTATGACACACATAACATTTATGGAAGACAGTTGTAGATGTTTAATGAACTGGGGCCTGGTCTTTATCAGTAATTTGCGTATTTGTCAACAGAGTTGATATGTACTACGATAACCTATTCTGAAGTTTAATATTTTGTGCTAGACCATAAAAAACATGTGGTTACTGTATAGAGATGACTTAAACAGCATGAATGTAATATTTTCCAGTTACCTGTCAAATTATTCTCTTAGATAATAGCAAAAGAATTTTATTATATATTTCAAATGAGATATTTAAATAGCTCAGAGAGAGAAAAATAATATTGCCACAGTGGCGATACAACTACTATCACTATAGTGGCAATATCACTGTTGAAACTACTTTCTTTTCCAATTTAGGAAATATATCTGCCCCTATGTATGTTGTTCAAACCTGTATTTCCATATTTAGGCCTATTTCATATTTCTTCTGCCGCTCCATATCTCTTTACCTCCCTCTCTTCCTCTCACTCTCTCTGTCTCTCAGGATAAACTGATCTTAAAATGTGTCAAGGCTGTAGACCCTCTAGTATACAGTTATATAATCAATGAGAAGGCACTATCAAGAAATGCCAAAAAAGAACTCCAAACAACAAAAAGTAGACGTCACATGTTTACTTTGTTATAATTAGTTCCACATGAATCATGCAAATTGTCAGTGACTGAACTTACATGACCTGTTGCTATTCGATATTCTGTGTCACCCATACAGTATTGTATACTAGTTATACTCTAAGACAAACAGTATACAACTATTGATTAAATATAGTAATAAAATTGTTTTAAGTAGCGATTTTAGTTCTCATCACAATCATAATCATGTTTGAAAATGATGGAGAAATGTGGTATTGATAAGTGTTCATTGCAAACCAAAATAAAGTGACAATCAAAATTTGGGTTTAGTGTCTGTTACCAAACTAAACTGCTAGCTTGCCAAGGCTGCAAAAAAAATTGATGTCTGAATGCAAAATTAAACAAAACAAAGCAAAACTATCCTTACAATTAAACTCATAATCAATTAAATCTTTTGTTTAAAGATGTTATGCTCTGAAGTCTGCACTGTGCTGTTTCTACAGTACTGCCACCCCAACAATGTTCACTGGACCAATCCACAAAAAATGTGTTAACGAAAATAAAAATCTCTTCATTTTTGGGTGAAAACAGTCATTAAATACACAATTTGAAGCATTATATGTACAAACTAATTTGTAAAAGGTTGCTGTCCTAAAATTATTGTAAAATTTCTGAACTTCATTTTATTGATGTAGTAATGCAGCTATTAATTGCACTGGCACAGAATGGAGAAAAAAATCCATGCAAATATGCAGTTTTGCCATCAGAAAATATATAATAAAAGAAAATCTACATTTTTTTTGAGTAAGGAAATGCCACTTATGACAATACAGTGTTTCAACTTCTTTTATGGAATATTTCCTTATATCTACTCAAAAAATGTAGATATCCTATATTTATATCCTGTGAGAAATTTACATAGTAAAAAAGTGAAATTATTCAAAATTCAGTGAGATTGTGTCTCAGTCTTAAAGTAAAAAAATGAAATTATTCAAAATTCAGTGAGATTGTGTCCCAGTGTGAAATATCCTGTGTTTGTAACATCAAGTTTCACTTTATATGTAGATTTTGTATTTTTTTAAGAAAAATAGAGCAATAGCAATGGCTGTTGCAAATCTTTTTACTGATATTGCAACCCTCTTCATTCCCAACCCCCACTCTCCTGATAGTGATAAAGGGGTCATAATACAAAATCTGTTGCATACATGATGACCGCATTTATAAGTTGGGCAGAAAATATTTAAACATGTCATTGTAATTAAAAATTTTGAACATCTGACCTCTGACCTATCCCAGGGACCCTGAGAGTGGAAGCCAAGGATTATACCCTTCTTGCAGATAACATCCCTATGACAACCTTACTACAAAGTTTCATGAATTTCCACCCAGCAGTTTAGGAGATGTGGTAATGGACAGATGGAAGGGATCACAATGTCCACTGTTAAAGCATTGGGATAAACAAAATAGGTAAAAGTTATGCATTTTACAGTGCATCTGTCCATTCTTTTCCTTTCAGGTTTAGACAGTTCTCAAAGTATGGCACTTCCCCCTGTTTTGGGGTCAATGCAACCCCTGATATTGAGGGAGATATCAGAGTTGGGGACACAGTTTATGCCATCAGGAGGAACTAGTGAACTGTAAAAGAGATAGCTTTGTACAACCAATATACTGGTACATTGCAAAAGCATGCATTGGTTAATGTTTTATAATATGTGATCACAACTGTAGCTGTAGGTACATTGTACACAAACATTGGTGCTACAAATACAGTCTAACCTTGTTTATCTGATGTCCATAAAACTGACTATAGGTTTAGCTCTTATACAACACCATGATCTGGAACAAGTTAGTGAAATTATTAAAATCATATTCATTTACTCAACCATTAATAGGTTTAATTGGAGATACTTGATTTCATTGTTTTATGTCAGATTACAGAGATTATACTGTCATTGTTTTACATTATTGCAGAGTATTTTTGAATTAGTTAATTGTAGTGAAAGATCAAGATGTCACTCTCCCAAAAATGGCACTCTTGCATGGAAAAAAATTAGAGCATTATATACACTTTGCATCAGAATTTTAAAAAAATAGCCTTGGTTGTAGAAGTAGCCTCAGTATAAAAAGTTTAAGCATTTTCAGATGTGTCTGAATGGTATACTGGGCCATACTTGAGTTCCCACATTTAGAAATTTTACAAACTCCTAAAGGAATGAGAATTTCTCAGACAGAGTATAGCAAGGGTTCCGCAAAAAACACAGTCATGTCTTTTTAAGATATTTTCAGAGTTATATGACTGCACACAAACCGATTCCATGAAATACAGTGTCTTCAAAGTTATTTTCAGAGTTATATAATTGCACAGAATTTGTAAACTAAGGCTTCCACAAAACACATTGTCTCACCTTTTTCAAAGTTATTTTCAGAGAAATGTGCTTCAAAAAAACATTTAGTTGACACCATTGCCACTGTCATAAATGGATGACATCATGTTCACTGAATCTTAAATTTTCTCAGCAAAAGGTGAGACAAAAATATGTCTGATTCAGGTGAACAATTAATTAGACTGTTTCAGCACTTATATGAGGTATTTTGAGGGGAACCTGTATTATGCAGAGGTAAGACTCCTGTTTTGTACCTCTGCATTTCTGTTTTCATATCCATTTAAAAGGTTTGAAGGATGTAGCTCTTCCAGTCACAATAGATATGGAGTAATTAACACTTGAATAAATGAATAAACAATCAAACAAAGGAACAAACATAATAACATACAAATGTACAGGCATGCAAAACACTATCGCCTCTGTCTTTGTTGGAGAAAGAATAGAAAGGAAAGACATCATTAGTTTACAAGAATTGTCAGGAGATAATCGATCTTTCAAGTCAGTTTAATGACTTGATACTTTTTTTGTAATGAATCATAATCTATTCATATTTTTGTGAATCTTTACTTTTGACATGTGCCTATTTTAATTGTTCAGTTCATAAAGGTGCAGAGATTTGTGTACATTATTGGTACCTTTGTACAGTATAATACAGACATTTATATTTGTATGGGCCATTGTTTTAATTTGTCATGGCACCAAAACTTACTAATATGTTACATCTTCCAACTGAATTTGTGAATTGACCTAAATACCTGATAAACAGTTTTGGAAGTTACAAATTTTATTTTTATGAGAGATATTTCTGCAATATATATATATATAGATATATATATATATATATATAGATATATATATATATATATATATATATATATATATATATATATATATAGATATATATATATATATATATAGATATATATATATATATTCAACAGCAATATCAAGCAAGTTTTATTATAATTTTATATCTTATTACAATGAGTTGATTATTACAAATGTTGATTGGCAATGATACAGCAATTATATTCTGGCAGTAGTATCACATGTATTTATGAAATATAAGTAATAAATCTTTGAAATGGTGTGCCTTATTCTTATCAATAGTCTCATTGTGCCCCTACCAAAAATTGCAGGCACAATACTTGATTGCACTTGCCTGTTCTTCTATCCATCCATCCTTGCCTCCCTCCATCCATCTATGTTCTTGCATCTTAGGGTTCATTTTTTGTGCAGTCAACTGCTCCATCAGTTTTCAATGCATTACCTTGAAACTTTTGCACAATTATTGTAGAGAGAATTGAGATGTGCATGATGCAATATACTGGTACTAGCAAAAATTATTTATTTGAGAAAATACTATGTCTTGAACATTGTCATATTTTCGGGTTACTATTCCATGGGTCAGTCCTATGACAAAGATAGTTTGGTTGACTCAAACTGAGCAAACTGATTCAGGTTCAGTTATCATCACCTTGTCAAATAAATTAGACAGTACTGTTAATCTAAACATTGTTCTCCACCAGTTCTGTTATAAGATACCTCCAATGTTAGGGCTCGAGATACATAGCATGATTGTTTTGGTCATTCATATTTTCAGTGTATTTGTAGTAACGGAATATAAACATATAAACACACACACACACACATATATATATATATATATATACATATGCCATATATACTTTTTTCATTATTTTGTTTTCAAACTGATGCTGGAAGACTAAGAAGCATAAGTTTTCACAAGGTAATTAGTTCTTATTCTATATCATTGTAATACTTAAAAACATTTCTTTTTAGATTCTTATTACTTTTCTGTTTTCTTTTTACATTCTTTGACTAGATGTGTATTACAGTGCATAGCACCTAACACTTCCTAGCCTCTTTTTTTCCATGTATATCATAGTAAAGTGTCCTAAATTTTAAATGAATCTGTCAGAGTAATTTAAAATTATTAAATATAATTTACATAGAGTATATTTTGTACAATATCCCCCTTGATAGGCATATTAAAGTCAAACTTACTCTGATACTCTTCTTAACCATTGGCACATTGGTAGGTATCATTAACTATGTTTGTATCACTCTTTGCCTTTAATTTATATATATATATATATATATATATATATATATATATATATATATATATATATATATATATATATATATATATATATACATACGTGTAACTTAGAAAATGTATTAAAATTCACCCGATATCATGTGAGATGCAGGTCTGAAAGTTACAGAAGTACAATAAATTATGTTTACTGACATTATCAAATAAAGATCATGGAATGTTTGTAGAAATTGAAGTTTAAACCGAAATTGGAATGTGTTCAGAGAACAAACATGCCGATGCCAATATGGTAAAATTAAAACAAAAACTAAAGATGTAACGTTAAATTCTTAGGTCAGTTGAGGACTATAATCCATAATTTTCAAGGAAAAAAAGGTGAACAATTTTACTTGACAGAGATCTTGTAAGTCTATAATCACAATAAAATTTTGTGCCGAAGCAAAATTTGTGATGCAAAGATAATCTTCTGTCAAAAATCCATTTCTTAGTCACATTTTCATATAAAATCTCCTTGATGGTAAACACACACCAAAGGACTAGGTTCACTTTACCTTCTTAACGGTCCTAAAACCTGTTAATAAATACATTTTCATCCAAAGTCTTATCTCTATCATAAAATACTACAATACCGATAAGTCTTCAACTTGGTACCTCTAGACGTCATAGGCACGCACTGATGTCATGATGCTAAGTGACGAAATGTTAGTGGAACGCTGAAAAACGCATTTTTAGCCAGAAATATATCCCTTTGGACAATATTTAACACTGAGTGCATGCATTGCCCACCGCGGTATTTTGTCAAGTGGTAGTGAAGGCTAATTATGACATAATGTGAAAGAACTAATTTTGTCCATAAATGCGCTGCATATTAAAATTAACGATAATTGTTCTTTATTTCTCTTCAGAAGACCATCCTGGGATCACATAAACAAGCATACATTTCTAAATTTCTAAAACAAAATTGGGAAAAATATGACTATTTAATGATAATAGGTTAAGAAATATTAATACAATTTGTGTTTTACACTATTTTCATTCATACGGTATCGTGGTGCAGATCTACAAAGTTTATATCAAACTTAAGAGATATATGAAAGTAAAATCTTTGAGTATAAAAACTGTAAACACAACTTCATTTTCTTATTTTAGAGAAAACATAGAGATATTTAAAATACTAAGGCTGCAACCTTTACACAAATTTATTGACATGTCTACCATACAATAACCAAAATGATGCAGTTTAATCAAACCTAATCAAAACTCAGCCTTTCCTCCAATCTGCATGTTCGGCTTACAGCTGACAGCTATATACATGTATATGGAAGTCATTGACTGATCTATATAACTTCGAAAAAAATGTATCTATCCAGTTTTCTATGTTCAAAATTAACACGGCAAACACATTTAACTGCAAGTGAAAGAAAGAAAGAATATTTCGTCTATACAATCGACTGCTGAAACATTCGTATGGCACAAATGACTATGCGAATATATATATATATATATATATATATATATATATATTCACCCTCCAAAGAGAATTGTACAAGTGCTTGTTTTATTTTCTTAAAGTATACCCGTTCTCTTAATAATAAATTGTTTATACATTACAATTATAAGACATTATTGGTTATGTTTCCTGATTCTTCTGATTCTATCTCTAAGTATTCTCTGAGATAAGAAAATAAAATAATCTTGGTCAGGGGTTTTTTTTGTATCCCTCACAGTTCATTTTTCTCGAGCTTGCCTTGGTAGAAGCTTGACTTAATGATCACTTTGGTGTCTGTGTGCATGTCCCGTATCCATCCAATCATCCACACCCTAGATTACAGTTAATGCTAACGTTGTTTACTTTATAATCAAAGTAAAAGTGGGCTCAATAAAATGGGGGCCTCTTGTTTCTTATCTCTATGAGTTTTTTCCATACATTGATGCAGACAAGTTGAGCCAAGAATAATTAGCAATGTTGGTAAGATTCTCGCTTGACCAAGGATTGTTGTGTAATTAAATCTATTAATCACTGATACTACATTTTGCGATAATTAGTATAAGGACCACAATACCTTAATCATTATAAACTCTCTCTCTCTCCTGTACTCAAATGCATGCACACAGACTTCCTATCCTCATGTGTTGAGTTACCTTGTTACAGAACTGGTGGAGAACATTTTTTAGATTAACAGTACTGTGTAATCTATTTGACAATGTGATGATAAAAGAGCATGAATTACCTTGCTCGGTTGGAGTCGATCAAACTACCTTTGTCATAGGACTGAGTATGGTCCCTAGATTTCTATGCTTTGAAATTTGTTACAGTTTTAATAGACTAATGGAGATATACACAGTGCATTTTGAGTTTGGTAAATTAATTTTCTGGAACATGTTTTGAACTTTGTAGTTTTTTCTTACAACTGTCACAGTACTATTTTAAACAGTTCTGTAGATGTATCGTGATTTTATACACTTTACATTTATATCCATATGTACATGTCAAAACATGCAGTGTTGGTCTGGGTTGGAGGCATCTGTGTCCTATTTAAACATTCTTCATTTTATTTTAAAGTTGGAATGTTTATATATGTATGCATGTATACATATAGACATATGGATGTAACAATCTTGCCACAGTTGTTCCTTTGATTAAAGAAGCGAGGGGTTTGGGCATCTGTGTCCTATAGACACATTTCTACTTGCACAATGGCTCAGTGGCAAGGAAAAATACTTGTTAATATCAAACCACAAGAAAATAAAATGGGTTAACTACTGCAATATCCACTTTGGGACAATGTGGTGCAAAGCAAGGCTTCATGACTAGAATGATGGGTAAGTGTTTGGCATGTTTGTAGAGATTTTCAGTCTGAAGAGAATTCATTATTACCGGTATGTTATAATTGCAATCTTGTTCCCTTAGTACTTGTGCCTGAGTTGTAAATGAGGCAAAATTTAAAGCCCAGCAATTTTATTTTCATTCACCAAAGTGAGTATTTTTGCACCATATCTCCGCTTTCAGCTCAAAAATTAAACTTCATTTGTTTCACATTTATCGTACAACAAGTTCTAACATCTTACACCATGTACCTACCAATGGCTCAAATGTCAGAAGAAGATGGTCCAGAGTTGGCATCAATGTTCCACTAAAGATATAGATTATCTTTAATTTTTTGCACCTAACTTTATCTCAAACTTTTTGACAGAGAGAAATTTCAGAGTTATGGTAGGCAGCACCCTTTCTGAAAGCTATCCTCGGGAGATTGGTGTACTTCTTAGCAGTATGTTGTCAGTCACCTATTCAACATACAAATTATCAGCACAGTTAAATGCCTTTATCCAGGAACTGACTGCTGATTATATGTCAAGTACTTTTTGATCCGTTATAGATCAAAGAGTATTCATACTATTGAATGTCCACTATATTTAAGCTTAGAGTTTAGAAATGGGCAGAATAAAATAGGTTCACATTTTTGAAATCTAAAACTTTTTATGCACTTCTGCCAATTGCATGATGATCCAAAGCTCTATCTTGATGGCTGTCTTATTCCTGTGGTGGAGATCAAATTTTGAGGGCTTATTTTTTATTGTAAACTAGGTATCCTTTTGCATATTAGATACGTCAGTGAAAATTGTCAAAAAGCCCTGGATTTAATACCAGTCGTGGCAAACACAGATTGGGGAGCAGATAGGAAGATCTTGCTCCAATTATACAGGTCATTAGTAAGATCTAAACTTGTGTTACGACTAGGGGTTGAATGTAAGAAAAGAAAGAACGACTCAAACAAGCTTTCTCAATTTCTCAAATACAAATTTAATTTCCTAAAATATAAAATATTTTTAAACAAACAAAGTGAAAGAATTAAAAATAACTTACAGTTTAGAATTTCCTTAATTAGTCCCAAATTGTTCGAATTCACTAATCCGGAAGTTATTCCAAAGTATTCCGAATGAGAACACTAGTGTGCTTGTACCAACAATTTTCAGTTCTAAATCCAAATGTTAATTCCAAGTACATTCCAATGGATTTGAATAATAGTACTATTTAGTAATAAGATATTTCACTAAGCTAAAACACAAACAATAAAATAATCGTCCTCTCTCTTTTCTAACCGAAGTAATTGTGTAGAATGAACATGCAGTGATTAAAATCTTATTATATAGCCTCTTACTGTGCAAAAGAGAAAAACCCTTAACTCTGAAACTACGTTCTAAAACAATTTCATCTTCCTGTAAACATCTTTTACTGAACCAATCAGAAACTAGGTCGCGCATGTTACTGCTAAAAGTGCCTTCACACTACAATTATAATACCTTATTCCAAATCAACAAGATGTTGACATGGCATCCAGGTCATGAATCAGCACACACTACTCGCGTGACTCACCATTGTTGTGTTAAGTTGACCGACATAATTATTGATTTTCTTAGACAGAAACGATGACTCGTGTGGCATTCTGGTAACAATGTATACAATAGCGTAGGCTACTGAATTAAAGAATTATTATACAAAATGTCATAACTAAATGAAAACTATATTATAATTTAAAGATGATACATAATTCCGTAACACTTGACTATGGATCTGTTGTGTACCAATCAGCCTGTAAATCTCACCTGCAGATGCTTGATCTGATACACTTTCAGGGACTTAGACTTTGTCCGGGTGCATTTACCATAGAACTTCCCCTTCAGAAATCCTGTGTGTTGAAGGAAACAAACCATCACTTTATCTCAGATGAATGAAATTGGCTCTTTAGTATACTACCAAACTATCTTCTAATCCATCTAACCCTGCATATGATGTAGTGTCTAGGCCCAAATATCAAACCTTGTATGCTCATTAACCAAACTTCATTCCACCTTTTGGCATATGAATTCATTCTCACTTAGAAACAGCAAAAATCAATGTTGGAAATATTACAAAATTATCAACACCTCCCAAATTAACATTGATCTTTGCCAATTCAAAAAGTCCTCAATAAATCCTCTCCTTTTTTAGAATAAACTCAATGAAATCAGAATCTCCTATTGTAGCAATATGTCCCTGTATACAGACTGTTTGAAAGCTGAAGACAAGGTTGGAGCTGCAATAACAACAGTAGTGTCCAAATGGCTATTTCAGGCCATGCTTACGTATCACAACTTCCAACCCTAAACTCCTAGATTCCCCATGACTTTTCCCCACTGGGGATTTTTTTGCACATGCATGCATCTGTGATTGTAGCCTGCATGAGTCCGAGTGGAAGCCTGAATATTGGGTTTAGAGGTTAGGGAACCGTGGTAGGTAAGCGTGGCCTCAGATCGATATAAGCTGGGAACACAAGTGATTCACTATTAGGGAATTGCAGTAAACTATTATATAATTCCATTAGAAACCACACAGTTTCACACATAGAGTATTGTGAAAGAATTCACGTCTGCGGGTAATGTGGGAATTAAATTACCAGACCAATGGTGTATTTGTATCATCAAAGAAAAGATTAAATTGCTATTTAGTTTGAATGTGTCATATAGCAATTCGTTAAAGAGGCCCAAAAGATGCTATATAATTTTTCAAAGACCTGTCCAGATAATCTTGATAAATTAATAGGGTTAGGGATCACGTTGGAACGAGCACAATGAAAACTTGGCGAAGAATATAATAAAATGCTAGAAAAGACATAGTATGATATTGTACAAGAAAACTTCAAATCGCTGGTGTTAATCGAGTCACCAGTCAAAGACAGCATAACGTCCAATGCTGACAATGAAACTTCCAACGAAGACAATGAAGATCGCCACAATCAGAGAAATGCCTTCAGTATATACATGTAATATACCCTGGCATCCATATTCACTGACTTTGAGAAGAAATATGCAAAAATCTACAATGATTTAGAAGAAACGTAGCTGGCCCTATGTGATGATTACCACTGTATGCTCAGCGATGAAGAACCAGACACCATAGCTGACATATATGAGCTAGAGTGTGACAAGTCGTTCACCATTTTGGATACAAATGTACACGAGTTGATGTGATAGTTAGTGACGGAACATATGGGGTAATTTGCCGTAATGTCTTGCTGTATAAATTTTATCCAAGCAGGAACCTCACATATTCGGTTGGGATCAGGAAGATGAGCCTGTTTATTTAGCAGAGCCTGATGTAACATTATACATCACCATCAGTAAAAAGTATTGTACATATAATGGACGTAAAATCATGTACTATCCTCTGGAGTATGCTGTGTTCTATGGGATACCAAAGTAGATAGAGCAGAAAATAATAGAAAGGCGATACCGACAGAAAGAATAAAGCAACCAGGAATTCAATTAGAGACCAAACGTTTGAGGGTATATATAAGAAATTCAGTGGCATTGGGACACAATATATGCAAGGGTTTATGCCTTAGAAAACGTTAACTTTGCAACAGAACATGTCATTACGAATACTGTAAATCACTTTAACTCGCATTACGTGTTGGCCCAAGTGCTCGACCATGCCTTAAATGTGGTATCGGAGTGAAGTCGCGTAATCAGCTTTGCTGACCATGTGGATCTGTAACTGAGTATTATCGCGCGTGGCAGTGAAGACTTGCGAACATGAATGTGGAAAACGATGGCGTCAAGAAAAAAGACAACGATGCTGTCAAGGAAGCGATTGCTGTTTCTGATCCTGATACTACAAAATGATATTATAAAAAAGTTTATTGGTAAATAAGCAATTAGACAATGTTTTCCCTTATATATGGGCATGCCGACTGTGAATCAACTTGAGCAATCCGTGTGAGATCGTGGAATAAGGATACCAAGAGGTACATTAAAGGCAGGTATACTATTAGGACTTCCTCCAGATGAGTCACAGTTGACTGAGGCAACTTCTTGAAACAGCAGCACAGTTATCTATCCAGATTCCTTCATGGGCCAGGTGGGCTGAAATTGCATGTGGGTCACTGATGAAGAAAACTGCCGCTGCCATATCACAGCTACTGAGGCTGCCGCTCAAACTCGACAAGTCCAAGTTCCAGAGATTATGTTGCACAGGCGCTCTCATGATTTACAAGATTATCGGCCAGTTATTCCAATCAAATACGAACCAGGCAAAGACGCTGTGAAGCTTCTCTTGAACATGCGTCTGGATATCATATCAACATTGCAGCACGCAGACACCTCCAGATTAATGGTGAACATTGTTCTTGTTGAAGACTTTATTATGCCTCTTAACCGCATGGAAAACATCACTTTACCAGACACTGATGTGTTCAAAATCTCATGCATATGGTTTTTTACTGATGCATCTGTAATCTTCAACTGTGAAGGCATTGAGGTCATCAATGACGAAATCGACAAAGGTTTTGCAAAGATCATCGAGACGTTGGAAAAATACACCCAAGCAAGTTCAGGATGGACTCTTGCCAGATGCGCAGAAGTTTATCTTCCTATTTCCCCGTACAAACCTTTTCGTGGGTCAATTTATTTTTCAACACCAGTGTGTATTCTACTGCAAGCAGTAATAAACATACAAAACGACGACAACCAGTGTTTTGTATGGGCAGTCTTATCCATGCTACATCTGGCAAATGATCATGCATATCAAAAATAAAAGCAGCAAATTGATGAACTAAAGTTTTATAACATAGAATTCCCTGCACAGGTTACTGACATCAAAAGTTTGAAGAACTCAATCCTGATAACGCTGTTAATGTATGCTTGAGACAGCAGCCTTTATCCAATTCGACTATCTACACACACACACACACACACACACACACACACACACACACACACACAGAGCAAAGGTTTAAATGTATAAAAATATTGCTTTGTTCCGGTAATTTCGTTTTTGTTCCGGTAATTCTCTTTGTTTTGGTTTGTTCCGGTAAATATTTGGACTGGAAGTGAAGCTTCTTGTGTTTGCGATCACTGCCACATCAATGGCGCATACAGAGGAGCCGCACACAGTGCATGCAATATACAGCTGTGAATTCAACCCAGTAAAACAAGAATTCCGGTCGTGCTTCATAACCTGCACGGGTATGATGGTCACCTAATCATGCAAGGAATTGCAACAGCATCGAACACTGCAATAAGCGTTATCCCCAACAACTTGTAAAATACAAGATGTTTTGGCTGGCCCAGCAGCAGTTCATTGACTCACTGCAGTTTCTCAATTCCAGCCTGGATACACTTGTTAACAATCTTGGCGATGACCGCTTTACGATTACTCGTTGATACGCTGGTGCTAAACCTGAAAGGTTCAAGTTGCTTAAGCACAAAGGAATCTATCCCTACAAGTACATGAGTGATTGGGAAAAGTTTTCTGAAACTCAGTTGCCACTGATTGAGGCCTTTTTTTCTTTGTTGTCCCGTGATGATCTTTCACCCAAAGACTACGCGCACGCGAACAATGTCTGGTCTGCATTTGCACAGGGATGTGTTGCTGCTCGCGGATGTCTTTGAGACTTTTCGTGATACCGCCATGCGCATGTACAAGCTCGACCCCACGCACTACTTCTCATTGACGGGAATGGCCGGGATGCACTGTTGTCGAAAACCAATATCGAGTTGGAACTGCTCACTGACATTGACCAACATTTGTTCATCGAACATGGTATCCGTGGTGGAATTTCCATGGTAAGTCACTGTCTCGCTCGTGTGAACAACGCACGCGTGGATGGATTCGACCCTGCACTCCTGAAAAGTTACATCATGTATCTTTACTCAAAAAAACCTGTATGAATGGCGATGATGCAGCCAATGCCCATACATGAGTTTCAGTGGATCAATCCCGCGGATGTAAACTTCCACAAACACATACGCGAGTACGAAGCAACAGCGACCATAGATACTTCTGCGAAGTGGACGAGCTTCACTACACAAACAATGATTTTCCACTAGCCAAAGAAGCGATGTTGATTCAACGCAGTGGTTGTCACTGTACCAGTGTGGGCTCATGAAAGAGATGCAAACTTTCTACCGGGGAAAGTTTGTTTAATGCACCAAGCTGTTTCCGAAGGTGAACTGTGTCGTTCACATACGAAACCTACAGTTGTATCTGCGGTTGGATTGCGCGTGTCATGAATCCATCGGGTGCTGCGATTTCACCAACTCGCGTGGATGGCCCCTTACATTCAGATGAATATGGATCTGCAAACAGCTGCCATGAACGAATTTGAAAAGGATTTCAAGCTGATGAACAATGGCATGTTTAGAAAAACCATGGAAAATCTGCGAAAACGAATTCGTGCCGGCCTTTTCCGTGACAGTGATGAACGGAAACTTCACAGGTTGATTGCCGACCCAGCATTCGAGTCACACAAAATATTCAAACGTGGATTCGTTCCCGTGCACAGCAAAATATCCAATCTGAAGTTTACGAAATCCATTTTGGTACGGTGACAAATTTAAGATGCTGTACACGGATACCGACTCATTTTTGATGCACATTACCACCAATGACGTCTACACAGACATGGACACGACATTGCTCGCTTGCGAGTTTGACACCAGCGAGTACTTGAAGGATCATCCGCTGTTCAGCAGCGTCAACAAGAAAGTCGTTGGGAAATTCAAGGACGAGTGTGCCGGCAATCCCATTGAGGAATACATGGGACTGCGACCCAAAATGTACTCGATCGTGGTCGGACCGCGAGCGGTAAAAACATCAAGTAGGCAAAATGAGTTCCCCAGGCAGAGGCTGCGAAAGAGCTCAAGCATAACATGTATGTGGAGTGTATTTGGCAACGACCTGAATTTGCACATGCGGCATATCTTATTCAGTCGAAGAAACATCGCCTGGGTGTATACCATTGCACCAAGGTAAGTTTGTCTCTGCTAGATACTAAGCGATGGAATTTCCCTGATAAAATCACTACTTACGCATACGGGCAAGAGCAGATCCCAAAATAAATCTTGGCGGTAATTGTGTATTCGCAGGAACGACAAGTAATTCCTCTCGCACAAAAGCCCAACTCAGAGGCTCCACCACTCGCGGCTGTGACTTTATTATCAGGGCGTTGGTTGCCCTGGAGTGTCGATTCAGTCTGAGATCGTAAACATATCGACTTACCGTACCGGGTAAGTAGCACAATGTTGTCTGCCTTCAAACTCCCCCGGGGCATACAGATACCGAACCAAATTGTTTCTGACTGAGTCTAGTGTGGGTGGCTGCGGCGGCCAAGGCACTTTGTGTGCGACAGTCTTTTGCCGAATTGTGTCAGCGTCAGTGGGTCTCAACCCGACCGTATGTGTAATTTCATTATTCAACGCTGCTATGACTGACCGAAGCCGTGTCACCCTCTTGCGAGACCGATCATGAATAAAAATTCCTGCACATAGTGGTGCCCAAATAATCATTCCGCAAGTGTACGGCTGAATCATTCCACAAGGGCTTTATTGCAATGAATGTTGACATGTCCACGACGAACCCGCACATGATGTTTTGCCAGCAACGCAGCATCGGCTCCGTAAAATTCTTTGCCTGGATCCACCTGCAGAAGCCTCGGCCATGTTAGTGGTTAATGTGCGCAGATACGTTTGAACGATTCTGCGACACTTGTTGAATCATTGGACTTTAACGGCTTAGTGTCCTTGTATCTGCTGGCAACATCTATGATGGTTAGTGCATATTTGTATGTGCGTATACGTACCTGATCTTGTGGGAGAAACAAGATGTCAGCCTGGTGAACTTCATTAGGGGTTGGAACATCAAACCATCTAGGGGAAATATTCCTTGGCGTGGGTAAATAGATCTGTCACAGTGCTTGTTTGGCCAGCGATGCTCTGGCGACATTCAAGGTAACTTTTGCCGCGCTCGCAAATCTTTCAACGGCTGCTTCGCCCTTCGGATAACTGCAGGGACTGTAGTATATGGTGGCCAGTTTTTTGTCCATGTTTATTATATCAATGTGCTTTATCTCCAGTGAGTGGACTATGTCCACTGAGTACAAGCTTGGCCTTCATGTCTCCTTTAACAATCCAGCTGGCAAATCTTTGTCTGCTAGCTGGTCCCACAATTGCATTCAAGTCATGAATGAGATCCATGCCGGGTATCGTTTGATGTTTTATACGTGGATCATGTCGGTAACGTGCAGCATCGAGGCGATTTACATATTCTTCTCCGGGCTTTGGTCAGTTATTAGAATTCAGTCCTATATCTAGTCATGTTCCAGTCCTGCAATAATTGTATCTGGTTCCCAGAGGGGTTCAAATATGTTTTTCACCAGGATATTTACTCCATGGTAGCTTCATTAACGGAGCAGCGATATCACCGCCGAATTTGTTTTAGACCTAAAAGGTTTCATTAATGTAAATTTCTTTGCTCCACATCGGGAGCAAGTTCCAGCGATTCCAGCTTTTGCCATTATGCGTTAGAGCCCGAGTTCGATTTGTTGTATGTGTTTTCATGTGGCATCGCACACAGTATGAAGGCATGGATAATAAGTTATACAACAACTGACATTCAACATGACATTGCAAAAGAGAAACACTGAAGATATGAAAAGCTCCACTTTGAGAAAAATCAATATTTTTCCGTCATTGACTTCTCTGTGTTGGTAAAACCTCGACCATCCAAGCACAGCGATGCGTTTCCGAAATCTGTTCGCGCGCTGATTATTGGCTTGGCCGGATCCAGGAAAACCCAACTGTTGCTAAATCTCCCAACTGTTGATAAATCTGATAATGCGATGGTTAACGTGGGATCAGCTGTACGTGATTGCTCCATCCGCGGACGATCAGCCGTTTTGTGATGTACTCAAGGATCTCACGGAAGCGCCTGCAACGTCGAAGACGTCTTTGTCGTTTACCAGTACTTTCTTTTCCACAATTGACGAAGCCCATGCCATTGACGACCATGACCCGATAAATAATAATCTTGTCGTGTACAACGATGTGATGCTTGACCGGTAAGACAACCCCGCGAGAATATTTTCGCAGCCAGCACAAAAACACAGACGTGGTCTGTGTGATCCAACGATACGCACACGCGCCTAAAGTGATCAGGGACAACTGTTGATGATATTTCGTGGGGTTGACGCACATGGCCTCACAAACATTTATTTGATCTGGTGTGCCACCTACGCTTCGTGGGACGAGCGTCAGAATATTTTTGCGGAGGCCACCTGGGACTCGTATGGTTTCCTCACGATCGACTTGAGTGGTGGGCCGCACAAGTATCGCGCGGGTTTGAATGCTAACGTGTGAAGCAATTTAACGACCATGATAAACATGTACAATGACGAAACTTGCCAGAGATGCCATAGCAGAGTATGCTGACCGACGACGCAAAGCTGCCCGCGGACACATGGAACTGATTTGCAATGTTAAACGCTTGCACCACTAATCAAATCTGCGCGCAAAACCGCAGAACAAGTGGCAAAGTTAGTCAAACGTGCCAAGGATATCAAGAAAGCCACGTGAGAGACCGTGGAGACTATCAGAGGATCGCCAGAGGCGATTACGAGAATCCAAGAAGGCATCGAGGACATTGGAGCGGAAGTTGGTGTGGTCGAAAAAGTCACCCATGTACTCGACGAAGACGTTAGAGAGGCACTTCAAATATTTCATGACTACCATCCGAGTATAAGTGCGAGATGAAAACAAAGCCTCAGTTATTTCATGAAAAAGGTCACCAGTGGATTCTTCAAAATCCCGTGAATGCCGCTATTAACAGACCCGTCAACTGGGACATCTTGTTTTAGAAGCTACCATCGAGGACAAGTGATTCAGATACGAACAAAGTATGGACCAGTATTCTGGAATAAAACAAGCTGGCAGTAAAGCGTAGGTCTTTTCGCAAGCATGCTTAGGAAATATGTAGCCAAAAACGTTGAAGGAGTCTTGGAATTATGACCAAAATTTACAGAATGACTCACGAAACAAAGAATGAGTAAAATTTACAGGCGCAAGCACGTTCATCTAATCAAGACAATCATACGAACCACAACCCGGACCCTCATACGAACCCAAACTCGAACCTGAACCCAAACCTCGGTGCAAACATAAACTTCCATGGGTAGAACTTTCCCCAGCTCAACAAACTGTTCTCATGCGAGGAAAAAGAAGCGATAGAGGCGAAAACAAAAATCAGACCTAAACTCTCTATCAAACCTATTTTCCATCTCTAAAACATATTTTCAGGCAACAAAAGCCCCAAGCAAACACGCAGAAGACGTTTGTACAAACGAATCTCCATTCGAATGTCCAACTGAACCCGAATTCCCACGTTCACCTGAACCCATGTTGGAAAAAGAATGTCCCAGGCCACGAGAAGAACTTGGAACTCGCAGTCAGCAACCACCTGTTGGAAAAGGCCTTGGTGGATTGATTTCCCACATGTGCGACCCGCAACAAGTCTACGAACTTATGGACAGGTTGGAAATGCTCGTGGGGTCAGTTCGCGCTGGCAATAGCGCTCCAGAAATCATCGATGAGGCCACATCGATTTGTCAGCGGTTGATTACCGGCGACATCATTGACTCGAAGACATTTCGCGCGTTAATAAACGAAGACATCAATGATGTATATAACACCGATGATGAGTGTTGAGGAGACGCTTCACGATGATACACATATTCCTGTTATTATCACAGCATATTATACAAATGGTTTTTTGGTCACAGGAGCGCCAAAGATTCTAAACAAATTGCAATGCGAGTTGTTGATAGCATCAAAACCACCGCTGTGGATCCGTTGACAAATCTGGGATAGCAGGCGTTTCAATCGTTAAGAGATCGACTACGGCAATTGGCGGTCAATAAAATCAACAATGAAGTTGCCCAACGACATCTGGCTGAGTTGGCACTAGAGGTCTTCGGTTGTGACCTTGCCATTGACCAATTTTTATTTACTCGCGATGACAAAATCAGGCAAGCATTTCCGATGTGTCTTTATGCGGGATGAACTTGTGTCAGTAGTCTCCGCATGTGGGAAACTGGAATCGTTAACTTGGATTCGACTACAGGACCTGGAACTCATTTTGACCTGTACGGGCTTGCACCGCCGCGTGAAGTCGTTGATTATTTACACATACGTCCCCGAGGTGCCAGCGCTGGATGACTACCATTATTTTATTCAACACTGCCGTTGCAAACCCGAACAGACGGCCCAATATGTGGACATCTTGTTGTTAAAGCGCTGCATGCACTTGTGGAAAGCAAAGCTTCTTCACCAACATCGCACGAGCTTGATGATTTTCCCTTCTCACTTAGAAGCTACACTTGAAACATATAAGAAATGCCTGTTGACATTTACGGACGCTAGATCGCAGCAACCCAACATGGTGCCGATGTAGATTTAACCAGGTTTGCAAGCAAAGTCGATTTAGTCGAGTTGAGGAACCGGGTTGTTGTTGGCGTCTACCCAAACGAGCTTGTGATTTTTTAAGATTGAACTGGAAAACTGCAAACATCCAACATGGACATCAACAATGCTGTTTTTAAGCCACAAGGAGCCACCGCGAAAAACCTGGCCGAAATCACTGAGAATGGGGGAATCAGAGACTCTGGCTTGTCGGTTGCTTTTATAAAAATATATGCTGACGATGCTGATGCTGCAATGAAACAATACGTGGATGCGAAGGTGCACTCACCAATACGTGTAGTAACTTCATGGGGATATATCAAAGGAATATCAACCAGCGAAAGAGATGAAAAAACTGATGTCTTAACAAATAGTTGACTTATTTTTAGTGTTATGGACGGGATTACTTTGATAGACCTGAACCTCACATCTTAAAGGTGCACGAGTCTGGATCGCACTTGTTCATCTTATGCTGATATAGTGCCGAGTGGGGTACAATGACAATATTGGTAAATGATCATCTGCGTCTTGTTACATCACTAAAACGTGCCGTTAAAGGCACACAGTTTCACGAATTTGTCACATATGCAGTACCAAAATCATTGGTCACCGGAGATGAAATTCAGTTCGAAGGACTAAAGGTCTATCCGGACTGGCACTTAACCATCTTTGGCGTTTGTATTTAAGATTTATTATCACATATTTGATGGATTCCAAACAACCACGCGAGGACGATGTTGCGGAATTTGCAGATTAGTCAGTGGATCAGCTAACAGAGGATGCCAACATCGATGGTGATCTTGTTCCACATGTTTGTGAATATCTGTATCAGAATGGTGTTACCAGACCCACGTATACTATTAAATATAATCTACTTGAGGGCCAAATAGAAATCCACTGTTGGGACCACCCTGGTGTACCAATATCAAATCGACGGAATTATGGCATAAGCACACGAAAACGCGTGGTCGCTGGAAGTTGAAAAATCAAATGTGAAAACTCCAAGGATTGTTTATTTAATGATGAAGTGGAATTTACCGACAAAGACACTGCGATGAAATTCCTTCTCAATTATATTGAGCCAGCAATAACTTGACCGGCGAAAAAAAAATCCAGACTTAAGCCCCACTCTCTTGGACTCTGGGGCATCACAAGTGGAAATATCGGCTGAGGGCTGGGATCACCTGCTATTAAAAATGTTAGAGACCTTCGAGCTAAAAGCTCTTACTTTCTTGATGATCTCCTGACATGCTGATCTCTTTTAGGTGGACTCCTTCAATCTGTTGAAGAAAGAATCATTGTCTCATTTGTCATTTCAGCGTTTGTTGGAGGCTGTAACGATGACGTCACGTCATGCGCTTTCCATGTCGATGGCGCTATCTGCAGAGCTTCTTCAAATACGCAGGGATGCCGCCTTGGAGATGTCGAATGTCTTGCTGGACCGCAGTAAGCACTTATTAAAGTCTGCACCTCTTGATGTGGATATGTTCTTCGGAGGCCTCGTCGCACGAAGCAGCTATGAGCCCTTCGAAACAGGCTAAGAAGAGCGCACACCCTGCCCGCCCTATGGGACCTTCTCCCAAGTTCTAAAAGCAGGCGCAGCCTCAACAGTCTCACAAGCATCCTCAGTTCAAAACTCTCTCTCTCCCGTCTTTCACTAGACAATACCGTCGGAAAGGACAAAGGAGAAAGTCTTTAGACTCTTCCCCCTTCCACAAGGAGAGAGGGGGTGGGCCCTAGGGTGTGCGTGCTCTCCTGCAGTGTCTTCCTCTTTCCAGGGTTAGGAGGAGATCGTCTAATTCTTTTTTCAGGGTTTAGTCGGACATCACGGATGATGTGTGGGTAAATTCCACGTTAAAGGATGGCTACCGGCTTTGTTTCCGGGAACGTCCTACCTCTCACGTACCCGCATCTTCTTTCACCACTCCAAACTGGTTCAATTAAAGGAAGAGCTACACACTCTTCCGCGGAAAAGCGCAGTCGAAAGGGTGGAAAACTACCAGACTCCAGCTTTCTATTCCTGGATCTTTCTGGTGTCGAAAAAAGGCGGAAAGTTTTGTTTCTTAATCGATCTTTCCGCCTTAAACATATTTCTCCGGGAAGAACACTACAAGATGGAGACTACCGCCTCGGTGAGGCACGCCATAATGCCCTGCGACTCAGCGGTCTCCATCGATATTCACGATGCGTACCTTCACATCCCCGTCTTCCCTCCACACAAGAAATGCCTCCAGTTTGTCTCGATCAGGAGATATTTAAATTTGAGCTCTTCTGTTCAGCCTTGCCTTCGCCCCAGAACTTTTACCATGGTGATGGGGATAGTTGCAGTCTACCTGAAGTCGTTTGGGATCCCCATCCTCCAGTATTTAGACGACTGGTTCATGCACACCGTCTTCAGAGCTTCTCCTCTGAAGGATCTGTCTCTCTGTTGGTCGACGGTGATCCGTCTCAGTCGTACCCCAAACCTAGAGAAGTGGGATCTTCGAATATGTGGGAATGAATTTCCGCACCAGCCTAGGGAGAGTTTGTGTTCCTCCAAACAGGATCAACCAAATCATGTCCATCATAACGGTTCTTCTGACCAATACCTCGTTATCGGATCGATTTTACCTATCTGTCCTGGAGACTCTAGACTTGGCTGCGGAATTGATTTCCCTAGGGAGACTTTACTTGCGCCATCTCCAGTTCCTGCTTCTAGCAAACTGGAGACTGCACAAAGACCCTTTATCAGCTGGGATCCCCCTTTGATTCAATTTTCACTACCACCTGCGTTGGTTGCTAAATCGGGACCAGTTTCTGACCGGAGTCCCAATTCACACCCACGAACCCCGCTCTTTTCTGTACACCGCCGCATCAGATTTGGGTTGTTGCGCTCACCCGTGGCCAGAGTGTGCAGTTCTTCAGCGATTTTGGTCCCGGGAAGAAGCGACCCTTCACATAAACAACTTGTAAATGCGGGCAGTGTTTCTAGCCTTACAGGGGTGTGTCAACCTCCTCAGGCGTCATTGCATTATTGTTGCCTCAGACAACACGTCAGTGGTAGTGTACCTCTGACGTAAGAGAGGTACAAAGGCTCCTTCTCTTTGCTTGGAAGTCTAGGACCTGCTCTGATGTGCAGACTCAGAGATCACACTTCGAGTCCGACATATTCCGGGGAAAAGGAATATCCTTACAGACAGTCTGTCCAGAGGGGGTCGGGCGGTCCTCACAGAGTGGTCTCTACGCCAGTCGGTAGCAGAGTCACTTTTCCAACAGTGGGGGAGACTCTTTGTGGATTTGTTCGCTACGAGACTGAAGAACAAGCTCCCCTTTTATGTCTCTCCAGTACGAGATCAGAGGACATGGGCAGTGGATGCTTTCAATCTAAAGTGGGATCGCCTGTATGCGTACGCCTTCCAACCTTAAAAATAATTCTGCAGGTGCTCCAACAAGTCATGATCTCCACTGCTCGGCTTATCCATATAGCCCACCTGTGGCTCCAGTGGTTGTGGTTTAACGACGTACTCGACCTGTTGGTAGACGAGCCCAGAAGATTACGTGGGAGGGGGGACCTGTTGTCACAGTACAGGGGGGTCTCTCCTCCACAATAACCAACAGATTCTACACCATCAAGTTTGGCTCAGCTCATGCGAGCAATCCGCCAGGACCAATTTTCGAGTAAGGTTGCCAAATGAATCGTCTAGTCGCGGAGGCAATCTGCTTCCAGTGTTTACGATGCAAAGTGGAGATCTGTGATTAGTGCAGTAGTAAACGCGTTGATCTTAGCTGTCCCCCTTTCAGCGCAGTTGCAGATGTTCTTCTCTTCCATTTCGAAGAAAGAGAATGTTGGGTGTCCACTATTAGGGGGTATCGGTCAGCCCTTTCTAACGCTCCTAAGTCTTCAATGGGTACTGCAATTGGGTCAGACCTTCATCTTTCCGATCTCATCAGGTATCTTGAGCTTCTGAGACCGGTATCTCGCTCAATAGATGGAATCTTTCATGTGTTCTTTGGGCGTTGTCAAAATCCCCTTATGAATCTTTCAGTGAAGCTTCCTTCGAAAACCTTACCCTTAAGACTGTTTTCCCGCTGTCCTTAGTGTCATGGAGGAGAAGGAACGAGCATCATGCCTTGTCCGTGGAAAAGGGTTGTTGGCGGCTCAACGGTAATTATGATTCGGTTTCTCCTCGCCAGCCTGGGTTTCTGGCTAAGAATCATTTACCTTCATTAGATCCAGTTCCTATTGAGATCCACAGTCTCGGTCGTATATGTGCTGATGATGATCAAGACAGACTCCTTTGCCCAGTTAGGGTCTTGAAGATTTATTTGGCTTCATATCTAAAGGGAGAAGTTAGGGTCGGAAGCGTCTCTTTAATTCATATTAAAGGTTCCTCTGATATTTCTGCGACCACTATTTCCACGTGGAATGGCCTCACTATCAACAGAGCTTATCTGACCTTCGACGAGAAGGACTTTTATTTCAAGAGATTTAAAGCCCATGAAGTAAGGGCTATTGCTGTATCTTCGGGCTATTTGAATCACTCCTCTTTGGATGATGTTATAAGAGCCGCCTTCTTCTCCTTTTACCTTCGATCTCTGGTGCATCAGAGCGAAGATATTTTTTTTCGTTGGGCCCTATAGTGACGGGACAACACGTGGCTCAACCTTCTGGGAGCTTACAGTTGTGAACACTCCTACCGTAAGGGTTAGTACAAAAATTTTCTATACCAGATTTGGTGAGGCCATCAGCCTTTCTCCTAACTGGTAAATTCAGCAATGCAATAGTAGCAGTTTGGTTTGGTTTGGTTTTGTCGGATTTAACGCCATTTTTCAGCACATAATTCAGCAATGCAATAGTAGCAGTTTGGTTTGGTTTGGTTTTGTAGGATTTAACGCCATTTTTCAGCACATAATTGCTATACATGGGCCGCCAGTATATTTGGCGGAGGATGAACCTATGAAGAACCACCGACCCGCGGGAAGCTACTGGCATGCTTTCTCACCTAACCACTTTGGTCGAGCCGAGACTCGAACCAACGCGGACAGAGGTGAGATGATCTGTAAAGGCATGTGCCTTAGACCCCTCGACCACCCGGGGCCCCGCAGTAGTAGCAAGCATTGTATTGCTGCTATTGAAATGTAGTTGCTGGCTGAGTAAAACTAATTTTAATTATGTACCATTTACCTGTTACTATTTCAAAGATTCCCTCCTTCCACCTCTTGCTGATGTACTGTACTCTAGTTCCAAGTCAAAAGAGGATGGTATTCCGTATGTTGGCTGTGACTAAGGAGTCGGATTGGGATCATGTTCTTTACAATTCTGGCCCTTTAGGATCAACTAGAGGAGGGACTAATTAGCTTATACTGAGGACTTGAATCGCGGAAAAGGAAAGCAGTGCAATAGTAGCAAGTGAATACTACATAATTAAAATTAGTTTTACCTCCACCCCCGCCTAAAAAACAATAAATTGTATCTGGCCAAAATTACTGGAAGATATAGTAGTACCTGTCTGACTCCAGAGAAAAAATAATTCTTCGGGTAGACTGTGAACTCTTACATTATTTCATTCAAAGTTTAGATTTTAGATAATAAATTATTGTAGTTTTTAATTGAAAAAAATGGGGGGGGGGGACTAATTTGTTGGTGGTCTATGTTTTGGGGTTTGTTTTGTGTTGGGGGTTGGTTAGTTGTCTGTTGTTGTTTTTTAATTTGGAGAATTAATTGGTTGGTAGTTATTTTTATTTTTATTTTGAGGATAGGGGGATGTTGGTGGGTTACGTTTTTTTTTTTTAAATTTATCTTAGGGTGTTGATGGTTGATGTTTGAAAGCATTAAAAAGGATGGCATAGTGTTACTTTACAAATATTTTCCATCGCGTGTGGTTGTGTGGGGGTTTCATGCTGCTATTTTAAAAATGAAAAAAATTATAAAAAAATAAAAATAAAAAACAATAGGTGGTTGGGTGGCGTAGGACTCATCAGTATATAACTACTATAATTTTTTTTTTTTTCAAAAAGATCAACTATTTTAAATTTAATAAATGGTCCAGAAGCCTATGTAACCATCTACGCACATTTGTGAATTTTTAATTTTTTTTTTTTTTTTTTACATATATGTATAATTCATTTATTAAAAATGTTTGGAAAACTATTTTTTACATGTAAGAAAAAATCCTATATGTGAAATAGAGTTGAAATACTTTATTTGGTAAACAGTTTTTCGTACATGTGTGGAAACAAAGAATAAATGTTCAAACGGTTTTCTGTCACGCACGATGCAAGGCGCACGACACTAGACGGACGACGCATGCCGTACGCAAGACGATACCTTGAGTTCACCTGGGCCCTGTGATGGCAAGGTTAGATAAATAATAATAATAATAATAATAATAACAATAATAATAATACAGTGGTACAGTTAAAACGTTACCGAATATGGAGGTCTATGTATGTCCATCCATTTTGCTATATATCGGGTTTGACGAAGTTATCAAAAAGACAAGAAAGAGACTATGCACCAAGGGGGAAAAAATGCCTAGATCACCAGTAATAACCTAAATCCTTAAAGTCAGCTGTTTTAGTGAGGTTCATAAAACGTTATCGCCAAGATCACATATTGGGATATCGTTAACAAAGATACACGAATATATTTGTCAATTACCTTTTATGCCATACGGTATTTGTAAAAATCACATCAGAGAAAGTCGATTAATTCGGACCAGGGGGAGGCCCCTGTGTTAGAGGGTTCAAAGTATGCCATGTTAACGTTGAAAAATGCAGGAGCTTCCGAGGGCTACGCCCCCTGGGCCCCCACTAGGGGTTCCATCCCACAAACCGTCTTGCCAACTATTTTACGCCCTCCCTCCCCCCTACCCATACCAATCTTTCTAGATCCGCCACTCCGAACGCAATACTCAAAATTTTGTCCAGTTACGAACAAACGTATTATATGATACAACAAATCAACGATGCGTATACAATTTATAACTTTTTGAAGGATGTACCAGCTTTTCACTAAAAGTAGTTTTAACATAACGTCATAAGACCCTGGTGTGTGTGTGTGTGTGTGTGTGTGAGAGAGAGAGAGAGAGAGAGAGAGAGAGAGAGAGAGAGAGAGAGAGAGAGAGAGAGAGAGAGAGAGAGAGAGGTCATACAAATATTCAGTGTGACTTTTTATGTAAGAAACGCTTTTGCATCGTAATTAATAATGTGATTTCAGAGTCAAACACTTTGTCGTACATAATATTGTATGAACACTATTTGCAGAGAGTATATCAAACGATCTCTCTCCGGCATATGTATTTACGCACATATCTACACGAACAATTAAAATTTCGACTAGAGTGTTTAAAAAAGTCATCTCTTGACTTGAAATTTAAAAATTTAGCATTTTGCCCATTTATTAATTTTGTTTTCTTCTTAAGGAATACAATTAGTACCTGGTATATGAAACCAGTTACCGAGTTTATGATATAGCCACATCAGAGTCATTACACCTTAATGAGAATTATGCCCAACAGATGGCGGTAATAAACAGTTGTGACTGGTTTATTATGGAAATAATCATGTGATCAACTTGTCAGAGAACCAGCCAGACGGCGTGGGCAGACATCTTTGCAATCCGAACAAAGGTGATTTTGACATTTTAAAAATTGCAGCGAGCTTTGATGTATTTCAGGAAGAAAATTTGCACACTTCGCATGATGTTGTAGTTTGAAGAAAAAACTATTAATAATCAGCATTTAATCGGACAGCAATGATTTTCGATGCGTCCGGTTCCAAGCGTTATTGTTGAATGAAGGGGGGGGGGGTGATCTAGAGACACAATGCCGCTTTAAAAACATAGCCATGAAATATAAATTTTTTCAAATTTGTCCTTTGTCAGTTCATGCCATTTCTGGTGTATTGTCATATACTGGATAACAATGTAAGACGTCTACCCTGATATGCACGATGGGAGAGGGACGAGTGTTGATGTCTTGCTGCCAGAACGGTCGGTGCTGCATATAGCAACAGGGGATGATTTTTTTCAGAATTCTAGAATATACAAAAATGGAATGTTTTCTGCATAATTAGAGTGTGCAGATTTCAAAACTGAACCCATCTTTATGATATCTTTTAAAATAAATTCACAGGAAGCATTCAAACACATGTACCGTCCACCATTTTTAATATTGGTCTTTGGCACTTTTAGCAAATTCTTGACCTCATGTTATTTCAAGCTGAAATTTGCATATTTCTTACATATGTTTATATAGAAATGTTTTGTGAACATTCAGCTTTAAGAATAAACTGACTTTTTCTATGTTCCAGGTAATTCAGAAGCCCCCCTGTGCCTTTTTATCAAGCACACCCCTAACATTTTTGCATGAAGTACTATATTTTAGAGTCATACACAAGTTGAAATTATGTTGCTCTTAAAATGGAATGTTTTTTGCATAATTTGAGAGTGTATAATTCAAAAATGAACCCATCTTTATGATATCTTTTCAAATAAATTCACAGGAAGCATTCAAACACATGAGCCATCCACCATAATGTTAATATTGGTCTTTGGTCACTTTTGGCAAATTCTTGACATCATGTTATTTCATGCTGAAAGTTGTATATTTCTTACATATGGTTATATATAAATGTGTTGTGAACATTCAGCTTCAAGAATAAATTCACTTTTTCTATGTTCCATGTACTTTTGACGCCATTCTGTTCCTTTTTATAATGCGCCCCAACTAACATTTTTGCATGAAATACCATAATCATGAGTCATACACAAGTTTAAATTGTTTGTAACTCCTAAAAGCAATAGTGCAAATGCATTACAGTGTTCTTGTACATATATACATTGATCTGAAAACACAATTTATTTAATTTATTAAATAACAATTGCCATTTTAGAATTTAGTTATGATAATATATTTTTGGTCAGTTTTCATATCTATAAAATAAAATCGATGACAAAAAAAACCAAAAATAACTTACTTTGAATACTTCCACAATTCTATTTCTGGCATTGAGTTGGTTGTCAAGAAATAGTGATGATTATGTTTTTATTTAAATAGAGAAATGCTACAGATCGATTTTCTGTTCTTTATGATGACAATATTCATATTGATATTCACAAAAAATGTCATGAAATGAATTTTTCATTCTTCAAAATTCTGAAAAATAGTTGAACTTTTACCTCTTTTTTGCCCCTATTAAACATTAACATTTTAATTTGAATACCATTGTCTCGTACCTAGAGCAGATGACCTGAAATTGATAATATCTTAGTGATCACAATCACATACATATTATCAATATCATTATCAGTATCACCCGTCGAGTCTCTAACCTCGAAAATACATTACACAACAAAAGTTGTACCAAATTTGTGCAATAAATTTGGTATAATGAATGACAATACATTGGTATCATCCGATTCCTTGGTATAAACGTTTGCCCTTTCATAAAATCAAGCTTTCGTGTGTTTTTGAACTCAGTTTATGTCGTATTGATGTCATTGTTTACATTTTGTACGTACCCATGTACCGGGAAGAGTTACCGTTCTTGTTAACATGGGTGACGTTTAAAAAGGACGTAATTAGTGGGTTTTCCGCAAATATTTGCTCACATTTTACCATTATTCTCGTAAAAAGAACTCCAAAGTATTTAAAAAGTAGGCGTAGGTGAGCGTATATGTTCGTTTATTCAGTTTTTCTGCGTTTTGAAAAATTCGGTTTTCGTTTATTTTCGGCGAATATGTTGTAGAAAAGGCCCAATGTCATATACGCTAAATATAGACATTTGAACTTTCAACCATGAATACATTCGGATATAATAATGTCGGCTTTTTACATACGAAAGCGGAGAAAGTACCAGGTGTAATGAGGTTGACATTTTGAGAAAATGTTAATCTTGATCGCCAGTGCCCTCTAGCGGCGGCGCCTGTTGCTACTGCATAGCTTGTTCCGAGGTCAGTCTACTCCGGAAATAGAGGACTTGTGTTAAAGAATATCTAACATAGTTGGCCGCCCATATTGACACTGTTGCACGGATACTATCGATTACGGGACAACTCGGCCCATAGTAGAGTCGGACCACTAACGTTCTCGGCCCATAACGAACTAGGCCTACCCAAATCGGCCCATAACGTACTCGGTCCACGATTTATATAATATATAAATAGTAATGTTGATGTAATGTTTTTTTTTCAAAAGTTGTTTCATTTGTCTTTTAATCATTGTATGTTTCTTTTTGTTTAGTGCATATGTGTATGATTTGTAGCAAATATTCGTTATGATAGACCTGACGTCCTCTTTTCTTGACCCAGTTTATTACCTGTAAAAGTCCATAGCAAGGAACAATTTTCATCTAGAAGTTTTTGATGACGTTTAAGGTGCAGATCATTCAACAATCGGGATTTAATTGATTTTGGTTAAGATATAAGAGTATTAAATGGTACAACAACAAGTAATATTCATTATATTCTGAGTAAAAGCGCCTACATGACCACGTTGACATACACTTTAATTAACTTAAAGAGTAAACAGTTGTCAAGAAAGTTCAAAACATGTGATATTTTTACCGTACACTGTAAATTTTGTATCAACAGTAAATATTTTCAAGTATTCTAAATTTAAAACGTTTCTGTCCTTGCACGGGCGCTATGTTAATTGAGGTAAATAGATATTAAAAAAAAAAAAAGATAAGCACAGAGACAAAGCAAATATATCTAATTCTTATGTGTTTATTTTTTATTTTTTTTAGTATAACATTATTTATCTTTGTCCTTTCTTATTCCTTCTGTCAATAATAACCGTAATTAAATATTTTATTTATATAAATTTTGAACAAATGAGACATTCGAATTACAATTGAGAGAGTTCTTTTTGCAATCTTTAGTAATTATGGGCCAACTCAGTAATGGAAGTATGTTATGGGGAGATTGCTGAATAAAATTTGTATGGGCCGAGATATCCAGTCACCTAATTGCTGTAGTCGTACTGTGCTTACACTGGTCTGTTGCATTTTTTCCTTATTGAAGTATATCCAGGCACAATCAAGTGGTTAAGTTTTTCAAACTCTGTTGGATGCTATTTCAGTTTGTTGTAGAGTGAAGGTAGCCAACGGATGCCAAAGTAAGATATGGGTTCATTTTCTTGAATGAAACGAATATTGCTATAGTCTGGACCCATTCATTATGAATCGTGCAGCACCTCCAGTCTTCGAAAGTATTAACCTGGCACAGTTACAATCTTGCTGTGGATTATTTAATCCTTTTATACCTTACAAATTTCAAACCAAACATAGTTCCTTTGGCACAAACTTTTTAATTTGGAAAAATAAACTTGTCAACAGCAAGTGGAATGTTAAAGAAATGCTATTTATAGTACAATGACAGCCTAATAAACGTCGTAAGGTATATGGTTGCAGTACAGATGCTCACGAAGGTAAAAATAAAAGTCTGTATATTTATACTATATATAACCTGCATGATACCAACCACTGTAACCAGTGACGTTAAAATAATGCGTACGAAACTACAGTGACAAAATTCTCTGAATCATGAAAATATAATGTAAGTAGAATATAGACTTTATAATTTCTTTGTTAATTATATGCCACATATTTTTAAAAAATGCTTTCTGAATAAAAATAGCTTTATAATATTTATGTAATAAATAATTAAGTATCGTTTGAAATGTTAGTGCTTTGACTACATTTAAAGTAATAATTAAAATATTCAGATGACAATATTTTAAAAACTTTTTTTACCAAATCGGTGATGAATACAAATAAAAATAGAAATAATATTGTCAAATCAAATGGTTGATAGTTTTATTGTAAGGTGCATGGTTTCAGTGTGGATCTATACTGTATACACCATGCAAGATGCCTACCGCTTTAATGACTATGACTATAATAAAGGGATGCAAAATAACAGTAACAAAAGTCTCTAAATCATAAGTATGGCATTCTCTAAATCATAAATATGTCAGATAATTAGATTATAGATTTGTATCATTTTTATATTATATGTTAAACTGTCCACAGAAATGCAATATGAACAGAAGTGTCTTCACCATAGAAGTATATTTAATTCATATTTAGATAACATTTAGCATGACAGCAATTTGATTAACATTTAACAAGAATATGTAATGTAGACATTATTATATTGTTGTTGTTGTTGTTGAAAATACAAAAAATTCCAACATATAAGTGTAAATATCTGATTAACATGTAAATCATTATTAAGATTATTTCTTTAAAAATCTGATTAAATTTTCTGAACTTTGTATGCAACTCTTTCATGGAGAGTACTACAGTGATCAGTGAAAACTAGGTCTTTGTCACTTGTATTGATGGTTCAGTGACTTGAGTTTAACTAAGCATTAAGCTCAGTTTCTCTACTTTAAGATTTGCATTCAGGGTTCTCAACAGATTCTCTGGATTAGGCGTTCAGAACTTCCATCATTTTCTAGGACATTCCTTGTACCTTGTTCTAAGCTTTTTTTTTCTAATGTCCCCACAGCTTGTTGCAAGGGCATCTTGATTGATATTGGTCATCTGAACATCCACCTGCCACATGAAACTTGCTTGCAAGATTGCATAAAACCACCCAATGTAGACAAATAAAATTTGCCTGCACATTTGTATGCTTATGTAGTTGAAATCCCTACATTTTCAGGCCATTTTGACACAATTTTGGGACATGGACTTTTTTAACAAAATCCTTATTAGAGCAGTTGAGCAGCAACCATTCTTATAGAATCATTGAAAATGTATAGGCATGCAGTAGATCCCCGCTATAGCACAATGGTTGGGGTCCACAAAACGAGGTCATGCTATGTCCTGAACCGTGCTATAACCAAACTAGACAAAACCAAGTCATTTAGCTGAAGAAAATGATGCATGCATGAAAAAAAAAGGGGGGGGGGGGTAAAATTGTAGGCGCCAAAAAATATGCTTTATTGGCACAGTTACCATCTTAAATCAATGCATATTAAACGAGAAATACACATGCAGTGAAAACAGAGATTGCACTTATAATATTTTACTTTATTCAGAGAACCATGCATTGGTACATTTATATGTACATGTCTATTGTATAGCATGAATAGTTCAAGGATCAACAGGTGTACTCACCAACCGATCTCATGGCATGCGTTGGAGTGAGTCCATAATAATTCCAAAATATGCACACAGAAGTATAATATCATTGTCTGATAAAGTTCTGAAATCCTACATTGTCGTCTAGTTATCTTAAGTCTCGTCCGAATCCGATTCCCTGCTTTACTGTCATATGCGGGTGCTTATGCAGAGGCTGAGCTTGGGCTCTGCAAGTAACACTTTGATCATAAAGTGGGAAATCTATTAAAGGATGCAACTGAACACGTGTCAATTGTTCGGCAAGATCACGGGGAGTTCAAATAACTACCCTGTGTTACATGGCACTGAACAGATATCAAACTTGCGGCTTGATCAAAGGGTTGTCACATGGGAAAACAAAGAGTGTGGTGCCTTTACAAGCTGCGTGATTAAGGTCAAAGTATATGCAAGAAGTTGTAGAACTCTACTTGGAACTGAACAAGTATTAGATTCGCGGCTCGATCAAAAGGACTGTCAACTTGAAAACAAAGTGAGTGGCTTTACAAGCTAAAGGCTTATTGGCCCACGTGCACTGGCAGATAACTTGGGAAATATCACTTGGGAAGTAAATCTGACTTGTGGAAAAACCGGACTTAATCCTGTCCATGGCTTCAAGCTTTTCTTTAACAGTAAAAGCTTTACGTTTCCGTGTACTGTTATCCATTGTAAATAACTACTAATTAAAACTCTGACACCTATTTGTTTGAACGACTACAGCAAGAATAATTGTTAATCAACAATGGGGTTATTTTTATAGGGAATGGACAACATTGTTCACTGGCCAACTGATTGCGTGGCGATTGTCTAACAACACTGCCAAACCACGAGTGCGTGTTGGTGACTTTCGTTTTATTTATGTTTTATAAATCATTGCCGCATGGTTTGAACAACCTTTAGCATTGAGATTGACTTTGATGATTATCAATGACTTTAATTAATTGATTTATAAATTCAGGTGTGAATCTTTTATCAACCACTGTGTTGTTTGGTGATTGGCTGTGTATACAGTTGAATGAGCAAACATATGACTGCTATTGTTTGAGCAACGATTGTACACAGAATGTAATGAAGACAAACACAAAGAAAACTTAATGACTTTATTGTTCATGTATCAATAATAATAAGATTAACACTTTTCAAATTAAAAATGAACCGACATCTTTCAAAAATAAACTAAGATCAAAGTGCAGTGATTGACTACCGACACATTTGAAAAGAACATTCACAAATAGAAATGTTCAGTATCTTTATTCATATAAAGAAAGATGCAATCATAAGACACTTTTTCTTAAAGAATACAATACATCTTGCCAAATTATTAAATCAAACTCGTTTATTTTGGCACAAAACTTTGCAGTAGTTAAAGAAATTGGTGAAATTATTGTAAAATTTCCGGAGCCACACCACAATCGTATTATATCCGAATTCATACACAATCTCTTCCCCAAAATGATAATTAATTTTTTACACGTTATTTTTCGTACTTTGAAAAAAATATTAATTTTTTTATGTACGAAAAAGTATGAAATTTCAGGAGCCATGCCATGATCATGTTAAATACGAATTTGTGCTATAACGAGGCGTGTTATAGCGGGGCTTTACTGCATATGTTTTCATATATAAATGACCTGATTAGATTTTCAGGCTATTGGCACCACATTTTTTTTGCACATTTTTACATTGTTTTTTCTCACATTAGGTGAGCATGTTTATATGTTGGTGAACTAGTTTGATTTTCAGGCCATTTCAGCAATTTCTCAATTTTTACACTTTTTTAAAAGCTTATTGGACTTTTACTTTTTTGACGAAAAGCTTGTTAATGTGATGAAGCAGAGTCACCTCAGACATGATTTTTTTTTAAGCCTGTTTGCATGTATATGTAGATTACCTGATCAGATTTTCGTGCATTTGTAGCAATGTTTCAAATTTTTGGAACTTTCTGATTGTTGGACTTTAACTTTTTGGGTCTACAGTGTTTACAAACACCTACATGTTTTACAAACAAATCTTTTTTTATTTTTCAAGGCAGAAATGTCCCGAAAAATATCCACAAAGATTTATGTTGGAAATCTACCAGACACCTGCAGAAGAGTAGATCTTCAAAAGTTGTTTGAGAAGTATGGTGAAGTTATCGAGTGTGACATTGTAAAGAACTATGGCTTTGTAGTAAGTAGTTTTGTTTTAAGATATGGCATTTACTAAGATAATTTATGTTAATCATATCTAGCTTTCTGAGAGGCATTTTACGTGATGTGTGACTTGTACTGTTTTTCTTTAAGGTATGTAATTAGTACTAACACTTTTATTTCATATCTATAATTAGGCAGGAAGATATTGAAAGTGCAGGCCAGGAACAAATACACTTTTGGACACAGCTCTTAATATAGAATAACTACATCAGGATCTCCATTTTCTGTCTTGCCCTTTTCAGTAAAAAATGTAAGATAAAGTAATGCAGGTGTTGCTGGCATCATTGTCACCTCAGTTGTTGAAATATTTGTGCAAGCTCATAACTCTCAAAAAGGCAAAACACAGCTCCGAGTTTAGATAAATGTGGCCCACTTTTATTTTCAAATCATAAAGAGAGCTCTATTTCAAATTGGTTTGCCTAGTCTAGGAAAGAGAAAGTAAATGTAGAGTTTTGAGGGAAAATTAAGATTTAAAAACCTTTCTTAATATTCAGATTTATGTAGCATTCCAAGATCCACATGTTTTCACATCAAAGATAAAGCAAAACATTAAACGTCATTTATTATGACATCGGGAGTAACGAAATATAGAATATTAAGAACCACATCACAAGGTCCCATCCAATATTTATGCAAAGTTTTACCTCGGTTATAACAAAATTTGGATGCATGATATGATGTGAATTAGTTGATAAGTGATATAAATTACGGGTGGGATCCCATTGGTGTGGTTATATCTGGAGTTTAATGTATTTGTAAGAGTTCCTGTATTTTAAAAGGTCATTTTGCCATAATTGTTGACTCAAAAGTATAAAAATTTCTTCAGAATGTTCAAGCTCTAAAGTTGAAACTTGAGGATTGTCTTGAAATGTAGAGTTTCTTATTATTAATCTGTTAAAAGGCATGGGTATGGCTTTTCTGGTCCCCTTTATCACAAAGTTTACTAATTTCAGCACTTTTCTGACCCAGACGAGGCTAAAACAGCAGTGGATGCATTGAATGATACCACGTTTGAAGGTTCACAACTTAAAGTAGAGGTATGCCAAAAATGTAAATGCTTGTTTTACAAGTTTAAGTTCAGTGAATTGTCTGTCATATACACGTGGAATTTTTTTTAGTGCATAAAAGATGCTTTGCTGCAAATTACTAGTTAAGATTGCACAAGATGTTTTTGGCTTTTGTTTTGTGGCTTGCCACTGCCATCTGAGGAAAAAATAAACCATAATGATTGTGTCGAGTTGAGATGTCTAGCAAAAAGTCTTTTACCTCCATGGTGTTTGGATCTGCAGTATCTGAAATTGAACTGGAGATCATTAGGCAACAGTGTACTTTGTGAATTTTTTAGTTGGACATAATGTTGCCATTGCTGCATCAGACTACATTTCTAAATATTTGAAATGGATGTTTTTCAAGTTGACAGTAGCAGTGAAAATCTTGTTATCACTACTATTCCTGAATGAAAAGTAATATTCCCACAAGTTTTTCACCAAAAGACTTGTGATGTCAAGTGGGTCCTAAATGAAAATGGTGCTGATCTGATGTCCAATATGGCCATTGCAATTGCTAATCCACCTGAATGAAAAGTAATATTGGCATGGGGTTTTCACCAGAAGATTTCTTGGGATGTATAGTTGATCCAAACTGAAAATGGTGTCAATCTGATGTCCAGTATGGCCATCAGAGTGACCATCTTGAAAATATTATCACTTCTCTTCCTGAATGGATGGTTGTATCAACATGGGGTCTTTACTAAACAACTTATGATGTCTAGTTCGTCCTAAATGAAAATGGTGCAAATCTTGGAAATCTTATTATTGCTACTCCACCTAAATAGAAAGTCATATTGACATGGGGATTTTCACCAGAAGACTTCTTAAGATGTATAGTTGGTCTTATGTGAAAATGGTTCAAATCTGATATACAATATGGCCACCACAACGGCCATCTTGACAATCTTGTTATCGTTAATTCTCCGGAATGGATGGTGATATCAACATCGGCTTTTCACTGAAAGACCATATGAAGTCTAGCTGGTCCAAAATAAAAATGGGACTGGACTGATGACCAATATTGCCACCACAGCTGCCATCTTGAAAATCTTGTCACTACTCCTGATATTTAGCTTGTACTATGGTCTTGCAATAGTAGCAGGTAAGTATTAGAAAATTCAAATTGGTTCTACTCGCCCCCCTCCCGACTACATATTGGTTTCTAAAATAGTTTAATGAAGTAGACTCACTTTCAATAAATGTTTAATATATGTTGCAATATGTGTTTTGTACTCGTGTTGTATTTTCTGTTCGTCATTGTGACTTTATCTGTTGTAATTTGGTCACACTTTCTTCAAAATGTCTACTAGCCATCCCCTCCATACTGTATAATTTATAGAACTCTGTGTTAATTTGTTTTTATGTAGCTAAATGTTGGATGTGTGCTGTCCTTGATTATTAGCACCACATCTGATTGTGATCAGTAGGGCATGAAACGAAAGGGACTGAACTGGTTTTCTTCAATGCAGATTGAATTGTGTGTGAGACAAGTGCTTTCAGTGATGCTGAGTCTGGAAAAGCAAGCATCTTTTATTCTTAAACTAATGTGTAACATATGGAAGAAGATGCTAATCTTAATTGAATGAATCATCTCAAACAAATAGGCTACATATTATAAAACCTTATTAATTTACATTTTTGAAATAACGGAAGTGTAGAAATGACAGCTGTTCATATTTTTGCAGCTTTCCCACAGTAAAGTGCGGCAGAAGCCTGGTATGGGAGGCAAAGGAGAATGCTACAGATGTGGGAAAGAGGGTCATTGGTAAGTACAACCATGTCCACTCCATTTAATCTTTTGTAGTTATATGTTTCTTGAGAGTACATAGGATTCACTTGACCAAAACTGCATGACATTCATAATTCTTTCATTCATCTTTAACATTGCTATGACAGCCTTACGTCATTTCTACTCTTACATTTGTATATGCCCCCCATAAGGCAGAGCATATTACGTTATATATGTCTGACCATCTGTGAGTTACCAATTTGGTTTCTGCACATTAACTCGAGTTCTCCACGATCTATTGTTACCAATCTTTATAGATGACTTGCACTTTGGGTAGGGAGGAGTCCTATTGATTTTGGCTCATATGTTGCTATTGTGAGTATATATATATATATATTTTTGCCGGTCTTTGATATCCTTCCATAACTTGCAATAGTTTTATTTAAATGAAATGTAACAAGTTTTCTTCCTTCGTTTGTCTTAGTTTTATATTAGTATGCATTAATCAGCCTTTGGTGATTTCTGCAAGGAGTTTCAGTGGCAAGCAATTTTCAAAAACTCGAAGAATCTCTCAATACACAATTTACAAGAAACTTTGTTTATTTGCCAAAATTTGTACAGGCATTTCAAAATTATTCAAATTTAATGATTAGCAAAGAAGGGCAAGAGTTTTGTCTTAGACATCCTTTTGAATTGACGTATTTCTTGATTTATCAATTGCAGGTCCAAGGACTGCCCCAAGGGACCGTAAGTGTTTTCATCTGATTTGTTTTAAATTCACACAGCAAAACAAAACAACAAAATTTAAATGATGTGGTCTTTTTTTGTAGGATGCTTCTATATCTCGTGCAGATAAAATTTTTGTTTTACCTAAATTGCAAAAGAAATTATTTAAGATAGTAATTATTAACCTAGTTGTTATGCATTTGATAGACTGCATTGTGTTGCGCCAATTTATAAATGCAGATCTTTGTGCAGTAGGTAAGTCAAGTATTATTTGCTATTGCTGAATTTGTAATGTCATTTGCATGTTTTCCAAACTTTCTTTACCAAGAACTCTTGATCATCATCGACATTTTTATGTTCACCATGGCAGTGGTAGGATCCTATAGTGTTACCCTTGTCTGTCCATATGTCAGACTTTTGTTATGTTTTGTGCTAAGATCATTTCAGGCACTTTGTTTCATTATCACATTTCTAGTTTATTTTATACTTGCCTTGCTGTATTGTTATTAGAAAATTGAACTTTTGTCTCCATTGTTATTAAAAAATTGAACTTTTGTCCCCGCCTTACTGTGGTGAGGTCACAAAACATGTACAGTGATGAGATCAAACTGTGACCTTTATCACAGTGTTGTAAAGTTTCTAGGCAGACTTAGAAAGTAATAAAGCATCATGTCTCTGTCTCAAAGGGCATTAGAGTGAAATGCAGAAAAGGGAAAGAATTTAATTTATTACATTCGCCTTGAAGATGAAACCTCAAACATGATGGATGAAATGCCATCAACTGAACAACACAAGTGTACCATGGTTCATCTTCGAACTTCAAAAGCAACTTTTAAGATAGAAAGCAGAAACAAAGCAACCATGAAATATCTCTGACCTTGATGTTGAGCATGTGATGCCAAATGTGGAATGCAACACATCATCTAGTGACAATATGCAAGTATACAAGATTTCATTCATTAATCTTAAACAGCTCAGAAGTTCTTTAGAAAAAATGCACACACACACACACACCCCACTTGTGGTATTTAGACAAATATAGAAGTTTCTCCCATAATCTCAAATGGATTCTTTTGTGGTAAGAGTGGATTATTGATGCCTTCCTGTTTGTACCACAGCCATACCACAAAAGGTCAGTGTGATCTACAATTCACTTTTTATTGGCTTAGGTTAAGTTTTTGTATTTGGCTCATGACCAAATAGGATTTGTGCACCTGTATAATATATTGTTATACCTAGATTCATGAAAATTCATAACGGGATCCATTTTGATGAGAACTACACCCTCATCAAACAGTAGGTGTCTGTGACCATATTTCATGCTTCACTGACTTGTGTTTAGTTTCAAGCATTGTTCATGCCAGAATGGTAAAAACTAGATGACTGTGTGCGTCTCTACTAGTATCGCACACATACAGCTAAAATTGGTAACTGTGACCTACATTTTACTGGCATATATTCAGTTTTTGTGTTTTAATTCATGGCCACATTTTGTTTTATTTTTTACTCGTATATACAGGGTTCGTAAAAAGTATGGGGAAAAAAGTGTGCTTTTTCCAGACCTGGAAAAAGTATGGAAAATAAAGATTTTGCCCTAAAGGTCTGGAAAAAGTATGGAATTTTGGGTTGCTGCATTTTATTTTGCTAAAGACACTTGTCGCCTGGGGTGCCATTTGGTCTAGTGATGGCCCTGCTGGTTCAGTGTGGTTAGCGAGACATGTGACCTATCACCCACTTGTGATTGGTGGATACTGTTTTATATTATGCGGATACCACATGCCCATTTATAGTGATACAGATCTTCGAATACATGTGCCAGAGGTTTCTGGAAAATACTGCAATCCAGTCTGGAAAAGGTTTGGAATTTGTTTTACTAACAGCTGTATGAACCCTGTTTATAATACTGCTATACCTGGAATTGTGCAGCTTGGTGAGAGGATGTAGCTTGTTGAATACTGTACCTTATCTTAAAAGTAAATCAATGTGACCCATATATCACACTTCACTGACTTTGCTTAAGGTCTGTGCTATTACTGTTAATGCTTGAATCATTTCTTTGTTGTTTTTTTTTATAGCACTTTTTGTGTTTTAAGTACATTTATTGGGTACTTATTATGATAGAGTCATGAAACTTGATGATGATTGCATCTCTGTTGACATTATACCCTTAGAACTAAAGGTTAATGTGACTTACTTTTTATGCTTTACTAACATGGGTTCAGTACTTGTGTGTAGCTAGCTCATTGTCACATAGATTTGCCTATGCTGTACACAGCCTAGCCTACATGGGAGACCCTTTAGGACCAGTGCAGCTGAAAGTAGGAATACAAGTTTTACACAACATGAGAGAGAGAGAGAGAGAGAGAGAGAGAGAGAGAAAATTGCAACAAAAGACACTTGAGACTGAATTTATTGCCTGCAGTATACTTTACAATGGCTGCTAGAAACTACTAAAAGCTTCATCGAGGTGAGATATATAATCATTGATTATATCTGATAAGGCCTAAAATAAAAATAGCTTTGTTTCTATTTTCCCACACAATCCTTTAAATTTGTCTTACCATTTAAAAAAAAGGAAAACAAATGAATTCCAGATTTTCTCAATCTTGTGATCAGTCTGGATTTCATCTTCATAAGTAGTAGACATCATGCTCATTAAGATGCTTACTATTAATACTTTTAACCCTTTACCTCCCATAAGTGCCTTTGGATGCCTCTTCTGCATTCCAGTAAAAGTCTGTTTTGACACCTTGGTCCGATTCGCATACAAGCACGTTTGGACGTCTGTGCACCATCTGCATAGAAGTCTAGTTTGATGCTTACAGTAAAGATTGACCATTTTGAGTTGGTTTTTGTTGCGCCATCTTCGTGGAAAACCCCAATTAGAAACTATAGGCATTGTGGAAAATGAACATGACGTCACATCATGTGGTTGCCATTTAAACTATAGTTGTAATCTACTATTTAAAGTAACTGGGTTGGATTCTCCCTTATCCAAAAAGGAGGCTGCAAACTTCATTTAACACTTTCTAGAGTTTGGATGATCAGAATTATGACCATGAATGCTTCAATAAGTTGGATATAGGTTCTGATATTGATGTAGGCGACACTAATTTTGATAATTTATCAAATTCAGATGATTTAGTAATACAGATGTAGAAAAGAGATTAGAAGATTTAGATGTTGAGAAAGGTCATCTACGATTAGTCATACAGCTTCATTGACTTGATGGTGAATGAATTCTCTCAAGACTTTAAAGCATATAAAAAATTCTGTGGAAAATCATTATACAGTTATTAAGGTCAGATTTTACTCTTGAACCTATCTATAGATAACAAATATGCACAAAAAGAGTGAAATCGTTAAAATTTATGTTGAACTTGACATATACTACACTGCTCTAAATTTACCAGGCATACCTATTCACATACAATCATTTAGGTGACATGTCTTCTATTTAAAGCATACTGCACTCTGTGTTTTTGGCACATGCATAGCAACGGCCTACACAGCAACAGATGCTGAGGTAATGGGTTAAGCACCTACTGGACATAGACTAGAAAGTCTGAAGCAGATATAGCTACCTTTGTGTGCTGTTTGCTAATCGTGGTCAGTTTCAGATGTACAGCAAGTTGTATGGAATGCAAATTTGTGTAATTATATAGAAGGTGAATTACAGAGAGATTGCATATCTACTGACATTTTATGTTGTCGATTAATACCGATATGGTCTTTTCTCAAAAAAATAAAATCTGGTCATGCAACCATGGTTTGCTTTCAGTAAATGGTGGGGCAAAAAGACTGAGTCAATAAAACTTGTTCCGACATTCTGGCCCCGTTTTTTTTTAACCTGTTGTTGTCGAACAAGTCTACAAAGTGACTGTTTGATTAAAGACTATTATAAAAGATACGAAGACTAATACATGGATATGAGTGGTGGTGAAATGTTTCTAATACCTAAATACATGTTCTTTACTGATTTAAAGTTAATAATCTTAATTTCAGTTCGAGGCCAAAAGGTGGACCTCCTTCTTACAGGGACCCCTACAGAGATCCCTATGATGCCTACTACAGAGATCCTTATCGTCTTCCTCCACCTGATAGATACAGGCCCTACCCAGACCCCTATGACAGGAGGCCCCTTCCACCCCCACCCCCAAGGGATCCATACTTCAGGGAGAGGGAGAGAGACCCCTATGCCAGACCTCCACCTGAATACTATGGGAGAAGGTCACCACCAAGGTAGTCCAAATACAAACACATTTCATACCAATAGACACATGCACACTCTTTGAAACGTTATTTAATGTAGATATAGTTTGCCGTTAAGCTTGGGTTCTTTCATCAGACTTTAATGTTAACTTAATTTTGTATGCTTTATATTTTTCATGTTTTGAAAATATTAGGTTATGGTGAATTACCCTGAACCAATTTCACTTTATAAATGCATGTATTAAATCTTTGTTACCAAGACAGAAGCAAACTGAAGACATTCTTTTTTTTTTCAGGGATCCTTACTATGAGGATTATTACAGAAGAAGGTAACAACTTTTTGAAACAATCAGACATGCACATCAGACTTATACTGACATGTAGTAACATTATGCACACATGAAAGCTATTGTGAATATACAGAATCTCAGAAAGACGTATTGCAGAGTCTTTTCTGACAGAAGATGGAACTTCTGAATCAAGTTAATTAGAGGACTTGTGAAAATACATCCATGTGCTTCTGAGGTGTTGTATATATTGAGTTTCAAAACGTTATATAGACTGTGGAGAAAACATAAACACTTCCTATTTAAACAAATTTAAACTGTTGTAACATGTAGGCTTTCCTGGTTACTTTGTAGGACCCCTCATCACATTTCTCATCTGTCTGTGTCTGCTGTATTGTTGATAGAGTTATGACCAACTTCTCATCTTCATATGGAATGTTCTTTGCAACTAGCATAGCGGTGCAACCCTTACACATAATGGATGCCATTTGGTACCTAGGTGAATTGCTTTTTATGTGTAGATGTGCCTTTTAAAGGTTTTGGCTTTTCAAATCCAATTATGAAGTATTTATTGCCCTTTTTCATCACTATGAAATGTCAACTACAGTTGACCCATGTTACCAGCATAGCTCAAGAACCATTCAGCATATTAGGATGCAATTTGATGTGTATATTGTCTCAAAACCAAAATGTGCCTTTTTTGGGTTTGGTCTCCTCAACCAGTCTGTTTTGGCCCTTCACAATTAACTTCATATCTTTACATGGGATATTACTTCTAACCACCGGCATATTCAAGAACAGTTCAACATATTCTGATGCAATTTTGCATGAACATTTGCATATAAACTTACATATGGGTTTTAGTATCATTTAGAAGAGTTCTGGCACCCCTGGTTGCTCATCCATCCTCCTGACTTTGGTTCTGCAAGATGTTGGATTTCAGTCAGATTTGGCATTTGGCTTAAGATTGAAACTTTGAGTACATTTGATTTTCTGCATTCCATGACCTCATTTACAGGAGTTATGGCCCCTGATTGCCCATCCTCCTGTCTATTATTTCCACAGCTTAACTCTATTAATCTTCGTTGGATTTCAACCAAAAATTAGCATGCAGCTTTATATTGATAAGACCTTGAATGAGTTTAATTTCAAGTCTTCCATATTATCATTTGGAAGAGTTACTGGCCTTTATTGCCCTTCCTCCAAACTTTGCTTTCTGCTGCAGTACAACTTTACTAAATAATAATGCATTTCAGTCAAACCTATTGTGAACTTGGATATTGGTGAAACTTTGCTTGGGTTGGATTTCCAGCATTTCACATTATTTAAGAGTTATTCCCATTAATGTCGATTTACTCCAAAGTTTGGTTTTCCAACAAAAGTTCTTCTATTTAAGCATTGATGCCAACCATTCCGATTTTGGTGGATTCATTCCAGTTTTTAACCTCTTATTACACCATTAAGATCAATTCTGTCAGATTACGATTTTCTGGTCAAAAAATTTGTACATAAGCAAAAGCAGCTTAAACAGGAGTATATCTATCACTGAAATGCTTCTAATTGGTATTCATTTGTGAAAGCATACCTAAATGCCTGTATTACTAAAACTGTTGAATATTGACCAATCAGAAATCTTGTTAGCTTAGTGCTGTGATTTACCTGAGAAAGTTCGAGAAAGATAATGAAACAAAAGGCAACCAATACAGATTATACCTTGATGGAAATATGTGCTACAGAAAAAAACCTGGATATGCAGAACATTAACACTGGATGTATAACATGCATTGTAGTCTTTTCTCAGTGAACTTCATTGTTTCACATGTTGGGGGTGAAAAAAAGATTGTAGTGAGCATGTTTGAACCAAAAATCACTTTAAATCAGTATGGTTAAGTGCTTAGAATAATCTGTAGGATAAGAATTTGAAGTATTTCTTTTTATATTTTGATTCAGGTGTTTTTAATGCTCACATTCTTATTTGATGTTGGCACAGTTGACATCTCTGTTTAAGGTCCTGCTGAGCAAATTGTAGAGAGTGAGGCCTGTTGCAATGCATCGCATAGCTGCTAGCTTATACCATGATTATGGCATGGGCATGTAGGGTTAGGCTTGTTCACCTGTACATGTCATGAAATTTTTGTGTGTAACTACTCCCACATATTTCTATTGGCTGTGTTGTAACTTGGTGGGTATTATCTGCATGGGGTCATCATGTTTAGATAATTCTGTCACCTTGCTCTGCTGCATTTTTCCAGAGTTCTGCCACTTTTTGGTGTTAACTGTAAATGCTATATTTGGTATTTTCTGTGTGTGCATATAGTCCCACAGCTTTGACAAGTCACCATAAAATTTGGCAGATGTTATTGACACGAGGTCAGCTTACACATATTCTTTTTCATGCTTAGATGCATTTTTTCATTTATGCTCCTTGTATATATTGTGTATGATAATTTACACTTGTGCAGTTGTTCCACAGCTCTTGATGACTTACCCTGCAACTTGGCAGACATTATTGACGCGAGGTCAACATATGCATATCATTCTTTTGTCATGCTTTGACACATTTGTCCAGAATTTAGCCCTTTTTGGTGTTGCATATTTTTGCCAGATTTATGCCACATTTTGGTGTTAAATGTATGATGATTCTGGTGTCTGCAATTATTCCCCCAGTTTTTGATGAATTGCCTTAAAATTTGGTAGGCATTATTGACATGAGGTAAGTATGCACATCATTTTCTTGTATTGCGCTGTGGCATTTTTCCAGAGTTATGCCCTTTCAGTAGTTAAATGTATATAGTATATATATATATATATATATGACTTGCACCACACATTAGGGGAAGGGGGGGGGGGCATCCTTGTGCCATGGACACCTTTCTAGTTTTTCTTTTTTCAAATTCAGATGTACGATTGAGATCATGTATTCTAAAATCGATAGAACAGCCATTCTTTTGCCCAGGGGATGAATTTTTTTAAATAAAAAAAATCCCAATTTTAAGTTTTAGACTAGATGTCATAATTTTACTTTAATGTTAGCTGGCAAAATGTCTTATTTGACTGCAAGACTTTTTGTATAATCTTTTTCAGATTAGAAACGATAAATAAGCCTCAATATCTTTAAATGCTTATATATGCAAGAGGTGTTCATGAGCACCGCATGTAAATATGAACAAGATTGTTTCAGTGACTTCTTTTAACAAACGGAAAGGGTTGTGCTAGTTACATGGTTTGTACGTGTGAGAAACAGGCACAGGGCCTACCTCAACTTGTCTGACATGTGGAACAATGAAAATGTGTACCACACCACCACCACTACCACCACCCCCCCAAAAAAGGTATTAAAAAAACCACCAAAATATTTATGCAAGGAAAGAATGGACATGTCCTTTTAAAAAAAGATATAGAAGGGACCATGGGTAAACTACAAAATCTAAGCTACTTGGGACTTTATGGGCATGAATTTACACCCCAAATTTCAGTTCACAGTAAAATATTGAAGGTTTTTTTTGCTGCTTCAGGCATGCATGAACTTCACATTTTTCTTTTGCATACTTGATTAGTATTACATCAACTTGGCTAATAGAAATAATGTTGGTTTAATTGTGTTGAGAGCATTGGAATGGTAGTTATGGGAAGAGATAACATGAACAGCTATATCTGGAAAAAAAACTTAATAGCATTGTTCAGGAAACTAGGCAAAATTGTTGGCCAGCTCTTGAGACTTTGAGACACATTTGTGTAGTTTCAAGTGTCAGAATATGGATACTAGAGAAAAAGGACCAGCATATTGTTCATTGTGGCTTACATGTTCTTTTTAAAGGTGGGTTGCATTTACTTGAGTATTTGATTGGTCCAGGTTATGTATTAGATATGTTGATGTACAAAGATCAACACACATTTTTATTTTTTTGTTTGTTTGCTGTTAAACACATTTAAATTTCTCATGTAATTTTGGCAGCATTAATGTGTTTGATTCTATACATTTTGAATGGTTTGTGATTTATAGATGTAAAGTAAAATCTTAATTTTCGTTCATTTCCTGTTTACGTGCAGCTACCCCATGCCGCCACCTCCCGGTACGAGTCGTATGTCACCACCTCGAAGCCGCGTTGCACCTTATTGAAATAACGTTACGGAGAGATAGAAGCCGCGGATGAGGATGAAGCAAGATTCGTGAAGCTGAGAGACTTTACAAACAAGGATGCTATTATTTGAGAGAAATCGTGTATATCTCAGTTTTGAATGGAAGAAAAATCGTCAGCTTATTACAAAAGCGCTGGCTAAGAAAAGGATCTTTGTTATATCTAAATATCAAGAAGGCTTGATAGTTGAAAATCGTGTACATATTCTGATCATGACATTCGATGGAAGGAAATGCAATTTGAAAAGATCACCTGTAAAATTATCAAGTCACAAAGCTTTACAGATTGCGCTTGCTACTATGTGGACCTTTCATACTCTTTTAATTTCGCACCTCAGTGTAATTTTATCTATAAAGTAACATTTTTATCATCTTTTTTATATTGATGAATTTTTTATGCACATTCTCATTCGTGTGCATCAAAGTTCAAGCATTCATTTCGTGTACTGTTTGTCCTTTCTTCATTAAATGTTTTGAAATTCTATCATTCTTGTAATTGTACTGCAGCTTTCAGTGGACTTCTAACAATTTCATTTGCAAAGTTGCTCAACACTGCGGTATCTTCGCTATATCGCTGTTGCCATGGTCTTGCGCGATCGTGTTATTAATTAGTGTGTTTTAACAACCTGTTAGAGGTAAAAGTTTTCTGTACGATTTTATGAGATAATTATAAAAAGGAGATTACAATTTTTTTTTTTATAACCATATCAAACCAAGTTTCAATAATGTACACAAAAAAATTAACTCGCATTTTGTAAACACTAGTAAACTCCTGATGGTATTGATTTGCTGTTTGTGTCCAAACCATGTCCATCTTAAGTTGGGTGTATTATGTTATGGCTATATCTGTCCGTTAACATTTGCTTGTTTGACCCTCATCTTTGTATCAGATTCGTTAAACTGTGCCTAAGTATACATCATGACTGACTGTGTCTTCTGCCATAGCTAGGTCTTGTCTTATTGTTACAGCAAGGGAAATTGTAATTCTTTAGAGCTGTTTACTGCTACAATTTCAAATTATTTTCCCCAGAATATTTTACAAAACTACTGGGTACAGTTTAAGGTATTAATATTCCAGAGTACTTTTGTGCAAAAGATGCTGCATACTGAGTTCTATTCATTTCTGTCAGTGAAGTACTTGAGAATCCTCTACTGCATTCTAAGCATCTGCATTGTTACGAGTGAGGCCATTACATGTGAATCCCATGAAATGGACATGATGAACTGTTACAAATAAATAAAAGCAATGAGATTTATGATCATTATGAATAACAAACCAGATGGTTTAAATAGAGTAAAAGGTATATACAGTGATCTTGCATCAGTAAATTCATGCAAATTACTGTTGGGATAGAATGGGGAGGGGGTGTCAGCTAGTTAGAGGATCATCGATTCTAAAAGCCACATGGGTACTTAGCGAGTTTCTAAAAAACTATTTAGACCAGCTATCATTGTTGGTATCAGAAACTACAGATAGGTGGCTACATTTATGGGTTGGACTTTGGGGGACTACTGATGGACAGCTGTTGGGGTAAACGGGTCTGAAGTTTAGCCTACTGTATATTCTGTATAGATTGTGTGTTGCGTACCATAGCCACACAACCTCAATTCAGTAGTCGAGTCCTTTGCCCAACGGTCAAGGTCATTAGTTGGGGAAAGGTCACGAGACGTGTCCTCATTTGTTGTTTGCAGTACTCTTATTATATTGAAAAATGGTTATTTCGTGCATAAAAATGTATCTATTTTTCTCAGCTTGTCCTCAATAAAAATTTTATTAGGGAATATTTGGGGATGCCCAAACAATTGCATACCTTTTATATTTACAAAATTTGTATTTGAGATGTGCCCTTCGACATAAAAGATCAATATATTTGTAATCATAGGGGTCCTCAGGACTTGAAAAGTAATTTCTGCATGATATTTGTAAACTACGCATTAACAGGTTTTTATGTGGAGCTTGCCCCATTTAGAATTTTCAAAATGATGTCGGTCTTTAAACATTTGGAAGTTCAAAGGACTTGTCTGTAAAGCAAACCTTCATAAGGTGGGCAAACCAAAAAGTCATTACAGTACTCTTATCTATGAACTTGCTGCTAAGAATATCACTTGCAGAGGAAGATGACATCACAAGAATTTTCAGAAAGGTGAGCTTTAGGCCATAACCACTGTCAGCATTATTGAATTTTGTACATAAACTGATATAAATACTTGATACCACCACATAAATATCTTATATAATAAATACATCAAGATCTGAAAGGTAAAATTAACAGGTCATTCTTGTCTACCTATTCTACCAGGCTAGGACAAATGCCAAACATTAGAAGCTGCGGAGGTCATCTGTTTTTTTTTCTTCCTGTGCTGAGAATACTGATGTAAGGTTTTGTTGGTCCCACACGTCCATAGCATATGTAGGATCCCACTGGATACTTTATGTTCATAAGATCTGTAGAAAAAGAAATAAAGTTTGTGTATAAATGAATTTTCCCATAATATACAGAATTTAGTTGTATAAAATGGGATGTTTTGGGGTGCCTTGCAAACTGAATACAAGTGGACAAAACATTGTAATGTTACTGTGGAGTCTTTCAATTTTAGGTTTGTGGGAATTTTAGGAAATTCCATGTTCATGAAAAATGAATTCTGGAAAAGCATATCCTGCTTTCACAGATCTGTGGGAAAGAATAGTTCTGGCATTATGTGTAAATTGCAAGAGTAATTGGGACACCTTTCAATAAAAGGTATAAAATGTTTATGGATGTATGTAGATGGTGGTAATAAATAATCTCCAACTTAATTTTTTTTAAACTTAAAGCTGTTCACTTGGTCTAAAACTTAATTTTACACTTTTAAAAACTGTACATAAATTTAGTAACAAGCTTTTAATTGTTATACTCCACGTGGATGAAACAGTTACTTTTTCATAAACTTTTGATTTTAGGTGATGATACCCAATGCAGCCAATAAGATGAGTTCATGACTCGAGGTACTTGAAGAAGAAGCTTACTGGTTTCCAGAGAAACCACCTATGCTGGATAATGAGCAACCATCCCATAGCTTTGGTACAAATTTATTTGAAATGCATATCAAGCTTCTTTCATTTTGTGGAGTACGTGTTGTACTGTTTATGCATATATTTATGTGTGTGTGTGTGAGAGAGAGAGAGAGAGAGAGAGAGTGTGTATAAATAATTGAAAATAATTCTGATGTTAAATTTACCACTAATGCCTAAATTAAATCTCTCCTGCTTTGTCAAAAACCCTGTATGAACCACTGGTTGAAGATTTCTTCAAGAACCTTACCCTTAAAACTTTTTTCCTGCGCTTTGGCAACTGCAAGAAGGAACCAGTTTCATGCCTTGTCCATAGAAAAAGGTTCCTTATGGTTCTGCGGCAATTATGAGTGTTTCTCTCCTTTGGCTATCTTTTTTTTTTGGCCCCAAAATTTGGGATTTCTTCGGTGGCCTCAGTCCCAATAGAAATCCCCAGTCTCAGTCATATCTATGCTGGGGAAGATCACGGTAGACTTCACTGCACATATAGGCATTATGGTTCTAGTTGACTGCATCAAAAAGGAGAAGGGTAGGAAGCGTCTCTTCCTACCTATTAATTGGATTGTCCTCGCTATCGAGAGAGTTTATCAGTCCCTCACTGTGAGTGACCTATTATTAATGAGAATTAAAGCCCCAGAAGTAAGGTTATTTTGCTACTTCTTGGGCCTGTTTTAATCATTTGTCATTGGAGGATGTTATGGGAGCCACAATTTGGTGGTTGCATGGACCTTTCTCCTTTTACTTTCAATCTTCGGTTCACCAGAGTAAAGGCATTTTTTCCTTGGGCCCAATAGTTATGGTTCATAAAGTTTCCCCAATAGTTGTGGTACATAAATTGTGTCCCAATCGACTACCAACTTACAGTAGGTAAGAATATTATTTTTATACCAGTTTTTAAAGGCTGTCAGCCTCCCTATGAACTGGCATATTCACCGAGGCAATAGTAAGAGGTTATGTATTACTGCTATTACAATGTAGTTTTTTGTGGTGGTGGGGTGGGTTACAGCTAATTTGAATAATGTAATACTTGCCTGTCACTATTACAAGATTTCCTTGCATCTTACTTTGATGGCCCAAGCTTAGTCTGTATCTGAGTCAGAAAGAAAGAGTATCTTGCATGAGCCGATCACCTGGTAGTCAGATTGGTTCTGGGTTCACTCTCTAGATTTCTTGAATGTTCCATCTAATGGTAGGTTGGAATTGTGAGCTCTGATGAGGGGACTCTTGTTCTGGAAGAGGTAGCAGGGCAATAATGGTGGGTAAGTATTGTATTATTTAAATTATTAGTTTTACCTCCCACTACCACCACCCAAAAAAACCCCTACATTTTCGTTTTGCTACAAATTGAATTTAATGACTTGAATAGTGATCATCTGTAGAAACAGTAGGATGCCTTCTCAAAATTATGAATTCATGTCTTCATGAAAACTAAGTATTTGATATCCACAAAAATAAATTCCCAGTAAGCTGCATGTTAACAGTATTGAGCCTTAATTAAAGTAAATATATAATTCATGGAATTTCTAGTACACGAGAAAGAATTGGTTTTGTCTTAATAAAAAAAATTTCATGTAAAATTTAGAAAAATGAAGGGATTGGACTTGAAAAAGATCTACATGGCAAACAATACTTGCCAGTCTACTGTTAGTACCATACAAAAAACTGGTATGGTTGTCTCATTTTGCTCTTGCATGCCTCCGTTCCAATAGATAGCACATATTTGTAAGTAATAAAGAAAGAATGATTTAACTAAGAAGCCATTGTGTATTGCGCACAGGTACTACTTCCTTTCATCAATAGGTGATGGATGAAGTTGCACGAAAATCACATTTCTAGACCAGCATGAACCTCCTAAATATAATTGCAATAAAAAATTAAAGAAAGACTCAAAGACTTGTCATGATTGAATGTGTGTATGTAAGAGAGAGAAATGGATTAAACGTGTTGGTGCATGCAATTGTTTTTGTGTGTATGTTGGCAATGGTGTTCGTGTATGTGAGAAAGAGCAAGTAAAAGTTTACAAGGTGAATGTGGTGTTCCTTGTATACAAGGGCACTTGTAGTTCATGACATGTTATATTCTATGTACAATGAATGCCTTTACATGAACAGTTCATTCCTGTTTTAATTATAAGAGCCATTGTTGCATCGTGCCAAAATCAGGTTTTGATCACTGGTATATGGAGAAGGATTGGTTTGATAATTCTCCTTTCAGTGTTTCTATTTAATCCTTGTGGGGAATGGGGTCTGAGTTTTGATGACCCATCTAGGTCTAGATATCGGATCAACACATCTCCACTCATGGTGGCAAGTTGGCCAGCTCTCCAATTCCTACTGTGAGACCATTGATGACTTTGCTCTGACTCCATGAATTGGAGGACTGTGCACGTTGTAGATCATTCCCACCTTGGGCCTTGTTATTGAGGGGAGAGGGACTTCCACTCGATGCCTCTTGCGTTCAGAAGAAATCATGAATCCCTTTGTCCAGGGAGAAAGGAACAAAGGGCCAGTCCCCCCCCCCCCCCCCCCTTGAGCAGAAACAGGAACAGAAACCTCCAATCACAATGTCCCCTTCTCCAAGGAGGCAGATGAGATGAAATGGACCTGCCTTTCCCAGAGAGTGAAGATGAAATGACAAACTGCACCATCTTTGTCCCACCCTATGGGTCAGGTTGCAAAGGAGGAGGAAGTGGTGACATTTTAACAAGGCAGCAGGGGTAATGCTATCAGGCGAAGTGGGCAACTAAGTCACAGATAAATTGTAAACTTTGCCTTCTATTAGGAAAGCGAAAACTACTTTCCCCGGTGATTTTCTAGAAGTACACCAAGTGACAGTAGTTACGGCTTTTGAAATGCTCCCTTGATTCAGACAAGTATTTAGTGTTGTTAGCCACAAGCAGCCTTGAAAGAGTGTATGTTTAGATGGTGAGATATATGCACTGTAATTTGGCCATATGACTTCACAAGAGCACAGCAGAAATTATACATTGTAATTAATTCTAACTGATGGCATCTGCCTCAGTCGGCAATGCCTTTAGGCCAAACAACTGCATTATATATATAGATCTCCAGGATGCCCATCGTCACATCCCCATCTTCCCAGCCCAAAGGAAGTTCCTGTGGTTTTGTCTGGGACAGGAGATCTTCCAATTGAGGGTTCTTCCTATTGGTTTTGTTTAGCTCCCAGAGCCTTCACCAGGGTGATGGGTGTAATAGTGGTTCATTTAACGTCCTTAGAAGTTCACATCTTCCAGTACTTCAACAGCTGGTTGATGCACAATGTCCTTAGACATGCCCTTCTAAAGGATCTGTCTCTGTGTCAAGACAATGACTTGTCTGGAACATGTCTCTAACAAAGAGAAGTTCGATCTGATCCCTTCTCAAAATTTTGTTTACATGGGGATGAATTTCATCACCCACCAAGGGATATTTCGGGTTCCCCTTGACAGGATCTCACAGATCCCGTCTCTTATAGCAAGTCTTAAGAGAATTCATGGTCTGCTTGCCTCTGCCTCTATCTCTTTTGGGGGCTGCATGCAGCAGCATTCTTAGTTCCCCAGGAAAACTTTATTTACAGCCTCTCCATTTCCTGCTTCTAGCAAACTGGAGACTGCACACAGACCCCCTGTCTATTCATTTGAGTTGGTGAAAAAATTGGGACAGATTTCAAACAGAAGTTCCGATTAACTCACCAGAGCCTCACTCTTTCCTTTATACTGATGTCTCAAATTCAGGCTTGGGTTCTCACTTGGAGCCCAAGGGGGTAGTCCTTCAGTGCCTGAGGTCTTGTGAAGAATCTTCTCCAAATCAACAGTCTAGAAATGCAGGCTGTTTTCTAGCACTTCAAGGGTGTGTCAACAGCATAAGACATTGCTGCAGACAATACATTGGTCATAACGTACCTCAGAAGTCAACGGGATTTCCCTGTGCTTGGAAGACTGGAACCTCCTCGATTGGACAGCTTCTTCTAAGATCGCACTCGGAGTGTGCCACATTCTGGGTAAGAGGAGTATTCTGGCCGACAGCTTGTCCAGACATAGGCAAGAAGTTCTCATGGAATGGTCTCAGAACCAGTCAGTAGCAGAGACACTTCATCTGTCGGGAAAGACAATGATAGACTTGTATACAACAAGGCTGAACAACAAGCTCCCTCTTTATGTCTCCCCAGTACCAGACCAGAAGGCATGTGCGGTGGATGTCTTCAGTCTGAGGTGGGATTGACTGTATGACAACACCTTCCCACCTTTCAGCATAATCCCCCGGGTTCTTAAGAGTCGGGACTTAAAAGTTGTGTCTCATTCAGATAGCTTCCCCCATAGCCCCAGCAATCGTGGTTCATCAATATGAACCTGTTGGTCGATGATCCCAGGTAATTGCCTATAAGGAGGGATCTGCTGTTGCAGCTCATAGGGTTCCTCTTGCACAATCAGGGCTTTAAAATATTTATAAAAGTCGGCTTGCCTGGAAAATTGAACTTGCCTTTGGAATATTTGAGCTTGCACCAAAATATGACAACATAATATCACACCTAAAGTAAAAAAAATAAGTTTTCAAAAAACGTGCATGTAGATAAGACAAAAAGGGCTAGAATGCAAACATAGTTAGAAGAGTAAAGACAGAAAAATATATGTATATAGATATATAAAGAATTGGTACATGTAGACAATGGTTTTGGAAATAGATTTGAGAGAGAGAGATGATTAAGTAAAAGATCTTGAATTGAAAACTAAACTATGAACAGAACTGTGTCAACTAAATTTTAATACATTATAACATTTTTCGTTGTAAACTTTTCCACTTCAAGTTCTCATCCGGTAAGAAAACAAGGTAAAACCAAGTCTAGAACTAAAATATTACAATATTAATGAATTCACCTCTAGGCTTTTTTTCCTGGGAAATGTTGTCAACTCGTTCCTTCTACTGCTTCCACATGTCACCTTGAAATCTGCGACATGCATTAAAGCAATCTTTGTTTAGCCAACTTTTGAGAACGGTTATTTGTATCCATTTAATAATTTGCCATGGAGTAAGTATGTTTAGGTCTCCTGTAATTGTCAAGGAAACGATAGTAGATGATGGACATTGCTTGTGGGTGCTAAATTTTCGGTACATCAATTGTGCTTTTAACGAACTCTGGTTGGCTAATCATTAGGGACAAGTGCTTTTTATTTCCAAACACACCTGTCCAAAAATCTCAAGTTATATTATTAACAATTCTTACCTAATCTGCAACATGCATCAAAACAATCTTTTACAAGCCGATTGTTTCAAGTCTGCAAACTTGGTTCAATTTGGGGCTAACCGTGGCTAGGTTAGGACTTGAAAGTCTGCTAATCCTTTATATGTACACAAAATACTGCAGTTATAATATAGTTATTCCCTTTTTGTCAAAACTTGCTTGAATTAATGAATATTCGCATGTAATAGAGAATGTGATACATATAAATGCAAAATTAAGGTACTATTGTGTACTGTGGTGAGGTCGCAGAGTACAAAAAACTTGGAGAACATAATACATTACGTACTAATAACAATTTCCCCTCCCTCCCTTTCTCTCTCACAATATTTTTGGACTTGCCCCTGGCAAGTACCTTGTAAACTTGAGCTTTCCCAAGCCAAATTTGAACTTGTCCTGGGCTCAGGCAAGTGGATTTGCAAAACCCTGACAACACTCCTCAAATCTCCACCTTCACACCTGGCTCATATCAAATGATATATCTGCCAAGACCAGTTTTCAGGCAAGGTTGCCAATGGATGCCAAGTGGAGAATTTTCTCTAATTGGTGAAGTAGGAAGTGCATTAATCCTATAAAAGCTATAGATCAGCCAACTCCAAGTTCTCTACTGGGCTTCACTATAGGGTTGGACCCACGTTGTTCAGAACTGATCAGTTATTTTGAGCGACGGAGTCAAGTCTCCTGCTCTTTAATGCCAAAGTGGAACCTCTTGTGTGTTCTTTGGTTGTTATCTAATCCTTATGAACCTTCGAGTGAAGATTCCTTCAAAAACCTTACCCCTTAAAGAATCTTATCTTCCTCTCATTGGTGAGGAGTGAATATATTTTACTGTCTCCTATTTGATGCCACAATTAAATACTTGCCTCAAATAAAGAAATATTTGTTTTTCATAGGAGATTTAATCAAACATATTAATGTTTGGTCGTTTAACATGTGTATCAGCATTTTTTCAAAGCAGTTTGAACCGTGAACTTTTATCAGTTCAGATTTAAAACCAAAATATGAGCTTAAAGTATTTTTTTTTAAATAAAAAAGAAATGACAAAACAACTAGTGCATTATTTTAATCTCTTTTTCATGAAAATGTTCGCAATTTTTTTTTTTTTTGTTGCATATATCAGTTTTTTCATTCACATTTTTTAATATGATAATGTAAAAGATTTGATATATAAAGTTCTGTCTATGAAATATTATGCATTTGAGGGGAAAAAAACTTGGATGAATTACTGTATTGTACTTTGTAAAATAAATGTCTTTATTATCTAGGAATAGATACATTGTCAGCCATAATTCCCTGAGGATTAGGTTCTCATTTATAGTTTTTAAAGTTTAAAGTTCTGATGTCTTGATCTTGCAGGACTTGAGAATTGATGGAAGAGCTGATCTGAAAATCCTGTCAGATATAATGTCCTGCCCGACACTTCATAGTGATCTGTCCAACTTTCCTGTCAATGGCAATAGTTGATCCAGTCAGATTGTTCAGGCTATTCCAAAAACATTATTGTTCTAGCATTTTTATTGCTTATTAAAAGTTTGCAAATGTGAAGTTTCTCTGTTTTCTAGTACACCTGGCCAAAGGCACAGTGGGCTTCTGTTAGGGCTATTCATCTGTGTGATACACACTGAATTGTATCTATTTGGACTCTGTATGTTTGGTGTCCCTTCAGGTTTTGTTGAGTCGCTATTTGTATCTATAATCAAGTGTATGGTTTAGTAACTTACAAAGTAAATCGTCTTGTTAATGCACCAAACTATAGATAACAATACAGATGCAGAAAGTTACCAGACGAAACCAAAAGTGACACCAAGCATCCAGACTTTTAGTACATACAATACAATAAATAAAGTACATATAATACAATAAATAATACATCTGTCAGCCATCACTTCTTACAACTCTTGAGGGTTTTATATCTAAGCTGCATTTTTATTAAACTTTGTAAATGTGTTGATATTCTGAAGGTCTTGGATGAGTTTGATAATAAGCACAATATGGACATCTTATTAATGTTGTGACCTGGTAACCAATGTACAATCTTTATGTCAGATTTTTATAAAACCTGGTTGGCTTATCTCTCAAAATTTGAGATGGTCAGATAACAAACGAGCCAAAACTGGACACGTCACTTGGTTGATTGGCTAAGCTTATTGGCATTCAAGAGACTAAAATTCTAATTCTGTCAAAAGCTTGGATATGTTTCATAATGAGCATCATTGGCACATTGATCTTGTGTCTAGATTATTTTTTTTTTTTATTAGCTCTACTGGTCATAGACCAGAAGAGATTATGGGATGGTCTTTCGTCCATCATCCATCCATCTGTTAGCACAAGTTTTGTTATCGCTACTCCTTCTAAACCACCTGGAGAATTGCCATGAAACTATACACACACATTCAACCCATGGTCTAGTTGGTCCTAATGAAAATAGTGCTCCTTGGACATCCATTATGGTCATCACAGTGGCCATCTTCAAAATTGTATTACTATTGGATGATCATATCAACATGTGGGTTTTCACTAAAAGATTTTTTATGATGTTTGGTTGGTCTGAAATGAAAATATGTGCTGATCTGACATCCAATATGGCCACCATGGATGGTCATATAAACATGGAGTGTTCACTAAAAGACTTATTGTGATCTCTAGTTGGTCCTAAATAAAGATGGTGCCAATTTCACATCCAGTATGGTGGCCATCTTTACTGAGGGCTTACACGTAATAAAGGGAGCAATGGAGCTCCATCATGGCTTGTGACTCGCACTTTAGTTAAAAATCGGATGACCTTTGGCAGAGGTTAGATAAAAAGGAGAGCGACCAGAAAATGATTTCTGCAGAACACTTGCATAAATATTTAAATTTTTTGTCTTGTTTAATTATTGTGTTTTTCAAGATGTTTTAAGAGGAAATATTTAAGGGAAGCTTGTATGGGGTTTTTTCTTTTTGGTCATTTTTATGTTGGAATGCTGAAATGTGTGCTTTCTCCCAGTGCTAAAAACCACTGGGTAACAAATATTGCAAGAAGTTCCAACAATGTTTGGAAATCCGAGTTTTTTAAAATTCATTTTGTTGGCTCTACTAGTCGGAGACCAGAAGAGCTTACAGGCTGGTCTGTCATCCATTAGCACGAGTTTGTTGTTGCTATTTCTGAACTACCTGGAAGATTGCCATGAAACTTCACAAACACGTTGATCCCATGGTCTAGTTGATCCTAAATGAAAATGGTGCTGCTTAGAAATCCAAAATGTCCACCATAGCAGCCGTCTTCAAAATGTTATCGCTTCTCCCGAATGGATGGTTATATCAATGTGGAGTTTTCACTAAAAGACTTCTTATTATATCTAGTTGGCCCTAAACAAAAATGGTGCTGATCTGACATCCAATATGCCCATCATGGTAGACATCTTCAAAATCTTGTTATTGCAACTCTTCCTGAACAGAAAGTCATATGGACATTTTAACTAGAAGACTAGGTCCTAAATGAAAATGGTGCCGATCTGATGTCTAATATGGATGCCACAGTGGCCATCTTTACATATTTTTATCGCCACTCCTAAATGGATGGTCATATCAACATGGGGTTTGCACTAAAAGAGATGTCTGGTTGGTCCTAAATGATAATGGTGCCAATCTAAGGTCTAATATGGCAGTCATCTTGAAAATCTTATTGCTACTTCTCCTAAAAAGTCATATTTATATGAGGCTTTCACCAGAAAATTCTTATGATGTATAGTTGGTCCTAAATGAAAATGGTGCTGCTACCACATCCAATATGGTGGCCATCTTGAGAATCTTGTTATATCTACTCGTCATGACTGGATGGTTGTATCTACATTCGGATTTTACTAAGACTTACGATGTCTAGTTTGTCCTAAATGAAAATGGGACTTCTCAGACATCCAATATTGCCACCACAGTGGCCATCTTGAAAATCTTGTTGCTACTTCTCCTAGATGGCTGGTCATAAGCACATTACTTTCACCAGTAGACTTCTTGTGATGCCTGGTTGGTCCTAAATGGAAATAGTGTGAATCTGATATCGAGTAGCCACCAAGGCATTCATCTTGACAATCTTGTTACTGTTAATCCTCCAAAATGGAAAAGTTATATCAACATGGGTATTCACCAGAAGACTTGTTATATGGTCTTGTTGGTGCTGAATAAAAATCGTGCCGATCTGGCATCCAGTATGGGATTGTCCATAAAGGACGTCCGCAGATAATACCTGTTTTCCTACCCCCCTCCTCCCCTTGTCCGCTTTTGTCCGCATGTGGCTTACCCCCCCCCCCCCCCCCCGCTTCGGACGTCCCCATCTAGCATTATACATTGCTCTATGGTCTGGCAGAGTAATAGCTGGTGCTCTCAAAATACAACGCTCACTGATCTCGTCACAACATGTAGCTCAAAACAAAGAAAAAAATAAAGTTCTTTCTTTAAAAACGTCTTTATTCAGGACATAGAACTAAAGTTGTCATCTCACAGAAAGCTAAATTCGATAGACTGTCAATGTCTTACTCCACTTCAACAAACGCAGACTGTAGCCAGTCAAATAAGTTGCGAACAACTGGCAGACCATCATCACTGCTTTCAGTTGCGGAAGTTGATGATGCAGTTGACAAAATAGCGCTAACAGATTCAGGCTCCACAGCGCCAACGTCTGCCACTTCAGCTTGTGTGCTCACTGCTGCATGCCAATGAATACGGGCATGATTGCGCTTCGCAAGTTGAGATGGAAAGTACAGGCCACATTGATTTCAAACGAGCTTCTCAAGATCAGCAGTCACCGACGGACAGTAGAAATCAAATGGCATCCTTAGGAAGTCGTGTGAAGGCTGCAGATGTAAAAGAGCCAGTCGTTGATAAAGCGATCCAAACGTTCCACTGTTGCTGCCAACTGGTGCATAGGTAATCCCTTTATCTGTGCTGTAGTGTGGAACAGGTGGAGGTAAAAATCGTCCAGGAAATATATCATTGTAGTTAGTGCGACACTGACCACAGCATGATTCACTGTTGCACTTCACAATCTGCAAGCAATACTGCGACTGTTGAATGTGCTGACTTGACCACTCATCTGATGGTGGACTGATGTCCAGTTTTCCTGCATCACATGATACAAAAGATGCTACCACAACAAATCCATCAATAACCGTTGAGCTCCAGATTTCTGCCAGCACTTCACCGGCCTTCTGGAAATTGGCCCTTTCCAACTCTATATCACATGTATTGCCATTGCTGTCCAAATGAGATCCATAATGATTGTGAGGCAGGATCAATCCTGATAGGTCACATGACAGAGAAGCCATGCGTCGTTCGACGGTGTTGTAGGCAGAGTGCCCTGGCGCATGGCACGCAAATAAAATCGCATCCAGGTTGTTGTAATGGAAGGCTCGATAGGCTGCGGCTAGTGTTTTCGGAAATCGAGGGTTCTCATCCGGACCGCCATCTGCTGTTATGACCACAATCGGCTTCACTGATCCATTAATACACATAACAGGCTGAAAAGCAGGAAGTTGTTTGAGTTCTTCAAAATCAGCAGCGTGTGTCATTGCTGTGCTACTGTCATGCTTCCCACTGCGAATGAAGATAGTAGTCGGCCCTGAATACGACACAGCCCCTGGTTTTATAACACATGCAGCATAGACTGATGGGATCAGTTTGTGGCGTTCAGCAATAACGCAGTCGTGATCTGGCAGCTGCACACGATACTCCATGTGCATCAGAATGGGCTTATTTGCTGCCGGTAATCCCAGTGGGACACGTGCCTTGTCTTGGCTCAAGAAAAAAACAGTGTTCTCCTATAGCGACAGCCAGATCTTTCAAGTAGCAGATTGTAGCTGCTGCAAAATGAGCATCCACGTGATTGCGCCTTTCACTGTTTTCTGCCTTAAGCAGCTTGACAGGCACATGACGCTTACCTTCAGTCGTCGACGAATTACGTGGAAGTAGACGTAGATATGTTCCTGCTCGACATGCTGAAGCCATCCTGGACGAGGGCTTCATGCAAGTCATCCAACGTTTTGCAGCTACTAAGCTTCTCAGATCGTCGCCGCGGATCAGCAGCTGCTCCACATGATACAATGTCCACGATTGTCTTTAGCAACTGTGGTTGGTCATCTTCTAAGCGGGGCCTTCCTACTTTCTGGTGACAGAACTTTTTGAGTCGCTGGCCAATGACTGGATGTTCTTCCGTAACTTCAGTCAGCTTTCTCTTGAAGTCAAGCCTGGAGTTCTGTTTGCGTGCTCATTCAGCTGCCAGACGTTTTAACTTTTTCTCCAGCTGCACCTTTTTGCTGTTGAGTTCATCAGACTTTGTTTTCATATCAGCTGTCCATAGTCCAGTTTCTTTTACCTGTAGAAGACTAGCCATTTGTGCGTTGACAGATTCTAACTCATTGCTTGCTGCGTCTTGTGCTGGTGTAGAGCGTTGGGTTTTTTTCTTCACTAGACATGCTACTGCTGTCATTTGCGTCTCGGCATCCATCTCTCTTGCTGTTACGTCAGCAGAAGATGCCTCTTCCACCTCTGACTGAACGGCACTATTTATTATCACCACAGTTGACGGAAGTTCCTGAGATGACGTGGTTAGCGTCGAAGTAGTTGAATCTGATGCTTGGCTTAGACTGGCCTTAGGCGTGGCAGCGCGGGCCCACATGCTCATCAGACGACTTTTTCTTTCTGCTGCTCTCGCATGCCAAACTCGAATCAAGTTTTTGACTTCTTCTTCATTTTGTTTACAATTGTTCCACTGCTCCTGTGCACGTTTATGTGCCAGATCTGCCTTCAGATCAGGGTGTGCAGCAATGAAAGCATCCTTAAAGTCGCTATACAGTTTATAATGCGCATCCATTATTAGCATCGGTAGTATACAGAATATTCTTAAATAATATGTAATGTTAGCTGGAAAAATATAGATATTAAAAACTCTGTCACTGATTAACACGCACGTGTGCGGAAAGCAGCTGGAGTCGATGCTTTCAGATGTACTGTGCGTAGCAGCAGTGTAGTGGTGCCTACCGCAGCCAGTCGTCTGCTTCAAGGGCCAACCCATTCATATATAGTCTGTGGCACGAATCGTACAAAGTGAAATTAACAAGTAATTTATACTTAGGGATCACCCATAAAGGACGTCCGCAAAACATACTGGAATACACGCAGTAGGCCTAAAGCAGCTGTTCAACACAGAATATCATAAAAAAAAATTCTAGCTTGCGGACGTCCGCAAGGTCCTTTACACCCCCTCCCCCCTTTTCCGCATTTGAACAAACCCCCCCTCCCCCCATCTTTGCGGACGTCCTTTATGGATGATCCCTATGGCCACCACAGCAGGCATCTTAGAAATTTTGTTGTTGCTACTTCTCCAGAATGGAAAGTCATACCGACGTGAGGTTTTAACTGTAAGAAGTCTTGTGGTATCTAGTTGGTCTTTGAATAAAATTGTGTTGATCTGATGGCCAATATGGACGCCAGAAAATCTTATTACTATTCCTCCTAGCTGGAAACTCCTGGCAGCACTGGCTTTTCACCAGACGTATTGTAATGTCTAGCTGGTAGTTGTTGTAAATGGTGCCGATCTGATATTCAGTATGGCAGCCATCTTGAAAATGTTGTTATTGGTACTCCTAAATGAAGAATCATATCAACATGGGGTTTTCACCAGAAGACTTATTATCATCTCGAGGTGGTCTTAATTGAAAATTGTGCCAACCTGACTCACAAATATTGGTGCCACAATGAACATAGAAAACCTTATCACCAATTCACCGGAAGGGATAGTCATATCAACATGTGGTTTTCACCAGAAGTCTTCTAAGGGTGTCTTGTTTGTCCTCGATGAAAATGATGCATACAATATGGTGTCAGAGTGCCTAATTTGAAAATCGTATCACTCAAGAATATCGTAGATGGTTTAAATACTCGGCAGTTAAAATGAAGAAATAGTCTCGTCTGGAATTCCTCGAGATTCTTTTTAGACAGTAGAACATCATTATTTTCGAGGGACTCTTGTTATGGATTTTGCGTTGAAACTTTGTATATATTATGGTCACCGTCTAAAGATGCACTGGGTGTAAGTAAGAATCTTATTGATTTTGGAATCACGACTATATAAGCTGTAATACCAAATCAATTCAGAAATGTGTCTTCAGTGTTTGCAAGCTCAACCAAATAAACTGAAGTTCACCTCGTTAATATGCATGTATGTTGCTCATAATAAAGTTCATTTGAGGTCTTGATATTGGCTTACATACCAAATTTGATCAAAGTCTGATCAGGTCAAAGTTCTTGACTTGGGGTGGGGGTTTAGCTGTACTAGCTTATGAACATGATAATATAAACAAGTATGAATGCCTTTTTGTCAAACTCCGTTTGTGGATCTACCTGAAGAATACTTTGAATGATGCCAGTGGAGGCTTTTTCCTCCACAAAAATTACAATTTTTAAAAAATTTTTTTTATAGATTTAAACAAACTTTAAATATGGGTATATCTTGACATTGCCTGTTTAATAATCATCTATCCATAATATCAGGTTCAAGGTCAAAGTCCATGACCAAGAATTTTATACTATATGAGGTATCTTGTGAAGATGCCAGCTGCAACATATAAGAAAATATTTGTGTTACCAAATTTGGTATGTTGGAGTTAATCAAGAGTATGAGATGGTTTCAATACTCGACAGGTAAACAGAATTAAAGGGCAGAAGAAAATGACTTGTGGAGGAATCCTATAAACTCTTTTTCATCAGTAGAGTGTTGGCCTTCTTGAGGGACTCCTGTTGTCTCACATACGACAGCATGGTGTGACATGGGCATCACTTTTCCGGTAATGATTGTGTCGCGTTTTAAAGTTTTTGCAAGTTGGGGTAGATGTGGGATATGGTAACTGCTCGATGTTCCGAATGTTCATAAGTCCAAAATATTTTTGTTCAAAATTTATATTTTCTAAACATTTTGGCCCAAAGTTCTGAGGTTTACAAGTTTGAAGAATATAGGGGTCAATAGTCCGAAGGTTCATTAGTCCAAAGGTATTTGATGATAAGGGGTTCATTGGTCCCAAGGTTCATTAGTCCAAAAGGGTTCACAAGTCCGATGGTTTGGTCTGAAGGTATTTGAAAATTGGTTCTTAGATTCAGTATTTTGAATATATTTTTATTGGTCCCAAGGGTCATTAGTCCGAACATATTTGGAAAAAGTTTAATTGGTGCAAAGGTGTAATTAGTCTGAATATTACCAAATAGAAGTTAATTTGTGCAGTACTAATGTTTAAAACAAATTCGAATATATTTGAAAATGAGTCCCAAAATAGGATTAATTGCATATACTATTTTTAAATCATAAAGGCCTTCATCATATTTACTAAAAAATATCAATACATTTTATCTTAATTATTATTCTTCTAAATAGGGTTACTTAAACAGAAATTGTTGCAAATGCACGCTCAAATTAAATATTGGTTGTATTATTAAAATATTTTCAACATGATTTTCTATTAAATCTGCATTCCATCATAAAAAAGACTAGGCAAGGATACAAAACCGGGCACAACTGTAAGGAAACAAAAATTGAAAACATTTTTCATAAAAATAAGTGCTACAGAGAAAATGGGGGTGGGTGGGTTGTGTTCAAAGGCAAGCCATTTACAAAAATGAGTATTCTCTTTTGTAATAAAATCACTTTATAATTTGTCCAAATTAGCAAATGACTTACACATAAACTAGAAATGTGTCTATTGGACATGAAAGCCCACACATTGGTATTAAATGAAATGTTCGATCAAGGAAATGTTTTATGCAGTCAGTTTTTATGGCAGAAGTATAGAGCGGACATAAATATCCTAATTGACTTTTGATATCCGTCTCTGATCTTAACCCTGGGAACATGGGCCGAGTCTGGTATGTGACACCTTGTCTGTGAGAGATACACATTTCCGCAGTGTCATTAAAATCCCACAACCCATTAAAATGTTATAGAGTGGACACTAAAATCCCTCTGTTGACCACTGAACCCTGTCTGTGACCTTGTCCTTGGGGCGACAGACCTGGGTGTGGTAAGTGACACATTTTCTAATTAAAAATCCCTATGTTGACCTTTGAATATTGTCTCTGACCTTGATATTGGAACTGTGGGACTTGGTGTGGTACACAACACGTCATCTAGCGAATATACACGTTTGTGCAGAGTTCCATTGAAAAGTTATGGACCTGACACGAACATCCCTATATTGACATTTTAACCCAGCATGTGACCCTGACTGAGGAGCTTGGTTTGGTACGTGACACATTGTCTAGTAAAGATACGCATGTGTGCAAAGTTTCATCGAAATCTCTTAACCCATTGAAAAGTATGGACCGAACACGAAATGCAGAACGGAAGATATAACACTATATGCCGCCCACCTAAAAGGTGGAGACATAAAATTCTCCTCTGGTATTAGAGACGACTTGCCATACTCGGAACTATTATTTTAATTGTGGTTTGAATTATGGACTATCAAGATGGCATATTAATATGCTAGGGTGGTTCTCTACAGGCAAGTCTCTTGCAGAATAACATTATTGGTGGTCATGTTATTGTAATGGGTGCATATAATAATGTATAGTTTCAAAATATCTTTCAATCTTTAAAATTTAGAATCTTTTGATCATTATAATTTTTTTTAAAAACTATCTATTATTGCAGCAAAACACAAAAATGAAACTTTAAAGTATTTACTCGTATTTTCCAAATACTGGTCATGGATTATTGAACCCAGTGCTAACTTCACCCTTGTGGACTGAACTAGTTGTATCAAAAGGTCATATTTTGCAGTGTAGCGAGCATGCGCTCTTTCTTTTTCCATAGTTGCAGTAGTTGTTGTGGGTTTAACGCCATTTTTCAGCTATTCATGGCGGCCAGTATATTTGGTGGAGGAAGAACTGCTAAGAACCACCGACCCACGGGAAGCTACTGGCAAGCTTTCTCACATACCCACTTTGGCCGAGCCCAAGACTCTAACCCATGCGGACAGAGGTGAGATGTCAGTGATCTTACAGGCGAGCGTCTTGGACCACTCGGCCACCCGTGGCCCCAATAGTGGTATTAAAATTATTGTACCTAAACCATAGCAAATAGAACTGATACTATACAAACTTGTTCTTACTGTACAAAGTGACAGAACTTTTCAGAATTTATTGTTTTATATAGCTTTGTATTCAAAGATAATTGTAATCGATTTTAATTCTTCTGATATTGGTGTTTTTTTTTAAATAAAAAAAAAAGTTGGTGACAATTATATTGAATCCAAAAGTACTACTGATTTTTTGTTCATTTTAGACAGGCTGAGAAAAATAGTGCCGAAAATTGGATAAAATGGTATTAAGTACGTCGTGTCATTTGTACACAAGAAACACTAGTTTTAAAAGTACAAAAGTTATTTCCATATGTGAAAATATTGATCAAAATGGTCAAACGAAGTTTGCTTTATATTTGACATCTTAAAAAAAAGTATGGACAGACAGACGGAAAAGTTATTTTTAGCCACAGTAATCTTGACCTTGACTGAACCAATCCCCAAATCAACAGTGTTCATCCTGACCACAAGAAAAACATTCCTATGAAGTTGCACGACAACCGGAAAAATAAAAAGTTAACCAGAAACGACAAAGTTTACTGACTGACATCTATTTTAAGCTACTGTTATCTGGATATTTGATGAACTAACTTCCAAATTAACTTTTCTTTCGTTGCCCGAGAACAACATTCCTGTAAAGTTTCATGTCCATCAGACAAATAGAACTCCAGATAATAGGGAAAATGTTTGGATTGACGGGGATGAATGGACAAACAGAAAACCATAATAATATATGCTCGGCGATATTGCTGGTGTATGAAAAAAAGAAGTAAACGAGATGAGAAAAAATTTGGCGGATTCTGAATAAATGTATAGCTATTTTGTCAGACTGCAACGACCTTGGATTCAATATCCGTAATATAGTTCAATCAGGCAGTCATTTGTTTTAAACGTTTGATTTGTGGATATTTTGGGAAAAATACACACTTAAAACAGCAGTAGAACAGGAGAGGCAGCAGATATGCTGTCATCCCTACAATTTTGCAGATAATAAAAAAGTAGGGAAAAACGCCTCAGAAAACAACATTTCCTTTGTTTTTGTCCTTTATTATATATGGGGGAAATTTCCTATCCAAATCCAGTATAAAGAAGAACTAAAATTTTAATATTATGTAACACATACACGATTTCAAGCCAAAACATGACACTTGCCTTTATCAACCGGAGTTTCTACCCCAAATTAGTACTATGTGTGTGTGTGTTTAAACTTCATACAACAATTTATTGTTTTAAATTTCTTTATGATTTTCTTTCGAACTAGGTAGGACCCTTCAGAGAAATTAACCACTTGATCTGGTTAATACAATTTGGACCAACAACCATTCTTTCATTCCATTTGAACCTTCAAACCAATGAACTCTTCTTTCAGACCAATGAACCTTCGGACAAATAAACCCTTGTTTAGGATTATGACACTTCGAACAGATGAACCTTTCTGCTGGATTAAAGATTCTTCAGGCTAATGCACCTTCGGAACATTGAACCCTTCTTTTGGACCAATGAACCTTTGGATTCATGCACATTCGGACCACTGAACCTTTTGACTAATGCACCTTCGGACCACTGAACCTTATGGCCATTTAACCCCTCTTTCGGATTGATGACCCTTTGAATCAACAAACCTTCGAAACAGTGAACCTTTCGTTTGTACCATATAACCTTCAGACCAATAAACCTTCAGACTATCGAAATGTAACCGTGCGATACAACACTGCATGAATTGCAGGCAAGACAATGTTCCATGGAACACTTGGTGTGGTATAAAATCTTGAACCATTTTGGTTGTGAATGACATCTGAAGATATTAATGAAGCAATTTGGTTTGCTGAGGTAATTACTAGAACTTTGTAGACTATATCTTGGAGAGGATTTTTTTTAACAATGCGTAAATGTATTGCCTCACCTGCCATGATATAAATGCAGCCAAGATGATGCACAAATCCTATGATTTTAACCTCTGACCTTTGAACCACTCCATTCCTCTGCAAAGATGTGACTTGCATTTGACAAATTTTCTCAAAATAAATATGGTTTAAACTAAATTGATAACAATACATATATGGAAACAGAAAATATAACCCCTTTACACAACTCTTGACGGTGTAACCAAAATCTAAATTCACCTAGTGATCTCGACGTAAGATTCCTGGATCCTTCATCTCCAAGGATGTCATCTGGTAAACCTTGTTTAAACTGTCGAGCCTAAATACAGACACGTGAAATAGGCACGTTTCTGACCCAAAATATCTAAGTAACTTGTCAATGCGAACATGACCTTTCACGTTCAAGAGTTTATGCCAGTAGCAATATTTGTATCCCATGGTAAACATCTTTACTCTGCCTGATAGTTTATCCAGGGCAATAATAGATAGTACTGCCATATTCAAATACTTAAACCATTGACCATTACATAAAATGTAAACAATTGTGACCTTGACTTTTGACCTCCTCTGTCAACAATTTCTAGGGATATTCCTCCACCCCCACCCCAATCCCTGCCGATGATAATGATCCACTGGTGAAAACTGGAGATGTTGCTCTTTGAAAAAAAAAAAAAATGAAAGAAAAAACGAGAACCAAAAGTCGACATTGGCTGGCCAGACATAGTACATATAATATTGCCCAATGGTTAAAAAACTGATGCTGGCTGGCGAGACAGATGGACATTGCGACAACTATGCCTTGCCGTTTGGAACATTTGTTGAAGGCGACACATCATGGTTAATATGCTTATGTGAACACTGCATAACACAATTCTGATGTTAAGTAGAACTGGCGCAAATAAATTGGATTATTTAATGACATATTGACCTCTTAGGACAGATCATAATTACCACCTTAATGCCTTGGTCCTTGCACAGAGTTTTTGCCCAACTCAGTCAGTCATCTAACATTCACACAATTTAAGAAAACCTTTTTTCATCACAAAACAAACATTAAAAATTCGGTAGTGCTTTTCTGATTAGAGAATCCTATGTAAAGATTTTTTTTTTCTTTTATCCTTGGATCTTTAGTTTTCCTTCCTTTTTTGCAGAAGCCACTATGGCTCAGTGGTTAGCATGCCGGATTTGCAATCACAAGGGTGCAGGATTAGAGTCCTGGACAGGTTGGTGCCATATTATGTCCCTGGCAAGGCACTTCACTCAGTGTTGGACTGGGCCAATAATCTGGATCTGCCCTTAGATCAGGCAGTTTGCCATCATGGCAGCCACCCCCTTATAATATTATCTACAAACCTGTGGCCCATCTGCCATAAGGCAGATTGCCAGATGGGTCGGTCCAAACATTGACTTCGCCATATTTGCTTCATCATGATTGAAGTGTCGTGTGTTGATGTGCCATTTTGTTTGAATCACAGTGACCTACATTTAACATTTTACTAGTTTAGTTCTCACTGTTCATACTAAATTCGTAAAATTGAAGAGTATCACACCATTACAACAAAAGAAGCCCATTATGATCTACATTTTATCTTTCACTGGTTTTGTTTAATTTTTTACATTTAAATCATGACCAAACAAGTGTTTGGCATGCTATATGCATATAATCCTACCTACAATCCTGAAACTTGGGGAGGCATCTTGACAAGTACTACACGATTATTGCAAAAAGGGTATGTGACCTATATTTCGTGCTTCAGTTATTTTGTTGAAATTTTGTATTTCAATTTCATTTATTGGGTGCTGTTTATTTTGTTTTAATGTCACTTATTGGATGCTGTTTGGGTTAGAATCATGAAACTTGATAATTGGATGCATCTCTGTTGGTACTACACCATCATAAACAAAAATTACCGCGACCTTCATTTTATGCTTTACTGACATATGTTAAGTATATGTGTTTTGCTCATAACCACAGCTATATAAAACCCTTTCTGGCCAGTACATTTGGAAGTAGGAATAAATGTTTATTCAGTGGTAAACTTAATGTATTAGTGACTATACATTGTATATTGTGAAAGGTTACCCATAATAGGTTAACTGTGTATTGTATGGGAATTAGATGAGTGGACTGCATGCATTTCATGTGAGGCCTCAGCTGTAGTGGCTAATCAAGGTAATTTCTGATGCATGAACTAGGCTTCTAACAGTGGTCATACTGGTGTAATTCCAATATTACACAAAAGCCTGTGACTTTTACCCAGTAAAATCTGGCTTCTAGAGATGGACAATACTAATCGCTTGTGAAGCAGATTCTAAGAACAATCATTTAAAAAAAACCACAGAAAACCATACTTAATCTGTTTTTTATCGACTCATTATATTAACTCTACCTTGATAAAAATATTATTTTATTTTGTTTTTTTGTATGCCTGTCAAAGGTGCCAACATTTAGTTTTCGTGAGCATAATAATATTTATAGTGGATACTGTAGACTACAGTGCAAGGGGGGAGGAGGGAGTCAGAGCTTGTTTTTTGCAGCTGTAATTGGGGCGTAAATGGGTTGGGGGGGGGGCAAGTTCGAGGTTGGCAACTGACATCAAAATGGTTCTCTGTGGTAAAGTATGGGCACCACTAAAGAATATTGCCTCCGTAGGGGCACCACTAAAAAACACTGCCCCTGAAGCCTCAAACCCTCGCGCTCCCACTGCAGAGGTGGGCTATATAATCATTGATTACATTCTTTGTTTATTTTGCTGGCTGGCATAGCCATAATGTAAACTCTTGCTTGATAAGCAGTGTACAAAGGTATGGACATTTAAATGGCCATATTTGGAATCTATGATAATGCCATCAGGCGCATTTAATCAATTAACAGCATATAAACCAGATGCCAATCTGTACATAGTTTACTTGCAAATTACTGTTTTTCATTAAATGTTGCACGTGTTATTTATAGGAAACAAGCTGAGGACTCCACTAGCAAGTTGATGCAGGCCATTCCTTTTAGAATTATGCTGCAGAGGAACCTTGCTCTGGCTAGGTCCTTGTGTTGTGGCAGTTCAGCCTCAATTTTATGGTGGAAATACACTAGTTAACAGTCAGAAAAATGGTTAGGGTCCAACCATTTAAAGTTTGGGGAAGTGTGGGTTCTCTTCGAACCAGGATATTTTTTTTTTCATTTACCTCAAGATAATTTCTTTATTTTGAACTAATATAATGGATATAATTACTCTCTTCCCCCCCCCCCCCCCTAATCTGAGCAAGAATATTTTTTTGCAGCTATCTGTAGGCCGGAAATCTTTGTCAAAAATATCCTAGACCCCCACCGAAAATTAAATGGTCTCATGTAAAAAATCTCAAGTGAAGAATCATTGTTTATTCTCTAAATGATCCCATATTTCTAAAACCACAAGAAATGAGACTTTGAGAATATACGTACGTTACCTTGTGTGGCCTGCATTGACAAAAATAATTCATTTTACATTAATAATTTATTGCTTTTCCTCTCCATCATTCTTTTTTTTTGTTTTAGTCGAGTACAAGACATCTTCTATACATGTAATCTTGCCTCCCTCGCACTTCCAAAAGTCTAGTTTTTACTACATTTTCATTCAAGATCTATTACCATCTTTCTTCCTCCTTTACACAGCCACATTAAATTAACGTACATGTGTTTAAAGGCCTTGTTAAGGCCACCCAACATGATTGTCCAGCCAGATGTTTTTGCAAGTAATTTGTTACGAGAGTCACCATGATGTTAATTACAGTTCAGACCTTTAGAAGCCCAAATTAATAGCCAAACAATCTACAAAAGGATACTAGTTTACGTGCTTTGTAGATGCCATGAACAATAGTTTATAATGGGTTGTGTTTGTGAATCTTCGTCAAAATTAAACTGTCACAAAAAAATATCTTTCTATATCCAATATTTTGAAAGTATTATCTTGAAACTATATCTTGCATTGATAAAAAACTCAAAAACTGAAAATGGTGAATTTCAGAGTATATACAACCTATATTATATGGACCCACAGTTGAATCGAGGTTTTGTTTAATTCTGGCGTGCTGAATGTGTTCAATGTTATTGGTGCCAAAAGGCAGTCTAGCTTTTACAGTGAGCATATTATTGCTATATAAAAGAAGTTAGTATGGTCCAGTGTGTAGCACTGAATTTTTCCAGTCACAAAATCACCTTTGTAACCTGCAACTTTGTATTCAAAATAATACTTAATCATTTTTTAAAAAACTTATCTTGCATGCATTTGCTTATCTAGTTTCAATAAAATGAGATGTGATTTTTCACCTCATGTCAATGATATAAAAACAATGGAAAAAAATCGTCCACAATTCATCTGATGAACAATATGACTCTTCATAAAGAAAAGTTGCGAAGAGTGCTGCTTTCATTATGTTGTTAATATTTTACACTGAATATACTTGCTAGGAATGTTCGAGGAAACACTTCATCAGTAAAGTGACCATCAATTGTACCAGAATCACAGTCTTCATAGAGATTTGTTTGTTTTGTTGGTTTTAACGGCACTTTTAACACATTATTGGCTATATCATTCTGAGGAAATGGGAGCCAAGAGCTTTTTCCTAGGACATAGTCTTCATAGAGAACAAGGGTTGTTATATTAATCCTTTTAAAGAAAATACAATTAATTTTTCAAGCAGTTTTGTGCCCTTCTGAAAGTTCTTGACAACCTCTCAAAAATGTATCATTCTGACAAATCATCTTATCCCATTTGTTTGTATCCCCCCTTCCCCGATTTTAAAAATGAAAAGCATCAACGATATAAAAAATGCATAAAACTTAGTTATTTCATTCATCAATTTATAATTTCTAACCTGATTGTCGCCAGGTGGCCCCAAACATTGTCATCTTGTTTGTGTTGCAATCCAAACTGACGCTGTCATTGTAAATGACCAGACTGATCACTGTCCTTTTCCGGTTTCTAGACCAGTCCATTTTCAGGAAAAACTATCATCTGCATCCAATATTTACAATATCTAGTTTTAATATTTCTAAAAAGAATTGAACAAAATAAAACTGTAACTCTTACATATAGGTGTTCTAAGGGATGTAACTCCCAAAGTTACGGAAATTTAAGCAATTATTCAGAGCTTATCAAAGAAGGCGAACTACATCACATCTGTTTTCTGACAAAAAAATGGACTGGACCATGCAAATATGGTGCCGTGTTAATCAAGAAAGTCCTGTTTGGTTTGAAATGTACAGAGGATGACAGTGTTAGGGATCCCCTAGTGACAATCATTATAAATTAAAAATTTATGAGTGAAATGACTACGTTTTGTGCATTTTTTATATGCTTGATGCTTTCGTTTTTAAAATAGGTAGGGGGTACATACAAACGGGTATGGTTGCATTTCGAGTCAGAAGGTTCATTGATCTGAAGGTTTTATGGTACGAAAGAAAGGTTCACTGTTTCAAAGGTTCATTGATTTGAAGGGTCATCAGTCCGAAAGAGGGGTTCAATGGCTCTAAGTCTCAGTGGTCCGAAGCAGCATTAATCCAAAGGTTTATTGGTCTGAAAGAAAGATTCAATGTTTTGAAGGTTCATTGGTCCGAAAGAAGGGTTTAATCTTCTGAAGGTGCGTTAGTCATAAGGTTCGTTGGTCTGAATGAAGGGTTAATTGGTTTAAAGGTGCATTAGTCTGGACCAATAAAAATACATTTGAAATATTGAATGTTCAAACAATGGACCCCTAGTTGTAAAAAAACTTTGGAATAACAAACCTTCAAACTTGTGAACCTTTTCCTTCGAAGTTATGAACCCTTAGATCAATGAACCTTTGGAATCTTGTCCCCTATATTCTTTGAACTTGCGAACTTTTGAAACAATGGAAATTGTGGCTAAAATGTTCTGAAAATAGAGCTCTTGTACAAAAATAGTTCGGACTTATCAACCTTCAGACAAATGAACCTTTGGAACATCGAGCAGTTACTGGCGAATATTACTGTATAGTTTGGAAAAACAATTCTTGTGCATTGTGTGAAAGATAAAACTGCAGACAAACTGCAATGTAATTTTATCAATGACAACATGGTTTGTCAGAATAACAATTGTTTATTGTAGAGAGAGAGACAGAGACAGAGGGAGACAGTGAGCGAGTTTGGTTTGGTGTTTAACAGCAAGCAATACAAGTAGGTTATTTAGTGTGGAGGCAATTAGAGTAAAGTGCCTTACCAAGGACATGTCAATAGCCAACCTGGGATGAGAGAGACAGATAGGGATTTATGCAAAATTACTTTTAAAAAAGAGTTTTTGATTCTTCAATTCCCTGGGCATATTTCTTTCCACAAAAATTCTTCAGCAATCCTTTCTCCATGAAGGAAGTATAAATTTTATTATCACTATGTGCATTAAGCTCTTACTGAGAGTTGATTTTTTCTGAATATTTCAACACAGAAGGCTAATAATGATCTAATTAATTTAAGCTGGAATTTCACTGGCAATTCTTTAAATTAATATGAATTTAAAAGAGGAATGTACAAACAAATGAATGAAGAAACAGATGTAAGAACAGAGCATGAGAGTAAGTATAAGAATGAAATGAATAAAAGAATGTAAAAGAAAGAGACAAATACGAGAATGATGTGATACATTAATGCACAAACAAATGAGAATAAAGACAAAAAAACATTACACGAGAGTAAGATGGCATGATCAAATAGAAAATGTACTCCTTTTCATTCACAAAGTTATATTTCGTTTAGCATGGAGACTTTTTAACTAAAGTGAAACCAGTTGTTAGGTGTAAATTACAGTGACGGATGTTACTTTTGAATAAGGGTTTAGTGTGCATTAAACAGAACAATAAAGCAATTATTTTTTTAAGATGTTCCCCTGGAGTGCACACAATAAACTTTCAACACAGATGACAAGCCACTAAACTTCCCTTAATTAGAGGACTTCAGACTATAAAATAAGTCTTAATTTTATTTGATCTGCATCATCTGTTGTTTATTTGATCCTCGTGTCTTTTTTGTACACAATGCAATTTAAAAAAGTGAAAAGACTATGAATATTGATATGATCTAAATAGAATTAGTTTATTGATAGTAAACAGGCAAGAATAAGCTACTTGGATGTAATTCAGATAAACTGTTGCTTACACTCTCCTGTTGCATGAATGTGTTTGATGTTAAGTTAACGAACAAGTAAAAATGAGTAAAAAGATATGGGCAAAATGAGCATACAGACTTGAAAGTACCGTATATATCCGCATATAAGCCGATACCAACTGCAAACTGCATAGACCTAGATCTGCCATCGCATAATGTGCTGGCAGATCTGGGTCTATGCAGCTTGTAAGGACTAATCAGTAGAACAAACAACACAGATCCTGATCTGCTGGTGCAGTATGCGAGTATATACGGAGGTCTTTATTTAAACACAGTTCATAAGTAATGTGCTCAGGCACTCAGACTCCTAATTCTTTCATCATGCATGCTGGGATATCTGAACAAATGAAAACATAATCCCACCACCACTGGCATCAACGATTTTATCAATCAGAAGTTCACAAATTTCTGTAAACTTATATCTTAAGCTATTTATATTAATGTGGGGAACTGTAAAGTGTTTGGGATGTTTTGGGGGAGGAGTGCAAACTTTGTTCATTACACCATTATTTTGGCCATATGACTTCAAATCATGTGACTTTCATTGCTGCTAAAATACATGGTGTAATGAACAGTGTTCTGATAAACCTTAAGTGTTTGCATTTAGCCAATGACCACATCAGCTTTTGGTATGATAGCCTACCAAGAATCATGAAACTTTTCGAGGGGATGCATCTTGATATGTACTGCAAAAATAGGTTTCTGTGACCTCTATTTTATTCTTCTGAAACTTTGTTTGAATTTTATGTTAAATTTCATTTATTGGGTGCTGTTTATCTTAGAATCAAGAAACTTGATAATTGGATGCATCTTAGTTAGTACTATACACCTACAAAGGTCATTGCAACCTACATTTTATACTTCACTAACATGGGTTAGGTATCTGTGTTTAGCTTGTGACATCTCAGATTTTTCCATTGCATTTACTACTTCAACTCCTGATGTTTAGTATCGGTTTTTATTTTGTCAGGTTGCTATTTGCATCTGTATTGTTGTGTACTGTTTGATACATTAACAACTAGACAGTTTTGTTTTTAATTTACAAGCCATACACTAGATTATAAATACAAATATCAATTATATGAAACCGGAACCATTACCAAACATCGGAAGTCAAAGAAGATACAATAAATGGATATGCATCCTACTCTACGCATAATGTTCTTTCTATTACTGCAGTTAGAAGTAGGAATCAATATGTTTATTCAGTAGTAAACTTTCCATATTAATGACTGCATTGTATCTTTTCTTAGGTTACCCTCAACGGGTTAAATGTGTAGTGTACATGTCAACAAGCATAGGAATTAGATACAAGTAAAGGTTTGGTTTTGTGGGGCTTAATGACATTTTTCAGCACATGCTAGACTATACATGGTAGCCAGTATATTTGGTATAGGAAGAACCTTGGCAGAACCACTGACCCATGGGAAGCTACTGGCAAGCTTTCTTGCATACCCATGTTGGTTGAGCCAAGACTTGAACCCACATGGACAGAGGTGAGATGTGAGTGATCTGTAAAGGCGAGTGCCTTAGACCACTTGGTCACCCGTGGACAACATAGACCCTGATCTGCCATTATATAAAGTGCCAGCAGATCAAGGTCTATGTTATTTGTTCTACTGATTAGTCCTAAGAAAATGCAGACCTAGATATGCCAGTGCATTATGCGATGGCAAATCTCTCTTTCTGTGCAGTTTGCAGTTGGACTTAACTTATAATAGAGTATATAAGCTACTAACAAAATAGTCATTTTAAAAAAAAAACTATGAAATTTGGTACTCATGAAAATAAATGAATTCACAGTATAAAAATTAAAATAAAAAAAAAGAGAAGAAAAACGCAAGAATATTTTATGGGATTTTGTGCCAGATATATCATTATTTGATCTAGAAGCCAAGGATCTGTTAAAGAGGACCCCATGCTGAATTTTTATTTTATTTTGATATATCAAATCAATAAACACACCAATATTTTTAATAGTATGCTGGACTAAAATGCCATTGAGGTTACTGAAACCATGTCATCTCAAGATCTTCAGCATATACATGTAAGAATTGAATGATATTGGACCCAAACAGGGCACACTCAAGTCGGAGTTGTTTCAGACTCACAGCAAACAATGCAGTTCCAAAACAAAAGTTAACCTCTTTTTACTGTAACAGCCAAAATATAAACAGATTTAAACAATGAGCATTTGTTTACAGAAGACATGTAATGACTGTATATCAATAGTATCTTACAAAAATCAGTCTTTATTAATTAAGCAGATTCAATGCACATACAGAAAACGAGAGACTACTCAGTCTTCTTCATTATTGGCAACCATTTTTGGTTCACATGGGGATTCATAAACTTGAATACTATGAAAGCTTGTTGTTATCAAGGTCGCATTTTCCTTGGATACAGTTTTCCATCTCCCTGATCACCCATAAAATTAAGCAATTGCAAGATATTAATACATTTGTCATGATTAATTATGTAATAAGCCTATTACAACAAAAATGTTGTGAATGTTTGCAGTACACTTCATAATTTATTAGTTCCCTCATAGACATTGTGCTTACAAGCCAGGTCCAACTGCAAACAACATAGACCGTGATCTGCCATCGCATAATGCACCCGCAGATCTGAGTCTATGCAGCTTGCTGTTGGACCCGACTTATAAGCAAGTATTTTTGGTATAAAGTAAGTTTACCATGAAGCTCCATTAAAACATACATGGTACAAGGGAAAACCCTCTCTAACTTGAATGGCCATAATTTAGGATTTTGCACTTATTTTATGTCTGGACTCGATGGTTTATTTGGTATTGTGACATAAATATGGCAGCATTTACAGTTACACAGGTTTTTCAAAATGCATGTCTCGTATTTAAAGATGCATTTATCTGCAATAAGAATACTTCAGCTGGATGCAGCTGTAGCAGACTGTGTCTGGGGTGGTTTCAAATGCTCAGGTATTCGTTCAAGTCTGTGCTGAAATGAAATAAAATTATACGATTAAGGGATTTAAAGCTTTTAAAAGAGATATGAAAGACATTTTACTGCTCTCACTGCGTTAGATATTGTATGAGGCTTGTAAAGCAAATCTGACCTCTAACAAAATATATTTAACTGTTTACTGCAGAAAAAAAATTATATTATATAAAATATTATATATTATTAATATAAAATATTATTTTAAAAAAATCATATTCATTAAAGACCTAGTTTTTCTTGGTAAAATGCTAAAATTGGGTTTGTACTTGTAAAAACAGGCTTTTCTCATCCTTTAACAATGGCATACTTTATAAGTATGACCATATAATATTAGGAAATATACTGTCAAGGTAATGTAGATGTGCGGACAATTGTTTGTTAAATTGTTCTGTTTTTGTGTTTTCAAATAGATATATTGATGTGTAAGAACTGAGGGTAAAATTTTAAATGTGTACACAAAGTAAACAGAACAGTCAAACTTGTTCAGTCGAGTCTAAAGCTTGCCACTTACTCTGGTGACTTTAATGGCCATCCCCTCTGGTAAATTCCTTTGAATGTACTCAAGAAATGTGTCAGCTGTGGAACCTGTCAAGTGCTTTAGCTGTGTAAAATATATATATATTATCTTGTTTTCAAGGCAGATCATACAAACAAAGAACAATTACAAACAAAAACGTAAATAAAAGATGTATTTACATACTGTTTTACTCCTATATATATAACAAAGATTGTCACACATGAAGTATCCAAATTCAGTTACTAACTACAAAGTCTCATACATATTACTCTGAGCATTATACTAAAATGGTATGCAAACTTAAGTGCATGAATCTTTAAGGACAACATAAGACTAAATCAACCCAATTCCATCTGACTTATGATAAACAGGTCATGTATGCCTTAGGATGTTAGAATGAACTCTGTAATTCATGTTGGTTGGTTTTGAATGGTACTTTCAACACTATTGGCAATATCATGCCAAGGAAATGGAGCTAAATGCCTTACCAAAGGACACACTTGAGCAGCCAACCGTCTGGCCAGGGCATATATCAAACCTGACACCCCAGTATCATGCAGGCAGTGATTACAAAATACAAGTAGGAAAACTACTGAAAAAACTTTCTCAATGTGTACAGTAATAAAGTATTTACTTTCACTGAACCAAACTGAACCAAACTCTGCAAAAGTTGTTTCAAAATGCTGATTACTGACAGCATTTAAGATCTGACAGTTAAACTTTCACAAATACCAATATTTCTCATGCATCGAATAATATTATGTTGATAAAACTGAGAGAAACCTTGTAGGTTATGACCCATTGTGTTGTCTGCATTCCTGAAACTTCTTTTGTATAATTTGAAAGGTCCTTCTGATGGTTTTATCAACAATAATGAGATTGGTGACTGCCATCTTGACAATACTGTGATACAACTCCTGAATGGATGGTCATATCAGCATAGTTTTCACCAAAAGACTTCTTATGATGTCTAGATGGTCCTAAATTAAATGAGAGTCAATCTGACACACAATATGGCCACTATGACAGCCATCTTGAAAATCTTGTTATTGCTACTTCTCCAGAATTGATGGTTATATCGACATAAGATTTTCATAGCATGGAAAGAGGTTAATGTTACTCCTATTCATAAAAAAGGGGACAAAAATGTTGCTTCAAATTACCTATTTCACTACTAAGCTGCTTGGGCAAAAGATTTTTTTGAAAAATGTGTCTTCAAACACTTGAGCAACTATTTTACAGCCAACAACCTAATTAGTTATCTTCAATCTGGTTTTACCCCAAAAGATTTGGCTCCCTTACAACTGTGTGATATGTACAATACTTTTTGCAAAGCAGTCAATGAAAGCAAAGAATTAGAGTAGTATTTTGTGATATTAGTAAGGCCTTTGACAAAATCTGGCACAAAGGTTTAATTCATAAGCTAAGAAATAATGGAATCGGTGATGTACTTTTGGAACGGTTTACAAATTATATCTCAAACAGGATGCAAAAAGTTGTTATAGAAGGTTGTACTTCAGACCAACAACATGTCAGGACTGGTTTGCCTCAGGGATCTATACTTGGACCACTGTCATATTTATTATACATTAATGATATTGTCACTGATATTCAGTCCTGTAAAAGACTGTCTGCTGATGATACATCATTATCAATTACTGTTGAGGACCCAACCCTGGCTGCTGGTACTTTGAACAAAGACCTACTTAAAATCAATTTGTCGGCCAATCAATGGTTAGTTGAGTTTTAATCCAAACAAAACTGAATGAATGACCATATCCAGAAAATCTCCAAGGGAACAACACCCAAAACTTTCAATGAATGACACAGTTATTAGGAATATCACTTCTCATGAACACTTGGGCCTAACTTGAGATGAAACCTAATCTTGGCATATACATATACAGGAAATAACTACAAAAGCATGGAAAAGGTTAGACATATTATGAAGTTTGAAATTCAGATTTCATAGAAAATCAATAGAACTTCTTTATATCACCTTTATAAGACCTCTTTGGGAGAATGGGGATATTATCTGGGATAACTGCACCCAGCATGAAAAAGATGAAACAGAAAAAACACAAGCTGAAGCTGGTAGAATCATTTGTGGGTCAACAAAATCTACATCATATGCTATAATTTTGGAGAAGATGAAATGGGAAAGACTTTCAACAAGGCACTACAACACAGAAATTAAAATGTATCATTGCCTGGCTCCAGGATACACGTGGGCTTTGGTTCTGCCAAGTGTCCAACAGGTAAGTAATAGACAACTTTGTGATGGAAGAACCTCCAAATGCCCTTCACCAGGACAAATCTTTACCAAAGTTCATTTGTACTGAAGTCTGTTGCAGAATGGAATCTTCTCTCTTTGGAAATTTGAAACAACCCTTTGTTATACTCTTTTAAATCACATTTAAATATGAATCTAGAAAAGTCCCAATCTATTACTATCGAGGAGAAAGACAAGCACAAATTATGCACTCAAGACTTCGACATGGTTGTAGTTTATAAAATGACAATCTTTTCAAAGACCATCTGCAATATAGTAATAGATGTTCATGCAATGAACAAGAAACTACAAAGCATTTTCTCTTAGACTGTACAAAATATGATACCCTCAGAAACCGCACAATAGGAATTTTGTCCCATATTACAGATATAACTTTGTTATTAATGGATAACCCCTTGCAACTAGTTGAGATCTTCAAGGCAGTCCATAAATATATAATTACAACTAAGAGATTTGCTTGATCACTACTTATGTCTGCACTAAGCTGTTATATCCCTTGTACATATTTTGTTGTTATAAATATATACCACCTGAGCCGAAGTTAAAAGTCCTTCGATTAACACCCCCCCACTCCAGCAATTCCAACATCTTCATGTTTTTTTTCTTTCTTTTTTTCTCATTTTTTGTTTTGCAAGTATACAGTAACATGTTTCTGTTGTAAATGCTTGTAAGTTACTGTCTGACATTATTACAATATTGTATGTACAATTTTCTTTTAATATGTCAACATGTTTCAATGTTTGCAATATTATGCCTTCATTAATCACATCAGCCATATTATAAAAGTAAATATTATTGTTAATGATGAGAAAGCTCTAAATAAGCTTATGCTTGTTGCTCAATCCTTTATGTCTCAAGTTTGATTTTATGTACTTTCCATGACTTTTGTAAGTAAATACTGTTTAAATCAGTTTAGTTAGTGCTATTATAAAATTCTAAATACTGTAGTATCACTAAATTTTGGGGGGTACCAATTTTCATGGATTTTGTTGTTGCCACAAACCATGAATTTAAAGACCCAATGAAATATTACCCACATATAATAAAGGCCCCCCCCCCCCCAATTTTCTTACTGTGTTTCATTCCTATAGATCAACAAAGCTATTCAATAAATCAATATTATCTCTGTAATCTGGGAATAAAATATAAGCTTTTAGATGTGTTTGTTTTATGTTTAACCCTTTAAAAAGAAAAGAATTATAATGCATTTTATATTTTTTCAGTGAATATGTATCTAAATGGTATCCAGTAGCTGTAATTTCCACTCAATGTCTTATGTTGTGACATAAGTAAAGATAGAGAGAAACAAGAAAAAACATAAGGTATTCAAACACTAGTATTAATGAAAATGAAACAAAGAATAATAAATGATACTAGTATATGAAAATCGTATTTAATACTTATTCAAAACTGATTCTTTCTTCAAGTGAAACTGTTGTCAAAAAATTTAAATCTTCATGAAAGCATGTCTCATTTTATCCATACATGCTTAATCCTAAAGAACAACATGTCTGTAAATTACCAGAACTATTGCTTGAAGCACAATTACTAATAAAACACTATATACACTAATTACAGTGGAGTGTTGAAGCTCACACTTCACTCATTTTCAGACACAACCACTGAATAAACATCATGTCAATCAAGTCTGCCGGTACACACAAATGTTTGTCAGGTAAATAATCCTGAAATTGTTGAATTAAATAAGTCTAGCATTCTCAAAGCCGCAATTATCCATTCAGCATGAATTGGCTTGATTGATGAAGTTTTAAGTAAAGTCTAGTGGCTGAAATTGGTTCATACATGAGGCAGGTTTAAATAAATAAGGGAGTGATTCCATTGTTTTTCAATTTAATTAGCATCTTCACACTTTGATGGACTCTGAAGAAAAAAAATTTGGACACTGCTTGCTAATTGCAATGAGCGAGCGGCCAGCTCGTGTGTTTGATTCACATGTGGAATGATGACATTATCCAAACTTGTGGGGATTTAGGTAAAATTTTACCTCTTAAACCTATGTGTTAACACCATGGTCATCAGAAAGCAATTGATGGTGCAACTTTATGGACATTGTTTTAAGGAAGATATCACGCACATGTACTTTAATAACTGATTAGCTTAATGTTGTTGGCTGTGTCTGCTTGCTTTGATGTTGCTTGTAAGTGAATGATCTTGTCAGGTGTTTGATTTGTGCTCATACAATTGGTAGTATTGCTTTAATCATTGAAACAACCACCACCTGTTGTCAGCATAGTTTTGTTCTTTTGTATTCTTTATTTTGGGTTAATCCATCAAATGAAATACCAACAAATATGGAAACTTTGATAGGCAAAACCACGAATTTAATTACCCATGAAAATGTCTTTTTTTTAAAATACAAAACCATAACAAAATTGAGACCCACGAAAATAAATGATACTACAGTAGTAGTAAAAGTAAGTTATTCTTTATATGCACTGTATTTGTATGAATACATTTGTATCCATGATGTGCTGTCTTGCTTGACTTCTGTTTCCACTTAAAAATGAGAGAAAAATAATCCATTAAAATGGTTAGTGCTAATAGAGAAATCTCGCCCTTTGGGTTCGGAATTTACAGTGAATTCTATTACTGCATGGTTAAAAAGATAAATGTTACTGTGAAAATGATTAGCAAAATGCTTGAAGGCAGAAAAAAAATTTGTCCCATGAGATGATTATTTGTGCTGCTGACAGACAAACAAAAAAACTGACAGACAACTTGCCCCTCCCCTAAATGATGAGGGAATAATGACTCTTACCTCTATGACCCTGAAATGTGTTCTCATTTCATAATGGACTTGATGTTTCTTATAAATATGGGCAGACTTTAACAATACCATCCTCTTGATATGCTTTGGAGGTGTTTTTCTGGAATGAAAAGGTATTACAAACTTCAATGAAGATAAGTAAATTAGTGCACAACCTTTGCTTTATCTTTTTTAGAAAAAGGTTGGGTCAATGCAAGTGTTGCACCTTGAGCGCGGGATCGCAGGTTTCCCGCAATTTTTGTCCAAATGTCCCCAAAATTTTTACCACTCTGCACCCCCTGAGCACAGTTTTATGAATACAAAAAATTTAGAAAATATGCCAATTATTTTTCTTTAGTGCATGCCCATCCATGTCTATGCTGGCGACAGCAATGGCTCAAGTCACTAAAAGCGATAAAAACTAAGATAGCAATTAATATCCATTTGAAAACAACATCAGAGTTTATGGTAGTCTGTCAAATTGCAATATAAAGTCCTTTACAGCCGATAGTGTAACATATTATGGCAACGACAATTTAATTTATTTCGAGGTTGAATTCAAGACAGAAGGGACTAAATTTATGCAAATACATAATTTTGTCATTTAATGAATGAATTATTAATTTGAACAGAAAAGTAGTTCAGAAAAATTATGGGAATTATTATAATAAATGCTGGTCATTAATGAATGAATACTAAAGTTAAATTAGAGCATTATTTGGACTGGAAATTTCCATACTGCAGCTAATTTCAGGTGTTCCAGATATTCAAATATGTCAATGTTTTCATGAATTACTTGAGTATTTGAGAAAACATTTATTACAAAATGTAAGTGTTCACAGAAAAGTTGATAGCACAGTGCAGACAATAAAGTTAAAGTGGCAAAACTGAAAAAGCAAATAAGCTTGCACTTTTTAGCACTACTAGTGCATTAAGAATTATTATTTTCCTTTGTGCCTTTAAAATGTTGTGTCCCCCAGATTTGGAGGATGGGGGTCATAATGTCCCCTGCCCTTGGGATCCTAGGTGTAGCACTGTTTCTGTAACAATGTCACTGAAATGTTAGTCTTGAAAAATAGATTGATACAATTTTACAATTTGTAAACATAGATTTTTAAGAGGCTTGCTAGCTGCTAATGAGAACTCGTAGTGTATGTATACTTGTCAATAATAAGTCTTGTTTATAATACTTTTTTTTTTACCAACAACATTCTAGTGCAATATTAATCGCTTTTATATACTTTCTTGTCATGTCTCTGTTCTAAGATTGACATTTTACTACGCTTTGACCAAAATGCCACCAAACAAGTAATCATCCTGAAAAAATTAACTTCTTTCTGTAAGTCTGGAAAACAGACATCTGACTGTACTTGTCATATATATATATATATAGGTGCTCAATTATATTCAAACAGAGAAGTAAATTCCTTTCAGTGCCATGATGAGTGTTAATGTATGATAACTGCTTTTTAAATTTATATCAGTACTTTACAACAGTTTCTGGCAATGCAAGCTATGACAATGACTGTTGAAAGCTGTGTCCAGATGACAGACATCTTGCCGCTGAAAGTGTTTACACATTCTAAAGCTACATCAACATTTATTGCATTAAATAATAATTCCAATTTTCATGACTGGACTGCATTTTTTTGCCATGTGATTGGCTGTAAATGGTCATGTGATACTGATCTGGAATTTTTACAAACAGGTTTGGTTTGGTGCTTTACAGCACAGCAGTAGGTTATTGAGTACAAACTGGTAAATTCTGGGGACCACTTCAGGTTCACAATCCAGTTTCCAACATACTTTTGTTCAAGCTTAGCCTGTATCAACTCCTTCAACCACCGTGCCTGCAACTTCAGATCAAAATTTGAAACCCTAGGTAAAGAGGTAAAGTCCCCAATCTGAAGTTCAAACATTGTAATGGCACAGTTCTTCCTGCACTCCATTACTCAACTCTGTGACCAAACAAACCATGTGACTGGTTTTGTAACTCTACCTTTGTAAATTGCAGCAGTTTTGCTTTGACATGATTATTTGCAGAATTATTCAGCTGTTGTTGTTCAGGGTCATGGTTATATGATATAAGAGCAGTAGATCTTACTAGAAATAGACATAATCGGTTTTTTGTTTGTTTCTTTTAAGATCAAAAAGAATCATTGTGACCTTCAACTCTTTTGTTGTGATTCTGTATACACTAGATATTCTGGCACCATGTGAGCTCATGAAAGAAAACTACATGCCACCTAAAATCAAACTTCTTGTTGTTGGAATCAACTGATTTGACAACAGAAAGGAGGAAAATTGGAATTATAAGGATCAAATGATCATGGTCAGATATTTATTATAGTGTAAATTTGACCTAATCACTCACAAAGTTAACATAAAGTCTGAAGGACTTTTTCTTAACTTTGTGGGTGATTAGGAAAAATGTACATATTGATAAATACCCAACCATGATAATTTATTCCTTTATTATATTTTCTCTGAATAACAAGGACCCAACTAAAACAGCATAGACCCTGATCTGCCATCACATAATGTGCTAGTATATCAGGATCTGCATTGTTTGCTTTAAATGATTTGATGCTAACAATGAGGACCATGATCTGCTGTCTCTTTATGCAACAGCAGATTTAGGTCTGTTCTGTTAACAGCTGGATGTGACTTATACATAAATATTTATAAAAGACACTTACATTGATGAAATTGTAATTCCAAGCTCACTTGCAGCCATACTCACATATTGAGTATAACTATTAATGACTGCTGGGTCATGACCTTTAACCTCCAAAGTTATCTGTCTGTACAGAACATCCACTTCATCTGAGTCAGTCTGCCAAATGAAGACAGGTTTTCTGATTAGTTTTCTGTCTTGTTCACATGAGTACAGTTCCATCAGGTTCAGAATATTGTTATTACATCAACTTTCAATCTTAATTTACTATTAGAATTGAAAGACAAATGAATAAATGCCAATTACAGTAAAGAGAAAAATATAAAAACTGTTATTTTAAACTGTGATCATTACATGACATAAGAAAAAGAGACATAAAGACAACCAAACTTTGTGACTTTCATTCAAATAATCTGGAATTTATTCAGACTTAAAATAATCAAATTAGGACATGAAACATATAATATATCCTGCTAAAAAATATAATCCTTTTTGCCCATTCAGTACCATATCACGGACAAGATGATTCTCCTCTGCAGTCACCTCATCATTGTCTTCAACTTTTTCTTTTTCCTGAAAATATAATAAAAAATAAATACATTTTTAAAAATTTAACTTTGCTGGATGTACCATTAAAGCTGCATTTCTTTACAAATAATTGCAAATTGAGATTATGGCATATGATTTAGTGGCTATCCCATTAAGCAAAAAAATTGTACGCCCGTGTAAAGAAATAAGAGGAAATTAGTAGATTCCCATACTGAACTGCATCGTAAGTTACAATGTAAATGAGCTTATAATAAGTGATTTCAAATATAAAACTCTTTATTATGAACAAATAATCCAAACAAGATTACAAGTGTCACTAGTTTTTATTTGAGACAGTGGAGAAAGATAATTACACTAAGTAAAAATATTTATCCAGAAGGATCAAAAGAGATTACCATCTATACTCGCGTATAAGCCGATACCAACTGCAAACTCCACAGACCCAGATCAACCGTCGCATAATGCGATGGCTGATCGGGGTCTATGCAGTTTGTAAGGACTAATCAGTAGAACAAACAACATAGACTCTGATCAGCTGGCACATTATGCGATGGCAGATCGGGGTCTATGTTGTTTGCATTTGGACCTGGCTTATACACAAGTATATACGGTATACATATCACACGTTGAAATGTATTTGTTTTTTTGGGGAGTGGGGGTGTAAAATTAATTTTCATGATGTAATACTTTCTGTTGTTCTTCTGGTTCTGAACTTTCCAGAGCCTTCCATCTCTTGGGAGGAATGATTTTTTAATATACAGATGAGGGTAATTTCTGTCCCAGTATGGTAAACTATGCAATAGCGACAGGTAACCATATTACAGATATTAAAATGAACAAAACCAAGCATCAGAAAGTTGTAAGGTAATATTTTGTGATGTAAATGTTACATCAAAGTGGGATCCAATAAATATTTCTGATCATCATAATGATCCTTTTTTTTTTGGTATCACTGGAAATGCTGCTGTAAGTTAATTATTGTAAAATGCATCAAAACTGTCCAAAAAAGTGGCAGTATTTGCTATTTAACACTAGCAATCTGACCTACCATAGATACTCGCTTATTAGTCAAGTCCAACCACAAACAACATAGACCCTGATCTGCTGTTGCATGATGCGCTAGCATGTCAGGGTCAGTGTTGTTTGTATTACTGGTTACTCCTAACAAACTGCATGAACCAGATCTGCTGGTGCATTGTGCAATGGCAGATCTGGGTCTGTGCAGTTTGCAGTTGGACTACACTTATATGCAAGTACAGAAGGTAATTCTTTATCATATTTTTAATTTTTACATACAAATAATGCCTCCTGAAATATCTTGGAATTGAATTCATGATAGTTTATGTAGTGTATTAAAGTACATTTCATTTGAGGTGAGTGAAAAAAATTTCCCCCTTCTTAGAAAAACTTGTAATATTACCCTAGACCTTAAGGATTCTAGGCTGAATCCGTACAGAAAAGTCCCATGAGGCTTGACAGCTTTCAACTAACTTATGCAACCATATAATGTTTAAATAGTTCTGGATTGATGGAAAAAGCAGTACTTGTTTTTTTTTTACATGGTCTTGAATTTATTTTTTTAACTACATATGCATAATTAAGACAAGAAGGCCAGGGCTTGCATGTCCAGCCCATGATCAAAGCATTGGTGAATAATGTGTGAACTTGACTCCAAGGTCAAAAGAGGAGAGTGAACATGTTGCAGAATGAATTGTCTTATCTTCATAATGATTCATCCAATGTATAAACAAACTCCATTAAAGGGATTTAGGAAATCTAAAAAAATGACAGAAATTTAACAAACCTTAACATCAATTTTCTATGCCTGTGATCTTGACCCCAAGATCAAAGGGGAAAGAGCATGTGTCACAGAATGAATTATCTTAGCTTCACAATGATTCATCCCAAGTATGAAGAAAATCCATCAAGAGGTTTAGGAAATATAAGCAAATGAAAAAACTGTAGCCAAAACAGTAATGCAAATTCTGTATGACTAATCTTAACCCCAAAGGTCATAGAGGTGAAATACTATGTTGTAGAAAGTTATCTTAGCTTTCATAATGATTAATGCCAAGTATGATGAAAATATATCAAAGGATTTGGGAAATATTAGCAAATGAAAAACTTTAACCAAAACCTTAATGCAAATCTTCGAAGAATGGGACCTTTACCCCAAGGTAAAAGGGATGAGAATGCATGTCATTTAATTAATTGTCTTAGTTTCATAATGGTTCATGCCAAGTACTGGATGTCCAAGTGGCACCATTTTCATTTAGGACCAACGAGACTATGGGATGAATGTGTGTGTAAAGTTTTATGGCAATCGTCCAAGTAGTTTAGGAAGAGTAACGGTAACAAACTTGTGGTAATCGACGGACAACAGACCATCCCATAAGCTCTTCTGGTCTATGACCAGTAGAGCTAAAAACTGGTACAAGAAAAATGCACCAACCCTTACTGTAGGAGTATTCCCTACTGTAAGCTGGTAGATGGCTCGGCCTAATAATGTGCTATCACGATTGGAACCAATGAGTAAATGTCTTCGCTTTGATGTGCCAAGCATTGAAAGTTAAAAGGATGAAATGGTACAGTGAGACTGCCAGAAAGCAGATCTCATGACACCATCCAAAGAAGAGTGATTAAAGTAGGCCCAAGATGCAGCAATAACCTTAACCTCATGGGCTTTAATTCTCACAAAAGATCCCTCTCAGTGAGGGACTGATAGGCTCTCTTAATAGCGAAGACAATCCACCTCGAAATGGTAGCAGCTGAAATATCTGAAGAACCCATAAGAGGAAGAAAGAGACATTTCAGACCCTTTCTTCTCCCTTTAGAGGAAGCCAAATAAAGCAATAAGGCCCCACATAGGCAAATAAGCCTATCTTGATCATCCCCAGCACAGATATGACTGAAACAGGGAAACTAAATAGGAACAATAGTTACTGAAGGTAGCTGACCCTTAACCAGACACCAAGGTTGGCAAACAAGAAAATCCAAATCAAAGTTTCCACTGAACCAAAAACACCCCTTTTCTGGCAACATGGCATGAAAAATCACTCCTTCTCTTTCCCAATGCTATGGAGAGCAGGAAGAGTGTCTTAAGGATAGGGTTCTTGAAGGAAGTTTCACACAATGGTTCATGGGGGAAGATAACACCCAAAGAACACAATAAAGGTTCCATCTAGGCATTAATAAGTCAGATACTGGTCTCTGAAGCTCAAAATACCTGATGAGATCAGAAAGATGAGGATCCAACTCAATGGCATAACTCCTAGAGAACTTGTGAGTATTAGAAATGGCTGCCCTATAGCCCTCAATGGTAGATACTCAACATTGTCTTTCCTTGAAAAGAAATCAAAGAAAATCTGCAACTGTGGTTAAAGGGGGACAGACAGCATCAACATGTTCCTACTGCACCAGATTCTCCACTTGGCATCATAATCTTTGGAAGTAGATTGCCTCATGGCCTGGGCAATGCAGTTGGCAACCTTGCTTGAAAATCAGTCTGGCAGATCGATCGTTTGAGATGGGCCTAGCATGAAGGTGAAGAATATGTGGGTTGTTGTGTAGGAGAGACCCCCTGTACTGTGACATCAAGTCCCTCATTCTGAGGTAATCTCCTGGGCTCGTCTACCAACAGATGAAGGAGATCTTTGAACCACAACTGTTCATGCCTTCGGGGAGCTATCAGGATTAGCCAAGACATCGAGGTCCTGACTCGGTGAAGAAACCATGGGATTATTTTTAAAGATGGGAAGGTGTAAGTGTACTGCTAATACCACTTAAGACTGAAAGCATCCACCACCCAGGCCCTCTGATCTGGAACTGGGCAGACATAATGAGGAGCTTGTTGTTCAGTCTCATAAAAGACAAATCCATCGAAGTAGGTTCCAGACTTACAGCAAAGATTTTCTGCACATGCTGGCTAGTGTCATGCATATATTTATTCCATGAATATCTCAAGTTTCCTTGTTGATATTAATATAAACTAGTCAGATTTACATTGCTTTTTTTGACTGTCATATAATGATTGTTTTGAGAAAAAAAAAAATTCACACTTTTTTGGAGGAAATGGATCAACTACTGGGCTGTACAATTTTTTTTTATCCACTTGTCCTGGACAAGTGCTTTGAGAAAATTTACTTGTCCCACCTACCTTTTCACTTGTTTCAAAATTGTAATCACTTGTCAAGATTTGATGAGATGTATGCACTTTAATCCATAGAAAGAAGAAACGAAATAATGTACAATATATTTATTTCTTAAAATAATTTAATTTTTCAAAAACACTGATATTATAAATTTTGTTACATCAGAGGTTGTCAGTTTTCCTTTGTCCAGGTATCTTATGTGCACTATTTCTTGCTCTGATATGGTAGCATCAATACTTCCATCAGCAAGAATGTAAAGGAATTCAGACCTTCCCTAACTTCTTTTCTCAGGACTTGATTGATTAGTAGAACGAAGTCTCTTGCCCTGAATCTGTTCTTATAATTAGTACCGAGTTCAACACCATTCTTCTCCTGGAGAGCACACAGCAATTTTCCATATAAAAAAATAGTTTTCCATAATGGACTAGGCTGTAGGTTGTGTTAAAGAGAGCTCTCATTTTTTCATTTCAGGTCTCATTTAGTTTTTAAAGGGCCTTTCCTAGTGGAGTGTCAGCAAATCTGACATCAGGGGTTTTCTGCACATGCTGGCTAGTGTCATGCATATACTGTGCTGCACAGGCCTTGTGACTCTGGAACTGTCATGAGACTCGATAGGTTCAATCCTGAATTTGTCAGTTCCAATGACAGTTTCTGAGACACTGGTTTCATTTCCAACCTGTACCAGTTTGGAATATTGTTTGCAATAATGGCAAAACATTTTTCCTTCTGAGTCAGCAAATTCAAGTCAGAGACAACTATCAACCCAATGTGGCTGAAAATTTCTCAATCTCTTAGTGGTGTCATATTTGCCATTTTTTGTTGCCACAGAGTCTGGCTTATATCTCTTTGGAGAAATAGTTACTTCACACTCAGTGGCAGTCTTAAGTTTTACCCCTCCACTTTCACATGAATTTTTCAACTCCGAATCTTCCTTATTAACTTCTTTGCGAAAACAATTTAGTAAACTCGCTTTATCCACATAGTAAATATCACCTTGCTTGACAATTACTTCTAAAGTGATCATAACATACATTTTATCCTTTAAATATGAACAGAGACAGTTCCTTAATTAGAGTAATTGTTTCGCTGCAAACACAATATCGGACGTTTAAGTTAATGCTTTGTCTAATCAATTAAAATTTAAAGAATCATCACTGCCATTTAATCAGTTCATAAAGGGAAAGAACACTAATAATGGTAAAGTGCCTTTAAATAATTTAAATGGATTGACATGCTGGATTAAAATCAAACAGCGAGTCATTCATGAAGATCTGGTTTGAGTAAACACAAAATAGGGAAGCCGTTTAAAGCACTGCTAACTAATCATACCAGCTTTGTTTTGTTTCAAGTGTTTTGACTGGTCAATAATTTGGTCGCATTGCCCAAAATTCGGTTAAGCAGTAATAGAACATGCTCATGTTACGCAACAGTTATCAATGACCAATAGCAGGTGTGATACATCCTGTAAATAAATACATGGAGAGGGGAAGAATCAAGCATTCAGTATGCCCAGAGGACTTGGATAGCCAGATAAAGGTAGATAAAGTGAGTATGGCATGAAAATAAGCACTTGCCCAACTTTTTTAAAATAGGAAAAAAGCACTTGTCACGGACTAGCAACTCTGAATATTTTATTTGCCCGACTTCAAAAATGAATAGCCTGGGGCTATGGGATTTGCTCAGCCCTGAACTGAGAATTACCCAGACCCCATTCAAGCGGATGGTTCACGTAGTATGCCAGCAAGAAAACTTCCAGTGAAGAGGGTTTTTTCACAACAAAATGCAACCAGTCAACAAAAATGCAAATGCCTGCATTTGAAAGAAAACACAACGATGTAATGATCAAGTAACTAATAGAATATGTCAACTTTTATTCATCTGTTACATATCAAATTTAACTATGAGTTTACTTTCAGAATAAATTCAGACATTAATATTTATGTAAATATGCAATGCTAACAACTTAATGAACTGATACTGTTTGGAAAGTGTTATAATTATATTCCTTCTAACTGACAATCAATTTCAAATAGATATATAGTGAAACTCCTCAAAACCGAACACCCTTGGGACCCATTTTTCTCTCTTTGGTTTTGAGAAGTTTTCGGTTTAATAAGGCTTTTGCAGATGTGAAAAAATCTCTTTATTGAGCTCTTATGTGATGCGAGAGAGAGAGAGAGAGAGAGAGAGAGAGAGAGAGAGAGAGAGAGAGAGAGAGAGAGAGAGAGAGAGAGAATGCAGTTACAAAAGCATCAGTGTCTGTGTGTGTAAAAGTGCACAAATGAGAGAGAGAGATAGAGAGAGAGAGAGAGAGAGAGAATGCAGTTGCGGAAGCATCAGTGTCTGTGTGTGTAAAAGTGCACAAATTTAAGAAAGCTGTTATTTTTTTATTTTATTTTTAATACATGCATTTAATGAAGAATTAGCTGAACAATATACGTTCCTACCGAAAATTGTATCCTTTAAATACAGTTGCTTCACATAGAAATACAGTCCTCGGCACAAGAAACAGAGGAGGAATGAAATACAGTACTTTTATGTCCATTGGAATTATGAATGATACTCCACACAATGTCATGGCTACTTAAATAATGATTTTTCTCTATTGAAAATCATTTGAGTGAATCTGATATTTATTGTCGGTCTCTGTCGGCGGAGCATCAAAAGCGAAGCCACATGGCTGCTTAATAAAGCGCTGATATTTAACTTAAGAAAAAAACAAGCACACAATGTTCTATTGATCTTGTATCCAAATGAATAGCATCAATCAGAATTAGATAATCAGCAGATAAACATAGTCTTTCTCAATTGGCTTACCTATTAGCATTTAGTTATTAATACATGTAATTAGACTTAAAAGTTGACTTTTTTGTATGGTGCAAAGACTTCAGATTAGCTTCCAAAAGTGGGCCAATTCTAAATTCAATGGGACAAATTTGGCCCTCTTCCTTGAGAAATATGGGTCACACAGAAGAAAATATTTCAAGTGATTGCAGCATCTTCAAAACAAGCAAGCACAAGGTTATTGTAAGGTTTATTGTATCTAAGGAATGTTTTTTAGCTTGTATACCTGATCCATGATTTACAAAATATTTACCAAATGTAAATGTGTTCCTTTTTGATGGTGTTCATGTATGTCAAGCATGGGTATAATAAAGTGTACAGGTTAGAATGGCAAGTAGAAAAGAGTTATAAAGAAAATAATGACTGCATTTTTAAAATAATTAACACGAGAAAAATGGAAAAACAACAAAAAACAAGAATACAACTTTTTGAAAGAAATTTAGAAACGACTCAAATTGGTGTGGACTTCAACAATACAATTACAGAACGAAAGCACAAAAGAAGCAAGATTTAGTTGGGCCATTAATTACCAGCTCGAAATTCTTTTTCACAGCTTCTGCCCATACAGCTGCCACATGATCAGCTGAATTGTATGTGCCTGTCTATTGTACTGGTCCTATAGTTTGTGCATCCTACAGTAAAAGTGATTGTTTTTCGTGTTTCACACAGTTTACACAGCATTCCCATCTCTGACTTTTCTAACCACAACCATTCCCCATGCCAGTTTGACTGGGAGTTGTGCACAAAATTTTGCTTTGTTGCTTGCACTTGCGGCACTGCTATGTTCGAATCATTTGATTACATTTCAACAAGAGATTCTCCCTCACTGTTTCTTCATTTATAATAATCCTGCAAAATTCTTTTTGATATTTCTGTGCGAACTTGCATGTTCCTCCTGACTTATCACATGCCAAAGCTGCTGGCTACCATTTACATTACGGTGCAACTGTAAAACTTCTAAGCAAAAAATACATAACAGGATAAAATAAATCTTTTAATGTTAGGCTTGAAAATAAAGTGGATAATGTGAGAACAGAATTCTGCTCAAGATCATAGTCTGTCAAGCTTGTCATGGACACCATTCAAATCATACTGTGTATGTGACTGCAAGAAAGATGTCTGCACTCTGTACATTTTTCAGCCTATGGGAGTGTGATATTGGCATAAATTTGTTTGGGGAAAGGTTTACATAGTTTAAAGTTCTAAATTATCACAAAATTTATGTCTGATAGGCCCCGATGAGCTGATATTTTGGTAATAATTATTACGGGAAAGGGAGGGATGTTTTTGTTGAAAGACTTCATTACATGTTAAGAAAACAGAAATATATCCGCTTTTGTATGCTATTTTGTCCAAATTCGATCTCTCCTTTTCGTGTAAAAAAAACCAACACACATGTATGAGCATGAGAGAACAAGTAAAGAAGAGGAAGATATTTTGTATGTTGGCCATGACTAAGGAATCAGAGTAGGATCGTGTTCTTTTCTTTTCTGGCCCTCCAATTACTAACTGGAGGAGGGAATATTGAGCTTGGAATGGGGACCTGGCATCCTGGAAAAGGGTAGCAATGCAATAGTAGCAGGTATATATTACTGCTATTAAAATCTGACTTTAAAGAAACATTGCTGCTGATCATGAACTAGCCAATGATCTTTAATAACAATGGATTAAATATTTTCATTCAAAGCAATGAAGTATAATAATTTTGTTGCTTCAACATGCATCTCTCATTTACCTAAATTCAAAATGAACTGGGTTGTTCCACTTCGTGTACTTTACTTATGTAAATTAGCATAATGGACTCTCACACAGCAATGCTACAAAGGCTAGCAAACACAAAATCACCCAAAATGTTGTCTCTCAATTAGGAAATCTCTTATAACAGCAGTTGTTTATATCTGATCTGCTCTACCTTTTAATCACCTCTGTGACAATTAAATATATAGACTGCCCAGTATAGATAGTCTTCCATATGCATTATGCATGAAGCTATGCAAATCACAAATGTTTGCTGTTAAAACAGGGTACAAGTTACAGTCATATATCGCAGTATCAAGAAAGGTCTCTCTTTTTTTTTCCCTCGTAAGATTTATAGGAAAGCATGCTTTTATAAACATGACTGTGTCAAGGGGGAGGTAATAAAATAATATTTTGTGTATGACATTCCATGATCTGGCTGGTATGCTAAAGTCCACATGCAAACTAAAGTATTGTTTATTTTGATTCTATGATATGCATACAATTTTCATAAAATAACCCTTTAAATTTAGCAACACACTTAAACTGAATAAATTCCAATTTGTAAATTTCTTTTACACATGTTAATCCAATTGCTGATTATCAACATTCCAAAATCGAATTTTACAGTGCACACTCAAGTTGAGTTGTTGCATGAAATTTGTGCCTGGTGAGTTACATATCTAACCTTCTTATCAGTTGGCCTTTTTTCACCAGAGGGTTTATCACTGTAGCTTCTTAATGATGATGAAAAAGCTGTGGCAAATGGAGAAAACTGTATACTTCTGCAGCACAGCAAACTGATAAGTGAACTGGAAACTCCAACACAATGAACTGAGATACTCTGTAAAGCAAAGATATTGTGTACTATTTTACAGGCATTAATGACTAGAAAATAAAAAATACTCTCAATGAAGAATTAAGTAATTCTCTAAGTAGACTATTAGGAGATGATGATGATGAGGAGTAGGAGGAGAAAAGGTGGAGTGCTGCAGTAGAAATATAAATCTTATGTGTATAAAGTTTTTAACTGTTTATGCGGATTTCTTCATCATCTGGAGGAATGTACCTCACACATTTGGCACTATTAAACATCCAAAATATGAGTAATATGGACAAATGTTATGCTCCCCAATAACAGTTGATCTTTTACTTTAGGATGCAGCTTCATCATTCTAAGTCAAATTTATACTGTTTATGGATGGAGGGAAATGGATGGATACAGATAGATGAAATAACTAAGTTTTTCTTTGAAGTACTGAAATGTTAATTAGCTTGCTGATTTCATGCCTACTCTCACTCCAAGAAAATATGCATAAATATTGTCAGGTTGAGTAACAAATATAATTCAAAGGTCAAGGTCAATGAGGCCCTTTTTTCAAGAATAATATCCATAGTGAACTATGCACTACTACTGCCTACAAAGAAAATCATGGGGCAGGCATATAATGTACTTTTCAATAACTGATTATAATACGTCTGCTATGATATAATAGAAAAGAGTTTATTTTTTAATTTTTAAAAAATATGTTATGCCCTGTTACAGGAGCCAACATTTTGTAGGTTAAAATCACTTTAATCTAAATTTTCTTATTAGAATTATGACCCTGCCATTTGACCCCAAAATCTAAAGGTTTTTTTCTTACACTAAGTGCAATCTTTCCACAAAGTTTAATCAAGGAATTTACTCTGGAACAAAATTGTGTAAAACCCATTTTTTAGTCACAATGACCCTGACATCTGACCCCAAAATTAACATGCCTCTTCCACACCTTAAGTGAAAGCCTTCCACAAACTTCAGTCAAGCTACATGGTCTAGAAATGAAGCTTTTATGCAAAAACCATTTTTCTTCTTTCAGTCACAGTGACTGCGACCTTTGATTTTTTTTTACCCCCAAATCAATTTACTTTTTTTCTTACCTTAGGTACAAACCATCTAGTGAACTTACCTTTGAGAAAAAATGTTGTGAAAAACCAATTTTCTGCGAGTCACAATCACCTGACCTTTTGACTCCAAAATCAATAGATTTTTTCCACACTTTATGTGCAAGTACTCTTCAAAATTTGGTCAAGGTATATGGTCTAGCTAGAACTAAAGTTATTATGACAACAACTTTTTTCCTCTTTCATTCACAGTTACCCTTGACCTCTGATTTTTTTTAACCCACTTATCCAATGCACAAACTTCAATGAAAGTACATGGTCAAGAACTGAAAATTGTGCTCAGAAACCATTTTTTGTTTTAAAGTGACCTTTACCATGTTGACCCCCAAATCAAAAAGTTTTAACCTTGCTCCAAATGCAAGCCATCCACAAAGTTTAGCCTAGGTTTGTGATGTACAACTCTAGTTATTGTGCAGAAACCGTTTTTCTTCTATTAATGAAAGTGACCTTTAGCTTTTGAATTAAATTAATATGTTTCTTCCTTATCCCAAGTGCAAACCATCCACAAAGTTTAGTTCAGGTCTGTAATGTAGAACTAATGGTACTGTGCATAAGCCATTTTTCCTCCTTCAGTCACAGTGACCTTGTTCTTTAATCCAAAAATGTATAGGCTTTTTCTTTATCCCAAGTGCATGCTATCCACAAATTTTGATCAATGTCAATGATATAGAACTCATGTTATTGTGCAGAAACCTTTTTTCTCCTTTCAGACACACAGTGATGTTGACCTTTTGACCCAAAAATCAATATGCATCCTCCTTACCCCAAATGCACGTTATTTACAAAGTTAGGTAACAAGATATGCTGGAGAACTTGATTTATTGCAAAGAAACGAAATTGGGACTGTAAGAACGTCAAAACAGTATGGTGGCAGTGTAAAAGCCAAGGAGTAAGGTATTGCAGAATTTGATCGGCCTTTACCAGCAATTTCTTAATGGCATATGGATTAGTTGGATATGTCTACCCTCTCAAGGGAAACCTAGTGAGGTTCACCCTCAGTAGAAGGACACTGGATATGTGCAGAGAGAATGTGAAAAGCAAAAGGGTCCATTCGATTTAATCGAGAGTCGTTTCTTTTAACTTATTTAATGAGAAAAGTGTTTGTTTTGCCATTTTTTTTTTTTAATGACAGACAACACTGTATATCAATGTTTCCTTATGGAAGAAAAAGGAAAAGAAAGCAAGCAAGAACATGGAAACAACTGCTAATTGGAACTATGAAAATTGGTTCCTAATGGAAATGGGTTCCTGAAACACCTTAAAGCTGTACTGAAACGATATATATGTGGTGTAATGCGAAAAGAAGAAAAACCATACATGACTAGAGTTTTTAAAATTTGTTACGCTTCCTAATCTTCTCTCCAGTATTCTCAGCAACTGAAATTTGACAATGTTGCTACTGAGAAGACGAGAAGCACTGCAAACTGCCGCCATGTTTGTTGTTCTCATTTACTACGGGGCTATGACAGGTGCTATCGGGGTGAAAAAATAATGTTAGAATTTCTGTCATTGTAACAGATAGTTGATTTTGTTAAAGTTTTCTCTATGATATTTATGTAATAATTGTCTATCATCATCTTTAAATTTATTTAACCTGGAGAAGCTTCGCAGTTATTACCTAGGCAACACTGAGGCTTCAAGATGGTGGGTATCTGTTATGTTTTCGCAATCTCCGTTTTTAAAACAATACCTACGCGCTTCTATTGTCAGCTGCTGTAATTTATCATTTCAAATGTCCTTGTTTCTAACTTTTTTTAATATATCCTTTTTCAGTCCAAAGGAACCACAATTAAAGAGGCTATAGCCAAAGTTGTAAGTAAACTTGCAGTTTATTAAGATTTTGTACTGCGCAGGACACACACCATACTAAAAATATTGAACATGCATTGCCTGGTTGTAACAATGATACTGAAATCAATAATAACAGTATTTAGCCTTCCTTAATATATATCAATAACTGATTGTGTAATAAAGTTGTGCATACTGTTTTAATGAGGTCCCTTCGGAAGATGCAATAAGAGTTATCATTGTCAGCTTTGTTTGTAACATTACTGTAGGGACCACCCATTTAATTTTTTTTTTTTTTTAGTTATTTATTAATTTTTTCTTTTCAGGGGAGGTAGGGGGAGATAGTTTTGATTTTCTTTCCAACTAGGATTTTTTTTTAAAATGTCAATTTTTTACCCCCCACCCCTCAGTAAAAAAAAAAAGAAAAACAAGAAATATGAAATTGTTGGTCCCATAGCCTACAAAGATGTACTGTAGTATATGCCACAATGGCAGCAGTCCAATATCCAATTTCAAAATTAGTCGTCATTATCTGCAGATGCTGGATTTTTGTAATGTGTAAGAAAGAGTGACTAATGATGGAGATAAATTGGTAACATAATCAGCACATGCTGATATGTAATTTGCATGCCTTGTCTTTGAGATTTAAAATGTTATCCACATGAATGGAGATGGGACTAAAAAAAAAGCTTGACTATTTATGCATTGATATTCAAGTGTAAGAGCCTTGATTATTCCCACCCAAGAAAATCTGTCAAAATATAGACATATAAGTCTCACTTCATTTGTGGATAAAATTCTTAGAGACAGAATAATGGACCATTAAAAAGCAACAATCTCTTGTCCAAGGAATAGCATGGATTTTTGGCAGACAGATCTTGTGTTTCTCAACTTCTCAAGGCGATCAATGTATAGCTTGATAAATTATTCCCCAAATCTGCATTGGTCTATTTATGGTTACCAATACAGGTTTGAGGATTTAATTGTGGGATTTAAATCAGGATTAAAAAAGAAGATGAAGGAGAAAACATTGACACTGTTCCACATGAAAGATTAATGAGCAGAATTGAAAGTACAAAAAATCTGTGAAAAAGTTCTTGCATGGTTCATATACCTTCCGAACTCCCAGACAGTGTTGGAGGGGTTTCTGGGACTCAGAAAGTGTGTTTTGAGGTCCCAAGGGAGGTCAGTGTGCATGACCCTAAAAAGTGACATTGTACTATTGAGAATAATATATCTACACATATAAATCTATAGAAAATGATTGGAAATTAACTTTTAATAAAAGAAAATAAACTATCTGTTTTCTTTGAAGCATTTAATACACTTTTACACTGAAAATATTTTGTAGACTTAGGGACTGACCATTTAAATTCAGAGGATTTTCTTTCGAACCAGGATATATTTTTTTCCTTTCTTTTACCAGAAGATAATTTTTTTTCTTCAACTAATGGATCTAACTAGTTCTGTTTTATTTTACAAATCAGAACAAAAATATTTTTTCTGAGCTATTTTGGGGCCAGACATTGATTTCTCTAAAAAAGCTAAGTTTTACTTTTCTATGAGCATTAAGCAAGACTATTTAGTATTTATACAGTTTATATGTTATGGGCTACTATCATGGTGTCAAGAAAGGTCTCTTTCTCTCTTTTTTTTTTTTTTTTGTTGCCAAGATGATTGAAAATCATGTTTTTTAGCACAATCATGTCAGATGGTTTTAGGAGTAAAAAATCATGTTTTTTCCATGTGATACATTTTATGGCAGTTATGGGACCAGAGCATATTAGAATGAAGAGATAAAGAATGACAATAAACAGGCATCATTCAGCTTGGATTCAAAAAGTAGAAATCTGGAAGAAGCACATTTGTACACACTTTCATTCTGCAATTTTTAACATGATTAAATTAACAAATCGTTACAAAATAGCATAGATTCCTGTGACAGCAGAGTGACATATTGTGTGTTCTACATGATTATAAAACCTTACAAAATGAAGCCTGCCATTATATTGTATATTTACATATACCATGCACAAAATAATGACTTTAAACCACTCATTGTAAAGTTCACAACGCTATGGTAGAAATTAAATCCATGAAATGTATTCTTTTGTGTAATTAAAATTGTAATTTCCAATTATTAGAACATTTCATTCTTTACTAAACTGCAATTTTCTTTACTATTGTTTTATAGTGATGTTATTGTGAGCTTAAACTTGTATTGCAGTGTTGCCACTTTTTTACAATATCATCACAACAATATCATGATGTTTATATTAGCAATGAGTCATTCTTTATAAATTGCAGCAAAGATAATTGTGCCTAACCAAGTGCTGAAGCTATGAATACAGCTCACAGGCAATTCCATCTTTTTTTTTCAGTAAACTGTTGCTATTTATATCTGACAAACATGTAAATTGAAATGTGTTAATGGTTAGGACACAGCTGATTATGGTAAACATACTAGTCTGTATTGGAACTCACAACTGCAGTGAATTGGAACAGATTTACATGGACTAGGGGTGGGATTGTATCTCGAATCTCTATGATTATTGCTGATCTATTTCTTTTGCTGATATTGTTGTGCTGAATTCGACAAACATGTCAACCTTCCAGATGGGAGGGTGTTTCTCCTGAGTTGAGGGGCGTCTCCCATTCCTCCCGTCACTCACTGAAATCTACAGCATATGCAAAATTATTATTCAAAATTAAAATTGTTCCATTTTGTTCACACTTTGGTTCCAGTGCAGTATATTTACGGTAATACTGCCTGTGATCACGTGACTGTGAACTGGCTTAAGTAGGGCAAGACAATTTAGTTGCTAATTTCAAGCAGCATAAAACAATTAACACCCCTTTGATTCTGTCAGCAGGGTTGGTTGACTTCAGTGTTTGAAGTTTTTTGAGATGGATTATACTGTATTATACTGTGTGTGAGCAGAAGAAATTCCAAAAGCATTAAAGACATTAATTGATTATGGTTGGGTTGCTAAAGAGCTCAATCAGCATAAAACAATTAACATTACTTTGTTTCTCTCTGGAGGGTATGTTCTGCTTCGGTGCTTAAAGTTGTTGAGATGGATTAGAGTCTATACTATGTGTGGTCAAAAGTAATTTGGACAGGATTAAAGATGTTAATTGATTATGGTTAGATTACTCAAGAGCTCAAGCGGCATAAAACAGAGTTTAAAGTTTGTCAAGATGTCTAAGCATGTGTTATCTCCCAATGCCAAAACACCAAAATCTAAACAACAGAAATACCACACAAAATTCAATGATGGATGGAAATGGGAATTTCAATGGTTGGAATCAAGTTCAAAGGGACCTGAATATGCATTCTGCTCTCCCTGTTAAGCTGATTTTGAAATCTGTTATAGTGGCAAGAATTACATCACACGTCATGCAGAAACTCCATCTCATAAAAACATATCAACCACAACAACAAATATGCCATCACTGAAAACCATGTTCGCTAAATCTGGATAAAATGTGGATAAAGTTACACATGTTGAAACACTATTTGCAAACTTTATAGCTGAACATAACCTCCCATTTCTTGTAGCAGATCATTTTTCAGATCTAGTCAAAATAATGTTCCGTGACTCAGATATCGCACAAAAGTTCTCTTGTAAATGGACAAAAATACTCACATAATGACTATTTTATTGTTTATAATAAATCATAATCAAAATTTAATAATATGAATAATTTTTTTGTATAAACTCACTGTTGTGAGCGACCACCTGCAGAACGCGACCAGTGACCACGATTTTTAGGTAAAATATGCGTTTGACACTACTATGAACGACTGCATCGCAAAAACTGATATAAACACCACTGACCTTGATTTAATCCATTATAAACCAGACTTAAGTACATGTCACTAGCTGCCATAATGTAATCCATAATGCCTGGGATGAATGATATCTTTGTCTTCATCAATAATACTATAAATTATAATACTAGCAAATGATAATCATTTTCCAGATTTTATTGTCATTTTTAAAGAGTGGAAATATTGATGATAATGATGACAACAACGGTGTCTGCAAATTAGGCTTAAAGTTACAAAGGTTGTGATGGTATAATGTATGCATTTGTGCCTCATGTGGAGGATCTTACTGACATTAAAACAACATTAGACACAGACAGTACTGGTACCAATCTTGAGCAGTTCTGGAAGGGAGTCAGCAATCTGAATCTACCCACAGGCAGGAAACAATTTAAACTTCTTAGTGGACTCATTGGAGTTGTACTAACATTGCCACATTCCAATGCAGACACTGAAAAGAACATTTTCCATTCTGAGGAAAATTCAGACTGACTCAAGAGGAGACCTGGATCTAGTAACAGTACATCATCTCCTAAGTGTTAAGATCAACAATGATGAGGACTGCCACCAATATAATCCAGGCAGTGATCTCCTAAGAAATGCTAAAAATGCTTGTGGAACATATAAGGAGAGTATGAAGGGCAACAAGTTACTGTGAAAGGACTGACTTGATGAGATGATGTGCAATATTAAAAAAATTTAAATTTGTTCAATAGTTGTAATTTTTGTCCATTTGCATGATAAAAATTGGATTGATGAAAATCCTCCCTCTTTTGAGGTCAAAACTCATGATCTCCTGATCTGTCATGACTTGACCTGTCTTTTCTGTCACATGTATGATTCAATGATGATATATTGTTATAGTAATATATGATAACATCATTAGTATTTTACCATAATGCATATTATTTTCTTTTGACATCATATCTAAATAGGAAAAAAAAACTGAAATAATGATAAATTCATGTAATGTTTTATAAAAAACATTTTAATAATGTTTTAGTTATCAGTATACAAAATTGAATGATATTTATGTCTATGATTGCTTTTGTAGGAGGAAAAGGAGGGTGTCAAGGCCCAGGATTTGAAGGAATGCAAGATGTATGGGCAGATTCCTCCAATTGAAAAGATGGATGCCTCCCTTTCCACGCTTGTCAACTGCGAGTAAGTTCATTGAATGAGGTCAGAATTTCAACAATGATGAACCAACACATCCAGGAATTAATTTATTATTTCTGTTGTAAAACATGAGTAAAAGACATAAACAAACAATTTTTTTTACTGAAGACCTAAATCCTATTAAAGTTTTCAGATCACAAATCAACTGGATGAAGGTTCATGCTTTGCTGGTGCCTGAATTTTCTGAGTGATGTTAAGAACAGTAATTGGACATCAGGTCCGATGCTTACAGTGTCTTGTTTATCAGTAGTAGTAGTAGAGTGACACTTATAAACTTCCTGAAAATGGACAATATTGGGATAACAAATTTGGGCTGTTTTATGGAGGTAGAGTGGCCTTATTGGGAGCAAAAACATGTGACCAGTCTGAGGAAAGTTAAGGTTACACAGGGACCGGTTTAGTGAAGTTTCACTGTAGTAGTAGTAGTGGAGAAAAATGTACGTTATCCAGATGCTGGTAATTTGGGATTTATCAGTCTTAAGGATTAGAGGAGTGTCCCTGAGACATGTAATTATTGTGTATACATTTATTGGTTATTCAGTCAATTAGGGGCCCCGGGTGGCCAAGTGATCTAAGGCGCTTGCCTTTAGAGATCACTTACACATCTCACCTCTGTCTGCATGAGTTTCAGTCTTGGCTCAACCAGCATGGGTATGTAAGAAAGCTTGTCAGTAGCTTCCTGTGGGTCATTGGTTCTTCCCGAAGTCTTCTAGGATTCTTCCTCCACCAAATATACTTGCTGCCATGTATAAACTATAATGTGCTGACAAATGGCATTAAACCCCACAAAACCAAAAACCAAATCAGTCAACCAACTATCCACATAAAACCCATGTCTCCCAATGGGTTTGGATAATTATTATTTTACTGTAGTAGCGATAGTAGCAGTAATAGTAAAGTTTTGGATGAGCAAAAGGTTTTAATAATAATAATATACATGGATAATAGATAATACTAAAGGGAGAAAATTTCTTGTGTACTAAACATCCATCCTTAAGTAAATTATTATCAGCTTCAGAAGGTTTGGATTTGGATACTAGTGTATAGTGATTGATCACAATTTTAGTTAAAAGGTGTTTTCTTCAAGGTTCACAAAAAAAGATTATATAATTCATCGACAAGAGACTGTACATAACAAAATTGTGAAGCTAAAAAGAGATTTTAATTTTTAAAAAAAACAAACATCAAAATTAAAGTACAATCTATCTCATAGATGCACTCAACTTTAAGAAGTAAAAATTCATATGTAATGTAAACAAAAATTGTTTGTAGACTTTTAAATTAAACCACACTTCATTTGATTAGTTGCAGAGAAACATTTCATATGATCATCTTTAAAACAAGTTAAAATTTAGAAACACTATTATGTAAAAGAGCCTGATTGTGTAAGTTGATAAATCCTTAAAAATTTCATGTTTAACCATTTGATGATGTGTCATATTTCAAAATTATGATAAAACAGTTTCTGTAATTGTGATAAATATATTTCTGTAGTTTGGTTTGAAATATAAGATTATCATAAAACTTTTATATTTAAAAAAATGCATGTACTTGGATATCAGAATTGTATTTTGCCCTGGTAGAAACTGTTGTGATTTTCAGATTTCGTCATTCATTTTCTGTTACCTTAGTATGTTAGTGATAAATGTAGCAAACTATTTTTCTATGAATTTTTTTTTTAGTGAATAATGGGACTGGATATATTCTACCTTATATTTTTACATTTCAGGAAACTCTCACTCTCAACCAACTGCATTGAGAAAATTGCAAACCTGAATGGTCTCAGTGAGTAACACATTACGTGAAATTTCAATAACTGATTGTACATGCATCTTCATTTGTATTATGTCTTACTCTCTTAATTGTACTCCACACATATTTTGGTTATGCAAGGTGTGTTTCTGTATTTGTTTCTTTCATCCACATGTAATATAACTCCATTAATACCAGTTAAATTGAGATGATCTCCCCAAATTAAGTTATGACAGAAATGTTTTCCATTCTATTAAATCTGGAGCATGACCCTATTACTTGTCTTAGTCATGGTCCATTCAAAGAAATACCATTTAATGACTTGTTACTCATATCAGCTAATTTTTAAAATGGTTGATGGGTATACATTATTAGCTCTACTGGTCATAGACCAAGATAGCTTATGGGATGGTCTGTTGTCTGTCATCCATCTGTCCATTAGCACAAGTTTGTTATCGCTACTCCTCCTAAACTATATGGAGGATTGCCATAAAACTTGACACACATTCTTCCCAAGGTCTAGTTGGTCTTAAATGAAAATGGAGCCACTAAGATGTCCAATATGGCTGCCACAGTGGCCATCTTGAAAATATTGTTATCACTACTCCTCCAGAATGGATGGTCATATCAACATGGGGTTTTCACTAAAAGACTTCCTATTATGATGTCTAGATGGTTCTAAATGAAAATGGGGCCGATCTGATGTCCTAGTTATGGACAATGTGGCCATCTTGAAAATCTTGTTATTGCTACTCCGTTTGAATTAAAAGTCATATTGACATGGGGTTTTCACCAGAAGCCTCTTTATGATGTCTAGTTAGTCCTAAATGAAACTGGTGCTGATCTGATGTTCAATATGGCCACCACAGCAGCCATCTTGAAAATCTTGTTATCACTATTCTTCCAGAATGGTTGGTCGTATCAGCATGGGGTATTTATTAAAAGACTTCTTATGATGTCTAGTTGATCCTAAATGAAAATGGCCACAGTGTCACTCAGACATCCATTATTGCCACCCCAATGGCCATCTTGAAAATCTTGTTATCACTGCCCCTACTCTTTTGAATGAATGGTTATATCAGCATGGGGTTTTTACTGAAAGACTTCTTATGATGTCTAGTTGGTCATAAATAAAAACTTTGATTGATCACTAGTCTTCTTAGAGTACATTACCAAAGGTAAGTTTTATATATGCTAATATAATTGAATAAGCCATTGTTTTTTGCCACACAGATTGCATCAGTTGATATGGAATATTATATATATGTATCTCATGGCGTCCAGTTGACGATCACAATGTATTTCCGGTTCCATAGCTCGTCAAATGATCAAGGAGCCACCACACATGGTCCGCCCCTCCTGTCTGCTAAAGGATCCCTTGAGAGGCTCCTTATTCCCTGCAGCCCCGTTGGTCCTGAAGATTTGGTCCCTCACTGCAAGTAAACTAATACTGTTCCTGGAGCCAGCATCACCATCGACCGCAGCATCCAGATTACATAAAACCCCACAGAGTTCAATGACTGCCCATTAAAAACAGCTAAAAATATAATGACTGAGACATGAGACACAGTTAAGTGTGCATACAATAATATACATTACGCATGCACGCACATGAATTGGATTCATTACACATTAAATTGTTTCATCAGAACTACTGTATAAGATTATTATTATAATAACCGTGTATGTACATGAATCTGTGTCCAACAAGAATAATCTCATTGGATTTTAAGAACTCGAACATTACTCATCCTTTAATGCATGCAATGTATAATTGAATTCAAAGTCTGTTCAGTTATAAAAATTAGCTAACATGAAACAGACTATAGTCTATCGGATAAATTGATGTTATGTGACATAGATATGACTCTCTTTAAAATTTAGAATAAATTCTGAAACATCTAATATATAAAACAATTCTATCACATAACACAGATAGCAGGAAAGAATGCAATTTAATATTTCACATACCTCTACAGCTGAAGATTGCTTCTGTAAAGTGGACAGCTTCCAGACAAACTTGTATTGTGATTATACAGAGATAATCTTGGGCTATAAGTACCCTGGTTGTAGTCAAATCTATGACCATGCAGAAAACTCAGGGTAATTGGGTTTCCCACTTCAGGCACTTTGCGCGTGCAGCAGTGGGTAAACCAAACTCTGTATTTTGAAATAACAGTGGCTAAAAATAAACCATCCTCGGGGAACGCTCTATGCGCCAATGAAATCTGAGTACATTTTCATTAATATATGATGCATAAGCATTTTACTACACACAATTCCATGACAACCGACAACATTACTATTTCTGAGCATCCCTTAATATTCCATGTCATCTGATGCAATCTGTGTGGCAAAAAACAATGGCTTATTAAATTATATTAGCATATATAAAACTTAACCTTTGGTATGTACTCTAAGAAGACTAGTGATCAATCAAAGTTTTCCAATCAGACTGCACACATTATTTAATCACAAGACAGAAAGTGAAAGTTGTTTTTCATCTGCTCAGTTGCATAAAAATGTACCCCTGGAAATAAAATCCATCAGTCCTTTAGGTTTTGACTTGTTACACAAAATTCTGTATGTACCCTAACAGTAACTTGCACCAATCTGTAGACTGCCAGTACATGTCGATGACACTACAGAGACTGTAGGTATCCTGTCAGAGGCTGTAGGTACCCTGTCTGTGTGCTATTAAAAGTAAGTTGAGCCATATCAGTTAGCACTCTGCTTCCACTGCAGCAAGAACAGCTTGTGGGGTCAGTTGAGTTCAGTGTCACTGTGATATGAAGCCTCACTAACCGTTGATGTTCATAAATGGAATTTTCCACTGAGGCAATCCTGGGATATCCCTAATGTCATTGACACTGTACAAGATGTAAACATGATTCTTGCATGTGTTCTTCATTGATTAAGCACACTCTTTGAAGCAAAGAAACAGGTGAACAAAGTGTCCATATTTTCTGAGTGAATACTGACTGCAAAGAGCTGGCAGCTCTGGGTCTCTGCAGTTTGTTTTGAGTAATCATTAGAACAAACAACATAGATCCTTATCTGCTGGTGCATTATGCAATGGCAGATCAGGGTCTGTGTTGTTTGCAGTTGGACTCAACTTATAAGCAAGTATATATGGTACCAAATGCACAATGAATATGGTTTCAAGACAAGTAGGATATCTTTATTTTCATGAATGTGTTCATTTGACAAGTTTGAGTGCAAAAAATTATAATGAGGAAATAAAGCTATTTTGTGTCATTAATGCTTTTATTATTATCTTTCTTTCATTTATTTTTTCCCTCCCCTTTCACATCGAGATGAACACATCAAGCTTTTGATCTGTCACATTATACAGTAATTTGTTAATTGGTACATAATGTAGTCAGCGGTAATGGACCCCATTTACCACATTATAGTGAGGGAGATGTGTAATTTTATGATTTCTGTGTGAGATAAATCAATAACATAGTTAATGTGGTATGAATCCAGGGTTGATTTTATGAACTGGGAGAAAAATCATCTTTTCAATCTCCAGTTTGCTTTTGTTTAATTTGAAATCTGTAAAATGGCAATCTGTCAACATGGATCTGTCATGTGCTGTTTTATTATTCATTGTCTGTCCAAAATTACTTCATCTTTTTTGTGTTACTATAACTAAATTTAGTGTGTGAATATTAAGATTGTTTTTTTTTATTCTTCCAGAAAATCTAAAAATTTTATCCCTGGGTAGAAATTTGATCAAATCCTTGACAGGTTTGGTAAGTATTTCTATTAATGTTATGCATATTTAATTACATCTTGCATAGAATTCCCATAGAGACTCATGTATAATCCTATACCAACTGCAAACTGCATAAGCCCAGATCTGCCAGTGCATAATGTGCCGGCAGATCAAGGTCTATGTTGATTGCATTTGGATCCAGATTATACGCAAGTGTAGTATAGAACTGGAGAAAATAAGTAAATTTTTTAAACCTGCATTCTTGCTGCTGATATGTAAAGTAATAAAGTTGATAGTCTACTTCATATGAAACTGGAGAGTTACAGATTTAGTCCTTGAGATTGATACATTGTTGTGTCATCTAGAAAAATAAATGTTTCTCATTTGGCACTAGTCCAAACAGATGTTAGTAAATACCAGTTTATGTATTATATAGGGTGGGGAAAATGAACATACAAGTTGATTTATGGTTGCTTTGAATTCAGCTTTGATGACAATACACAATAGCAGGTATAAAATATTCATCTTTTATTTTGTTCTGTAAGAGACATGTTTTTCAAAGTAAGCTTTTGTTAATTGAAAAAAAAATGTATAACCATAGCTTTCACTCTGTCTTGGAACATGCATGAGAGTAATAAAAGAAAGTCCTGGATAAAGTTTTAGAAATTATTTTTACAGCAATTATCCATGAAATCTACTTCTCATTAAAACTTGTATTAGAAGCAAAACTAATTGCAATTTTCTTTTCAGTACCAGATTGAAAGTTTATAGGCCATAAATAATGTCAATAAATGGAAAAATATTTTTTATCTTTTTTTGTCAATAAAGGAAGCAGTTGGTGACACTTTAGAGCAACTGTGGATTTCCTACAATCTTATAGAAAAACTGAAAGGAATCAACGTGCTCAAGAAACTGAAGGTATAGATTCAGAACTATTGCACTGAAACAATTTTTGAATAGCAGCTGTTGAATTTTCAGGCAACTTTTTTTTCTTTTTTTCTTGTGGAATTCTGAGTACAATATATGGTAATTCCTAAAAGACAGATAGAATGTACCATAATAATAAATAAAAATTATTTCTTGCTATGTGTATTTTTTATTTAATGCAAGGGAACTTTAAACTAAACCAAATAAGTCACCGTATCCCTTGCTAATTTGCTGATGTTTTCCTAATTTATCATCTCTGATGAAAATACAAATAATTACAAAAACAAAAGCAGTGATTTACAAGATTTATGAGAAAAAAATAGTTTTTTATTTCACTATTAGTAATTTTTAGCACTACTGGTCAAAGATCAGGAAAGGTGTGCCATCCAGGCATGTTGTGTATCATCCATCCATTAGATAATTGCTTGCTTAATAATCACTACTGACCTCCTAAACTACTGGGAAGATTACCATGAGACATTACACACACATTCATCACAGGGACTAGTTGGTCCTAAGTGAAAATGGTGCCTCTCCGACATTTAATAAGGTGGTCATGGTGGATATCTTGGAAATCTTATCGCTACTTCACCTGTACAGATGGTCACAGTGCAATGAAGTTTTCACTAAAAGATTTCTTATGAGGTCTTATTGGTCTGAAATGAAAATGGTGCTGATCTGACATCCAACATGGCCACCATGGTGGCCATCTTAAAAATATTGTTATCATTACTTTTCTTGAACATGGGGTTGGTCTTAAATAAAAATATTGCTGATCAGGTCTCCAATATGGCCATCTGGTGGTCATCTTGAAGCTCTTGTTATAATTGCTTCACCTGAAGGATGGCTGTATCAACATGGGGTTTTTGTAGTTTGGTTCAAAATGAAAATGCTGTTTATCCAATGTCCAATGTGGCCACTATCTTGAGAATCTAGTTATCTCTACTTCTCGTTAGTGACTGGTCGTAATGACATGGGATTTTCACTAAAAGGCTTATGATGTCCAGCTGGTTCTAAATGAAAATGGTGCTGAACAGACCTCCAGTCTTGAAAATCTTGTCATTTCTACTTCTCCTGAATGGATTGTCATAGTGACATGGAGTTTTCTCAAAAAGACTTACGATATCAAGTTGGCCCTAAATGAAATTGGTAGTGATCAGATATCCAACATGATAGCCATGGTGGAGATCTTAAAATTCTTGTTCTTGAAGGGATAGTCATATCGACGTGGGATTTTCACTAAAGTGCTTCTCACTAATTGTAATTTGCCCTAAATGAAATGATGCTGATATAACCTCCTAAATGGCCACCACATCAGTCGACATTGTGAAAAAAAATCTTGTTTTTGCTGCTAAATCTCCTGAATGAATGATAGCACTTGTTTTTTTTAAAAATACGTCTTTCTTACAGTATGTAGTTGTTCCTGTATTAAAATGATGTTGAACCAACCTCCAAATTGGCTGGCATGAGGATCATCATGAAAATGTTTATGTGTGCTCTGATAGCAATATGGTGCTCATCTGACCTCCAACATGGCAATTAGAGTGGCCATCTAGAACAGAGGAGTTCAACCTTTTCACATGAGGGGCCACATTGCAATTTTTTTCTCACTTGTGGAGTTGTTTATAAACTTCGCCTACATTTTCAACTACCAGTCGGCACAAGTTATGAAAGGTTGGCAGGCCTGATAGAAACATTTGGCAGGCCGGATTCTGGCCCACGGGCTGTATGTAGGACAACTCTGATCTAGAAACTCTTATTATCACTACTTCTCTTGAATGAGATTGACATGGGGTTTTCACCAAAATACTTCTCGAAATATGTAATTGATTCTGAATTAAAATGGTGTAGATCTGACCACCAACATATCTGCCTGTTTGTGAAGAAGTTTAAAAGCCAGACTTAATTAACCCTGAGGTCAAATAAAAAATCATTGCTTGCATTTTTGTATTTCATTGAGTGACTTGTCCTTATACAAATGAATTTAAACCATACTTTCTGATTAGCAAAACAATAAACAAATCGATAGTTGTCACTCTAACATTGATTTTAAGGTCAAAGGTCTTGACTGAAGTTTTTAGCAGTACTGGCTTGTGGGCATGATAGCACAAAAAAGTACATGTAGGAATGAATTCTTATCAAACCCAGCTCAGGGTTCAACAAATTATGAAATCTTGTGGTAGCCCACTGGGCTACCAAAATTATTAACTGGTAGCCCAGACTATTTCATAGAATTTTGACCAGTGCTGGCTGGCTTAAAATTAAAGGGGTGGGGGGGGGGGGGGGGGGGGGGTAAAAAAAAAAAAAAAAAACCCATTCAATATGTTAATAGTTTATTTTTTACAGTCTGTCTCAAGTTCATTAGGTTTGCTCCAAAATATAATCCAAGTTCAACAAAGGTGCTACTGTGATTTTTGTCTACAAAATTCCTAACTTCCCACCAGATTAGTCAATTTCAATAAGTCGAACCAACAACAGCAACAACACACACACACACACAAGAATGTCATCTTTTATTTAAAATATTTTAAGATTTAGAAAAAGAAAAACATTGAAATAAAACTTCTATTTTTGATGGATCTTATGTGTCAAGCAAGAATAAAGCAATTTGTGTGTGTGTGTGTGTGTTTGTGTGTGTGTAAATTGCAAAATGGGGACATGAGTGAGCATACACAACCACACATTGCAAACACCTTGTTCACAATGACTTTTTCAGCATCCAACAATAAATTATTTTCTATAATTTCATTTAAAACAATATTATTTTGCACCAAACATTGAACTGTGTATATTCTAATGAAATCATAGAACATAATTTATTGTTGGACATTGCAAAATTATTTGACATCAAAAAGATGTTTCAACAGCAAAAATCCAGAACCTGAAAGATTTCCGTGGTGAATGCTATCATAATTTAGACTTGAACAAACTTTGTTTCCAGAATGCAATTGAATAGCTGAACTTGAGCTTCTCGAGTAAACATAAGGGAGCCGATAATTATCGATGCATGGCTTTTTGATCTTGTCTCGATTGATTATCTGTGAAAACAGTGCTTTTTTATTGTGGATTAGTGGTATTAAATGGTTTTGATGGGGCTACTTCAGAAGGTAATTGGCGGTAACCTGCTGGGCACGAGATAGAAATTTGTAGTAGTCCGACAATTGAGTGTTAGTGGCCCGCAGGCTCCGGACAAGGGATTTGTCGGACCCTGCAGCTGTTTGTGGATATACCTGAAGAATACCTTGAATATAGCTAGTTGAGTAACTTGTTGATTTTTAAAAAAATATTAATTATAGATTTGACAAGACCTAATATGTGGGTATCAGGTATCCTGACATTTTGATGGCTCTTGTCGAACATTTTTTCCCAAAAATGAACATGGCAGCCAGATATTTAAAAAAATTATTATAAAAACATTCAAGGAGGTATAAAAAGTTGTAAAAAAAATAAGAAAACATCAATGTACCTAATTATTAAAAAATGTGTAATTTTTGGTTCCAGATTAGTTGTTGCTTCAGTTTTAGTATTATCCTTCTTTACTACACTAGTTTTCTATCTAACAATTAATTTCTTTCAGACAATTATACTGGTACTATAGAATTTCACCCAACAATAGTATTTTATGCAGCTCTTCTGTTTTAAAAATTGTTTATATTTTGACAACAAGCACTACATAGAAAATACATAATACTTAGGGACCGATCATTTAATTTTTGTAGGGGGTGGCCATGAATTTTCTTTTAAGTGGGGATATTTTTTTCCTTTTGACCTCAATATGATTAATTTGTTCAACTAATATAGTGGATATAATAAGTTCTTTTTTTCTATAAATCAAACCAAGAACATTTTCTCTATACTATTTAAGAGCTTTACACTTTTGTTTTAAAAAAATCCCAGGTCCTCCTTCCCCCCATCTTGGAAGTTTAATGGTTGGTTCCCTAATTGATGGTCATTTTTGGTCAAGTCCAGTGGTAAAGTTTTATTGCTCAGGTTATCAAACACATGCTGAAAGATGATAAGAAAGGTTAGTTGTTTACTAGAATCTTTTTTCTGTTTTAATTTTTTAAAGATCATATATGTGCTGACACTCTACCACTTTGTTAGAAAGCACATTGTGTAAGGGACTGATTATTGTAATGTCTATAGTATAGATCCTATAGTTCAATTGTAGTTTTTTTTTCCATTTCCAGGACTGATGATGAGTAGCAAACAAATATATTTACTGAGATGCTGATCTTTGAAATTTACCACACTATTTTTCACAAAAAAAATCAAGTTGCCCTTTCTCTAACCCTATTTAACTATAAATGAGTGTGACTGGTATAGCCCTGAAACAGTTAGGCTGTAGCAAGATTAGTTGGTGACACCTGTATTGATTATTGTCCAACAAAAATACAAACAATATGTAAACCTAATCACCTTTGAATTTTACTTTGTTAAGTGTGTATTTGGCACTTTAATGGATAAAAAAAATCAAAGAGCATTTGATATAATCACATTTAAGATATCCTATGATCGATGTTTGGTTGCTCACAGTATGTGCTGGTCAAAACCTTGATCTGTTGGTCATATCCAGCAAATATAGTGAGATCAGGAACCCAGGTGGGTATATCTTGACAGTGTCTGAGACCAGTCAAGTGATCTTCAATCCATAATACCAGGTTCAAGGTCAAAGGTCATGACAAAGAAATTTATACTGCACTATGAGGTAACTTGTAGCATGTTAACTCAAAAAGATTAGAAAATGTTTTTGTTACCAAATTTGGCATGTTGGAGTTTCTCAAGAATATTTTACATCGTTTCAGTACTCAACAGTTTAAAAGAATTAAAGGACAGAAGAAACTGACTGTTTGTGGATTCCTGTCCAGGAATTTCTTTCCAACCAGTTGAGTGCCAGTCCCTTTAGGGGGCTCTTGTTAGTTATATTGCAGAGCTTTTACAGACCCTTGAAAAGGACTATGCAAAGTGCATGATATTTTTCTCCATAAAAGGTCTTATGTAAAATATGTAGAGATAAGTTAGTTATGATGTACATCTGTAGGTTATTGTTAACATGTATGTTCACCCTAATGAAACTTGTCACTAGGACATCATTTATATTGTGTATTAAATTTATCTGTATTTCAGGTTCTTTACATGTCGAATAATCTAGTAAAGGACTGGGGAGAATTTCAAAAGTTGGTAAGTAAAAAAAGGGGGGAGAAATGTTACCAATACTTTTACTCTAATGGGTAATGGGTAATTAATTAATTTCAAAATCCAAACGTGTTCAGTATTATTTAAATTAATGTTGTTGTTTAGCATTTAGGTAAATATTTTATTGAATATTTGCTCTTCTTAGACAGAAATAATGATTTCGACCGATTAAAACTGCTTTTTTACAATTTTGTTCATGTTGTGCAATTTTTTTAGGCAGACTTTATATACCGGAATTTCAGAACAGCTATTATTACTGAAAATGAATTCTTTCTGTTTTTATATATTGGTATGAAGAATATTTTAAGGTACAAACAGGTCAGATTTGCTGAAGATTTGATTTATAAAGTACAGTAGAAACACTATTTAAGCTATACATTATAACAAGCAATTCATACTAAATCATAAAATTTAGAAATTGTATGATATTCAAGTTCATAAAAATTCTATGTGGGAACAAAACTTTGTGTTGAACACCTACTTAAGTTGAGACATTTTATAAGAGCAGGTCTTGATCATTTTGTGGATACTGTATTATGGGTAGAAACATGAATGCTTTTTTTAAGTGAAATTTGTTAAATGAGTCAAATAATTTGAATCTATCTTTTGCAAACTTTGGCAAGCAAAAGATTTAAATTATTCAATGAGTTTCATAAATTTCATTTGCAATGAGTATACAGTTGTAAATTCTGTTTATCATATGATGAAAAATACTGATTTTATTTTATGAAACTGCAGACTAGTGTAATGAAATGATTTTCAAAATCATTTGAATGCCTTGGTCTTTATGCCTGCCTTACATGAATATCATGAGGTGTTATTATACATATTAGATGTAAAAAAATTATGGTATGGGTATATTAACCTAAATAACACAGTAGTCATGAGATAATTTAAAATCAGTTCTGCTTATCCATTAGACAGATCGTTCTGTGTAATGGAAATAATTTGAGTTAGATTTGTTCAAAAATGTCTTATTTCTAGTAACTTATCTTTGTTTTTGTTATTCCAGGCAGATTTGCCTTGCCTAGAGGAGCTGGTGTTCGTAGGAAATCCACTTGAGGAAACCCATACAGCACAGGGGGACTACAGAGACAGAGTGGCCAATAAGCTCACTAAGCTCAGGAAACTAGATGGTATATAAGCTGTTTATTAAACTTCTTTCTTTAGAGAAAAAGTTTGGACTGTGAAACCTGTAAGTCCATCTGTCTATGTCCATCTTCTTAGTCTTACTACTGTGGAGTCACTTTCCACCCTGGTCCAAATGTACTATAAATAATAATATACCATATATATGGAGAAATTTAAAATGGTTTAATATTTACAATTTTTATACACCTGTCTTTTGGCAGAGTGTATTCACACTATGACCCTGTCTATCCAACTTTCCATTCACTTTTTCTTTTTAGCATGATAACTTCAGTTATACTGAATGTTCCTTCACCAAACTTTGTGGATAGCTTGCACTTGGGTTATGGAAGAAGCCTGTCATTTTTTGAGTCAAAATGTCAAAGGTCAAAGTCACAGTGACTGAAAGAAGAAAAATGGTTCTGTAGAATAGCATTAGTTCTTCATCACATACCTGAACCAAACTTTGTGGATAGCTTGCATGTTGGTTAAGGAAAAGGTTTAATGATATCAGGGTCAAAAGGTCAAAGGTCAGGGTCACTGTGACTGAAAGAAGAAAAATGGTTTCCAGGCAATGTCAGTAGTTCTACATCACATACCTGGACAAAACTTTGTGGATAGCTTGTACTTGGTGTAAGGAATAAACCTATTGATTTGGGGGTCAAAAGGTCAAAGGTCAAGGTCACTTTAACTGAAAGAAAACAAAAATGGTTTCTGCACAATAACATGACTCTGCGGATGGCTTGCACTTGGGCCAAGGAAGAAGGCTATTGATTTGGGGTTAAAAGATCAAGGTCACTGACTGAAAGAAGAAAAATGGTTGGTGCACAAAACTTTCAGTTTTCTTGACCATATACCTTCACCAAAGTTTGAGGAAGACTTACATGTTGGGTAAGAAAGAAGCCTATTGATTTTGGAGTAAAAAGGTCAAAGGTCATGGTCACTGGCAAACTGAAGAAAAATGATTTTTGCATAATAACTTTAGTTCTAGCCTGTGTACTTTTACCAAAGTTTTGGAGGATTTGCACTGAAGGTGTGGAAGAGGCCAAATGATTTGGGGGTCAAAGGTCTAAGATCAGGGTCATTGTGGCTCAAATAAAAATGGGTTTGCAGAAAAACTTGTATCCTAGAGTAAGTTCCTTGACTAAACTTTGTGGATGGCTTGCTTTTGGGTAATATATGTAAAGGAACCTGTAGATTCAGGGGTTTAGAGGTCAGAGATCATGGTCATGGTAAGTCTAATAAGAAATAATGGTTCTGCACAGTAACTTTAGGTCAAGATCGCATATCTTGACCAAAGGTCCAGGTTGTTGAGACCCATTGGTCAATAATCTCTGAGTCAACCATACTCTACATGTTCCTGCATAGAGGACTATTAAACACAGTGGGTATATAATGTGACGTTCACTGTACTCTTGTTGCTACTTGGTCACAAAGTCAAATGTTGTCAAGCGACTTTGATGAAATTAAATAGTTGGAAAATTGAAAAACAAATCATGAAAGTTAAACATGAGTTTTTTTAAAACCAGAAAAATTTAAAAACTTTAACATGTCCCATATATGGTATTTAGAAACTATATGGCCATAATATTGTGTATATTGACTGTACTCTGAATTGACACATTTGAGTCTGCAAAGTAGGAACTCACTAGAATATTGAAGTATGGAGAGTGAAACCGGTCATAGTGACCTCCATGTAAAGAACACCTGATAAAGGGCAACATTTAAAAACCTCTATTTTTAATGTCACTTACATACCGTATTCGATGTAATATCCACACTGTGTGCTTAAAAAATTATTATTTTGGTAAATTTTGTAGGTGTTGAACCTTATCATAATAAGTGCATACCAATGATATCAACTGTATGTGCCCACTAGAAGAGTTAGCTCCCTTGTCAATGTTGGGAGCTCTCCACTTTGGAGGTGCATTGTATCAATATGGTCACACTGTATAAAAAAGCACATGTTACATTCATTTTTTAGTCTGATTTCCACCATAAAGTTAAGTGGTAAGAAAATATCAGACATGCATAGTTCTAAGTTTCAAGAAAATTAGGATGCTCTATAGTTTCAGCCTACACCCCTGGCAGCTTGTACCCCACTACCAATTTTAAAAACAAAAAGCATCAAGGATATAAAAAAATGTGTGAAATGTATTCATTTCATTCATTGATTTATAATTTCTAACTCTATTGTCACCAAGCGGTCCCTAAAATTGTAAACTTCTTTGGGTTTCAAACCAAACGGAAGTTTTCAGTGTTAATTAGGAGCCTTCTCACTGTCATTTTCTGAATGCTGGAAGAGTACATTTTCAGTGAAGGGATGAATGCAAGGCCTACACATACATAGAAGGTAAATATTTTGTTGTCTGCATCCAATATATGCAATGTCTAATTCTAATATTTCCCCAAAAAATTGAAAGAAGGGTAAAAAATATGCCGTTACATCTCAACATTATGGAAATTTACAAAATCATCTGGAACTTATGGAACACTCTGAACAACATAGCTCCTGTAATGTGAGCAACACATACTCACCTATGCAAATATGGATGCCATGCTAGTACTGAAGTTTTGAAATGCGAAGAAGGTGACAATGTTAGGAACTGTTTGGTGGCATTTGAGTTAGAAATTATAAATCAATGAATGAAATGAGTAAGTTTTGTGCACATTTTATATTCTTGATGCTTTTCGTTTTTAAAATTGGTAGGTGGGTACAGAGAAAACAGATGGTATTTTCTTTTATTTGGATTTGAATTTCCAGTCATTTGCTACAGGCTGATTTGAAAAGATAGCTTATTCTCATTTGGATGACATCGCTTTTGGGGTGTCACATGCACTGGGACTTCAAAACACACTTCAGTCTTAAAAAACCCCCAACACTGTCTGGGAATATTGCAAGTATGAGACATTGGGAGACAAACAAATATACTGGCACACTGGGAGACATAAAAATTGTTTGGATGATTGGAAATTAATACAATTTCACATAGTCACAGAAAATCTTAGTGGTTTTCTTGGACATGCTGTTAGTTTGGTTAAACCAGTTATTTTGAAAATTTGGCATATAACTTTCAAAGTTTTTTACTCAATTGATATAGTGGTAGTACGAAATGACCCTTTTGTTTTGAAATGTCTCTGTACTTTTTTTTCCATGTTCATTTCAGGAGTACCTGTGATCCGTGAGGAAGTTGAAGAAGAGGAGGGAGGTTCTTGAGTGTGTTGCCCAAGGATTCTGTATCATATACATTGTAAATCAGCTAACCATCATTCCCATTATTTCATCCCAAAATATTAAAGTTACAGGTCAATTTTCACGTAAGGTCTCATTTTTAGCATTGACTTAAATCAATATTTTTGCTCTCATTTGATGTTTAATGAAACTTTACAGAAAATGTATCTGAAGTCAGTATGCTGTATATGGGTCTAGTGTTGTTTTAAGTATGTCTATTGTAAGTCTGCATCTTAAAATGTTGAGTTCAGGGTGTGCTCAAAATTGAGGCATTTTGTGGAAGTGATCATGTGGGCCAAGCCAACTGCTAAATTCTGATCTGAAGCATTCATTTTACCATGCATGCTCACATGTTATACAGTCCATGCTTACAATCAAAACCTAAATCTAATGTTACAATATTCTTTCAAAGATATGTAGGTGCTACTATCTCAAGGAATGATCAGAAGCTGAAAGCTTTATCTTGTAACAAGATGAGAATGTTTTAAAAACTTTCATGTTTATCTATTATTCATTAATACAATTAATCGTGACAGGCATTATATAAAGATATTTGAATAAACCTACTTTCCAGAAATTGTATTTGCTGAAAAAGAAATTTTGTCTTTGAATGATTATATCAATATTAATGATTTAGAACAATGAAAACTAGCTTAGAAATTTTTTACTTTCTTAGAAAACCACCAGATTATCAGCCTTTGTAAATTTTCCACTAGAAATCTTCCAAATATAAATAGTTAAAATACTACGGAAATTGAATGTCAATTCAAAGAAAATAATAACATTCATTTATTAGGAGGAAAGATGCAACATTGTATCAAATTTAATGTTTTTTGTATGATCTTTAGATTAAATATTTTCAACATTTGTGATTATTGTTGTTCACTGTTGCATATGAAAACCTGCATATTTTCATTGTGTCAAGCAATGCAAAAGTATGATGTAAAAATTTCAACACTTTCCAAATTTTCCTGTAAATCTAATGTCTTATTTATTTAGGAATTTCTTCTTATAAATTTCTGTAGGATTTTCTGATTAATTATAAATTGCATGTAGTATACTTCATAAATAAAGTTAGTGTCATTTATTCCATCTTTTTAAACATCTTTTTTTTTCTTTTTTAAATAGATGCAGTCTTATATCTGAATTAAAATTAGTGGAGGTACCTGTTTAATTCAGCTTTATCAGATATGTACAGTTTATGGTGAAGACCTGATGGAAAATTGTATTATTTGTTATAAAACAATTCTTTATATGCTTGTTGTAAAATTTCATATAAGCTTCTGTGGCAGAGTAAATCACTACAATATCATTATACCTTGATAAAATGCTTTGCTTGACATCAGTTTCCACTATCATAAGATGTCTCAACTAAACTGCATTGTGCCAAAATCTTTGCCCTTCAGTAAAAGTGTAGTGAACTATGGTTTGTTTTCCCACTATAACAGCTTAACTGATGAGCTTGTTTTATATGGATTTGGTACAGAATCTGTATTTTTCTAACCATATCAAGAATTGAACAAGCTGAATCATTCAGGAAATTATTAAATCTGATAAGCAGCTCAACACATAGTTCAGGATTGCTTACTTGTAAAGTTTTAAAACATGTAAAATAATCTGATATAAAGTTTTACTTGCATTCTCTAAATGAATGAAGAAATCTGTTATATCAGTCATTAGCTTCGCTGGTCAAAGACCAGGAGAGTTTTATGTAATGGGCCTGCATCTGTTGCACATTGTATGTTGTCCATCTGTTGCACATTGTCTGTATGATGTCCATCTGTCATCCATTTGAGGTTGTTTCTTATTGGTACTCGACCTTAACTACTTGGAAATCGTGAAACTGGGCATACAGTTGGATTCTATGGTCTACTTGATCGTAAATATAAATGGTGTCATTCAGACATCTGATCTGGCTACAACAGTGGTCATCTGGAAAATCTTGCTATAATTATTCCTTCTGAATGGATGGTTGTATCAACTTGGGATTTTCACTAAAAGACTTATGAAATTGAGTTGTTGCTAAATGAAAATGGTGCTATTCAGACCTTCAACATGGTCACCATGGTGGCAATCTTTAAAACCTTGTTGCTACTTTTCCTGAATGAAGCGTTAAATTGATATGGGATTTTCACCCGAAGACTCCTCATGATATCTAGTTGATCCTAAACAAATTTGGTGCAGATCAGACCTCTGATTTGGCTATGATGGTGGTCACCTTGTTATCACTACTCCTCCTGAACAGATGGTCACATTGAAATGGGATTTTACTAAAAGACTTCATATAATATCTTACTAAAACACTTCTTACGACATCCAGTTGGTCCTAAAATTAAAAGGACCCAAACAAACTTCTAACATGACAACTATGGTGGCAATCTTTAAAATGTTATCACTACTCTTGAAGGGATGGTTACATCAACATGGGGTTTTCACTAAAACACTTATTTCTGAAGTCAAGAAATTTTGTTACAGCTACTTTTGAAGAGATGGTCATACTGACATTTAAAAAAACAAGAACAAACACTTCTTTCTTGCAATATGTAGTTGTTCCTATGTTAAAAGGATGCTAATCCAACCTTCAAATGGCTGCCTTGACAGCCATCTTGAAAATCTGTATTTGACTGCTTCTCCTGATTGGATAGTCATATTGAATTGATGTTTTCACTAAAAGGCTATTTTTTTTTATCTTTATCTTTTATTTTATATACCTTTTACAGAATTTTAACATCGTTTTTTTATCTTGTAGTAGTACAGGTTTGCATTCATTTGGTGGGTGATTCTTCCTTGTTTTTTTTTTTTTTGCAATTCTTTATCTTGACATTTTTAAACTTTACTTTTTAATTGGTACCATTTAACCAGTATTGTGCTGATGTGCCTTTTAAACTTTTACATACTGAATAAAAATGGTGCTCATCTGACCTCCAACATGGCACCATAGTGGTCATTTAAAAAATCTTGTTATCACAACTTTTTTTGAATCAATCGTGGCCCTGACATGGGATTTTCACTAAAACACTTCTTACAATATGTAATTGGATGAAAATGGTGCAAACATGACCACCAACATATCTGCCCTTTTATGATAAACTTACAAAACGAGACCTAATAAACCTTGGGATCAGGTCAAAGGTTACTTCTTGCATTATTGGACTTCATTGAGCTTATGAACACAGTGACTTGTACATATACAAATGAATTTATAACAAACTGTATATTTTAGTTGCATTCCAATAAACAAGTTGATAATCAGCACTCTGGTATTGATTTTAAGGTCAAAGGTATTGACTCGGGGATTTTAGCTATACTGACTTGTGAGTATGAATGGATTTTCATCCAGCTCAGTTTGTGGATATACCGGTACCTAAAGAATACCTTGAATGATGCCAGTTCAATAACTTGTTTGTTTTTCTTAAAAAAATATATAAATCATACATTTAACCAAACTCAGCATGCTGGTATATCTTGCCAGTGTTTGAGACAAGTTCAATGATTCATGATAAAAGGCCATGGCAAGCACTCTGGTAATAATTTTAAGGTCAAAGGTCATGACTCGTTATTTTTTTAGCTATACTGGCTTGTGAGTATGAATGGATTTTCATCCAGCTCAGTTTGTGGATATGCCTAAAGAATACTTTGAATAATGCTAGTTCACTAACCTATCGTTTTTATTTCATAGAAAAAAATATAAATCATAAATTTAACCAAATTTAGCATGTGGGCATATCTTGACAGTATTTGAGACAAGTTCAGTGATCAACTATCCATGACCTAACATTCATGGTCAAAGGCCATGACAAAAAGTTCTGCACATTGAGGTATCCTGCGAAAATGTTGACTCTAGCATATAAAAAATATTTTTTCCACCAAATTTGCTACATTAAGATGGTTTCAATACTTGGCAGTGAAAACAAATAAAAGGTGAGAAGAAATTGAATTATTGTGTATTCCTGGCAATTTTTTTCAGCCAGGAGAGTGTCAGTCCCTTTTGAGGGACTCATTTAAATCATCTGATCATAAATCCAAGTGATTTTATCGTATGGTCCTGCATCTGTCATCTGTGATGCATAGTCTGCCACCTAAGTGCTTTAAATCACTAGGCCATTAATAGTTTGTCTGTCATCTCAGTGTTTTTACAGTACTGGCCTCCATCTACTACTGGTTATGCATAGTCTGTCAACAAGTGCTTGCTACCATTTTTGAGGTTTAATTTTCAATAGATTTTAATCAAACTTGGTATGTAAAATCCAAAGCTTGGACATGTTGGATTATGAGAGATTGTTTACTAATGTGATGACCTGGCATCTGATTGGCTTAACTTGTTACCACCCTGAAGGCTATATTTCTGATTCATCCAACTTTGCATCTACCTATATTTATCAAGATCTGGTAAGTCTCTTCTAGATTTACCCAATCTGTTGCCCTTTATTTCCTTTTTCATGACCTCATATTCATACCTGTCAACCTCCTGAGACAAAAACCTGTACACCAGACCAAAAAAAACATTGCAAAGACCAGAAAAACCTTACACCAAAGACAGGGCTGAGCAAATTTTTTTTCATCCACTTGTCCAGGACAAGTGGTTTCAGAAAATTCACTTGTCCCACCTTACTTTTCACTTGTACCACCTTACTTTTCACTTGTCCCAAAATGGTAATCACTTGCCGAGATTTGATGAGATGTATGTACTTAATCCATAGAAAGAACAAATGAAATAATATACAACATAATTATTTCTTATAAGAATTTAATTTTTCTAAAACATTGGTTGATATATGTTTGGCTACTTCAGGTACATGTATATATGTTTTAGCTGCTGGATTTTGAAAAAAAATGTCCATGTACATGTCTGCCACCTGCACCAGCACTAAGCCAGCAGTTGATAGCTTTGTCTGAGTTAAAGTCCTCAAGCTCTGGTCCATTTTGTGAAATATTCATTAGAATTTTTACACTCTCTTGGTTTAAGGAATTCTCACACTCAGTAGCAGTCTTACGTTTTATCCCTCCACTTTCAAAAGAATTTTACTTCTTCAAATCGACCTTATTACCTTCCTTGTATAAATAATTAGCAAAACTCATTTTATCCACATAGTAAATATCAGCTTGCTTGAAAACTACTTCTAAAGTGATCATAACAAACATTTTCTTTTAAATACGAACAGAGCTCATTAATTAGCATAATTGTTTCGCTTCAAATGGAATATCGCACGTGAAAGTTGATCATCTGTATAATCAAATAAAAATGAAAGAATTATAACTGTCATTTAATCAGTTCATAAATGAAACCAATACTGATGTCGGTAAAGTACCTTTCATTAATTCAATTGCGCCGACTCGCTGGATTAAAATCAAAGTGAGCCACTCGTGAGAATCTGGTTTGAGTAAACACGGTGCAACAAAGCCGCTTAAAACACTGCTAATTAATCATACCGGCTTTGTTTTGTTTAAGGTGTTTTGATTTGCCGATAATTTGGTCGCTTAGCCCAATATGCAGTCAAGCGGTAACAGAACGTGCACATATGCGATAGTTATCACTGACCACCTGTAGGTGTTATACAGGATGTAAATGTATACATGGAGAGTGGTAGAATCAAATATTCGGTATGCCCAGAGGGCACGAATGGCCAAATAGAGGTAGATGTAGTGATTGAAGCACGAAAATAAGGACTTTTTATTTAAAAAAATATAAAAAACTGTACAAAATGATTGTATGGCCGTACACTGCAAAACCCCCCCAAAAACATATAAATTACGGGATTCCTGTACAAGTTGACAGATATGCATATTGATGGTAATTTGTAGGATCCCTTGTTAAACTTGTGCCAAGTCTGATGACACAAGAGGTTTAGGCATTTCCCCCAAAACCTATATGAATAATTGTTGCTAGAACTAGAAATTTGTCAATATGACACAAATTACCTATGGTAATGACAGTGAAGAACTAGCATGTCACTGATACATTTAAGTATGTGTCTTAGTGACCTAGTTAGGAAGTAATAATAATAATAATTATTATTTATTTAACGAGGGTAGCTCAATTCAAATACAGATGTATCTGGCACACCTTGAGGTCCTTACCTACTTTGTATCTTACTACCAAAACCTGTGAAGGAAACAGAAGAGTCACTATTGAATGCATAGTTTGTAAATATTATGTCTTTACATTACTCTGAACATATCATATTTAAGCTAAAATAAAAATTAATGAGCACAGGAATTTGACAAAATATGACATGAAGAAATCAATCAAAATCAAGCTTTAAATGTTTGAGATATTGTTCTTTAAAGCTTTCAATAGAAGTGGCTGATCTAATTGATGTGGGCAAAGAATTCCATATCCTTGCTTAAAAATATTTAAAACTACATCGAAATTGTTCAGTATTGGGTTTTGGAAGTTTCAAGTGGCCACGAGGTTGACCATAAAACAGAAAGGCACATGATTTTCATTAAATAGTTCTTGTGAATTCTGACATATTGCAGTTTATACATTTGTAGACAAGTAGTGCCTTTTGACAGTTTATTCTGTAATTTATTTCAAATCATTTCAGTTCATGGAAGAGAGTGCTTGATGGTGTGTCAAACAGCATCCAGAATTGAGCGAGTTACTCTCTGTAGTATCTTGTTTATTCTTTCTGACTCTTGGGCTAGTTTTCCCATATTGTCAAAAACAATGGTCAATAACTGGCATAATGTAGGTATTCTAGAACAATATTTTTGTTTGCATGTGTAGGTATTTCTTAATTTTACTTAGCAAAGTTATTTTGCTTGTTCAAGATCTACAGAATAACTATGTGTTTGCCTCACTTTAAATCACTTTCAATTGTCACTCCTAAAAGTGGATTATCCTTAATGTTTTCAATGAGTTAACCATTTATAGCCAAATTTACAGGCTTCTCAGAAGTGGAATGCTTCCTAAATGAGGCTATTACAGTAGAATCTGTCTTGAAAGACCACACATTCAGCCAAAAAATCATGGTCTCTTCAGACCAGTGGTCTGTCTTGACAGGTCATAATGCTATATAATCAATAAATCTGTGCATTGAAAACATGGTCTCTAATAGCAGTGGTCTTTCAAGACAGGTTTTACAGTACCATACATTTTGTTTTTGTTTCACTTATAACCCTGTTTTTTTTGTTTTGACTACATCTCAATATATCAAAATCTAACAGAGTTTCTACAATAATTAGATCACTACCTGAGGCTGTTATAGTAGCATCATTTGCAAATAAGTCTGTGTTTGTGTGATCTGTCTGTAGAGGAAGGTCATTTCTGAAAAAAGGAAAAAGTAATGGTCCTAAAATAGACCCTTGGGGGAACACCATGCTTAATTTCCACTGAGCTAGACTGTACATTTCTGATAGCAACTCTTTGCATCCTGCCACACAGATAAGATGAGAACCAGTTTAATGCATTAGAATAAAATTTATAGTGTTTTAATTTGGATAATAAAATACTATGATTGACTTAATCATAAGCCTTCCAAAAGTCTAGAAATAATACACCTACCATGTCTATTTCCATAAGCCAACAATATTTGAGTTTAGTTAAAAGCTATTTGATACGACACTTGCGAAAACCTGATTGTTCTTTGTGAAAGAGTGAGAATGGATTTAAATAATTACACACTTGCTTTGCAATCAGTTTCTACAATTTTTAGACAATGTCGGGGGAATAGAAATTGGCTTGTAGTTTCCCCGAATTTAACCCAGAGACATTTTAGCTCTACTGGTCATAGATCAGAAGAGCTTATGCGATGGCCTGTTGTTCATAGTATGTTGTCCATCCATTAGCACAGGTTTGTTATTGCTACTCCTCCACTTGGAGAATTGCCTTGAAACTTTACACACACATTCATCCCAAGGTCTAGTTGCTCCTAAATGAAATGGTGCTACTCAGACATCCCATATGGCCATCACAGTAGCCATCTTGAAAATCTTGTTATTGCTGCTCCTCCTGAATGGATCTCATATCAATATGGGGTTTTCACTTAGAAATTTTTTATGATGTCTACTTGATGCTAAATGGAAATGGTGCTGATTTGACATTCAGTATTGCTAACATGGCAGCCATCTTGTAAAATCATGTTACTGCTACTCCTCCTAATTGGAAAGTCCTATCGACATGGGGTTTTCACCAGAAGACTTCTTATGATGTCTAGTTGGTCTTAAATGAAAATTGTACTGTCTGGATATCCAACATGGCCACTACAGCAGGCATCTTGAAAATCTTATCACTACTCCTCCTAAATGGATGGTCATATCAACATGGAGTTTTCACTAAAAGACTTCTTATAATGCCTAGTTGATCCTAAATTGAAATGGTGCCAATCTGACATCCAATATGGCCATCACAGTCGCTATCTTGACAATCTTGTTATTGCTACTCATCCTTAATGAAAAATCATATCGACATGGGGTTTTCACCAGAAAACTAATTATGATATATAGTTGATCCTGAATGAAAATGGTGCCAATCTGACACCAAATATGACTACCACAATGAACACATTGAAAACCTCATCACTAATCTCCTAAATGGATGGTCATATCAACATAGGGTTTTCACCAAAAGTCTTCAAATGGCATCTAACTTTGTCATAAATGAAAATGGTGCCAATCTTGCATCCGATATGGCTGCCACAGCAGCTAATTTGAAAACCATATCACTCAAGAATATCAGAGATGGTTTCCAGACTCAGCAGTTAAAAAGAAGAAATGGTCTTATTATGAAAACCTGGAAATTCTTTTTGGAAAAACACCAGAATGGATCTTCTTATTAATAAGGCAAGTTATAGATTGAGACATTACATACAGGTGCAGCAACTTTTAAGGCTTTTGGACCTATTTCATCAAGCCCAGTGAATTTTGTTACATTTAGTGTCATAAGGGTACAGAATACATCATATTCACTTACTTTAACTATAGAAAAGTCAAAAGAAGGATCTGTTGGAACTTCAGCATTTAAGTAAGCGAGGAACCTCTTGCAATTGATGGTCTCGGTATCCTACATAACATAGTTATTTGTTATGTTTAAAGGTAATGGTTCAAGATATCTCCTATTTCATGTACACTTGCAGTTCAAACTCCATTGTAGACTAATTGGGTATGCACGTGAAAGGTATAGGTAACACAGAACATTAGGAGACATGGCAATTGGGGCTATTGAGATTAATTGGCAATATCCTTGTCCTATGGGGACTAAAATAGAACTTAGGGCTATTAATATTAACTGGCAGTATCCTTGTCCTATGGGGAGTAAATGGAAATGAAGGCTATTAAGATTAATTGTGAGTATCGTTTGTTCTGTGGGGATTAAAATGGAAATGGTGGATGTTAAGATTAATTGTGAGTATCCATGTCCTATAGAGAGTTAAATGGAAATGGGGGTTATTGAGATTAATTGGCAGTATTCTTGTCTTCTAGAGAGTACTATGGAAAAGGGGGCTATTAAGATTAATTGGCAGTATCCTTTGTTCTGTGGGGATTAAAATGGAAATGGGGGATGTTAAGATTAATTGTGAGTATCCATGTCCTATAGAGAGTTAAATGGAAATGGGGGTTATTGAGATTAATTGGCAGTATCCTTGTCCTATGGCGAGTAAAATGGAAATGGGGGATATTAATATTAATTGGTGGTGTCCTTTGTTTTATGGAGAGTAAAATGGAAATGGGGGACATTAAGATTAATTGGCAGTATCTTTGTCCTATGGTGAGTAAAATGGAAATGGGGACTATTGAGATGAAATGGCAGTATCCTTTGTTCTATGGGGAGTAAAATGGAAATGAGGGCTATTAAGATTAATTGGGAGTATCCTTGTCCCATTGGGAATAAAATGGAAATGGGGCTATTAAGATTAATTGGGAGTATCCTTGTTCCATGGGGAGTAAAATGGAAATGAGGGCTATTAAGATTAATTGGGAGTATCCTTGTCCCATGGTGAGTAAAATGGAATTGAGGGCTATTAAGATTAATTGGGAATATCCTTGTCCCATCAGGAGCAAAATGGAAATGAAGGCTATTAAGATTAATTGGGAGTATTCTTGTCCCATGGGGAGTAAAATGGAAATGGGGGCTATTAAGAATTATCCGGAGTATCCTTGAGTAAAATGGAAATGGGGGCTATTAAGATTAATTGGGAGTATCCTTGCCCCATGGGGAGTAAAATGGAAATGAGGGCTATTAAGATTAATTGGGAGTATCCTTGTCCCATAGGGAGTAAAATGGAAATGGGGGCTATTAAGATTAATTGGGAGTATCCTTGTCCCCATGGCAGTATCCATATGGAATTGTGGGCTATTAAGATTAATTGGCAGTATCCATATCCTATGGGGAGTACAATGGAAATGGGGGCTATTTAGATTAATTGCAAGTATCCTTGTTTGTTGTGTTGTAACATGGAGTGTTTTTTTGCAGGACAAGATAAATATCCACTTCAACAGTTTGAATCTCCAACAGTTAAAAAAAGCTGGAATTAACTACTGCGGTACTCTTTTTTTACAAGAAAAGTTGGGTTTTTAAAATAAATTTGACGAAATACATGAGAATGATTGCCTACACAAGTACTCATTGTTTTAAAAGTTGGTTGGTATATATGCTAATTTATTAGAGTGTTATGTGGATCTATAAAATTTATAAAAAACAAAAAAGCAAAAAAAAAAACAACAGAAAATGAGGGGCACTTATCCCCAAAATAGGACAAAAAGGTCATCTGAAAAGAGATGTACACGTACCATTTTTCGATGTACATCTCATCATTTACAGTTTTTACATATAATGAGTCTGTCCTTGAACTGAATTAAGCAATAGACTCCTCCTTGCTTCAGTGGTGAACCATTCATGAAATTTGTTAATAAACCATGGTTCAAATACAAATTATTGTGAAGCAACCTTTTCTTTCCACCTTGATTGGGTTGCTGTGACTTTGATCCTGGACCCTTCAACACAAACATCCATAGCTTACTTCTTTGCTGACAGCAAGTCATCAACTAAATTTTGGTGCAGGCATTTATTTTTTATTCAAGTTGTTTTACAGACACTATTTTCTTTATTTGTGCATTGGTGACTATGACCTTTTGATCCCTAACTTGGTAGTTTTCTTCCTTGCCTCAGGTAATATTTTGTTGGTTTTACCAGCACTTTTAACACATTATTGGCTATATCATGCTGAGGAAATGGGAGCCAAGTGCCTTTTCCAAGGACACACAGAAGCTGCCAACCTGGGCTGGCCTGGTCAGGTATTTGAACCTGTGACCCTTGGATTACGAGTCTGACATGCTATTAACTGAGCTACCGTGGTTCCCTTGGGTGAAAGCCATCCTTGATTTGGTGAGTGAATATCGACTAATACTAAATTTATAAATTTATCATTTGGAAATTTTTTTACTTTTCAGGTCACTGTGACCTGACCTTTCATCTCTTGACCCCCAAACCAGTAGGTTTCTTCCTTACCCAAACTGCATGCCATCCACAGTATGGTCTTTGTATGTGGTCTAGAACTACAGCAAACATAAAAACATGATCAGCATCAGCAGGCATTTAACAAAAGTCTTGCCTAAGCCAATGATGAATGAAATATTGGTCTAAGTCACCCGATTGGCAGATAAGGTGACATACTCACCGAGAAAATCGCCTTCTCAAGGCATGTCATGATTAGTATTCAGGTGATATTCTATCCTCATTTAAACAGGGTTAGAAGTGAAATTAACTTTTTTAATTTTTTTAGTTTTTTTTTTCTCAAGATTTTAAAACTTTTTTTGAGGTTCAAGACACAAAGCAGTTACAATATTATCTCCAAGGTGAGCATAACATTTATTAAAAATTGGAATATCCCCATAAAGAGAAATGGGACTCTATTTTGGAGTGTTGAAGAGATGATTCCATGAGGACTGTTTTGCCCAACCTGGACAGACTGTCTGCTAATATGTTCTTCCCTGGAATGTGGCACTTTATGAGGAATGTGGCTGACTCAGAGGGTTATCCCTTCAGAGGCATCCAGCAAAGGAGGTTCCACCTCCATACACAAAGAAGGGGCATGTGAGCCTCCTTGATGTTGGAGAGGCATCCAGCAAAGGAGGTTCCACATCCATGCAAAGAGAAGGGGCATGTGAGCCTCCTTGACATTGGAGATACGCTATGATGGTCGTGTTGTTGGAGACCATGACACAATGGTCCCTTACTTTGTCGATGCACCCTAAAACATTTCTGGTAAAAAAATCTTAATCCAAACAAAGGTTGAAGCAAACGGACTTCGAACTGTGTAAAGACTGAAGTGATTGCAATGCTAACACTATTAATGATCCGCCGTTATGGGTCTATCAAATGAATGATAGAATAAAATGACAGGATGTCTTTAATTTGCATAATTTGCACGCTTTCTTGGCCCCTAGGCTAGCATAATGAAAAACCATGTGCAAAAAAACATTTTTTGTGGGGTAGAGCCATTCATCATTTTTTCAAATTTGTAGTGTTTTTTTTAAAATTCAGGTTTCCTTCAGTTTTTATTGGCTTTTTTAGGTTTCTAAGGTCAAAATGAAATTTTAGGGTTTTCGAGATTTTTTAGGTCTGCTGCGGACCGTGTTTAAATACTGTAGATATGCACATGCACACATACACATGTACATACCTATGCACAAATATCCACAACCGAAAGACCACATGCCCTGCCTGCTTCATCGATATGGATGGACAAGATAGAAACAAGATGTGACACATTTTCATGGATAGAGGACACAAGAAGCTGGCCATGGCCTGCATTGTCAAGCCTGCACCTCAGTTATGTTCCAAATCCAAAGAGGGTGGAATAAAATGGTATTGAAAAAAAAGGAACATAATAACTTTGAGATTGATCTAGTGTGTAAATGGTTGGACATATGGACTTGCAAATGGATGAAAAAGGTGGGCTTGGCAATAAAATGGAAAAAGAAAACACCAAAATTAAAGTACATTTTGAGCATTTTTAATCAGAGAGAATGAGTAGTAAGAAATACGGATGACTGGAAAGAGTTGCCAGTACAAGTAGGAAGGGAAAATGAGGATGTTTAAGAGTATGATACAATGTTCACTATGAAGTTCTATAAAAATGAAATGTGGAGCAAATCAAGGTAAGTAAAAGTTATATTAAAATCACAATAAAATTTGCTAAAAAGACACGATAATGGATATAAAAATATGCACTGTAAGATTCAGATATACTATAATAGCTCATTAAAAACAAAAAAAAACACATTCACATAAAAAGCTTTAAGTTTAACTTGATGATTAAACAAGATTTCATTGTGATGACTTTCTAAAATGTTAACATATTCTTTACCTACAAGACTATTATTTATTCATCACAACCAAAATAGTGACTAAAAATCATGACATTCTACAGACAAGTGAAACAAGATGGATATATTTGTGTATGAAAAAATGTCAACAGTTTACACTGGAAGGTCCTACGAAGTGCAACTTACTGAGGTCAGCAAAGTACATAAGGAGCTATCTTTGATACATGAGATAAAGCATTAAAATAAAAATGTGCAATACAATGGTCAAACATGTATCACTGTGATACATACATAATGTACTATTTATCAATAACTAAAAGATGCCAATGTTCATGCCCTATATATGTATATATACACTTCTTAAAAACACAAGGATGATACTATACTGCGATTTAATACATATTAATACTTGCTTTGAATCGGTCCGTAAATGAATACCATTTCCATTCTTTCACTGTATAATAATTTTTTCCATTGATTGAGAAGTTAAAGATTAATATCAATATACACTATTGGAGTTTATACAAAATTAGAAAACCAGGCCAAAATCATGTGTCAAATACCATGCAATTACAGAACATGTCAAGAAACTGCTAATGGCTCTTTAGTTATTCTGCAATAAGGAAATAGTCTCAAATTTAATATCCTGATCCATCTTCTCTAGCCAAGGGTTGTTGATCACTTGGTTTCACATTGATGTAAATAAAGTTGATCAATGACCCTTGGCTAGCACAAATGATCCCAATCTGACTTAATATTAAGGAAGATTCTATTCCTAAAATCTTTTCCTACAATAAAAATTACAATAATGTATAACAAATGTTCTGTAGAACAGGGTGTCTCATGAATAATGCTGCTTATGCAGGCGAGACAGAACTCCAAGTATATCAGTGTACAAACTTTAGACATAATAGTATGGTAACATTCTAGCAATATTTCAGATTTCAGTTGATTACATCCACTGAAGTGGGAGATATGAGACTTTCAAAAACTGAAATACAGAACCTTAACATTGACAATAAACACACTGACATAGGAAAATGTCTTGCCTTCAACAGGCAAGACAACAAAACATAAATTGCAAAAAACACATAACTCTTATACTCCTGGTCACTTGGAGTACAGTACATATATCACTTTTACTGCCTGTCACATGAAGTATAGTACATATAACACTTGTACTTCCTGTCACATGGAGTATAGTACATATAACATTTGTACTCCCTGTCAAAATGGAGTATAGGGCACATAACACTTATACTCATCACATGGAGTATAGTACATATAACACATATACTGCCTGTCATATGGAATATAGTACATATAACACCTATACTGCCTGTCCCATGGCGTATAGAACATAAAACAATTATACTGCCTGTCATATGGAATATAGTACATATAACACCTATACTGCCTGTCATATGGAATATAGAACATATAACACTTATACTGCCTGTCACATGGAGTATGGTACATTTAACACCTATACTGCCTCTCCCATGGAGTACATATAACACTTATACTGCCTGTCACATGGAGTATAGTACATACAACAATTATACTCCCTGTCACATGGAGTATAGGACACATAACATTTAAACTGCTTGACAGATGGAGTATAGTACATATAAAACTTACACTGCCTGTCACATGGAGTATACACTTGTTTCTAGTGTCATTTGTTCCCAATATTTTACTCATGATTTTCACTGCACTGGTGCTAAACTAGTTGTGAATTTTGAGCAAATAAAGCCTGCCCTATGTTAAAAATGTCTCTTGGATAGTACAATTTTACCATACAACTGAAAATATGAGGATACTGTCTTAGTAGGTTATTTAGTCCTAAACCATGCTCTTTTAGGTATTACCTGCCAAGACCAGGTGGCATGTCTCAGGGCAAGGTACTTTACTCCAATTGTCAAAGCATGATATAACCTTTCCTATGTTGATGTAGTATTAAACATGAAAGAAACAAAACCTAATAAATCAATTGCACAAGAAATCTTTGTAAATTTAAACTGCAAAATTTATAGAGGAATGCGTGGTACCTTAAAATCACTGTAAGGCTTTGTAACAAGTGCTAGTAGCAACCTTGTCCTTACATCTGAAGTACTCTTTTCTGACAAACAATTTGTGCCCTGGATATATGAAATCCTTTATCTCTCTTTGGTATATTAAGACTTGTCTTTCATTCAGCTGTATAATTAGAAAGGCACACAAATCCAATTTTTCCTTATAAATCCTGTATACTCTTTATTGAACCATTTTGACCCTTCCAAAGTCATTCTAACAGTCCAACCTTCCCTTAAGTCAAATGAAAATGCAGAGATAAGGAAATTGTAAAAAAAATAATTATAACCAAAAAATTGTCAATGTGTACATCTCATATTGACTTGCAGAAGAAACCAGACAATCGTTAACTATAACAAGGAGGAGCAAAGTTCAAACTCAGACATTTGACCATGTCCAGGATAAAACTGTCAATAGATTTACTCTGGGATTTTCCCTTGGGCAAGTCATGTGACACCGGTATAAATAACCATTTAGTCTCTGTATTTCATTGGTCCGGTCATGATCTAAGGGTCATATTCATAAATCTGTATTCACTATCTGAGAAACTGCGATAGCAATTATTGTAACAACCACATAATCTTCAAAAGATGTGAAGTGTTTAGATTATGCTGACTAGAAGAAAGTGTTTATAGAAAAATTACATGTCCAAATCAAATCAGATTCAAAGTTAATGCAATTTGAATGAATGCATCTGAATGTTTGATTAAATATTATAAATACACAATGAAATCTTTGACATTCTCCTCACACCAGATACCTGGTCAGACAATCTTCCGTTTTTAATAATACTTGATGCATCCAATATTCTGCTATTGTTTGAGCAATCGAGGTCAGGAGATTATAATTTCAAGAGATACCTACATGTCAAAATGGATATTCACTAAGTAATTTTTACACAAATAAGGAAGGTAAATTTATGAAGCGAAGTATGTATGTATGTATGTATGTATGTATGTATGTATGTATGTATGTATGTATGTATGTATGTATGTATGTATGTATGTATAGGGCTTAACAGACCAGCAGCATAATCCTGGCTGTATAGTGCCGAGTAAATTTAGGCATCCTTACAATGGCATACAAAACAAAAACTACAGGCCAAAAAGGGTAAAAGCCTTAAAATACAAAGCAATTTTTTTTATACAAACCTAACTCTTTTAAGAATTCCAACATTTTCTCAGCATGAACATAATTTTGGGACACATCTCAGGGCAAAAAGGTTGCCTCCATTAGATGGCTCTTATAGCATGCAGGAGGGCAACTTAGTCCTATTCTACATCCCTGAGCCCCACGAGGTGGATGGGTAGGTTTGGGGGGGGGGGAGGGGGAGAAGGGAGAGGAAAGTTAAGCAAAGGACCAGTATGTAGAATCTTTATACAAGCTTAAATAAATAAGTAATCAATCAATCAATTAAAAATAAAATATTAACTTGACCAAACAATAAAAAAAAAAAATCAATCAACCAACCAAACAATTATCCAACAGAACCATGATAATCTGAGTTGAATAAATCATACTTCCTTGATGAATTTCCAATTTAATGACGCCAATAAATATAGTTGTTCATCCATGGCTACAAGTTTTGAAGATTCTACAATGGTTTATATATATATCTTTCTGAATATGCACACTAAATAGCCAAAACTCTCTCAGTGAGAGAGTGTGTGAGAGTAGGTACAAGGAATAAGACCTGAATTTAATACAGACTTTCTGTATATACATACATGAACATACTAGTACATACATGCTTGCATATATACATACATACAACACGTCTTCTTCTTAACAATGAAAAGAAAGCTTAAAAACAATTTATTTGGTGATAGAATTAAACGTTTTGTTGCATGGAAACTCTCATATACACACACGAACAAACTTCCTAATTTATAACATACTTTTTTAATAATTTACTTTCATACTAATGGGTATAATGAGAGAAGGGATATAATACACATATTTAAACAAAAGAAATTATGCTATTTAATTGTCATCATTTAACGCTGACAATGATGGCCAAAGACCTATTAATTTTTGTCCAAATTCAGTTTTCAGCATAGAAAAGTGTGCAACAGTACATAGCATTATTAAAGCTGCTATTAATGAAGTATCTGCCCTTAGCATACATTTCAGGACTTGTTTTTTTCCCCATCATTCAACAAATCTAAACCTGTCTGGTAGACAGTCATGGGTCTCAAGTCAACTGTTTGTACCGGTGTCACACAATATTCATTAGGGAATTCCAAGCCAGCATAGTAACTGGAAAAGGCCTATTATCATGATATATTATGATAAAAATCTTGGAAGCTAAAAATGAATTATAAGATAAAAGCAATATTGTGTGATAACATCTAATTCAATGAATTACATTTTCACTAACATCCAGATAAGTAATAACTGTCCCCAAGAGTGCTGGTGGAAAGGTAATTTGAAGTAAAATGACTTAAGCACTGTACACTTGCCACTAATGAACAAATAAAATATATTCATAAGGAATTAACAACATCATATCTCGTGATTGTTTTATGCAAGGAGTGAAACTGAAATGTATGTCATAAGCATGTCATTGGTATTGCAAACAAAAATATGCATCAATTATATACTAAAAATCGTAAGTGGTCCTGCATATTTCCACTAAGCATACTATGTGCTTTAAATACAAATTAATGATAATGAATAAATCGTTTTGTCCAATAAAAATATACGATCTAGACACTGCACAAAATCTGAAAATAATGATATAATTACTGTTTGGACTAAATGTGAATATCAATACAATTTAGAGGAACTCAACCTTCAACTCACCTCCTTTTGCCTCAATCTGTTGCTTGTATGTTATTTTGTATGGTTTACCTACAACTTTCTGAACATCAGAGATCTAGTGAATGTCCATGAATATCCACAAGTTCCATATTTACCCAGTATATTGCCCACACATTTATGAATCGTTTAGAATAAGATATGCTGTCACATGATATATTTTTAGATCATGGTCTATGCTACTTGCAGTTGAGTGCAGTCTACATATTTAAGGTAGTCAGCTTTTGTAAAATCAATGCTTACCGTATATACTCGCATATAAACCGATATCAACTGCCAACTGCATAGACCTAAATCTGCTGTCGCATAATGCGCCGGCAGATCTGGGTCTATGCAGTTTGTAATGACTAATCAGTAGAACAAACAACACAGACCCTGATCTGCCAGGACATTATGTGACGGCAGATCTGGGTCTCTTTTGTTTGCATTTGGACCTGGATTATACACGAGTATATACAGTATATTGCTGCTCAAAATGATGTGATCATTACATTATGACATCCTTGATATGACATCACTTTTTACCTTGGTTTTTGTTGTGCTATGAACTCTGGGGGAGACTGGATGTAAAATGATGTAGTTGCAACTTCTGTCTGTTATTAAATAATTAAATAGAAGAAGAAAAAAAATACTTATTCAATTTTAATAACTGCAATAACAGTTCTGTTAAAGAAAATGTAAAGTATCCAAAAAGTATTCGAGACCTTGGAAAATCTTTTGCAATTTACTACCTGCTATAAAGTGACTGCCCTGTTGTGAAAAACCAATGACTGCCCTGGCTGTCTGTTGTGAAAAACCAATGACTGCCCTGGCTCTGTCTGTTGTGGAAAACCAATGACTGCCCTGGCTGTCTGTTGTGGAAAACAAATGACTGCCCTGGCTGTCTGTTCTGGAAAACCATTGAATCCCCTGGCTGTCTGTTCTGGAAAACCAATGTAACCTCAATGTGTCATACATAAAAACTTCACTAATCAACATACCCTTTTCTTCATGTACTTGATAAGAGAAGTCTATAATCTTCAACCTGTGCAAATCTGATGAGTTCTGAAATACTCATTACACTATTATTTTTTATGGGTAACTGGGTCCTTTTTCACATACTTTCTGTGTAATGACCCTTACTTGGGGATAAATATTCAACAAAGAGTAGCAAATGAAAATGCACATCAACCTATATAATTTTTAGTGATTCTGGATTGCTTGGACCCTTAGCTATGTAAAAATATCAATGTTTAAAAAAGTTACATACTCCAATACTTCCAAACTAAATGATTATATGTACTAGAGAAACACTCTGCATGTATGGAGAAAGAAAAGAGAACAAAGCTGTGTAACAAATATATTGATAATCAGCAAATGAGTATGTATCATGTTTGTACATGGCTACAGAGATAATAAATCTGGCAAAACACATTTATCTTAGAACACTTTTGTATACATTCTCAATCTAGCATGTGCATAAATGTACATAAGGCAGGCGGAAGCAGCAATTTCACACAGCAGTTTGATAATTAATAATTACATTACATCCAGTGAGATACAAAGTATGTATATGAAATTAAAACAATTGCACCACTTTTCTTATTAATGTTTTTGTTTGAACAAATTGATACCACAACATTCATTCATTGTTAGTATTACCCAATATCACCCAGAGTTTCTTATCTACAAAATAACACAATTCAGAATGAATGACATGGAATTTTTGACTTTCAATTACAGAGATCAAATGATATGTAAGTTATAGTTTCCCATTGACTTTTACAAAAATTTTGCTCAAGGCTGTCTTGCCTTCACACAAAATGATAACCTTGTTGAGGAAGATGCCATATGTTACTGGCAAGAAAGGAAAGTGATACTTATATCTCACCACTGGCAAGATAACAAGAGACACAAGTGGACCTGATATTTCTCACCTGGCTCATGTAAGAACTCGTTACTATGTGCAGATGTTGTTCATTAGGGCTATTCCAGTAAAACATACATGGGTCTTGGGGGAAGGCATTATTTGAAAAGTCACCGATTTATGAGATTTAGAATTTTGTATGATTATGATTAGAACTCTGAGTGATCAGAATACCCTGTAGATTTTTTGTTTTACTTTTGCTGAAATGGAACAGCCCTAATAAAAAATAACTACCTTTGTTGAAATGGAATGGCTCTAATAAAAAATAACAAAGATCTGGATAATATAAGCCTGTATACCAAGTTAGATCGAGAACTTATCAGAAATACAGCCTAAAGAGTTGCAGCAAGTTCATCTAATCAGATGCAACAATGCCTCATTAATGTGTGCAGATGTCATTCATAATCACACTCGTCCAAGATATTGACAAAACAAGATCATGCACTAATTTTCATCAAAATTTGAGCTGAAAAACAAACTCTAGAGTGGTAACAAGCCCTGCTAATTAAGTGCCAGAATGCCTCATGGGTAAGCACGTGCTGTTTACAATCCAAATCTTCTGAGATCTTTATATCAGCTTATGTAGCAAGTTTTGTACAAATTCTGATCTCTAAAGTGGTAATAACCTCAGCAAATCAGACACCTGACTGCCTTATTGATGTGTGCAGACGTTGCTCCAAACAAAATTCATTTGAGACCTTGATGATACAAGTGTATTTATCAAATTTCATTAAAAAAAGTTGATCAGAAATTCAGCTTCTAGAGTGGTAACAAGCTCAGCCAGTTTGATCCCGGAATACCTCATAAAGACAGATGTTGCTCATAATCAAACTTTTCTGAGATCTTGTAAGCTTATGAAGCAAATTTAAGAGTACTGTGAAAAGCACATTATACACCCACCCCATGTTTAAGAGACATCTGTGTAGGCACCAGGAGGATATGGTTGACTCGAGAGATTACTGACCAACAGGTGTCAATAACCTCGACCTTTGGTCCAGGTATTTGATCTTTAACTAAACTTAATGTGCAGAAAACCTTATTTTCTTATTGGACTTACCATATGACCATGACCTCTGACCTTTAGACCTCAGAATCTATAGAATCCTTTATTACCCTAAGTGCAAGCCATCTACAAAGTCTGGTCAAAGATTTTACTCAAGAACACAATTTATTCTGCAAAACATATTTCTTTGAGCCACAATAATCTTGACCTTTGTCCTCTTCCATAAATTAAGTGCAAGCTCTCCACAAACTTTGATCAAGGTACGTGGTCTGTAACAAAAGTTATTATGCAAAAAACATTTTTCTTCCTTTAGTCAGTGACCTTGACCTTTCACTTTTTGACCCATAATACATATGCTTCTTTCTAACCCAATGTGCAAGTCATCCACAAACTTTGTTGAAGGTACATAGTCCATAACTGAAATTTGTGTGCAAAAACCATTTTTCTTCTTTCAGTCAGTGACCTTGACCTTTTGACCCCCACATCAACAGGCTTTTACATTATCCCAAGTGCAAGCCGTCCATAAAGTTTGGTCCAGATCTTTGAAATCAGCTGTTATTGTGCAGAAACCATTTTCTTCTTTTGGTCACTGTGACCTTGTCCTTATGATTTCTTTGCCTCATGTGCAAAACCATCCACAAAGTTTGGTGACTGTAGATGGTGAAGAACAAGTCATTGTGCAGAACCATTTTTTCTTCTTTGTCAGTGACCTTGACCTTTCGACCTCGACACTGACAGGGCTCTTCCTTACCCCATGTGCAAGTCATCTGCAAAGTGCAAGTCATCTGCAACTGTTGTTGGTGGAAAACTCAAGTAATGCGGAAATGCAAATGGTAACAGACAGATGGATGGAAAACATCATAACAAAAAAATCACCTCATTAATATAAATGGGTGTTGTTCTAATTCTGTTTGTAAAAAATTATACTGCTTCCAAAGCGGTAATAAGCTCAGCAAATCTGATGCCAGCTAATTTCATTATTATGCAAGGACATTACTCATCACTGAACTTATTGGAGATGCTGATTATATTACCAAGTACAACCAAAATCTGATCAGAAATGTGGTCTCTAGAGTGGTAAAAAGCTTGGACAATCAAATAAAAGGACTCCTCATTAATATGCATGGTTCTTGCTCATAATCAAACTTGTCTGAAATGTGGTCTCTAGAGTGGTAAAAAGCTTGGACAATCAAATAAAAGGACTCCTCATTAATATGCATGGTTCTTGCTCATAATCAAACTTGTCTGAAATCATGATGATATAAACCTAAATTCCAAGTTTGATCAAAATCTATTCAGAAATACAGTCTTCAGAGTGGTTAACAAGCAACTGTTAATGGAAAGTCAACAGATGACTGACAATGGATACAGGGCCATGTCAAAAGCTTACTTGGTCCTATGTCAGATGAGTTGAAACACACTCCATAACAAAATCATCATTACAGTTGTAGTGTAGTGTATTTAGCTGTGTATAACAACTCCAACTCCTAAAGCACAGACCCAGATCAGTGCTGTTCATATGAAAAATTGTCAGTAAAACTACTAGTTTAGACCCTGATCTGCCATTGCAGTATGTGACAGCAATCTGAGTCTATGTTGACTGTAGTTGGACACCTTATAAATAGATTCATATGGTTGTGCAGTTTCAAAATACAGCACTTCCTCATTACAACGCTGCCCACTGGAACCATTGAGTGAACCACCTTATTATGAGACTGCCTTTTAATGAAGTACATTATACATATACTTTTGTCATTTTAGACTTACTGATATCAATTCCAAATAATAATTTCATGTAAGGATATGAATGGTCCAGGGGTAAATTACAACTGATAGAAAAATTTCAATTACAATTGTAAAGCAACTTAAATCAATTAGGAAATGTAAAATATCAACTTTGAAATCTGTAGTAAAAGAGCAAATCAGCATTCTATGATATAAAAACACCGTAGATAAAGTCAGTAACTGTGAATATATATATTCAAATCTGTAAGAAAATGAAAAATTCTGACGACAAAATATTAGAAAATCTTCCAAAGATAGAAGATAGTAGCAATTCTAAATGTTAAAGAATAACAAATGAGTAACCAGTTTAAAATTTTTCATAAATATAGGTAAAATTACAGTAATCAATATGACAGAGAATTTGATTCCAGTCTATAGTGGGGGATATCCTATTATTGATGATAAATCACAATGGTCCTTTTAAAAGAGTATGATTACATAAACGATCTGATTTTGTATTTGAAGGATTTTACCTTTTCTTGCCTTTAACTTTGTTCTGCATACCTTTTTTGGGATTATCTAAACTTACTTGGCACTATATAGCCAGCATTGTGCTTATTTGCTGAGAGAGAGAGAGAGAGAGAGAGAGAGAGAGAGAGAGAGAGACTATATGAACATACATACTGTTTGTAGCAAACCCCCCCAAATATATATATATAGAGACTATATATACATACATACTTTTTATAGCAATCCAACTCCCCAACCCCCATGCTTCATGTACATGCTCCTGTACTTTTGTATTTGGTCAGCTCTATTACAATTTAGGTATGCACACAGATTTTTTAGAGCAGGAACTTTTGTCCTACTATGCAAATATAACATCAATGACCTTGGACTAGAAATAACCACATTTACACTTAAAACAAGAGAAATTAAAACTAGAAGAAAAAAAAAGAAGTTTAAGAATAAAAATCAAAACAACACACACACACTGTAATGGCTATCATTTCAGAAGCAATAATCCTCCTGATATGTTATTACACACTGTCCTGGCTGATCATGATCTAAAGAGTTTGCTTTAAAAAAAAAAAACACTTGCAGGCCTGATGTGCCTTGCCTAGTTGTGTAACCCTTATAAAAAGATAAGCAATACTTACTGACAAAGGCACATTAAAAAATATGCCATACAAAGCCAATCAAGGCTATCCAAGTGAATTGAGAGATTTAGTTGAGAAATCTAAATGCACAGGACAATTTATAGTTCACTTCAAAGCAATTCAGCCATGGCAATCTTAAAATATGCAAAATCCAAGATTGAAAAGCTGTCAGACAACACAAAATCATCGAAGTTTAGTCATTCAATGACCATATGATTCCACTTACAACAGATTATTTAATGCACATGCCAGATGCATACTATGGTATATGCATGTTCACAGGGAGAAGAACAACCAAACCAGTTGTAGGTGGTAGGTAGACAGTGTAGAAACAAAACTATCACATCAGCTCCCTTGGCCTTTGCCCATGTAAAACAACAGATCAAGACACCAATCTGCTTTTGCAGTATGCAACAACATATGGGTCTGAATTTGTATTGCTCATGATTTTTTCTTATAGTAGTAAATAGCGATTATAACATAGGGACACATGTGGATATCTTCATAAAAACAGCACTACGTAAAGTGAAAAATACAACTGACAATCATGTACAAATAAAAAGGACAAAATTCTGCTATAATTTGCTAAAACACCAGTAAAATATACTTGGAAGCCTGGGAAGGCACTTTTAATGTGGAGTAGTCACTCATAGATGCAATTTAGAATTGTGTATCATTTTCATATGAACTCTGAATAATCAGAGTACCCTGGCATATATTTAAAACAAAACCCTTCCCTGGGTACCATGCATATCCAGATGGTGGAATAGCCTTTACAAAAAGGTAAATTGTAAATACAAAATTTACATCAATAACTTATAAATGATGGTTTCTTAGGTATAAATCTGAAAAGTCATAATTTATTTGTGTAATTTCATAGCTTGAAGATGGAAATACTTGCAAAAATCAGTTGTAAAAGACACCCTTTTGAGGAAAACACGTCACTTCACTTTTGTGCTTTGATGATGAAGGAATGGATAGAAACAAATTCTGCAGACCTAACAATAAAAAATTAATTAAAGAGATACAAAATTACATAATTAATGTGGAATGGATTATTGCCTTTTCAGCATATTTTGTCTTTGAACACAGGAACCCTGTTTTACTTTAAAGTGCAAGTGAACACACAAAACGATGTTGAAAAAGATTACAGATGATGCAATTAGATAATAATCTAAAATCTTCCAAACTTTTAATGAAAAATATTATGATCAAAATAAAAAGCCAATGCAAGAATACACAATTTCTGCACAAAGTAAACAGGGTCGAAATGAGTTGATTTTTTGTGTGGATCTGACTGTAATGTACCTATCATAGGGTTTCTAACAATGTTCATATTAAATGGGTCAAAAAAATGTTTAAGTACAGCACACTATAAAGGAGGAAAAGTAGTGTAAGAATAACAGATACACAGAACAAATGCATTACAAATCATGAAATGTGTAAAAAGTCAGGAGATCGAAGATTTTATCAATACTCAAGAAGTGGTTGATTTCAATAAACTGATTGAATTAGGAATCAAAATTCATTTCATTTCAAGGTGTTGCTCACTAACAGTTACCACAAAACGAAAAAAAATGTTGAGAGCCTATGTTATCAGATATCAAGGCTGTCACAGGTGGTAGGGCTGGTACAATCATGGTCATATCAAATTTTAAACCATAAAAGTATATATTCAAATATGTAGAAAATTAACCATCTTTAAAGCAAAGTGCTTAGTGATCACCTGCAAACAAAAAATACTCAATTCAGCATGTAGGATGAATAATTGGTTCTTTATTGTTCACCACTTACCAATTCCCCACCTCATCTATCATTGTTGGTAGAGAATATGCCGTACCAAAGAAATTTGGTGATGATGACTCTGGATGTGACATCAGGTAGGGAATATGTCTGTATCAAAGAAATTTGGTGATGATGACCATGGATTTGACATCAGGTAGAGAATATGTCTGTACCAAAGAAATTTGGTGATGATGACCATGGATGTAACATTAGGCAGAGTATTTCACCCACCATCTTGAAAGATGTTTTATTATAATAGGTTTTACTGGTAATTTTACTATAAGTGATACTTGGCAAAAATTATGTAATGCATTAAAAATACTCAAGTATCAGCAATTTATTTCTGCTGGTTTATTTGTCTGAGTGGCTCTGATTTCTTCAAAGACTCTGATCAACGACTTGTGCTAAATAACACATTCTATGATGTAGGTTCTTGACATTGTTGAAGTATATAACAGAAGATATGTTTTAACTTATGCAAACAGTAAAAGGCAATTTCTTTTGCGACTCAGAAGACCACTAGAAGAAAGGACAAGCAACAAACACATGAACTCTGACCACATACACTACAAGAAAACCATCAATTGCAGTAAGGCCAGACTGCAAACCATGAATACTGTAAATTCATTTTTTATTCAAGAGGTACCCATCTTTGTCAATTTTATTGTTCCTTTGAATAACAGATTGACACATCTAAATACCAACTTTTGTGACTCTAGGATTAATAATCACTTCTCCCTTCTGTTTATGCTAGGTGAGGTGATGGAAACATAGGGAGAAGTGAGTTCAGTGGTCAAATTTTGCAATGGCAAAACAAGTTTATCAACCACTGGTTGTCTACTAGCTCCACAAGTCGAATAATGACAAATACATTAAGTACTCATTATACTTGATGAAAATATTAAAAACAGTGCATGAGAAAATGAGCTAAATACAAAAAATAACCAAATTCACTTCAAATGCGGCATATAGGTTACCTAATTTTCACTGGAAGATGTAGTTACTCCACATGACACACCTGAATACCAACTTACATTACTCAGTGAGTAACAGTGTCTGAGACAATGACCTAAACACAAACCTTAAGCTAGCGGAACTGAGCTCAAAGCAAAGTTATGCATAAAATCAATCAACCATGAAATACAGGTCACAGTGAACAAGTTTTTGCTAATGGCTGTAGTACTCATAATGACACAATTACATACCAAGTCATATGACTCCACAGGCAAAATTGCCTTTGAAATTTAGCTCAATGCAAAAGGTTAACTAAACTCACTGGACCTTAAAATGTAAGTCACAGTGACCTGATTTTCACTGCAAGGTATAGTACTCCACATGACAATCTAAAAACAAACTTTTATTACCTATAAATGATAACAGCTCCAATTAATCATTTTCTATCAATCTGATACAGACATCTGCATCAACTACTAACATTTTCCAATTCTGTATTACCTCAGTCAAAAAAATGGTGTCAAATGGATGACCCCTACCCCAATCTTACTAAGTTAACAATAGTTACAGAACTGACAATATTCAAATAATTATGCATAGTAAAAAAGCAGTAACAAAAGCCCAAAAGTCTTTCTGGCAACATTAAAAACATTCTGAACTACCCTACCAGCTATCACATGCAAATCAGAGTGAAATCTGTGAAATGTCTTGATATGCAAAACTAATGAATTGCAACATCACTGTCAATCATCTGTATCAACACAATTCTCATAAATGAAGGAGGATTCAAATTACTGACACTGACACTGAGTAAATCAAATGTAAACACATTCATGTGAATGTACGTTTTGTATTCAGAAATAGAACAAAATATCTGCACACATTATGAGGTGTCTCACCAATTAACAACCTTCTTACAGTATAAAAAGTAGTTTCAATAGTTATTTACAATAAATGTCAATTCTTTAAAGGTATATAATAAAGCATAATCACTGACTAAAAAATCTTATCTTTCTTGAGTATGTGACATCAGCTGATCACACACCCACTAGAGATGATACAGCTTTCACTATCAACTAGCTATACTGATAATGCATTTATGGAACTCGATGAGCAATAGTGTCTGTGAAAATGACCAAAATGCACACCCTAACCTTAGTGTTGATGCCAGATGGATGGGTGGATTGACAGATATTGTCAATCCCTAAGCTGGAACTGCTTTGCAATCATGCCAAAAGTTATTGGCCAAAAGTTTTAATAAGAATAGATCAACCAGAAAACCATCAATGGCAATAAGGCTGTATTGCAACACCATAGTCTAAGAAAACAAGCTATACACAAAACCTGATGCAACTCAATGGCGCATGAAATATATGTGACCTAAATTTGTTTAAACATGTTAGTACTCATCATGATTCATCTGTATATAAAGTTATGGACCATTGCTGTCATCTGTATGTGCATTGGCTTGCAATTGTAACTTAAGCATATTTTACTGGGAAATATTTTAATTTTTGCCTTTTCAATAACCTGCATGCTTTACTTGCTTTTCAACTCATTTTCAAAGGTTTTCTTTGGTGGGAAAAAAATGCAACATAAAACAAAAAAAATATGTTCCATGATTTTCTATGACCTATTCAGAGCTATGCAAAGAACACAGTTTGCTATTTAATAATGTGTGTGGACCTCGTTCCTACAAACTAGCCCGTCAATTCATTCATTTCTCTGGATAGAAAGAAAATGTGCCTTGTTTTTCTCTGTTCAGTACATAATCCTGAAGAGCATTCTTACAGAATAGTTCAATATTTGGTTGAGTTTTCCATCACCAGTTGGCTTACTTTAAAGCTTCAAGGAATAATATTTGTAGCACAATTTAGCTGTTCATCTTGAACCACAGACATTTTGGCCACATATCGAGATAATAAAAAAATAAAACCATAAAGTAAAATGCAGGAAAATTATTTGGATCCTACTTCAAATTTGTATGACAAAAGAGGAATCATGCTTTTTTAAAAAAAATGCATGGTTAGACAAAAGAAGAATCATACTTTAAAAAAAAAATGCCTGGTTAGACAAAAGAGGAATCATGCTTTTTTTTACAAATGCCTGGTTAAACTTTTTCCACTTTTGAAAAGAAGGTAGTCATGATTTAATAAGAAAATTACTGCTCTAAGATTAAAACTTTTTGTATCAAATGTCCAACTGACCCGGGGCAAAAGACTTTAAACTGTATTTATTTCTTCAAGTTTACATGGATGAAGGATATGATGGTTTGGACTTTTTTGCAAGTTTTAAATGGAGGGTAACAATTCAGGCCATATATTGGGACTTTTAGTTGAACAGTATTTAAGTTGAAGTATCTCATAACAATCACCTTCCAGATTGTATCTAGACCAATGCACATCTCTGGTTTGCCCAGAATGTTTTTAATTCTTTTCAAGTTGTCTGACCTTCAATAGATTTTACCAGATATTGTGTAGCCTTGTACATACAATGTGCAAACAGTATATATTGCTCTTTACAAAGCAATTAATCTAAAAGACAAAGAATGGATATGATTGCTTCTCTAGTATATAAAATATTTTATTGGACATTAAGATCCACTTAAAAAATGTGATTATTTTCCTTAATATTTGTAGTAACAGTTAATGAGCATGCTTTAGAATGCAAAACAATATACAATGTATCAAATACACACATCTATAACACCAAAAAACAACATACAGGACAATTCTGACAATCAGCTGCCTTTAAAGCATTGTACATTTTATGTACAAATTTTCATACAAATACATCTAGAAGACATTTTCCCATGAAAAAATACAGCACCATTTAAGTTCAGCCATTTGGAGATACGTCATTTTCAGTGAGATTGGATGAGATCCCTGGAGCCTTTGTGGTGTTTACATTGTCTTTTTTCTTTTCATTCTCACGATGTATCTTCATGTGAGCACTACGACTCTTCACTTTATAAAACACTCTGGAATGAAAGGCAAATGCTTACATTAAGCTTTTGGCAGACAGATTATTTCATATGAAAATAGCTTTTCAAGTCATATATGTAGATGTGAATTTTATCTGGAGCTTTGGGAATAAATACAGGTAAACAGTATATGTATTTGCCTAATAAACTTTTACCAACACATGCACCATGGGATAGCAACATGCAAAAATTAGCTGTTGTACATTAGGTTAGGTTTAAGACCAATTTCAAGGGATTTGTTTTCAGTGCCCACTATTCAATTATTGATTTCAGTACCCACTATTCAATTATTGATTTCAGTGCCCACTATTCAATTATTGTTTTCAGTGTCCACTATTCAATTATTGATTTAAGTGCCCACTATTCAATTATTGACCTAATACTTTGAATTCTGATTTGGTTTACATATAGCTACATGGAAAGATGAAGCAAAATGCTTTTGCCTTTAATCATCAAAATGAATTGAAGGTTTTTTAACCCATTTCTTGGTCAATGTTATGATACTTGATTTATATGATCATCCAAGTAAAATCTCTTTCCAAACAGCTAAATCTAATGACACATTTACATAGAATGTAATAATTCCAAATCCAAAATATCTTGAACACTTTATCAAGAAATCTGGAATTTGTATCAAGCTATCAGTCTTTATAATTAGTTCAGAAAAAAGTTACTTTTTCATTTTAATAATTCAAGCAAAGAGAATCTGTCTTTATCATGCATCAATTTGATTATGCACTGTCAATCACATCTGGGTTGGTTATGAATCTGCCATGGAGTTCTGTAATGCAAATTTTCTATTTGAATAATGCAACTTTGGAAAACTTTTGTGAACTGAACCGTTTGAAATATTAACTTCAATGAGACCCTTTGTAGGAAGTAGACTTTTCTACTAAAAAGAATGTTTTGTTGGTTGGCTGGTTTTAATAATGACACTTTGAACACATTATTAGCTATTTCATTTCAAGGATATAGGAGCTAAGTGCCTTTCCCAAGAACACAACAAGACAGCCAAGATGACCTTGGTATATTAAGTTAGTGGTATATTTGCATATGCACTGACATACTTCCACTATTTAACTATTCTAAAATTGTGAAAATACAAGTTTATTTTGGAGAAAGGAAGTAAGTTTAATACGGTTTAATGAACGAACAATTCATTATTGTGTTAGCCAGAAATGTACTAAGTTTTTAGAGATACTGCCATGTAATCATAAGGGCAAAATAACTCAATGTTAGGTATATACTACAGCAACATGAAACAAATGGCTCCAGCTGCAGCTGTATATCAACTGAAATGCTATTTTATGTATGAATATAGTGCAGAAATGGATGTCTGACATGTAACATGTAATTTTGCCTGAGCTACTGAAAAATTTCAAACATTTTGCTGGAGTGAAGCAGTGAAAAAACATTTGTAAAAAAGCATCACAACAGAGGTGTCTCTCATCATAACTGGATTATTTGTGGATGAATGCACTGTCACAAATCAAAGAGAACAGCTAGAGGGAGGTTTGCTAGGATGGACTTTTGATTGTAAAAGGTCAATAATAGCTTTTGAGATTGTTTTAAGACTTAAGACATGTTTATTAATTAGATACTGTTGCCTTTTGCATATACTAATTGGTGCGACTCTTATTATGAAAATGCATATTTTTGGAGACTACAATACATAATTGATCTAAAATATCATTATGCCAGGAATTGTGATTAAAACCTGGTATTTTCTTAAGAAATCGGGAATTATCACATATCTGCATTAACTGAATAATGTCAAGATTAACTGATACACATTAAAAACTTAATAAATTATCTAGAATTCCTCTGGAAAATGAAATTTTTATACAAAACTGATGCAGAGAGATAAGTTGATGATAAAAACTGACATCACTAAAATGATTTCCATCAAAAATGTTGCAGTCAATGTTAATAAATTGGGCACTTGCAATTAGAATTTTTAAGACACTTCTAACCTTGATACGATTCAAATCTAGCACTGCTCTTGATTATGGCAGGTGATATTGAACTCAGTTCTGGTCCTAACAATGAGCTTTGTGGAGTATATTCAAAGCATGTTAGACACACTGATAAGGCCATTCAATGTGATCACCGTCAAAAATGGATAAAAAAAATGGATCCATGCCATGTGTGTGTATCAACCACAAGAAGGTCAGGATCTGCATGTTGAACCACAATCAAAGCATCTGAGTAAAATGTGTGACCTCGCCACCAAGGTCAAAAGGTTGAGTGACCATATCACAGAATGAATTGTCTTAACTTCATAATGATTCATAGGAAGTAGGAAGAAAATCCACAAAGAGATTTAGGGAATATAAGCAAATGAAAAAGCTCGAACCAAAACTATAAACAAAATTTCTATGACTGTGACCTTGACCCTAAGGTGAATTGGGTTACTGAACATTTTGCAGAATGAATTGTCTTAGCTTAATAATTCATCCAAAGTATGAATAAAATTCATCAAGGGGTTTAGGAAATATAAGTAAATGAAAAAAATTACACCAAAACCTTACGGCAAATATTATATGACTGTGACCTTGACACCAAAGTCAGAGAGGCTAGTGAACATGTCACAGAATGAATTATTTTAGCTTTTTAATGATTCAAACCACACATGAAAAAAATCCTTGAAGGGATTGTGAAAATGTAATCAAATGAAAAAACTTTAATGAAAATCTTAACACTTTCTATGACTATGATCTTGACCCCAAAATTAAAGGGACAGCGAAAATGTCACTCAATTAATTGTTTTAGCTTCATATGATTCATACAAAATCTGAAGAAAAGCACTGGTGGGTTTAGGAAACATAAGCAAGCGATACAATTTTAACCACAACTTTGACTATGACTGTGACCTTTTCAACAACTGTGACTTTGACTCTGAGGTCATGGGACAAGCAAGCACTTCCCTGAATACACTATTAGCTTCATAATGTTTTGGCTAGTTGACGAGAAACTAACATGGGGGCTTAGGAAACATTGGCAAATAAAAAAACTTTGACAAAGTCTTAACACAAATTTTCTATGACTGTGACCTTGACCCCAAGTGACAAGCTAGCATGTCACAGAATGACTTGTCTTATCTTCATAATGATTCATGCCAAGTATGATGAGAATCTATCAATGGGTTTAGGAAATACAGTCAAACCTGTCTTAACGGTCACCTTTACTCAGCAGTAACTTGTTCACAATGGCCCTTCTAATTTCCCCATGGGACATTTCCTATATAAATATCCTATATGTAACAGTCACCTGTCTTCTGCTGTAAGCGACCAGGGTTTTTTTTTCTAACCAAACAATGGTTTCTCCCTGCCTTAAGTGGTCACTGGAGCATATCTACAGTGACCGCTCAGTCTATGCAAACTGAATTTTTGCTTCATGATGAAGGCATTGTTTAGATAATGGAATATCATGTGAATCAATGTGCAAACATTTCTTATCTTGCTTGTACTCATAACTCGTTACGTTGAGAGTGTAATTCAAGGGTGTCAATATGTCAAATTTGAAAGCGAGACAGTTTTTATCATTAGGGTAAAGGGTTGAAGCAATTTGTTTGCTAGATGGTGGGAAAAGTAGTTGTGCTATCGCAGCAGAAATGTGCCAGTGTGACAGGTATAGTTTGATATCTTCATCTATTTGCCTTTGAATAAAAGCTATCTTTTAAGAAAAAGTTTGTCTTTGAGAAGAGATATTAATTATATTTCTTTTCATCAGGGTCAGGGGTCATTCAATATTTAAAACTTGTCTGTAAAGTCAGGCAAAGTTTCGGTTCATGGGTCACAAAGAATAGCCATATACGGCTTCTTTGGATTTCCTATTCATCACAGGCACCTCACATAAGCCGACTGTCTTTTGATCTCAGCGAGTTGAGCAAATGACTTATTCAGATATTATTTTTAAAATGTGAACAGCTGTTTCCAAGTGAAACTTATACAAGCTGGCCGACGAAAGAGTCTGTCCTCTGTTTTAGTCATATGTAAGCTGTAAGTCAGAAGTGAAATCATTGTATTGTTATTATGCACAAAACAAACTAAGATTGGTGATTATTTTAAGTCAGTGATGATTTAATTTATAGGATGGATTAAAGTGAGCAGAATACAGTAATCTTGTGTGGACTTAAATTTGGGAGAGAACAACATATATGTGTATTTTATGATTTTGTTGAATAGTGCACATAAAACAATATTGATAAAATAATAATATTAATAATAATATTCAGTGTATGGTATTTGTTCAAAGACAAATTTTAAAAGGTGAACCTGTGTACATAGGTCACCTGTGTACAACAGCCAGTTTTACCTTTTCCCATGGGTGGCTGCTGTTTACAGGTTTGACTGTATATGCAAATGAAAAATATTACCCAAAATCTTTACAAATGTTGATGCTACTGCTGGTGATAAAGAGACTAGTTTGTCTCACCTCCAACTAAAGTGGACTTGACAAAAACTGGGAGAACAAACTGCTGTCTAACAGAAGGAGTATTTTTTTCCCTTGGTGCCGACTGCACCATTTTCAACATGCTCATCAATGTTGCTGGAAATATCATCATCAATGTAAGTGTAAAAATCCATACTTTAATTTCTTTATGTTCATCCTCATAATTTTCTGTCTTTTATTTGTAATTATCTCTCAACAAAATCAAAAAGCGAACAAAGTTTGGGGTGTATCTCCATTTCATCACATGGCAGATCTGGGACATGAGGCATACACTGGTAAGACAGCCGTTCAGTACTCAGTATTTGACAATTACATCACTGACTGGTGCATTGATTTTTTCAAGATAGAGCCAGCATAGACTTCCATCATAACAAGAAAATCATGCATGGGATTTATATAAATTTGCAAACAATACTGTTTGCACCAGTTTGCAGGAATCATGCAATCGCACGTACTAGAGATGCAACCCTGTTACACAGATCTGAGTACATATTCTTGTTCTATCAAACATAAATATTTATGTAAACATGGGATGGTCTAGAAAAAGGGTGATAAGCTTATCTGAGTGTGCAACAAATGCCCAATTTGTGCTGCCTATTTACTTACGGACTTGCATGCCAGATAGCCCTGTGCAAATATTAAGTTTTTGACGTGCTCTTTTTCTGTGTTTTTATTATACTCATTCAGTACTTAAATCTATAGATTATCGGTTTTTTAATGTAAGAAGTGAGAATTATTGTCAATGTAATATTTTCAGACCAAGTCCCTTATTGACAAAAACATCAATTCCCCCATGTCTGAAAACAGTGGATCATCTGTAAAGACCTTTAAATTTATGAATATCCAATCAACATAAGATCAACTGTTTCTACGAATTACCTTCCTTAATCAGAAATTAGGGATGCCATATATGTCCTAAGCTTTGAATAGAGTAACTAAATCCAGGTTATAATACTTTTCACAGCCTATTACTAGGATCAATGCAATCAACAACTATTATTCAAACTAGTCCAAAAAGTTCATAAATAAGTAACAAGTGGACTTGATATCACTCACCTGGTTTACATAACTTAAAAGTTGACCATTTCACTAAGCAGGCTTATGTAGTATCATAAGAACACATCCTATGTAACCTAATCCCAAAATTTATATCATGTTGATTTTGCCTATTTTTTTTATCCTGATATACAATTCTTTTTAAAGATAAGGCATAATTAATATGCACAGTCTCTTGCTCAAAATCAAAGTCATCCATGGTCTTGATTACAATACACCCGACAGATACAGAGTTGTAACAAGCTCAGCTACTCGGATGCAAGATCACCTCATTAACATGCATTGATCTCGCATACTTTTGAAATTGCCCACGATCTTGATGATATAAGATCATATTCCAATTGTGATCAAAATCAGATCAGAATTATCACTTCAAGAATGGTTATACGCTCAGCATATCTACTACAAGATCATCTCATAAATATGCATGAATCTTGCTCATTATTGAAACAGTCCAAGATCTTGATGATGTAAGCATATATTTAAAAGTTTATCAAAATCAAATCACAAATATGGCTTCCAGAGTGGTAAAAAAACTCAGCCAATCAGATGCAAAATTACATCATTAATATGTTGGAATCTCATTCTCTATTAAATCCCGTCCAACATCATGATATTAAGTCCTTATTTCAAATTTGATCAAAATCCAATCAGAAATATGGCTTCCAAAGTGTCAACAAGCTCTGCCAATCAGATGCAAGATCAACTCACTAATACGTATGCATCTAGGTCTTTACTGAATGTGTCCGAGATATTGACAATATAAGCATATATCCCAAGTTTGATCAAAATAATATCAGAAATACAGCCTCCAGAGTGGTAATAAGCTCAGCCAATCAGATGCAAGATCATCTCATTAATATGCATCGATCTTGCTCATTATTGAACCCATCTGAGAGCTTGATGATATAAGCATGTATTTCAAGTTTCAACAAAATTGGATCAGAAAGCTGGCCTCCAGAGTGGTAACAAGGTCAGCCAATCCAATGCAAGATTATCTTATTAATATGTGTGGATCCTGCTCTTTATCCAACCCCCTCCCAGATCTTGTTAATCCCATATTTCAATTCTGATCAAAATTGGATCAGAAATATGGCTTCCAGAGGGGTAACAAGCTCAGCCAATCAGATGCAAGATCACCTCATTGATATGTGGGGATCTAACTCATTATTGAACAAGTCAGAGATCTTAATGATATATTCACAGTTTGATAACAAGAGTCTCTCAAAGGGACTGATACTCTACTAGGCAAAAAGGATTTCCAGGAATTCAAGATAAGTGCATTTCTTCCTTTTAACTGCTGAATGTTGAAACATCTCTGATATTCTTAAGCAATAACAAGATTTTCAAATCAGCTGCCCTGGTGGACATATTGGATGTCAGATTGGCACCATTTTTCATTCAGAACCAAGTAGACATCATTAGAAGCTCTTTTGCCAAAAAAATCTCATGTCAATATGATCATCCATTCAGGAAAGGTAGCAACAGCAAGATTTCATGACAGCCATCATGGAAGCAATACTGGATTTACAATTGGCACCATTTTTATTTAGGAACAACTAGGTATCATAAAAAGTCTATTGGTGAAAACCCCATGCTGATAGAGCCATCCATTTGGGAGGAGTAGAGTTAACAATATTTTCACAATGGCCACCATGGTGGCCACAATAAAGGTCACTTTGCATTATTTTCATTTAAGACCAACTAGACACCATAAAAAACTCTTCTGATGAAAACTATATGTCAAATGACTTTCCATTTAAGAGTACTAGTGTTAACATGGTGGCCATGTTGAATGTCAGATCAGCACCATTTTAATTTAGGACCAACAAGATAATATATGAAGTCTTCTGATGAAAACCCCATGTTGATATGACTTTCCATTTTTTTTGAGCAACCATAACAAGTTTTTCAAGATGGCTGCCATGGTGGCCATATTGGATATCAGATGTGCATCATTTCCATTTAGGATCAACTTGACATCATAAGAAGTATTCTGGTGAAAGCACAATGTCGATATGACAAGCCATCTAGGAGAAGTAGTGATAATAACTTTTTCCTAATGGCCATTGTGGTGGCCATATTGGATGTCAGATTTTCATTTACTACCAACCAGACATCATAAGAAGTCTTTCAGTGAAAACCCCATGCTGATATAATTATTCATTTAGGAGAAGTAGTGATCACAAGATTTTCAAGATGGCCACTGTGGTGGCCATACTGGATGTCTGAGTGGCATCATTTTCATTTAGGACCAACTAGACCCCATAATAAGTCTTTCAGTGAAAACCTGTTGATATGACCATCTGTTCAGGAGGTGTAGAGATAAGAAGATTTTTTAGATGGTTGCTGTGGCAGCCATATTAGACATCTGATTGGCACTATTCTATTCTTCTGGTGAAAACCCCATATTAATATGACTGTTCATTCAGGAGAAGAAACCATAAGATTGTCAAGATGGCTGCCATGGTGGCCATATTGGATGTCTGAGCAGCACAATTTTCATTTAGGACCAACTAGACCATGGAATGAATGTGTAAAGTTTCATGGCAATCCTCCAAGTAGTTTAGAAGGAGCAGCAATAACAAACTTGTGCTAATTGACGGACAGATGATGGATGACAGGCAAAAGGACAATCCATAAGTTCTGGTCTATGACCAGTAGAGCTGAAAGTTGGATCTGAAATATGGCTTCCAGAGTAGCAACAAACTCAGCCAATCAGATGCAAGATCACCTCATTAGTATGTGTGGATCTAGATAATTATCGAACTCATCCGAGATCTTGATTATCCAAGCATATATTCCAAGTTTGATGAAAATCTGATTCAATTGGTAACAAACAATTGTTGATGGACAACACAATGGATGTAGGGCCATACCATAAGCTCACTTGGCCATATGGCCAGATAAGCTAACAAGAGTCCCTCAAAGGGACTGACGCTCTACTGGGTAAAAAGAATTTTCAGGAATTCAAGATAATACCATTTCTTCCTTTTAACTGTCTAGTGTTGAAACCATCTCTTGATATTCTTCAGCAATAACAATATTTTCAAATTAGCTGATGTGGTACACATTTTGGCTGTCAGCTTGGCACCATTTTCATTTAGGGCTAAGTAGACATCATTAAACCCCATATCATAATGATCATCCATTCCAGGGGAGTGGTAACAACAAGATTTTTAAGACAGTCATCATGACTGCCATATTGGATGTACGACTGGCACCATTTTTATTTAGGACTTGGTGAAAAACCTATCATAATGATCATCCATTCAGAGGGAGTAATAACAACAAAATTTTTAAGACAGTCATCATGGCAACCATATTGCTAGTTCGACTGGCACCATTTTCATTTAGGACCAACTAGGTATCATAAGAAGTCTATTGGTGAAAACCTCATGTTCATATAGCCATCCATATGGAGAGGAGTAGAGATAACAATATTTTCAAGATATGACTTTCCATTCAGGAGGAGTAGCAATAACAAGATTTTCAAGATGGCTTCTGTGGTGGCCATCTTGGACTTCAGATCTGCACCATTTTCATTCTGGACCAACTGGACAAAATAAGAAGTCTTCTGGTGAAAATCCCACATCAATATGACTTTCTGTTCATGTTGAGTTGTGATAAGAAGATTTTTAAGATGGCTGCCATATTTAATGTCAGATCAGCACCATTTTTATATGGAACCAGCTAGACTTCATAAGAAGTCAATTAGTGAAAACTCCATGTTGATACGACCATCCATTGAGGAGGAGTAGTGATAACAAGATTTTCAAGATGGCTGCCACTGTGGCCATATTGGACGTCAGAGCGTCACCATTTTCATTTAGGGCCAACTAGACATTAGAAGTCTTTTAGTGAAAAGCCCATGTTGATATGACCGTCCATTCTTGAGGAATACTGTAGCAATAACAAAATTTTCAAGATGTCCACTGTGGTGGCCATATTGGATGTCAGAGCAGCACCATTTTCATTTAGGACCAACTAGACCAGTGGTTCCCAAACTTTTTTGATCGCGAAACTAAATACCATCTTTTGCAACCCAAAATGCAGTACCAGTATAGGATCGCGAGGACCCTCGCAACCCGGGGTTTGGGAACCACTGAACTAGACCATGGTATGACGGACAACAGACCATCCCATAACCTCTTCTGGTCTATGACCAGTACAGCTAAAAAAAAATGGAAAACTAGCTGTAATGGCTAGAAAGTCTAAACATTTACATATGAATACAAACATGCCCAATAAATTACAACTGTTTACCTCAAGTAATTTTCACTTAATCATGCTAACAAGGAATCTGTGAATAAAGTTCAAGTTCAAAACATTCAGAAATGTGCAAAAAAATTTAAAAAATTGCTGTAATGGCTTGAAAATATATATACTTATGACAATGATAAAGTGTGTAAAGTTTCATGACTCTTAGTTTTGATAGTTTTGATGATGAGCTTTGGGAAGGACATGATGGACATACAGATGTACTGATGGACTACAGCAAAATATGCCTCCTTCTGCTATCACAGTGGGGGCATAAAAAGTAACTCGTTTCCTCTGGCCTTATACTGCACAGATTCCCTTAGGGACAGTCAAGTCTTCCATAGGGGCAGCCAAGTCTTCCGTATCATAGGATAACTCCAATGAGCTAAGCTCATGCAGGTGTCTGAAGCAGCTGACAGAACTTGGCGATTTGCATGCCAACATAGGGCGCTTAGAATGGCCATCATTCTGCAAAGACCGCAAAATCTTGGCAGATGCAGATTAGAAACTGTAATATCTCAATTGATAGGACCTACCTGCTACACAGCTTGCATGGGAACACACCATCTCCTTGGTCATCTTTGGCAGGTGATTTCTTTCGAGGTGGAGTGGATGATTGCTTTGGCAGATGTGTTGATGTTGTGTGGATGTGGCTGTGACTGTGGGTGTACCCTGTATTGACCTGTGACCGATCCACCACCACCACCCTCTGGGCCTGGGACTGTGGGTGCACCTCCTGCTTATGATACTGATGGAGGTTGTCATAGCGGACAGTTCCCTGCACTCTGGTATGAGTCTGCATGTGCACCATCAGGGCCTGCTTTGAACCGAATTGCTGAAAAATCATAATTTTTCAGCAATTAATTAATTGTGCAAGGCCTAGATTTCTATGAACATTTCACATCTCACCTTAATACATAGGTTATGCTAGCTTTTTTGTGCACAAATCCTTTAATATATATACTAAAATATGTTACACCCTGTGTCCCAGAGTTTGCATAACAATATACTGTTGGTAACTGACACAGAATAGGGTATCCAGCGAGTTTTAACTAATGGCATGTCTAATTGTGTCTCTGAGTAATATTCTCACCTAGCTGAATTTCAGCAGATCTGATTCTCTGATTGAATGTAGCATATTCCATGTATAACACAAACCGACTTTTGCTAGAGTTTATGATGCATGTAACACTTGTTCAGTTGAAATCCGAGCCTCTACACAAAATATGTACACAAACTATATGCAGTCAGGTAAAGACTGGGAACCCGGCAAGTACAGGGGCCAATTGTACATTCACACTGTACAGGGGCCAATTGTACATTCACACTGGATACATTTACACCTACCATAGTACTGTACTTCAAATAACTAGGACCAAGTGAACATTTTGCAGATGAACAACATAACAAGAGCTTCAACATCATTTTGAAATTATTAATTTGTAAATATTTTCCACTTCATGGAAAATTATGGAGAACTACAATGAACCAATCTAAGGCAGAGTTTTACTGCAATTTGCCATCTTTTTGAATCCCACTATTTTCCGATGCAAGGCAGGATCTTTTTCCATTCAGATTGATGTATTTCATGTCCAAAGAACAAATTTTGCATCAAAACAGCCTCTGACAATACAAAGTTTTTCCAAACATGTCTTGTCTTTATTTAATACAATAAGGGCATCTTCATTTTGTGTCTGGATATAAGAAACTATTTCATGAGTAAAGTAGAAACAGTATTTTTGTGTGTGGTGAAACTGAGAGTGAAAATCGAAAATGTTCCCACTTCAGGAGTTGCTTTATCTAGATGCAAGATGTGTTAAAGACAGGGTGACAAATGTTAAACATCAAGCTCATCCAAACTGTTCAACCAGCACTTCATATTTTTCCTAAGACACTTGCTCTAACTTCCAATGTTTATTCTTGAAGGCTATCCGATTTAGACTAATTTTGGAGGGATGGAATGGCACAATTGTTTTCCTACCCACCATTAATAGAAAGAAAATCCAATGAAGTATAATACTGGAACATGTCTTTTTTGCCAGATCCTTAGTTCAAACTCACTCAAAAGAAAAACAAGAGTCTCTTGAAGGGACTGATGCTCTACTCCCCCCAAAGAATTTCCAGAAATCTAAGACAAAATCATTTCTTCTTTTTAACTGCTGAATACTGAAACCATCTCTGATATTCTTGAGCAATAACAAGATTTTCACACTGGTTGCTGTGGCAGACAGATATCAATTTGGCACCATTTTCATTTAGGACCAACTAGACATCACTAGAAGTCTTTTGGTGAAAACCCCATGTCAATATGAAAATCCATTCAGAAGAAATCATGGCAGCTATACTGGATGCAAGATTGGCACCATTCTGATTTAGGGCCAACTAAATATCATAAGAAGTCTGGTAAAACCTTATGTCGATATGTCCATCCATTCAGGAGGAGAAGCAATTATAAGATCTCAAGATGGCCACCATGGTGGCCATATTGGATGTCTGATCAGCATCATTTTCATTTTGACACCAACCAGACCCATAAGAAGTCTCCTGGTGAAATCCTATGTCAACACGACTTTCTGTTCAGGAGTAGAAGTGAAAACAAGATTTTCAAGATGGCTGCCATTGTAGCCATATTGGATGTCCGATTGGGACCATTTTCATTTAGGTCCAACTAAGCATCACAAGAAGTCTTTTGGTGAAAACCCCATGCTGATATGACCATCCATCTGGAGGAACAGCGATAATGATTTACAACATGGCCAGTATGGCGGCCATATTTGCAGTCAAATCAGCACCATTTTCATTTGGACCCACCAGACATCATAAGAAGTCTTCTGGTGAAAACGCCATCTTGATCTGACTCTCTGTTTAGGAGGAGTAGTGATAACAAGATTTTCAAGATGGCTGCCATAGTGGCCATACTGGATGTCAGATTGCCACTGTTTTCATGTAGCCCTTTAACTTTACCTTCTAAACTGAGAATTTTTCTCTTCCTCATTGACAATATTTTGCATGAAATGCTCTGTACAAAGGAAGCTAGCTTGCAATGTGATCGACTGGTGACAGTTGGGTACCCTTTCAAATACATTTTGTATCTAAGTGAGAGAAACCACTACGGCTTATATACCATTTTTACTTTATGGTGACCGAACATCACACAGACTTGAACTGAACAACACTGTGCTCTCAGCTGTTAGCTTTTGTTATCTTGATAATTATCTGTGGTAACAATAGCCATTAAATATCAAAGTTACAAACCTGATATCTAAGGAACACAAGAGTAAGGATAATTGGATTACTTAATTCTTTGTATAGATTAAAGTTAAGTACTTTATCAACATATTGGAACAAATGTCAAAAGTGTTGAATTTAGAAATCAATAAATATTCACGAGATTTCTGTCTGTAACCCCAATATGTGTCTACTCATAACAGGTAAAATTTGACATTTTTTGCATTCATATGCTGGCTGCTGGCTGCATTAGAGGGGTGGCTGTCCTAGAGTGGTACTTTGGAAACACAAACTCGTTGATGTCAAGGGATTCTGCCCATTAAAAGCAGGTGACCACTGGTCAAGGGAGCCATTCAAGAGGGGGATCACTGTATATATACAGCGTGCACAAAACCTAGTTGGAGATGAGCTAAATGGAAAAAATTAAGCTAAGCCAGTAAACTTTGAAATGTAGGTCACAGTGACCGTCCTTTGTGGTAAGGGTGTGGTACTAATAGAGATACATACAATCAGAGTTTCATGATTCTATCATGAACAGTACTTAAAAAATAAACTTAAACCATAAAATTTAACCAAAGTCCATGAAGCGTGAAATATGTCACAGTGACCTACATTTGTGTTGAGGGTGTATTAATCATCACAGTGCATCCATACCTGCCAACTGCAAAAGTATAATCTATATATTACATGCCATAATTACAATACACTGTATGAAAAATGTACATTTAGTTTTGCTACTAACTTGGATCTGCAGCTGGTTAAAGTTCTTATTCCAAATGGGCAAAATCCATGTGGATTAGTACCAGAATACAAACACAAAACATACTGACAAATTATATATACAACACACACTTTAATTAATATACATATATAATTTTCGCTGAGTCAACTCCACAAATTCTGCAACAAGCATGACAATGTGCTCAACCTGAGTGCTGTATTACATCAATTTCAGGTGTTTTTTTTAAATTTGTAAAGTATCACTGATTAGTGCTTCTTTTGTTCTAACATGTTTTAAAGTTAAAGAAGATCCCTCTCCTCTAACATTTTTCAGTCATTTAACATCTATAAAGGTGGTTTTGCTTAAAATTCTGCACCATTATTTTCAAGTATAGACCAGTCTGCTACTCAATTCTCTTCATTATTAAAATAAATCTGCAAGATAAGTTTCAAATTGAAGAAAACCCACCTGTACAGCTGCTATAATCAGAACATAATGATAGTGTTTGCAAAGTACATGTAAGTTCACAATGGACAAGCGTACTCTTAAGCTACTTTTACGCAGCTGCCTTCTTTTCTAGAATATTCTCAAATTTATATGTGGGATTAATGAGATGATAATAAAAACAATGCAACTTTTTACTACTTTATTTTCTTTTTCTTATTTTAATGTACCAAGTAAGCGTAATCCATATACAGGTGAGTGTAAGACATAATTCAGTGAAAAATAGTATAATGATTATGCCAAAACTATAACGGTTGGCAGTTATGTGCATCGCCTCACCAAGTTTAATGATTCCAGATATGACAGTATTTAAACAGTGTGCAAAACACCAGAGCTAAATGCAAAAACTTAACCAAGAATGTACAATTAATGTACACGTATGTACAAATTTAGCCCCCTCCCCCTGGGGGTTGGTGCTATGAATCCACTCCAAACTGTTGCCTAGGACCTAAAAAGAAAGAATAGTTGACATTAAACGAGGGTGTACATATGTATATGCTTTTATCTGTGTGGACATCGATACCGACGCCAGGGGTAGTACAATAGCTTACCTCTACATCGTATAGGTGAGCTTAAAAATGCTCTTATGAGCTGTTCAACCTACATAGTTGAAAATCGTGTATCCCTTGATACATATAATGTCTACACTGTGAAATAAACTGATATATAACAAAGATATATAACACAACAAAAACATAGACACTTACAGAATTGCACTCTTGAAAATCACAGGTAAAGACAGGTGTCACAGGACCTGGAGACTGAGAACTAACTGAAGAAATATCCTCATCTTTCTCCTGCAATTTGACATACCGTATTAATTTTCTTTTTTAACTTTTGTTACATTATGGCTATCTTTATATGACAGAATACCTTGCACATTTTTCAAATTGTTGAAGAGCATGTGCTTAGATGATAAACAAGAACTGAACTTCACATTTTACTGGATTCATAAAGTCTGAAGCTTGAAAATAAATTACATTCTATGCATTTACAGTCTTCGAGTTTCAAGCTTCATTAATTTCATGAATCCTGTAAAATATGATGTTCAATTATTACAATTACAAATAGTTATACAAATAATAATGAATCTCAATAAATAAATAACAGAACCATATTTTAACCATTGTTAAGAAAATATTGTTAAAGCACACATGAATACGTAAGTACATGTAGTTCATTTCTGGTGTTATGAACTAGTAACTTGTAGTTTTTCTCTGTCACATGATGCAATTTTAACCAATCTAACTGCTTTTTACAAAGGCTTAGTAAAATGTTTTAATTATTAAATTGTGCTAATAAAGTCAAGCTCATCATAAGTTGTTCATATAAAAATTAGCAGACATCGGTCACATACAGCTAATTATTTTATGAGTTATAGAACCAGCCTATGTGTGTTGGGATATTACATACCATATTTAAGAGAATGAAAGTCACAGATTGGCTGAGAACAATTACTTTCAAACATTTTTTTCATCAGAAGGCAATGTATAGGTAAATTGTAAGTCATAGTCAGCTAGAACCTAAAACCATTTTCATTTTATTCCTGTCTCAGCACATGTGTGATCCTGGATGTAAATGGGGAGATCTATAATCAAACTGAATTCGATAGTGGGCACCTAAAAGGAAATTTCTCACCAATTTTATTGGCCAATTACCGGTAGGGTTAATTTGTTTTAAATGTTTAAATCATCTGTAGTGCAAGCTTGGACACTTTTCCTTACATTATCAAGTTTTACTCATGTTAGATTTTTAAAACAGATGTTCTAGGAGAGCTTTGTTAACTGCTGTGTAATGCATTTTGTATACAGAGCTATTAATAATGCTTATCCCCAAAAATCTCTGTCATAAATCCAAGGACATAAATGTATGATTAATGATTCTAGACTTTCAAAAGTGAATTAGATGATGACTGCAATTCTTAAAAGTTAGGGAAGAAAAAGTACAGCTTTGGGACTAAATTCTGTCTACAAATATTGCCTTCTTCCCTTTTTTTGTCAAACGGGTAAATGCATATGGAAAAGACAAGACCATTAACAGATGTTACATGATCACTATCTGTTATGTTTGGTATCTTGCGTCTGAAACTTGGCAAATAATATATGATTTTTTTCTGACTTTCCCCAATTTTTTCATTCATTTTCTCAAATGTCTGCCTGTTTTTATTATGGATGGATCTCTCGGCACCTTGGGTACAATCATGAAATTGGTCAAAAATACTTCATTGATAACTGACACAATTTTAAACTTGAGATTTCATGAGTGCCAAAATGGACCAATTGGTTTCTCTATGATAGTGAAAACTGAAGTTTGTGAAGGAGAAGTGGGTTCCAAGATTTACTTGCCTTTTCTACGGTAGTCATTGTACAAGCACAGCTCTGATAAATATGACAGGCATATGCTGCTCTAAAGGAAGAACGCCAAATGCTACCAATTTTTATCTTAGAACATTCAATGATGAGGAGTAATTCTTGAAAAGCTAAATAATTCTGAGTATTTTATATCTACTAGGAGCCTATGTAAAGATCCCAGTTAACCTAAGTTTTTAGACTTTTGTTGCAATCCACATGATCAAAACTGGTAAACTAAACCTTGATATGTAATTTCTTGAGGGAGTAAGACTATTTTTAATTGTGTAATAATTATTTGCTATTATTGCATTGCTGTATCTTAATCTGGTGCTAGTCCCCAGTCCAAGGACATTATTCCCTCCTCCAGTTAGTAATTGGAAGCCTAGAAAAAAAAAAATAACATGATCCCAGTCTAATACCTTGGTCCACTTCTGACAACCAGAATATCTCCCTTCTTTGACTTGGACTGAGACTGTAGGACATCAGAACAGGGAGGGAGGATGGTATTGTGCAAAAATAGCAGGTAAGAATTACATAATTAAAATTTGTTTCCCCCCCCCACACACAAAAAAAATACATTTTAATAGCAATAATACAATACCTGCTACTACTGTAGTATCATTTATTTTCGTGGGTCTCAATTTTCATGGTTACAAAGAAGAAGAAGAAAAAAAAAGACATTTTCATGAGTACTTTAAATTCGTGGTTTTGCCTGTCAAAAGTTTGCATCTTTGTAGGTATTTAATTTTGTGGATTAACCTCTATAAATGCCCCCCCAAAAAGAACGCAAAAGAACAAAACAAATGGATGTCGCTTAAGTGGTTAAAACAATACTACCACCTGTATGAGCACAAATCCAACACCTGTCAAGATCATTCACTTACATGCAACATCAAATGGAGCCGACAGCCAACAAAACTTAGCTTGTCAGTTATTAAAGTACATGTGTATGATCTCTTCCTTAAAACACTGTTCATAAAGTTGCACCATCAATTACTTTCTGACAACCAGGGTGTAAAATTCAGTGGCTTAAGAGTGGTAACATTCAACTTAGATTCCCATCGGTTTTGGATAATGTCATTATTTCACATGTGAACCAAATACGTGACCAGCTGCCCCTTGCTCAATGCAGTGTCAACATTTGATGTGTTCAGCGCCCATCAAAGTGTGAAGATGCTAACAAAATTGAAAAACAATGGAATCACTCCTTTGTTTGAGCCTGCCTCATGAACCAACTTCAACCACTAGACTTTACTTTAAACTTCATCAATCAAGCCGGTTCATGCTGAATGGATAATTGTGGCTCAAAGAAAATGTGTGAAAAATTGGACCCAATTATCCATGGCTTTCAGAATGCTGGACATGTTTAATTCAACAATTTCAGGATTATTTACCTAACAAACATTTGTGTCTACCAGTAGACTTGATTAACACAATGTTGATTCAGATGTTTTGTCTGAAAATGAGTGAAGTGTGAGCTTCAATACTCTGCAGTAATTAGTACATACCTGGTGTTTTATTAGTACTTGTGGTTCAAGTAATAGTTCTAGTATTTTACAGTTCACTGGGATTAAGCATGCATGGATAAAATGAGACATGCATTCACGAGGATTCAAAATTTTCGATAACAGTTTCACTTGAATGAAGAATTTACCTGAATAAGTATTATATCTAATTTTCATATACTAGTTTCATTTATTATTCTTTATTTCATTTTCAATAATACTAGTGTTTGAATACCTATGCTTTTTCTTGGGGGGGGGGGGTGTCTTTATCAAATGTGGCTAATTTTTTGTTGGGTCTTTAAATTTGTGGTTCAGGGCAACAGTGAAACCCATAAAAATTGGTACTCTATGAAAATGAGTAATACTACAGTATTGCATTGCTGAATTTGCCAACCTGGTGGGAGGCAGATGACCTAAGATAAGCTGTTAAGTGAACTTGTCATTGTTATCAGTATTATGTTCTACTGCAAACTAGAGGATGGCTTGAAAATCTTGTTGGCCGACACAATTGAACCCAAAGCATAAAAGTCCTCGCTCTGGTATGCCACTGAACGAAGGTAAAATGTCAAGAAGGTGAAGCAAAAATGCCAGAAGGAGCTTTTCATGGCATCATTCAAGATGCAGCAATTGCCCTGACCTCTTGGGCTTTGATTTTCATGAAAGAGATATCTCTCTTAGTTGAGAGTTTGATAAGCTCTTTCAATAGTCCAAAAACACTCCACCTCTAGATAGTGGCTTGCCCAAATATCAGAGTACTTTTAAAGAGAGAAACAATGGTTACGGCTCTTTATTTTTCATCTTGATTTAGCTAGATGGAACCATAAAGGTCCAACTAGGCAAAGGAGTCTATCTTGATCATCCCCAGCACATATACAACTGAGCCAGGGGTTTCAATAGGAACAGGTGCTACCAAAGATAGCTGATTCTTTGCCAGAAACCCCCATTGACAAAGAATAGAGACCAAATCATAGTTACCACTGAAATGTAAACAACCCATTTCCACTTGCAAAGCAGGAATTTCACTCCTTCTCCATGCTGATGCTAGGGAAAGGAAAAAGACTGTTTTCAAGGTAAGATTCTCAGAGGAAGCTTCACTCAAAGGTTCATAAGGAGGTTTAGATAGTGATCAAAGAACATGAGAGGTGATCTAAGACTTGTAAGTCCTGACTCGGCTTTAAAGAGCAAAAGACTGAAATTAAGAGTGTTGAAGAGGACTACTCTAGAGAACTAAATGGTAGATACTGATCAATCCTTTTCTTCAAGGAGAAAATGAAGAAAATCTGCAACATTTAAATGGGGACATCTAGAATCAACACATTTCCTACTGCACCAATTACAGAAAAATCTCAACTTAGCATCGTAACTTTGTAAGTCAATTGCCTCCTAGCCTGAGCAATACATTTGGCAACTTTGCTCGAAAACTGGTCTTGCCGGATAGATCATTTGATACGAGTCAGGCAGTAAGGTTGTGGATTTGAGGAGTGCTGTGCACAAGGGATCCTCTGTGCTGCAACAATGGATCCATCCTCAGTGGTAATTCCCTGGGATCGTCGACCAACAGGTCAAGGTGATTGTTGAAACAAAATCTTTGGGAGCATAAAAGACCTATCAAGGTGATCTGAGACTTGTAAGTCCTGACTTGGTGAAGACCCTGAGAGATTATTCTGAAAGGTGGGAATGCATAGGTATACATGCGATCCCACATTAGAATGAAGGCATCCAGTGACCATGTCCTCTGGTCTGCCACTGGAGAGACATACACAGGAAGCTTGTTGTTCTGCTTCACTGCAAACAAGTCTACAATCATCCTTCCCAAGAGATGAAAAAGTGTTTCTGCTACGAACTGTTGTAGAGACCATTCCAAGAGGACTGCTTGCCCCTGTCTGGTCAATCTGTCTGCCAGAACATTCCTATTGCCTGGAATGTGGTGGACTCTGAGTGTAATCTTGAATCGCTCTTTCAGAAGGAATTTGTTCAAAGGGGAAAGATCAACGAGGAGTCAAAACTTTTCCCCTCACTTTGAAAATAAGAAAAGTTAGGAATAAAATCCTGGACTTCTTATGTTCTTCACCCTATCTAATGTGCCCTTCCTTAGAAGGGAGTACACCTCTTCCCACAGAGGTACCAGTTGAGACTGGTGGAACAGAATTGGAGCTTCTTGAAAGAGGTGGAGGGACCTATAAGCAAAACCAGTAATCCTCCCTTATTGTGGAAAGCCAAGCGGGCAAATGGACCCCATAGCTACTGTCCAAGACCTGGGGCTGAAGTGTAGAAGAGGGGACAGACCACCCCTTCTACTGTCTGGGCCCTTCTTGGCCTTTGGACAATCTCTGAGTCAGCCTCCTCAGCACTGCTGAGTGAGGAAGCAACAGCAGGTCCAACTTGGGCTGTGCCCTGAACAGCCTCTCCAAACTGGACAGGATCTTAGCCTGTAAAGATCCTGCAGGCCTAAGACAAATCTGGGGAAGTAGGCAGTAATCTCATTTACCGCCTTATCAAAAGTAACAAATTCTTCCTCCACCTTCACTTGATCGGTGGGTGGGACCAAGAAGGCAAACTAAAGTGATGAGAAGGACAAGGTGTGATGGGTTCTTCTAAGAACTCATCTGTGACCATAAAAAATGGACAATTTGTCATCCTGTCTTCGCTAGCCAGGTGAGGCAAAACTATTTTGTCTCATTTCCAATGCAGGAAGAGGGGAATTTCCTGATCAGGGGTTCATCTTCCCGTCTCCACTCCTGGGAGGGGACAGGACTAGCTCTTTGATCCTCTCTCTATGGAAAAAAGGATTGGTGGTCCCCCTCCCATTCCCTAGATAATGAGACCAGAGAAGTCAGTGAAGATCTAGGGCAGTCCTGGTTCACAGATCCATGGAGCCATCCATGGTGGTTTGGTCAGAAAAGGAGACATGACCAATTCTCAGCATCCTCAAGCTCTGTAAGGGTTGAACAGGAACATCAAAAATGGAAGTGTATTGCCAGAATCCATTTCCTCAGACCAGTTCTCAAGATGTGAAGGCTGTTCCATCCTCCAGTTGTCTGACCCTTACACCGGTGGTCAAAACTCAGTACCAAGTCCGAAGACCGATGCCTGGCACATGGTGACCAGCACTCAGTGTTCTGTGATCAGTGACCCAACATTGCGAAGTGCTAAAGATCCCTCCCTCAGATTTCTGATTAGTGAAAGCAATTGACTTCCTAACTCCAGACAAATCTCACTCAGGCAACTGACTGTGCATACACACTATGCACGCAAGACAGATGGCGGCAGTGTCCCATGCTGCCTTTTATGTGCACATCTGCCAATACTTTGAGGCATTATTGAATGCTGAAAGGAAATATACGAATACAACAATAAACTAGAACAATAAAAGAATAGGAGATACTTACCCTGACACTGATTACTATTAAAGGGATGATAGACAAGAAAGATAAAAAGCAAGGTTCTCTAACCATGTACTCCAAACTCTCAAAATCAATGAAATTGGACACATATACCAGAAAATAAACCATGGTCTGGGGAGAAAATAACAAAAACAACATAAAAAAGGATATTATTGACAGTGGAAATGCCAAAAGATACCTAAACAGATAAAGTGTTGAGTGCCCAAGAGACACATGTATAAATGCATGACGTCCAAGGAAAAGAAGGAAGATATTCTAACTGTCAGAAGTGGACCAAGGTATCAGACTGGATCATGTTGTTTTCTCTTCTAGACCTCCATTTACTAATTGGAGGAGAGAATAATGTCCTTGGACTGGGAACTAGTGCCAGGAAAAGATATAGCAATGCAATAATAGCAGGTATGTATTACTGCTATTAAAATATTGCTTGTTTTATTGTCAAAAACTGAGGTTAGTCCCCAGAAAATCTGAACCAATATCATGAAATTCACAACTTTTAATAAGAAGTCATACATTTTGTTTAAGTTTCTTTAAAAAGAAAATTCTCAATACAATGTAAATAACAATATATGACAAAATATTGATCAATTAAAATGTTAGTATTGCCTATTGATGGCAACATTTTAAGAAATAAATACCAATTAAACAAGTCATGTGCAATTCAGGTTTCAGTTTTATCTCTTAATTCGGTTTCAGTGTAATTATCATAAATGCCATATGCCCTCTTGTATTCAAACATGAAAAGTGTGAATCGACCATCACAGCGATTCCCATGAGTGTTTCTGTCAGAACCTAATTAAGTGCAGACTGTGTTTTGATCTCCGACTTGTGGAAGTGTTTGTTGCATTGTTACAATCAGTTAAAAGTAGACCTGTTTTGTATTATGTTAATTAGGTCTTTTGTATCAAATCAAGTCAAGGGAGTTGAATAAAAAAAATTGTAAGGCAGGCAAATGCCCACCCCCACCATGCTCTCTTCTCTCTGTTGATGTCCACCCCTTTCTTAATTTTTCTGAGGTCCCTCAGTAACTCGTGTCCTTGCTTATGCTGTGGTCTATGTTTTTTTTAAAACCCAAAATGAGCAGTGGGGGAGGTGTATGCAGTCTTGTATATCTGACATGCTAACTGGTGATACATACATTCTGGTCATCAGCTGTACCGATAGTGCTGGGCTCTGAGTCAGATTCCTCCTTCTCTTCTTCCTCCTCCTCTTCCTCCTCCTCATCCTGCTCAACATTGGGTTCTGCTTCACCCTGTGTCTCTGCCTGGTTGGATCTTAAGTTGTACATCTGCCGCCGTTTTCTTCTTATTCGCTTCAGGCGCTTGTACTCATCAGGACTAACCTTTTTCCATAGGTAGTAAAACTGTATACACTGTTTTGTGGTCTTTGTTCCAACCTAGAAAATGTACGCTTAGTTACAATAAACTAGAAACCCTCTCTATCTCTTTCTCTCTCTGAACTGTGCTTAACTTAATCTCCCTCCCTCAATGTGAATGCTACTTAATGACTGACTTACTGACTGAATTACTAAATAAGGAATCATTTTATGTATCTCTTAATGATGACATCTATGTTATAATTTTGCATGTAAGTCTACTTCCATTAGATATTTTGTAAACAGAAGCCTTACCTCCTTTGAAATCATGAAGAAGTCTTTGTCATGCTTAAACATAGCTTGTTGATATCTATCAATTTCCTCCACACTCCAAGAATCATTTTCTGAAATGGACAAAGGGTATTTCTTCTTTTTCATATAGTGCAAGCAACAAATACTCATGCAGAATCATAGTGAACTACATTACCATGAAAAATAAAGTTAAAACAACAGCCAACAAGAGATCAATAAAAACAGACTAGTAGCATTTGAGTTACATTAATTGTAAGTGCATGTACAAGTGTAAGAGTTAATGGGCAACTGAAGACCTTCAAAAAATTTCATCTTCTTTCTACTTGACCTGAAGTTACTTAGGAACAAAATAATTTTCTAAAAAGGACACTTTTGATCACAAAAAAAAAACAACAGACATTAAGAATAGTATCCAAGGGAAGTAACTATTCCAATGTACCATTATAATTACCTCCCCTGTTTCTGCAAGTTGGCTTCTTGTATACCAGAGATTTATCATTATTCAGCTTTCAGTCTGAACAGGTTAGTTCCCCTCCCCTCCCGAAAAGCCATTTGACTTTTGTGAATTTTCTTATCCAACCATTCTGAAAGTCAGTACCAGTATATTTATCATTCTTTTTATCATTTTTAAGTTTCTATAACTTCATTTTCAATTCTGCTTGTAAATTTTTCAACTCTTTTATTCTTTGTAAAGTTAGTCTCCAACCATGCCATTTTTTGTCTTCACATGTAGAATATTTTGTTTATGTATTTCTATGCGGGTGCTGATTATATTATGCCCGTTTCACTTATTAGATTTTTTTTTCACTCTTTTGCTACTTTCTACAAATTGTCAGAGATTTAATCTAGTTACTGTCTTAGTTGCTTTATCAATCTTTAGTAGAGTGCAATGGCAACTAAAATGCACAAAGTGTAAGAGATTCAAGGTCTAAGAAGATACACACAACACAAAACACATGCCTGGCATGCATTAAGTGTTCTACCTCTAATTCCTGCAGTATCTGCACATTGTGCTAAGAAAGCATCTGCTCAACAGTCGAAAGGAAACAATGTGACAGCTGTGATATTATTGCAGATGATACAGGATCCTGGAAAATCTCAAGTCTTCTTTTTGTATAGGCAGCTTCAAGCTTCCTTCTCCACTAGATGGTACAAGCCATATTTAGGACTGTATCATGAAGATGTTGCAAATGTTGACAAAGACACTGCGGTGGTTAATATGGACTTCTCTCTATTTTAAAAAAGTTGATCCTCAGGTATTCCAAGTGACATCAAAACTGGTTAGAAATGTAGTGGCAATGTCTTCGCATCTGAAGTTTGTATTGTTGACCATTTGTAGACTAGAAGAGAATGAGCAAAATAAGCATGCCAGGGAGTCTGCTTTGTGGGTGGCTAAATTGATCAACAGCTCATCACACAATGATTTTTTGTCTTGCCATTTTGCATCATTCAGCATCACTTAAACTGCACCATACAGTAGCATTATGATCCTTACATCAGGCTCTTCTCTATTGTTTGAGGATATGAGGAAGAAGGTTACACAACTTGCTTTACTAGCTCCCTCTTTTTGATAGCAGCAATCACAGTCCCATCATTGGGATGATTGCTGTGAAAAGGAGAAGCAAGTTAACTTCAATCAACAACATTTCTTTCACTCCCAGCAGCAGTTTGACAACAACCACCTTATCCCAGCAAAGGAAATCTAGAAAGTATAGAAAAAGACCAATTTCTCCTGCTGCCTACCATCAATATTCCAGAAGGTGCCAGACTTCTTCACTTTTGACAGAAGGAAATTTACACCTTACTAATCAAGCTGGCAGTGGAGATTACTGCAGATTGGACTCTCTAGGCTTCTCCTCGTCCGTTTATAGTCCATCTCCAACTGAACCTGAATTTCAGCAAGGGACTTTCTAAAACTCTTGGGATTGTTCAATCTTGCTTCAGTACTACTCCATCTAGGTCACCTGTTGATGTGTCCCCCCTCCTTCCCTTCTTATAATTCTCCTAGCATACTGGCACGCAATTTGCATTTGTTTGCATCACCACATTCAAATCATGACCCAAGTACAGTGGTTCCCCTCTTGAAAATACCCCTTCACCAGTGTGCACCTACTGTTACAGCCAGAATCCTTTGAGACCAATGTTTTTGCAATTGACTAACTGAACACTGTTTTAAATATTACTAGCAACAAAATTAAAGTATCTAACATACAGTGGTTTATCCTACTCATTTGTTAATGTGATCAAGGTATTTATACATTTACTTTTGTCCATTAATAATGTTTTAAAAAGGAAATAAAGATATAATACCAAGTTTCTGGTTGTTTTCTTTCAACCCATATTGTCATAGATTTGCATACATTTGACAGATCATATGAGTAAGAATAAAACAATGATGTAAAAAATAATGATTAAATGAAAGTTCCACTTGAGACTAATGCATCCTGAAGTTAAAACCTTGATTCTTTTTTAATTAAGAGCTCACAATCACATATGTACCACTTCTACACAAATTTTGCAATTAAATAAATGAACTTCTATCAAAAAAGTGAACTGAGTAATGTCAAATAATTGCTGTCAATAAAATATCTCGTCATCAGTTCAAACACCAGTTACATATGATGATTAGCAACTGAATGACGCACACCATGTGCAGCACGCTTTTAGCGATTCTAAAACACAGGATGCTTCCAGCGGGTCCTCCTCATCACTGTCAATAGTAGAATATATTTCCTGTTGATCGGGATCTATGTTTTCTCTTTTTTGGCCTTGGAAAAACTGGATGGACCAAGTGTACTGAGCACTATCCAGGTCTGTGTGCTTTGTTGATCTAGTTTTATGTGTTTTAGTCCAGCATCTGCATCTAAACCAGTCAGCATAGTAATTTTGAACTCATCTTTCTTCCAACAGCACAAAGTTGACTCAGGCACACCTAACTCCTTTGCAATTTTACTTTGCACTTCGCCAGATTGAAGTTTGTTTAAAACACCCAACTTTTGTTCTGTCTTAATTTACTCGTAAATACAGATAATACTGAACTCACTTTTAAATCTAACTGATTTCACAAGAAAGTGACACTTAATTGTTTTACTGGACCTTATTTGCAGCTACATACATGTACATAATATAAATGAGCATCTATCAGTGGCTGTCACTTTCTCACTGGTGATTGGATAATGCATTCTGGACTCCATTACAACAGATCACAGAAAGCAGCAGCAAGTACAAAAGACAAGCCAACGCTAATCCTTTCTGTCCGGGTGTGAACAAACAATGCTTGACAATAAGCTGGTCTTTTGTATGACCAGTGAGCTGTGTTTACAGAGATAAAGTTACTTATCTGTTGGTCTGCTTTAGTGCTAAAGGCAAATTTGACAGTCCTGTGTATTGCAACGAAATACAATAGTTGACACGGACCAATTATAATTGTGGCTTATTAGAGACCTGGGTAATTTCAGGTGAGCAATAGACTGTTAGGAATACAACATCTGACATTGCCTGAATACAATATTGACTAATTAGAGTAAAACAGTGACTGTAAGAACACATGTCCAAATCAAGTACAATAGTTTTGATGTAAAGTTTTCAGCTGATAGATGTTGAAAATTAAATTTTTACTTTTTTTTAATATATAATTTTCAGAATTTTGGTTATAGGGTCCATAGCACTATTGTGTTTATCCGGAATCGCATTATAGCGTGTTATAATGGGGGAGAGCTGTACCTAAATTTAAACCACAGCATCAATAGTTCAATGACAGAACAATAAAATATTGAGTTTCAATGTTGTTTCTCGAATTAAATGTCCCTATTTTATGAAATAAAGAATCTAGTTTTGATCTGAATTAACAGTAACACTAGAGTGATTTCACAATTAATTTTAAAAAGCAGTGATGTAATACACAATGTTTTCGCTGGAACATGCGATGCGTGTTGAAACCTTGTGAAGTAATGTTTAACCGATCTTTCAGAGATTGGTTACCTTGAAAATAAATGTAATTTATACAGAAATCAGAACTACTTCATCAGAAAAAGCTATTTATAAACAATTATTCCCATTGCAATTATAAAACAAGCATTCAACCATTTAACCTGCCCCCACCACCTCTTCTCAATGACGATGTCCATCCTTTTATTAATTTTTCAGAGGTAACACGTGCCCTCATTTACGCTGCAGTCTATGTTTTTATATCCTGCTTTGCGCGAGTAATTGAGAGGTGTACCTACAATATCACTCTATCCTCCAGTGTGTTACAGAAGCAGAGGTAGGATGCCTGTATTCAATCTTCCTCTTATTCTTACTTACCAACTTTTGTACATGTGACAAGGTATTGTATTCAATGGAGAAAAGGATTTTTTTCACTGTAAAATAAATTTCTCCAAGAATACTTACCCAATCACATTTCACATAAAGCCCCTCTCACCTCCCTGCAAATCCAAGTATCCTCACTGATATGTTGCTCAAGCTTGAACAAATAAACATCTGGTATATGGGTAACCACCTAGCAGAAACAATTGGTAGCTATAATGGTATCTTGGAAGAACTTGTTCCATTAGATACTATTCTATGTATATATGGTAAATAGAAGGGAAAGATGAAACTTTTCATCTTCTGAGGTCTGGATTCAGTGGATAGTGGAAGGTAAAATCCTAATGTAAATTCAATCTAACTGAGTGGGGGTGGGACATGCCACTTTGTGGGAGTTAGGGGTACCAATTTTCTAGAAAAGAAGAGAAACAAAAGTCCCTTGAAGGGACTAATGCTCTACATTCTGAAAAGAATTTCCAGGAATTCAAGATAAGACCATTTCTTCTTTTAAACTGCCGAGTGCTGAAACCATCTTCAATATTCTTGAGCAGTAACATTTTCAAATTTGCAGTTGTGGCGGCCATATTGGCTGCAAGATTGGCACCAATTTCATTAGGACAAACTAGATGCCATTGGAAAACTTTTGGTGAGAACCCCATGTCAATACGACCATCCATTTAGGAGAATTAGTGACAAGATTTTCAATATGTTCATAGTGGCAGCCATATTTGATGTCTGTGCGGCACCATTTTCAACTGGAATCAACTAGATATCATTAGAAGTCTTTTGTTGAAAACTCTTTGTTGATATGAGCATGAATTCTGAAGGAGTAGCCACAACAAAGTTTTCAAGCTGGCCAACATAGCAGACATATTGGAGGTCAGATTTTGTACCATTTTCATTTAGGACTAACTAGACATTATAAGAAGTCTACTGGTGAAAACCCAATATCAATATGACTTTCCATCTAGGAGTAGCAGTAAGATTTTTAAAATGGGCTCTGTGGTGGCCATATTGGATATCAGATTGGCACAATTTTTATTTAAGACCAACTGAACATCATAAGAAGTCATTTAGTGAAAACCCCATGTTGATATGACCATCTGTTCAGGTGGTGTAGCGATAACAAGATTTTCAAGATGGCCACTGTGGTAGCCATATCTGACATCAGATTGGCACCATTTTCATTTAAACCAACTAGACATCATAAGAAGTCTTCAGGTGAAAACCTCATGTCAATATGACTTTCCACTCAGTGGGAGTAGCGATTAAAAAAAATTCAAAATGGCCACCATGGTGGCCATATTGGAAGTCTGATCGGCACCATTTTCATTTATGACCAACTAGATATTATAAGAAGTCTTTTAGTGAAAACACATGTTGATATGACCATCCAAGGAGGAGTAGTGATAAGATTTTCAAGATGGCTGCCATGATGTCTGTATTGGACATCAGATCAGTACCATTTTCATTTTGGACAACTAGACATCATAACTTTCAAGATGGCTGCTGTGGTGGCCATACTGGATGTCTGAGCAGCAGCATTTTCATTTAGGACCAACTAGATCTTGGGATGAATGTGTGTGTAAAGTTTCATGGATTCCTCCAAGCAGTTTAGGAGGAGTAGTGATAACAAACTTGTGCTAACGGACAGCCAGACGTCAGACAACAGATGATGGATAACAGGCCATCCCATAAGCTCTTCTGGTTTATGACCAGTAGAGCTAAAAACAGGTTTAGACCCCACCCCTACTGCAAGTGTATTCCCCTTCACCCATGTACAGCCCCCAGTGAATGGATTATTTAAATTTAATGTAAATAGCCAGCTGTTTATTCGAGGTGACTCTCTGTATCAAGCTGGACTAATTATCATACTTTGTAATCATAAGAGGTAAAGCTGGCCTGATATAGCTCACTTGGCAGACATCTGTCTAATATCCATATGCAAGAACAGTCAGACAAAACATCTGCGTTTGTGGGACGCGTTCTGTAGAAATTTATTCCAATGCTGTTGATTACATATGTTATGAAAACAACTGTTTCAAGGTTTCTCTCATATTTGTATTTTCATCTATATCTGATGGCACATTAGCATCATTTGTCCAGTATTGAAAGGCACCTATGTACAGGCTGCTTTGTGTCAAAGTTGGTCTAATTCTGTTCAGTGGTTTTTTAGGTTACCTGGCCATAAGGCCAAGTGATGCTTATGGCATGGCCCTGTGTCCATTATGAGTCATTGTTTTTTTTTCTTCTTCTGAAGGATTTTTATCAAACTTGGTAAATAGGCCTCTGTCATCCAGAGCTTGGTATGAATGAAATTCATGTATATTAATGATGTGACCTTGCATCTCCTTAGTTGACATTGTCAGCAATCTAGCAACTATATTCCTGATCAGATTTTGATTAAACTTGTTAAATAGGCTCATATTATCAAGATGTTGGACGAGTTTGATTATGAGCAAGACCTACACATATTAATGATGTAATCTTGTATCTGATTGACTGAACTTGTTACCACTCTGGAGATCAAATTCCAGTCAGAATTTGCTCCATCATAAGGTTATACAATCATTCTCAGAGACAGGTTCTATAATAAGTAAGGTCAGTGCATATTTATGAGATATCTTGCATCTGACTGGCTGTGATTGTAACCTCTCTTGATCTAGAGATTATATTTCTCAACCAATTTCTATAAAACTTGATAAATGGGTTTATATCACCAAGATCTTGAATGATTTCAGTTATGGGCAAGAGACTGAGCATCTTAATTATGCCTTAATCTTTAGAAAGGATTTTTATCAGGATATAGTAAAATAGGTAAAAATTAACATAATATAAAGTTTCCAAGAGAGTTTTATAGTATGTATTTTTTTGTTTACAAACTACATAAGCCGACTCAGTGAAATGGTTAACTGTAAAGTTATGTAAACTAGTAAGTGATATCAAGCCCACTTGTGCCTTCTTGAGATAAAGTTGTGTAAATGTTTCACTATTTTTAGTGATGGTGGCTGTATTTGATGGCAGATCGGCATCATTTGTATAAATCTGAAAGGCCTTCAAGCAAGGACACTTTCTGTCAAATTTTGTTAAGTGTTATCAAAGGTTTTTCTATTATTAGTAATAGCAGCCATATTTGATCGCAGATTGGCAGCATTTGTACAAATTCAAAGGTTCTTCATGCCTGGATAAGGGCTCAGGAAAACCACTCGGCCTCTTGTCCTGACTGGGTAAAAATTGGCTGGGCCAAGTAAAACTTAACTACGTACTCATCCCTGGGCTGAGTAGATGCAGATTCACACCTTGAGAATAAATCTGAGTGCATTTTCTACCCTTAACAAGTGCTGAAGTTCAACATCATTTAACATTTGGTGTGTGTCAGTTATAAGTAACCTATTTTTTTTTGTTACACAGGTACTGGACGTAAACTTGATAGTAAAATGGGTAAATATTATGAACATATTCCGGTGACATTTCAATTAGCCCTTGATTTCTTAATGGTGTTTACATTTACAGTGACACTTTTCAGTAATTTCATGGTTCACACCATTTTATGAAAATATTGGGTAAGGGCTTTGTAAGAACTTTATAAGCAAAAATGTCTTGAATGTAAGGACCAAACATCGAATTAAACATGACCATGAATTAATAAGAAAAGGTAAATTAAGTTATACAAAATGGCTTCTTAAACTCACAGTAATGAAATATTCAATAACATTAATCCAAAAACACAACTTAAAGTAGTCAAATATTAATATGCAGTATACTATTCAAACAAGTATTTGCAATGATACACAAATGGTCTTTAAAATGTCAGTGTTTGAGCTGTTGGAGCCTTCTCTCAAGTTCCCTTTCAAGTTCTGTGAGAGAATTTTGCTTTTCTTCTGCACTCCTATGAAAACTGTTTGTTTTAACAATAACATCTATCTTTCCAGTTGTCTCAAATTTGTCAGCAAGTTCAATTGAACTAGAAGTGAGATTTCCAATGTCTTTCATCAGCCTCTTAATGTTATTTCTTAAAGAATCCAACTCCTCCTTTTCTACCTTTCTCTTCTTGCTGCACCATTTCTTTTCTTCTTTCTCCTCCTGCTCTCTCAAGTACCTCATATATTTAGACTTTCCTTCTCTGGCAGAATTTATTATTTCCTGAGTAATACACACTTTTGAAATGCCCCCTATTGACACAATGTACTCTTTAATAAGCCTCCTTGCAATGAGAGTATCATCATTCTGATTTTCACAGATGATATCTTTGTTAACAGAAAAGCCCCTGTCAACAGAAGCTTGGCCATGACTCAAGATTAGTAGCTTTCTTGTGACTTGCCACAGCTGAGGATATTTATCTGCCATGGCAGTGTAAAGAAAGGTGTCCAGCCTATCTTTAGTTTTATTAAATGAATCTAAATGTCCTGTGTCACTTCAGACAAATTCGGAAAAAGATGACGAAATGTCATCCCAAAAATCCTTCTTTGAGGTCTTGGAGTCAACCATTATCCTTAAAATATTTTGCATCAATTGGACACTTTCTGAAGGATTTTGTACACAAAAACTTTGGGTCCAAGCAAATAATATGTCTAGCAAGAGGATAATGCAATGGAGAATTTTTTTGCAGCTTCTGACAGAGATTAATGCAAATCTTCTTTGCATCCAATTTCAAACCAAGAAGGTTTTTCTCTGAGGCTTTAAGTTATTGACAGATGTGCTTGCCAAAATCTTGTCTGCAGAAAACCCAAGCCATACATCTTTATGCTCAGAAATATTCCTTAAATCATGCTTCACAAACTCATAGGGTGTCTTTATGCTCTCAAGAACCTCAGGCTTAACAAATCTTTCCGCAATCCCCTTTTAATATTACAAATAAATCTGTAGTCAGAAAAGGCAACAGGAGCTTGTTATCCTGGTAGAATTTAAGGAAAGAATGTACTTGGTTGGCAATAGAAAGAATGAAATGCAACTTTGCATCAAAAAGAGGATCCTTCAAAGTCTGCACAACTTCAAATGATTTTGTTCCAGGGCTTTTGCCTTCCTGTCTGACACTGCTTTTACATAACTTCTAATTTGAGGCAAAATATCAATACAGCGTTCCAAAGCTGGTACATTTTCCACCCAGCGATGCTGTACAAATATAAGCGGTAAGGTAGTGCTGCCATTAATAGACTGAAAGTCATCTCATCTTGCTGGGGTATTCTTAAATAAGATGTACAATGATGACAAAAAGTGATCTACATCCCAGGCATCACGTGAAAACATTACATTTTTAAAGGCTCTATGAACTATTTGAAGGCCACATGAACCAACATTCAGAAGCTTTTTTCCAGCTGATTTTTCAATATCTTCAGAAATCATTTCAAAAGCTTTCCAGTTGACATTGGGTCCATCCAGTCTGAGCTGGATTAAATTGTTATGAGGAAGGGATACAATGACATCTTTGATTTCAGATGTAATATCTGGGGCAATTGCATGTCCCATAAATATAGAGGTGAGGTAGTGAGTTGATATTTCTGTGCTCTCCCCAAAACGAAGATGTATGTCCATTAGTTTCTTTTGCATTTTTGTATTAAATGATTCATCAAACAGTAGTACATAGTCTTCTTCTTTGACTTTGCTTCCATTCGCTTTTTGAAGAATTCACCTAAGCTATAGACAGTCATGTACCTGGCTTTTGTCTCCACAAATTTTATAATTACTAGCAACTGTACAATCAGGTATCAGGAAACATCATCCGAAATAATGCAGAGGCATTTTAAGATGATTTGAATGACATGTTGGAGCTCACTATCATGAAACACCATAGAATTTCTGCTTTGTACTTGTCATTATCATTAATGAAATAAGATGCACTGGTTGAAGCGCAAGATGTGGACAACAAAACAGATGCAGCACTTGAAGCTGAAGCAACAAGTAGTGAAGCAGCACTCAAATCCTTTTCAGCAGACTTCTCATTCTTGGAAAAACTGAAATTTGAAAAACAAATTATCAATATCAAAATATTGTAAGAATTTTTAATTAATATGGCCATAAATTTATTTGAATTGTACAAGATAGAAGCAACAAATTTTCTATAAGTAAAAAGATATGTACATTTTAAGTTATAACTTATTTCGCTTTATTTGCTAATTTTTTACTGCGAAGAAAAAGTCTCTCAATAGTTTTATCTGCTGTAAACTTGAGCGTATGATATGGTCTCGGAAATTTGATTCGAAAATAAAATACACAATCATGACAATGAGCATTCACTTCATTTGTCGATATTTACCTCATTTTAATAAGTACATAAATAATTAAAAAGATGGAAGCAATTTGTACTTACTGGTAATTTACTAGTGAATTATTGGAAGCCATTTTATATCTCTGTTGGTGCTTTTCACCTCATGCATGTTTTTCCACTGCTGATTTCCCCATGGAGGCCACTGAAAATTCTTTGCTACATAAAGTACACATAGCTGAATGTGGATCTCTCTGAACCAATTGTAACCAAGATCGTCATTCTGGCTTTTCTAGCCATAACAAACTGAAGCTACAAAAACCTGGCATTTTCAAAAATGCAGCAACATCAAATTGACTCTAATGTCTAAAACACAAATATTCCCGCAATGAAGACCAAGACTCAAACTATGCGTGCCAACGACAGTTTACATGATTTACTTGACCTCTGATCTTGCAAATTATCTTGTGTGATTTCGTAATGTTAATACTGTACACTGATCCCTCGTCACAACTCGGCCAATTCCGTACCTCCATACTGAAGGAGTCCACGGATTATTTCGAGGTGTGTCGATTGGTATACTGATTTCCGTTTCCTGTTTCCAGTGAGTTCTTCTTTTTTTGTTTGATAAAAAAAAATCAGTTATTAACTGTCACGATAAAGCTGATATTACCGATGAAAAAGTTTGAAAAAAAGGGGGACTTTTTTAACGAATTTTCCTTTTTTCCAGCTTTACTAAGGTATAATACAAAGTAAGCATATTTCCAATTCGTAAGTACGAAACATGAATTTAGGAATCATATTGATGTGGAGAAAGTTTTCCCTTCAACGAGCTATAACACATCTTTAAGAGTCAGAACTCTGAGACGTTAAGAGACAGAGAATGTCAAAATGTTTTAATCTGGTCAGGCAATGTTACAGTAGCCCCAGGTCACCGGTATTTTCAAGACTGAAGCTTTATTGATACATTGTCATGCCAAAGGGAAGATGCCAGCAGATATTTCTGTAAGCATGTAATTACTTTCACATGAAAAAATTTGCCAACTTACATTCAAAATGAGTATTTTAACAGTCTTAGCTGATTGCCACTAACTTTCACACAACGCATGCTGCTGTAATCTATTTATAAAGCAAAGATTGTTGAGACAACAGCTGATTGGTCAAAATCAAGATGGAGTAATGACCTAGAAATGTTCCAATTCTTTTGGTCAATCATCAATCTTTTTTATGGCACCAGTCTGTCTCTTAACTTTCTCCCATATCTAAGTCTTAAAGATGTGTGACAGCTAATTGAAAAGGAAAATTATGACACTTATATTACTGATACATTTCACTGTAAATGCGAAAACCACTAAGAAATCAAGGACTGTGTGCAACTGCAATTTCTCGAGTTACAAACCTTGTCTCTTATTATATGTTTATCTAAGGAGTCGTGTAATAGAACATTTTAATTTCATGGTCTTTATCCATTATAGTATCAAGCTTGCATAGTAAAAGCATAAGCAGTGTAGAGGAGAAGTGTATTGTGTTAAGTATAATGAGGGCAGGGACAAGTAACTGTTGCAACACACTCGTCCCAGGGAATTTTTTTTTTTCCCCGAGCCCTGCTGGATGCTTTTTGTCAAATTTGGTCAAATTCTCTTAGCAGATTTTGAGAGGTCATTTAAAGGTTTTCCTATTTTTAGTAATGGCAGCAATATTTGATGGCAGACCAGCTTCATTTGTACAAATTTTAAGCTCTCTAATGCCAGGATGGATGCTTCTGTCAAATCTGGTCAATTTCTGTTTAGCTTATTTTGTAAAGTTATCATTTAAAGATTTTTTAAAAAAAGTAATGTAGCCCTATTTGACAGTGAATCAGCTTCATTTGTAACAGTTGTAAAGCCCTTCATGCCAAGATGCTTTCTATCAAATTTAGTCAAATTATGCTGAATGGATTTTGAGACTAAGTCATTTAAAGGTTTTTCTATCTTTTAGTAATGGTGGACATATCTAATAGTGGAGTGGCATCATTTGTTAAAGTTTGAAAGCCCTCTATTCCAAAATGTATTGTCAAATGTGGTCAAATTCTGTTGAGAAGTTTATGGAAAAAAGTTGCTGAAAGTTTTTTTTCTATTTTAAGAAACAGTGGCCTTATTTGATGGTAGATCGGCATCATTGGAACAAATCTGAAAGAACTTCATACCAGAATGCTCCCTTGTAAAATCATGTGCTAATCAGTCAAGCAGTTTTTGAAAAGTTGTAAATAACAACTGTAAATGGATGATGGACCATACTTATGGCCACGTGAGCTAAATAAAACAAAGCTTTGATATAAAGCAACCTAACCTGACAAAATTATGAAGTTGGGAGACTGAGACTGATGAAATGTCGACCCCTGATATTGATGAAATGTAGACCCATGAGATTGATGAAATGCAGACCCTCGATACAGTTTTGAGGGCAAAATTGCTTGTGCTTGGCAATGGAAACTACAGAGTAACTGATTTTTATGATTAAGGTTTCACATATTTTTATATTCATGCTTTATGTGTGACAGGCAAATGTGTCAAATTTTATATTGGAACTTTAAGACAATGATTGAATGTAATCTTGAGCAATAAGACCCTGCATATTAAATGATTTGCAAACAAGTAAGCCTGACCAGATGAAAATTATAACGATTGAATTGGGAAATTACCTTGATAAATGTAGTTTAGAAGATGATGACTAGCTGGAAGACGGACAGGTTCCTCCATAAGATTACACATCGCATCCTGAAAAGATATTTTGTGAGATTAATCTTTCGGAAATAGTTGCTGATACTTCACTTAGTAGTAAATCAAATATAATATTAACACTGGTTCTCCAGAACACAATGTCAAGCCTGCTAACCATCAATGATATTGTATATGACTTTCAAAACCTTAAACAAAATATTTTAAAATTAAATTCTTACACAGAACAAACCACCAGAAAAGTGATATATCTTGCCATCCTCTAAACACTGGCTTAAGAGTAAATTAGATAATAAATTGAATGAAGTCCTGATGCAGTCCAAAGTTTGATTGAAAAATGTATTTTTTTTTTTTGGGGGGGGGGGGGGGTAAAACTAATTTTAATTATGTAATACTTACCTGCTACCATTGCATTGCTTACCATTTCCAGGATGCCAAGTCCCCAGTCCAAGCTAAATACTCCCTCCTCCAATTAGTAATTAGAGGCCCAGAATTGAAAAGAACACGATCCAGAGTCTGATCCCTAAGTCAAAGGCAACATAAGGACTACCTTCCTCTTTTGACTTTGACTGTGACGACAGAACATCAGAGTGGGATGGGAGGTGTGAATCTTTGTAATAGTTGGCAGGTTAAGTATTACATAATTAAAATTAGTTCCCCCCCCCCCCCCGATACTACATTTTAATAGCAGTAATACATTAACTGCTACTACTGCATTTCTGAATTTACCAGTTGGAAGGAAGGCTGATGACCCTAAACAAAAACTGGTATAAGAAAACATTGCACTTACCCTTATGGCAGGTGAGTCCACTACAGCAAGCTTGTAGATGGCTCGGCCACATGATGTGATGCCGTGATTGGACACAATGTGTAATTGCCTTCGCACTGGAGCACCAGAGATCGAAGGTAAAAGGATGAAATGGTAGTGTGAATGCCAGATGGCTGCTCTCATAACATTGTTCAAAGAGGAGTGATTCAAGTAGGTCCAAGATCCAGAAATAGCCCTAACCTTGTGGGCTTCAATTCTCATGAAAGAAAGGTCCCTCTCGGTGAGGGACTGATAAGCTCTCTTGATAGGTCAGTCCACCTGGAAATGGTAGCTGCCAAAATATCAGAGGAACCCTTGAGAGGTAGAAAGGGACAATTCCAACCATTCCTTCTTCCTTTAGCAGAAGCCAAATAAAACCTTAGGGCCCTAATTGGGCAAAGGAGCCTATCTTGATAATCTCTAGTGCAGATACAACCGAGACTGGGGATCTCAATAGGAACTGGAGTTACTGAAGGTAGCCGATTCTTAGCCAGAATCCAGGTTGGCAAAGAAAAACCGAAACATTAGTATCACTGAACTGTAAACAACCCTTTTCCACTTACAAGGCATGAATTTCACTCCTTTTCCTTGCTGATGATAAGGAGAGGAGGAAGACTGTCTTAAGGGTAAGATTCTCGAAGGATGCTTCACTCATAGGTTCATAAGAGGGTTTTGATAACACCCAAATAACACATGAAAGGTTCCATCTAGGCATTAATGAGCAATATACTGGTCTCAGAAGCTCAAAACACCTGATAAGATCAGAAAGATGAGGGTCCCACCCAATGGTAGAACCCTTTGAGAACTTGAATGTTAGAAAGGGCTGCCCTATAACCTTTTACAGTGGCAATAGAAGGTCCCTCCTCTGTGGTAATCTCCTGGGCTCATCTACCAACCGGTCAAGTAGATCGCTGAACCATGACCGTTGTGGCCACAGGGGGCCATCAGGATGAACTGGGACATGGAGATCCTGACTTAGTGGAAAACCTGCGGAATTATTTTTAAAAGTAGGAAGGTGTGAACAATATGACAATTCCACTTTAGACTGAAAGCTTCCACTGTCCGGGCTTTCTGATCTGGCACTGGAGAGACATAAAAGGGAGCTTGATGTTCAGTCTCATAGTGAACAAGTTCAATAATGGTCTCTGCCACAGCTGAAAAACAGCCTCTGATACTGACTCGTGCAGAAACCATTCTGTGAGAACCACACAGCCCCATCTAGACAGGCTGTCCACCAGGATATTCCTTTTGCCTAGGAAATGCCAGACTCTGCAAGTGATCTCCTCTGAGACTGCCTATCAGAGAAGGTTCGACTTCCACTCAAAGAGAAGGAGCATGTGTACCTTTCTTACGACTGAGGTACACTACTGCAGATATGTTGAGGTGACCATTAAACAACAATGTCTCATGAACATGACACATCCCTGTAGGGCTACAAACACTACCTGCATTTCTAGGTTGTTTTTATTTGGGTCACTTCTTCCTGAGATCAAAGTTCTTAAAGAACAACTCCCTCTAGCTCCTGGTGAGTACCCCATATGTGTACAGAAAGGAGTGGGGTTCAGGGCTGTGAATTGGGACTCTGGTCAAGACCAACGCCAAATCTAACCACCAACTCTGGTGATGACCAAAATCAGATCCCAGAGGAATCTGAGCAGACAACAGGTCCTGTGTGGTTTCCAGTTTGCTAGAAGCAGGAACTAGAGAAGGCACAAGTGAAGTCTCAATAGGGGAAATAGATCTGCAGCCATGTTCAGAGTTCCAAGGAGAGAGAGGTAAAGGTGAGCTGAGAACGAAGTCTTGGCCATTAGACTCACTATGAGGGACATAATCTGAGCAGTCCTTTCTAGTGGGACACAAACCATCCCTTGATTGGTGAGAAAATTTATCCCCATGAACACAAAATCCTGAGAAGTGATCAGACTTTACTTCTCTAGGCTGGGGATTAGACCCAGATGAGTCATTGTCCACCAACAGAGGGATAGTTCCTTTAGAGAGTATATCTGATGATGTTGTACATCAACCAGTCATCAAAATACTGGAGGATGGGGATCCCTAAAGACCTCAAGTGGGCCACAACACCCTGGTAAATACTCTGGGGGCAGAGGCAAGGCCAAATGGAAGAGCCCAAAATTGAATAATATCTTCTTGCCGAGACAAAACCGGAGGTATTTCCTTATAAGAGAAGATGGGGATGTAATGGTGCACATCCTGCAGATCTATGGAGACCACCCAGTCATAGGGCCCTATCGTGTTCCTGACTGAGGCAGTGGACTCACTCATGAAAAGGTTCTTTCCAGAGAAATATTTTAAGGTGGAAAGATTGATGACGAGTCTAAACTTTCTGAAATTTTTCAACACCAAAACGATCCAGGAATAGAAACCCAGAGTGTGATCATTTTCAACCCTCTCAACTGCTCCCTACTGCAGAAGGGTGTGAACCTCTTCCCTTACATGAATCAGTTTGGACTGCTGAAAGGAAATGGGGGTCCATGATAGAGGAGGATGTTCCCAAAAGTGAAGCCAATTTCACTTCCGTAAAATGGAATGGAGCGAGAATAGGACCCAGAAAGCGTCTCCAGACTGGAGAGAATTTTAGTGTTCTCATCCTCAGAAGGCTTTGGGTACACGTCTGGAGGAAGGCAGCAGTAAACTTATCAAACGTCCAGACTTCCTCCTCCTCCAATACCTGACTCAACAGGTGGGAAGGAGCAGGGAACCCAAACGGGAGGCAAGGACATGCCACAAGCTGCTCTTCTGGGTATGCTTTTGATTCCACCAAAATGGAAATGACATTGTCGTCCTGAACCCATCCTGAGGCAAGACAGGACTTTCTCACATTGCTGTAAGTGTGTGATTGTGTTTTCCACTGTAGAACTTCGGTGCAAGATAGCTCTATCCTACCTCAAACATGACCTTTATCCTGACCAATGGACTATTTTGACCTTCTACTGCGAGCATAGTGCACACCAAGTGGCAAAACTTCCCGATTTCCATCATCACTTGAACATTCTTTTACAATAATGAAGATAAACATTAATTGCAAGACATTTACAAACAAAAACAAGCAGTGGTTAAGTTAAGTGTCCTGCAAAAAGACCATTTCACACTGATTGACATGTACAGCGTCTTTAGTCCAAATTCGAGTAGAAAAAGCCATTGTTGTAATTGTTATTTCCTTTAAAATTCATTTCATTATCATTTCTGAAGATTAAATCAATTCTAGATCAAAGCTGAACTGAAGACTATTTCATTATTTTTCGTCTGTTTGACTAATCTTATGGATACAAGTGGACTTTATTTTTTGACATGTTCACATTTGTATCATTGTGCAAGCTATCTGCAGGACACAATTTGGATGTTGTGTATTTACCATAGCCACTTCAACCACTGTTCTTTGAAAACTAAAATGTGTTTAAACGTCATTTAAAGTTTACACTGAATTTTACAGTGTAAACTAAACTTTTTACGCTCTATCTTAAGGTAAGGAAATTTTCAATGGGTGTTTTGCTGTTTGAAAGTTCTATCAGTATTCACAATACACCATTTTAACTTTGACCCTCATTTTTCATTCAGAAATGTGAGAAAAAGAATCCTTCATTATGCTTCATTGTAGGATAGGAGAATTCGACTCTCAGGATCAAAATTTTCCAACAAACACTCGGCACAGCCTCATGTCTTATGCAAAATTCTGACCTTCTCATGGAATTTTCCTATCCTACATCGATGCATGTGAAGGATTCTATTAGTCCTCCCTGGCCATCCCTCTCCGGAGAGGGAGATGTTGAATTAGGGTACATCTTGTCCCGTAACCATTCACTGAGGTAATAGGACTAACCCTACTAGCTGTTCTCCTAGGTGAATTGGATTGTCGATCCATTCTTGACAATCTTTGAGGAAAATGATGGCCCACCTCCTTTTTGTTGGACAAGGCTAGTGGTGACTGAGCACATCCCCGGCCTGTCACATCCACTGTACCTTGAAATTAAGGCAGGGACATCCATGATACCATGGGGAGGGGGGGGGGAGGAGTGAAGACTCACTACCATTTTCGGGAAGGTGTGACTCGCTTATATCTGTCACCGACACTATGTCTACCTTGAGAGGGTGCTGCTCCTCCCTGCTGAAAAGGCGCAACTCACTCTCAGGCACTTTTCCTCCCATGGGAGGGGCCAAGAATGTATTCTTCATTGGCACTGATGACATTGGACTTAGCATCAGGAATCCTTGGCTTTTTGGGGATCTATGAACCACAGAGATCACTCCTTGTTTCTTCCCAACAAGTGGAGTTGACTACCTTAAACTGGGAAAGGGATCCAGACCCCTCATGAGAATGGATCGGGTTATCTTGTGATGATGAGGAAGTGGGGCCTTTCCTCCTCCCTCTATAGGTGAGGTGACTTTTGGCCAAGTCCCACACTTGATTTGTCCTCAGACAACATAATGGACATCTGTCTGTGCATGCACAACCAGTGCACTATAGGCAGGTTGTGTGTGTATTCCAAAGGGCCTTCTTGTGCCCGCACTTACCCACACCCTGGGACATACTAATTTATAAAAGAGAAAAAATTACAAACAATAAGATAACTGGGAACCAAAGAATGGTAGGAAATACTTATCTGAACATTGGTTACTAAGAAGGGGAACAATAAACAGAAGCACTGCCTGCTGAGCAAAGAAAAAAAAAAACCTTCAAAATTAGCAAAAGGAACGCACAAAAAACCACTCAAATTATGCAAGGACAGGGGAGAACACCTCAATTGGCACAACAATGTATATGATTGGCATAAAAGACATTTATAAATGACAATAAAGGCAAATTTGGGGGAGTTATTTGGCACACATGTTACTTGCATGAAGTCCAAGGAAAAGAAGGAAGGTATTCTGTATGTTGGCTATGACTAAGGAATCAGACTGGGATCATGTTCTTTCCAATTTTGGGCCTCTAATTACTAATTACAGATTGGAGGGGATATTTAGCTTGGACTGGGGACTTTATATTCCTGAAAAGGGAAGTAATACAATAGTAGCAGGTTATGTATTACAGCTATTAAATTCATATTACTTTGCAGAAACCATTTTTATTCTTCTGACCCAAGTGACCTTGACCTTTTACTTTTTTTTACCCCAAAATCATGAGGATTCTTCATTTTCCGAAGTGAAAACGATCCACAAAGTTTGGTCACTGTAGATGGTGGACAACTCGAGTTACTGCACAGAAATGAAATAGATAGACATCATAACATAATATGCTCTGCCTTATGGTAGATGTATAAAAAATGTAACGTAAATCTAATCACGTCATCTACATATGGATACAAATATTTCATTTGTTTATGTTTAGTGGTTTTTAAGCAATCTTGCTAAGAAGCTTATCAGGATGGACAGGACCAAATCGAGGTGCCCCAACTGCCTGAAGTGGGGGAATAAAATAGAACCTAAAATTGTCCAGCTCTATCTTGCATTTAGAGCTGGTTTTCTAAGAAAAATCGAAAACAAAAAGAACACAATAAAAAGATAAAGGTGGGTCACTAAAATGGTTACCTGAATATTGCCTTTGGCTAGGTATAGGAGATGCAAGGCATATTCTACATTGCTTCCATTGCCCCTGACAGCTGCACAGCAGGCCAGGTCCTGGTAACATTGCACTGAAACAATGAGGAAGTGGAGTGAATATGACGTTCATTAAGGAGCCATGATCGATCTATAGTTAATGTGCTGGATTCATGACTGAAAGGATATGGGTTAAATTCCTACCATCAGATCAACCTGGGTCAGCTACTGTGGTGTGTCCTTGGCCAACTTGAATTGTCTTGGCACTAAATAACCTATTTGTGTTGCTGTGCCACAAAACACCAAAACACACAAAAAAAACACCATTATTAAGTGGGAATGACAATATGGAAAACAAAAAGACTTAATTTGGTTAGATCTGTCTGATTAGCAAAATAGTATGATTACAGTTAGCTTCAAGAGAAATGAGCAAATCACCATAGAAGCTTGAGTTGGCACTAACTTGAAATCTCATTAACAATACTTGTGTTCTGCTGAACATAATATTTTGCTGTCAATGGCATTATGACTCTGCTGACATAGACAAGACAGGAACTCCTAGCACATCAGGGTACACACTTTAAAGTTACAATAATATTCTACAAAAGTTAAAGGTGAATACAACCACACATGTGGAAGATGTGATTTTGAAATACTTTAACACAGCAACACTGTTGACACTGATGCTGCTGGCAGAACATTTATACCTATTTCAAAACACTTCTGTCTCACAGAGTGAAAGTTGATACACTTGACAAGAATGTCTTCCACTGTTGGTAGATATAGTCATCACAATCCTGACTATTAAAACTTCCAAAATATAAAGGTAAAAATTGCAAAGACACTTTAAGAAGAAAAAAAACCTTCCAAATAAATGTAAAAATGTGGTCCTAGAATTGCCAGTGGTAGCAGAATATGTTGGCTCATGTGATGGATAGCCAATGTCACTTATATTTACAATGAAAATATTAACATTGGTGGTTATATACAGGCAAAAGAAAAGTTTCCTAGCATATTTAAGACTTCTTTTCATAATTCTATCTGATGATACAATATTCCAAATTTAAGGCAAACTTACAAAAGGTCAAAATTGGCTGAGAAAATTTTCATGCCAATTCATTTATTTCTTTTTATATTTTATCTCACAATATATTATTTTCCATGTCAAGAAAACATATTTGCAAGGTAGGAACTGGTTAATGGTGTCAATACCTCAGAGATATGTATCTTCATATCATCAACACATCAATACTTATGATAGTAAGAATGCAGTTAATGATGACATCCCTTGTAGAAGCTGTTTTATTGCAATCAGCTGATATCTATATTCAGATGAATAGTAACCCTTGTCATTCCTCCTGACCTCTCTTCTAGCTTGCTTACATCAATTACCAATGACACAGACAAGAATGGCTGAAACACATTATTATAGTGTTACGTGTAATGTACTACTCTTTGTCTCAATTAGTTGTACTGCCTGCAATTCACCAAGCTCTTTTCATCTTCACTTTACCAAAACAAGAGTCCCTATAAGGGACTGATTTTCTACTGGATGAAAAGAATTTCCAATAAATCAAGATAAGACCATTTCTTCCTTGTAACCATGTCTACCATTTTGAATGATGAAAACAAGTGGTTTCACATCATTTCATTCATGCTGCAAGATGGTGGTCAGGTAAACAATTGCTTAGAAGTACTTTGTCAAAATCAGTGAATATCATATGATTATTCATTCATCTAGGATTTATTCATCATGGATGTTGTTCATCTAAGTACTTAAATGCTTTTTGTAAAGCCTCTGGCCTCTGATGCTGTTAAAAAGTTTATTATTTTTTAAAATACTTACCAGAGTTCTGCATACAAATAAAATGGTGGTAAATCTAACAATGTCAATACTGCAGAAAATTTTCAATGGATCCAGTCCATTTGAGTTCTATGGGTTCACCCAAGAGGATATTCATGATGTGGAACTAAATTCAAATAGAAAGGTAATTCCAGATTTTATCCACATCAAAGATCAAAGAAAAAAGAAAACTAAAGACAGTACCCCTATCCATGTCAAGAACAACTCATCACTGAAGCAGATGAATGAGCCTAAGACTAATTTCCAACTCTACAAATACTCAAAGCAACATGGTTATGTGTCCAAAATCACTACTTCACATGAAAATAAAGTTACATGTACTGTATTTCCATCAACGAATACCATTTTATTTCAGAGCAGTGGATGCTTGGCTTGGACTTATAATGGATTTCTTGAACTGTTTGAAGACATAAACAAAAAGATCTAACACCAGCACTGTGTCACCACAGCCATCCTCAGCTTAGCCCATAACCTCCACTCCTATCACAGGGCCTAATAACTTAACACCTCCCTGTCCCCTAGCCCTGGTAGACCCAGATACACCTCATCAAATTGTAGAGGACAATGCCACTAATCAAGATAATGAAAATCCAAGTACAGGTAGTGCTAGCCAAGCAAGACCCCACTTCTTTACACGTTCACCTGCACAGGCAGGCACAAGCCACATAGTGCCTAAATATATAACACCTCTCTGTCTCCAAACCTAGGTAGACCCAGATATACTACATCAAAGCACAGAAGACAATGACACTAATCATGATGAGACTTCTTTCAAACACAATGCAAGTCACAATTCACAGTGCCATGGAAAATTATGTTCTAAATGACTTGATAGTTATGATCAGGGATCTTAATCTATATGTGCAAATGTATACACAGATATATATATATATAGTTTTAAGGCAATCCTGAAAGTAGTTCAGGAGGAGTAGCGATAACAAGCTTGTGCTAACGGATGGACGGACATCGGACGATGGACTAGAGATCAGCACCATTTTAATTTTGGATAATAAGGACTCTTTTAGAGAAATTCCAATGCTGATATGCCCATCGATTCAGAAGGAGTAGCAATAACGATTTTCAAGATGGCTGCCATGGCGGCCATATTGGATGTCATAGTGGCACCATTTTCATTTAGGATCTACTTGACATCACAAGAAGTCTTCTAGTAAAAATCGGATGTTGATGTGACCATCCATTCTGGCGGAGTAGCGATAACAAGATTTTCAAGATGGCTGCCATGGTGGCCATATTGGATGTCAGATCTGCCCCTTTTTCATTTAGGACCAACTGTGGCAGCCATATTGATCATTACATCGGCACCATTTTCATTTAGGACCAACTAGATATCATAAGAAGTCTTTTACTGAAAACCTCTTGATACAACCATCCATTCAGGAGGAGTAGCCATAAAATTTTCAAGATGGCCTTGGCAGCCATTTTGGATGTCTGAGCGGCACAATTTTCATTTGGTACCAACTAAACCATGGGATGAATATGTGTGCAAAGTTTCATGGCAATCCTCCAAGTAGTTTAGGAGGAGTAGCGATAACAAACTTGTGCTAACAGATGGTTGGACGACGGATGAAAGACCATCCCATACGCTCTTCTGGTCTATGACCATCAGAAAAAAAACCCTGAAATATAACATCTGCTTCTTATCAAGTGAAAACATACCATCTTCATCTGTGTTATCGCTCACAGCACTGGGTTCCCAGACAATGTCCTCTCGACTAATACTTTTAAGAGCTTCCTTCCTATTGACTACAACAAAAACAAAATTAGAAAAACAAATGTGAAGCATCTGATTTAAGCTTCTGTGATGCACTAAGCAGCTGAAAATCAGGGAGCAACATAAAGTTGTGTGATGCCAAATTTTTTATACCTGCTTTGGGGGGGAAATAGTGATTATGAATTTATCTCCTTCAGGTGTCAAGACAACTTTCCAGATGAGTCAATGAAACTTCAAGGATTTGTTAAACTACATTACACTTCCAAAGCACACTTTATTATGCATATTAAAGGTCTCAAAGTCTTACAGGTTCTAAAAGGAGTTAAAATTGACAGAATTCTTTCATGCCTCAATGGAAAGAAACCTGCACAAACACAGAATTATTATACACTTAACTGAATGATCCACAGAGCAGAGACTTCGTGCACGATTTCATTAGCATAACATTTCAAATAAAATCAGTTTTTCTTGATAATAACCCTATCTTAATTAATGTGAATGTCAAGCATGCTAGTGGATGAGAGCTATTAAAGTTAATGGCTATTTTAATTTGTATGTGTTATATGGTGAGAATCACCTAGTTGTTGGACCATGAGGCTTGAGAGCACTGACACGCTCTAATGTAATTGTGATTACATAATAGCTTGCACCTTTCTAGCCACAACATTGGTCTGCAGTCCATTATGACTTGCATTTTTATATTTAAGTTTTACTGAAATGTGGCTACAGCTGGCATATCACTGATTCAATTCATGGAATGAAAATGTCTTTTTAAGATAAAGAGACCCCTGTTCTAAATGTGGAATTTATGATTTTATGTGCCTAGCTGTTGGAACTATATGAAAGTGCAGAACCTACCCGAACAAAGTATGCCTTTCTAATTATTTCTGACAGGCTCGTTTATGTAAAGCTGGTTTTAATTCTCACATGATTCTATTTCTTAACTTCTAGAAAGCAGTGAAAGATCTTTGTATCTCAAAAATAAAAGATAGCTATAAAACACTTGTCCATATCTATACATGAGATGAGAACAATATATGAAGAAGTGGTTTATTTTTAAGTACAACTTACTTTTCAGTCAAAAAAGTTCACATAAACTGGACTGATCATTTTGCTGGAAGGCTTACTTAGAAGACCAACTTATTTTCAAAATTCATGGCACAATAAAATACTTACAATTGTACGTAGGTACAACTGCTTGATACTGTGGACCCACATTTACATGGCTGCAACATAAAATGATTGAAATTAAAAAAAATATTTAAAAAAATTATATTCTTCATTTGTACCAAGTATGAAAAAATATATCAGTAAACAAAAGAAAAATAGATCTGAGTGACTAGTATACACTGATGTCAGTGTGATATCACTTTTCTTTACCTAAATTTGTCTCATTTGGAGAGAGGACCATATTTAATCAAACATGCCTAGCCAATTTTCTGTCCATTGGTCCACCCCTCACAGCCTCTTTTCATTTTTAATTTATTAATTGCTGTCAAAGAAGATAGGAATAAAGTTTAAAATGAGAGCATTATGTATTTCTTGCTGTCTGTGTGCATGTGCTTGTAATACATTAATTTATTACCCATTGATTTATCATCATCAATGTTTCATCAAAGATTTATCTGGCCCCTTGATTTTGACAGAACTAATTGTACCAGACACATTTTTGCACATTCAACTACAATGTTTGTAAAATAGATTTTGGCCTTAATGACCTCCAGTTTAGTTTCTAACACTACTAGTTCAAATTCTAGAGGTCAATGACTTAGAGCTAGATTTCAAAGTAATGTCATCTCTATGCTTTTTGAAATTCACATGGCAGCAACAATCGTCCTGCCTACTGTGGGCAATGCTGAAGTCAACATGAGATAGCATGCAATAAATGTAATGGTCACTTTTCCTCCTGTTTTCTATATTTTTATATTTTTGTGCCCTTTATTTAAACTTTTTACGAGGCTGATTGTCCTCTCCACCATCAATGTATTTTCATCTGGGCAACATTTTTGGACGATTTGATGCTAAAATGTAAAAGTAAAATCTTCATCCAAGCATCTGAGGTACCTCTGTATAATTAGTCTGGTTCCCTGAATACTTCACTGAGTCTAATATGAAAACCCAGATCCAGATACCAAGTTAAATATGAAAACCCAGATCTGGACTTAACCATGACAAGTCAATATTCGAAATTGACCGCAACAATCATATTTTCTCTATTATTCCATAAATTTAGAACCATTCAGGCAAAACTTATGGTTTAATCGCAAGGGTTCGCAGGTCTGTGTCACTGACCATGAACAACTAAATATGCATAAAGTGTAGTTCGGTGTTCTTCCAGTAGAACATACATGGGAACCTGAGAAGTTACTTTCCAGTTTTGTCATTAAATGATAAAATTAAGAATATCAGATGGTTTTTCATAGAAAAGATATGACACTATCCAAGCAATTTTTTAAAAACTGCCTTCCCTGGGTAACATGTATGTTTAAATGGATCAGTCCTGACATGAACTTTGACCTTGTGTGCTAACAATGCATGGTGTAGTGTGACAATGTATGTTTAAATGCCCTGACATGAACTTTGACCTAGTGTGCTAATAATGTATGGTGTAGTGTGACAATGTATTTTGAATGCCCTGACATCAACTTTGACCTAGTGAGCTAATAATGCATGGTATAGTGTGACAATGTATGTTTAAATGCCCTGACATGAACTTTGACCTAGTGTGCTAATAATGCATGGTGTAGTGTGCCAATGATGCATAAATAAATGGTGAAAATGATACAATTTAGACAAGCAACACTTACGGTTTAACATCTGTTTCTGGGGTTGGCTCTTCATCAACCTGTTCCAGACTTTCCTCCTTTTTTAAACTGCCACTGCTACTCCCTGTATGATGAATGGTTATAGAAATGAGGATATGTTTTAAGATCTTCCAATTTCCCAAGTTTATTATTGATAATAATATGTTACATATTAATCCAATTTACCAAACACATGTTTAATATATAAGGCAAAACAACAAATATGAAGTCCTTCAGACTCAGAAATATACAGCTAGTGTTTAACAAAATACAAGAAGATATAAGTACCAAAGTACAAGTAATCTGAGCAATGCTCTGTCTCCGGTGCCAAGCAATGTCTAAGGCAGCACTTCTGTTCCAAAAGGTTCACCAGAACTTAACCTAACATGATGCTGCTGAGATAATATCCAAGCCTCTCTTGATTTTGCAAGACAATACAATAATATGTATGCAAGATAACATTTTGCCATGTTATATCTGACAGTAACACAAGTAACAACACTTTGCAGTGTTATATCCTATAGTAGTAACACATAGAACATAATACTTTGTCATGTTACATCTGACAGTAACACATGTACCATGAAAGCACTGACATCTGACAAGGGATAAAATAATGAATGAGATTTTCATGAATGATAACAACTACATTTGGGTCCCAAATAAACTTTTAGACAAATAGTGTAATAAGATTATAAAACTTAATCTTGGCATCTGACACACAATCATCATATTCTTAAAGAATTATCAAAATATATAGAATATTATTCAACCTGTTCCTCAGTAGCAAGACAAATGCCAATCTGTACATTTCCTGATGCACTGTGCAAATGCATTATTGTAACAAGTAGTAATGGTTCAATCCACCTAATTTAGAGGAACTTTATGACTGACTAATTTGTATGTAAAGATCAGAAACAATTTTTGAAAGAAACATTTCACACCCTGATTAATACTATGTTATAACGTTGGTGCTTACCTGATCTACTGAGTGATAACGATGACCTTGGTGTGACTGGAACTGAAACAGGAAAAGCCCCACTGATGGACCAAAAAAGTCCTGAGCCACTCCGTATCGGACTGAGCATAGGAGGTGGTGTATATGGGGGAACCATACTATTTGAGCCTTCTGTTGCATCTGCAGGCCTCACACGTGGGGACCTGAGGTTACTCTGAAATCCACAATGATTTAAAGAATGGGAAGGAATATATAGAGGAGCTGGCCGATTTTTCCTTCTAATTTTAAGGCCTGTAAGTCCACTAGGGTTTCTGAAAACTCCAGCACCATCTGAAAGTGAGAGTGGATCAGGAGTCTTTTCCCAGCTTGATAGATGTTCATCTGTTTTACTCCTTGGTCTGTGGGAGGAAAAAGGTTCCATCCTATTCTTGGGCTTCATGAAACACTGGTGAAATTTGTAATCATCGCCTGACTTACTCCTCATTCTAGGTTTCATAAAATCAGAATGTCCATCGCCAGATTTACTCCTCATTCGGAGTTTAAGGATATCAGGTCGTTCATCACCAGACTTACTCCTAGTCCTGAGTTTAGGATTATCAGATTTTATGGAAGCAGGTTTAACATAGGTCCCAGGTTTAGCAAGTGATTCCTGCTGTTGTGTATTAGCATAAACATTGTCACTGTAAGCAGATTTTTTGGCATTGATATGAATCAAGTCTTCTGGACCTGCAGATAATCTACGTTTTAATTCACTATTTTTCAGCTGAATTGGACTAATATAGCTCTCAACTGTTCGGGGATTATCTGTAGAATAATTAATATCCTTTCCATATAAACCTGAGCTTTGGAATGCATGTTGGGGATTTTGTAGTGCTTTGGATGACATTGGTATAGAAGCTACTGATGCAGTAGCTGTAGAATGAACATGCTTAATTAGTTCATGTTTGCCAGTTTCTTTGGAAGGATTCATTTTTTCTGAGGATGTTTGGCTTTGAGACCCTATCAAGGGAACAGAGCTGGACATCATGTTAGGTTGAGTGTTCTGAGATAAATTTTGGTTGGATAAAGAATCGTCATGATATGTATTTCTAAAGGAAAATGTGTCAAATGTTCTGAATGATGACTCCTGATTTGGTTCACTAGCAGATAAATGTGATTGTAATGACTGTATCACCTCAGAATCTGGCATCTGAAGAGAGGAGGACACATTTTCTGGAAGACTGTCCAATGTACTCATGATTTGGGACAGGATTTCATTGTGATTGTCTCCACTTGGTCCATTAAATGCAGTCATCTGACCAGCAGACAGGTGCACTGGGGACACGTAGGAGGAAATCTGGGATGCTGTCTGTACTGCTCCCAGATCTGATGGAAATTCCATGTGCGGATTAAAGTTTGATATTTGATCCAGAGTGGATTGTAAACTAGTCTGTGAAGATTCTGATCTTTGGTTCACTGATGAATTTTGTAGGTGAGCCTGAATCACACGATCAAACTCACTAGAAATTGTCTTAGACAGAGTAAACTGCAATCTATGCTGAAGATCTGCTGCTATTGTTGGAACTTGAGAGGTTACAGGACTAACTTGCATTGGTATGAATTCTTGTGATGACTGTTGGTGAAGCTCACGTTGGTTGTATTCCCTGGGAGTATGAGGGGCTTCAATGGAGTTCCGCCTTTGGATGAGAGGAGAAGGGGGAGGCACACATGGGGATTGGGGAAGATGGGGAGATTGAGGCACTTGCAGAGGCTGACTGGAAGCCAAGGACATCTGAAGAGGATCCACCCCTATCTGAGCCATGCTGACCTGCTGCTGGTGCTGCTCCAGTTGCTGCCTCTGGAACTTCACTTGTTCCAACTGCTGCTGCTGTGATTAAAGAAAGAAAGAATATCAAGATAAAAATACAGAAATATAGTACTGATATACAGACAATTACCACTGCCACCTCTTGCAAGGCCCTCTCAAGGGATGTCACCTCCTGATAAAAGACCAATCCTGCACCAAAGCAGTCTTCGAGGAAAAGCAGAAGGTCAATAGCATGTCAGATATAATAGTAAGAAAGTATGTATGTAAAGGGCACAGCAGTACAATCCTGGCTATATAACGCCAAGGAAGTTTAGGTAACCCCAAAAAGGCATACAAAACAGATATAAAGGCAAAAGAAGGGTAAAATCCTCTAATGCAAAGTCAAATTTTTTTATTTTTTTTATCAGCCAGTTTTTAATCAATGAAACCACCTGGATATAAAATATTTCATTATATAATGTAATAATATGAGCAAAATGACAATTTATTTACTCCAATCACATGGTCTACCAGAGAGCCAATTACCAGATAATTACACTTCATTAGGATACTGGTTTCTTGATATGCTGGAACTCTTAATATTTCATGCACTAATTTCAAATTACAGACATGGAAATTGCACACCACAAGTAAACTGATGCAGGAAAATTTGTCATAACACATTCAAAAATTAAATGAGAACTCGACATATATGAAAACAATCTGAAGAGTGTCTTGAAGGGACTGATGGTTTACTGTCCTAAAAGAATTTCCAGGTATCCAAGATAGGACTGTTTCTTTTGTCGTTTTATTCTTGTTAACTCCTGAGCATTGAAACCATCTCTTATAGTCTTGAGAAAATCCAAATACCAAATTTGGTAACAAAACTATTTTCTTACATGCTTAAGTGATACCAGTAAGTGCAGTACAAGATTCTGACCTTTGATCTTGAATCTGATATCACTGATAGAAGATTACTGAACTTGTATCAGACAATGTCAAGATATACCCACAAGACAAGTTTGGTTAAATTTACAACTAATAGTTTCTTTGGGAAAAAAAAAAGAAGTTACTGAAGTGGTATAATTCAAGGTATTCTTCACATATATCCAAACACTGGGTTTAATAAAATTTGTTCATACTTGTTTGTGTTATCATGCTCACAAGCCAGGACAGCTAAGAACTTCACACATGACCTTTGACCTTAAAATCAATATCTGAGTGCTGACTATCAACTTGCTCATTGGAATGCAACTAAATACAAAGTCTGGTCAAAATTCAGTTGCATATGTACAAGTCACTGTGTTCATTAGTCCATGAAGTACAAAAATGCAAGTAATTACCTTTTTGACTTGACCCCAAGGTCAATTAGGTCTGGTTTTCAAAACTCGTTCACAAAAGTGTACATACGTTAGTGGTCAGATTATGCATCATTTTCCTTCATAACTAAGTAAATATTGCAAGAGGTGTTTTAGTGAAAATACTATGTTAATGCCACCTTCCATAAAAGAGTAGTGATAACAAGATTTTCAAGATGGACATGATGTTGTCATGTTTGAGGTCAGATGAGCACCATTTTCACTCAAAACCAGCTACATGTTGCTTATAGTGTTTTAGTGAAAACTCCATGCTGATATGACCATCCGTTCGGGGGAAATAACCATCAAGGCAGCCATTTTTGCAGTTGGATCAGCATCATTTAAATACAGTAATAACTATATATTACAAAAAAGGGGTATTTCTTTCTTTTTTCTTTTTAAATGTTGGTATGGCCATCCATTCCAGATAAGTAACTGTTAAGATATTTGCCAAATTTTGAGAGGTCACATTGGCATCATTTTCATTTAGGACAATATATGTCAAATTTTCAGACATCACATTGGCATCGTTTTCGTTTTCGGCCCAACTACATATAGTGACAAGTGTATTCCTGATAACTTCATCTCAATAACAAAAAATCTTACAGTGGAGTAGTGATAACAAGATTTTCAAGATGACCATCATGTTGAAGGTCTGATCAGTACCATTATTATTTATGATGAACAAGATATAATAAGAATTCATTTAAAGAAAACCCAACATCATTATGACTATCCATTCAGGAAAAGTATCTATAACAAGATTTTTAAGATGGCTACCACAACCATCAAACTGGAGGTCATGGTCAGCACAATTTTTATTTAGAACCAACCATAAGCAGTTTCTTATGAAAACCCCATGTCTTTATGACCATCTGTTAAAGAAAAGTAGAAACAACAAGATTTTCAAGATGGTTACCTTGATGGCCATATTGGAGGTCTGACTGGCAAAACTTTCATTTAGGACCAACTACATATCATAAGAAGTCTTTTAGCAAACTCCATGTTACTATGACTATCCATTCAAGAAAAGTAGCTATAATAAGATTTTTAAGATGGCCACCACATTGTCAGTTTAATTGTCACCATTTTCATTTAGGGCCAACTACATATGAAAAGAAATCTTTTTTGAGAAAACCCCATGTTGATTTGACCATTGATTTAGGAAAAGTGGCAATAACATGATTTTCAAGATGGACACCATGGTGGCCATATTGGATGTTATATCAGCAGCCTTTCCATTTAAAACCAACAAGACATCATAAGAAGTCTTTTAGTGAAAACTACAGGGAGATATGACCATCTGTTCAGGATGAGGAATAATAACAAGATTCTCAGGCTGGCCAACACTGCAACCATACTGGATCTCTGAAGGGCACCATTTTCACTTAGCACCATTAAGACATCGTTAAGAAGTCTTTCAGCGAAAACCCTACGTAGATATGAACATCCATTTAGGTAGAGTAAGGATAACAAGATTGTTGAAAGTTAAATCAGCATCATTTTCATTTAGGACTAACCTAACATTGTAAAAAGTCTTTCCATCAAAACCTGGAGGAGTAATCAAGATGGCCACTGGGGTGGCCATACTGGATGTATTAGGGGTATCATTTTCAATTGCGACCAACATGATAGAATATAGAATACTTGGTCTTTTAGTGAATACTCCATGTTGATAAGACCATCCATTCAGAAGAAGTACCCATAACACTCCACAAAAGTTGGAAACATTACATGCTAGAGAACTCAAGTCATTGTGCCAAAACGAAATTGGTAACTGATAGATGGATGGACATCATAATATGATACACTCCACATTCTGGCAGGTGTACAAAAATATCAAAGCTATCTGAGGTATACAGACTCGTATTAAAATGTGTTCATCCCAACCATTATCACCAGCAAGATGTGCCTCTGCGACATTACCAGAAGAGAAAGGAAGTTAATTTAGTACCTGGATAAAGCCAGCATGGAGCAGCCCTGTGATAATTAAATTTCTGCCTACCATATGTACTTGCGTATAATCCGATACCAACTGCAAACTGCATAGACCTAGATCTGCTGTCGCATAATGCGCTGGAAGATCTGGGTCTATGCAGTTTGTAAGGACTAATCAGTAGAACAAACAACTGAGACCCTGATCTGCTGGTGCATTATGCAACAGCAGATAAGGGTATATGTTGTTTGCATTTGGACCCAAATTATATGCGAGTATAATCAGTGTATCTTACTTATCTGATTAGCCACAACTTTGAAATTTGGTATAATAGCTTAGAATATAACGAAGATTAATATTGTGATAACAAGTCTTAATGCTGGATTTCCTCTGTAATAAAACAAAACTTTATTTGTTTATATCTGATTATGGAAAATCATAATCGAACGCTTGGTCATTTAATTTTTCCGACTAATCATTGATTATTATTATTGATGTCACACCATTAGCTGTGGGTCCATAAACGTTTGAATAAACAGACACCTCCTTCAGTCATGTAATACGTTATTTCTTGAAACATAAAACATTTAACCTCATCAGTTCTTGCTGAAAGCTACACAACTCAATGAAGTGTAATCTTGAGGTCAGATTGCTGAACCTTATTCAGATATGCAGATACTGACATAACTTGTGACTACACAGATTCATCCAACTATGCATCAACCCACCAATCTATCAAATCTGTGTCATGTCCTGGAGGTCAGAACAGCACCATTTTCATTAGGGGCCGAATACATTTTTGTGCTCAAGTGAAATCCCATGTCAATATGACCAACCATTCAGGACGAGTAGCAATAACAAGATTTTCAAGATGACCAACCCTGTGGCCATCTTGGCGGTCAGAATCAGTACCATTTTCATTTAGGACCAACTAGATATTCTAAGAGGTTTTTAAGTTATAATCTAAGTTGATACCATCCTTTTAGCAGGAGTAGCAACAACATTATTTTCAAGATGGCTACCATTTTAGTCATATCTTAGGTTTGTCTCTGGATGAAACTGTATGCCAAGTTTCATGACTAACCCCTAAGTAGTTTTGAAGGAGAAGCAATAACAGCTGCTAACTGATAACGGATGAAGGACCATCACATAAGCTCTTAAGAGTCACAATACCTTGAGCTGCTGCAACTGTTGTTGATCCAGTGTAGACTGCTGCTGTAGTAGCTGTTGTTGCTGTTCTAGATGCTGTTTCTGTATCTGGAGATGTAGCTGATGCAGCTCTTGTTGTAGCTGCTGCTGTAGCTGCTGTTCCCGCTCCATGTCTTGTTGCAACTGCTGTTGTTGCAACTGTTGCTGATGATGACCATGATGTTGCTGATGTAACTGCTGCTGTTGCTCTTGTTGTTGCAGTTCTTGCTGATGCTGAAATTCCTGAAGCCTTCTGTGTTGTAGCTGCTGTTGTATTATTGCTTGGATCTAATTAGAAGTAACAAAGAGGAGTTAGTACAACTATATTCTTGTTTGTACAACAAGTCTGCCCCCCTGCAAACCAAACCAAGAAGTTAGACGAAATTTGCAAAACTGCTAAAATGACCTGAAGATTTGATCAGGTCATCTACATATGAATACAAATAAGCCTACAAAAATTTAATTTGTCAACCCCGTGTTTTTTTTTGCAAACTGTGCTAAGTTTCTAGTATTTAAAAAAATACAAAAAAGTTTTTAAAATGTATGTATGTATGTATGTATGTATGTATGTATGTATGTATGTATGTATGTATGTATGTATGTATGTATGTATGTAAGTATGCATGCATGCATGTATGTATGTATGCATGTATGTATGTATGCATGTATGTAATGTATGTATGTATATATTAGGGGGGGGGGCCCGGGGGGCCGAGTGGTCTAAGGCACTCGCCTTTACCGATCACTGCCGTCTCACCTCTGTCTGTGTGGGTTCGAGTCTCGGGCTCGGCCAATGTGGATATGTGAGAAAGCTTGCCAGTAGCTTCCAGTGGGTCGGTGGTTCTTCCCAGGGTTTTCCCGGGTTCTTCCTCCACCAGATAAAACTAGTTGCCATGTATGCCTATCATGTGCTGAAAAATGGCATTAAACCCACAACAACAACAACAACAACAACAACAACATATATTAGGGTTTATGACATATCAGTACAATAGTGTCTATATGGTATGGATTAAAGCTGAAGGTCTACAAATGTAAAAACAAAGAATTGAAGAAAAAACTTTTGGAAGATAAACCCTTCCAAATAAACGTAAACATGAAGTACTACATGATAAAATATAAAAGCTAACAAGAGGTCCAAATAGGCCTTATATCACTCTCCTGGTTAGATGATATATGACAACTTGTGAATGCAAATTCACACACATACTGCTACTATAGAAGGGAAAGAAAAGCTTGGAGCACATAGTTGCTATATTGTCTAATAATGCTGGTGTCATTTATCTTCTTTCCTAGAACATTTATATATAGGATCACTTTCTTACCAAAAAAAGTACATGACGTTTATACAACCAGGATCTCTAACTGCCACTGGGGACTAGACCCTGATTCATAACTTAGAACCTGTTCAAAGTCCAACCCTTGAAGTATATACAGTTACTTATCATTACAAGGGGAGTTAATCGGTGCAGTTAGCATGGATTCCTGGGTCTTTTCTTACCTCCCGTGGCCCTCCAAAGAAGATGCAGTGACTCAGTGGTTAAGGTGCTGGACTTGGGACCAGAAGGTTGCAGGTTTGATTCCCACCATCTGATCAGCATGGATCCTTATTAACATGCAGTTTTGGTGGGGTAAAACTAATTTTAATTATGTAATACTTGTGTGCTATTATTATGTTGCTATCTCATTTTCCAGTGCTATTCCCCAGTTCAAGGTGAAAATTCCCAACTTGACTTAGTAATTGAAGGTCAAGAACAAAAGCAACACAGTTCCAGTCCAATTCCTTAGACACTTCCAACATTCAGAACATCGTCCTTCTTCAACTTGGTCAGAGACTAAACAACATCAGAGCTGTGAGGTAGGAGGGATTTTGGTAATAATAGCAGGTAAGTATTATATAATTCAAAATAGTTTTACCCCACCCAAAAAAACTACATTTTAATACCAGTTATACAATACCTATTATTACATTGCTGACTTTTTAAGCCTGGAGGGAGGCTATCGCCTCAAAACAGCTGTCAGAAAGAACTTACCATCTGTTCAAGTAGGATGCGACTGCAGACTGGAGGATGGCTTGTTGACAACTTGTTGGGCTCATAAAATTGGGCTTAATGCATAAATGCCTTCGCTCTGGTGCTCCACTGAACAAAGGCAGAACAAAGAGAAGGTGAAGTAAGATTGCTAAAAGGCGACTTTCATGGTATCATCCAGACGGGAATGAATAATACAGGCCCAAGATGCAACAATAGGCCAAACCTCATCTGCTTTCATTCACATGATGATCTATTTCAGTTAGAGATTGATATGCTCTTTTGAGTGTCAAACTAATCCAGCTATAAATGGTGGCTGCCGAGATATCAGAGGTACCTCTGAGAGGAAAAAGATACATTCTGACCATTTCTTTTCCTTTTTGATTTATTCAAATAGAAATGTATGGCTCCGACCGGACAAAGAAGTCTATCATCCTAAGCACAGATGTGACTGAGACTTGGGATTTGAATTGGTTCAGGAGCTACCAATGATAGCTGATTTTTTGCCAGAAAGCTGGGTTGACACAGAAGAGAGATTGAGAGATTGAATTGTAGTTGCCATTGAAATGAAGGCAACCCTGTTGCACCAATGAAGCATGAATCTGACTCCTTATCCTAGCTGATGCTAAAGAAGGAAGGAAAACCATCTTTAAGGTATGATGCTCGAAAGAAGCCTCACTCGGTGGTTCATAAAAAGTTTAGATAACAATCAAAGAACACGCGATAGGTTCCATATAAGCATTAACGACCAAGAGACTGGTCTCTGGAGCTCAAAGTACTTGATAAATTCTGAGAGATGAGGGTCTGACCCTATGCTGAAGCCTGCTGAGAATATAAGAGTATTCGTTAGGGCTACTCTATAGCTCCTAATGTTGGCAACTGAGTAATGTTTTTCTTCAAAATGAACGAGAAGAAAATCTGCAACTGCAAATTGATCTCAGTGGATAGATAATTTGATATGACCCAGGCGTGAAGGTGGAGCATCAAAGGATTGATGAGCAGGAGGGTCTGTGAGGACCGTCCTTGCCTAGACAGGCTCTCTGCTAGAATATTTCTCTTGCCTGGAATATGTTGGGGTCTGAGAGTAATCCCCTCTAACATTGTCCATCAAAGGAGGTTCCAGACTTCCAAACATAGACAAGCCTCCCTGGCTTCTGATGTATGCCATAATTGATGTGTTCACTGTGACGACCATAACCCAGCTGTGTCTTATGAGACTGATGCAACACTGTAGTGCTAGAAAAACAGCATGCATTGCTAGGTTCTTGATATGCAGGGAAGAATCATGCCAAGACCACAGGCCCTTAAGGACTACCCCCTCTGGAGCTAAATAAGCATCAGAGCTTAAATCTGAGGCACAGATATATATGAAAACTGTGGGGACGAAATCTAGGACCCAATGGAATCCAAGTTGATGTCTCCAATTTGCTAGCGGTAGTAACTGGAGAGGCCTCATATGAGGTCTTCCCAGGTGAACTAGATCCACTGCTGCATTCATGGTCATAAGAAGAGAGTTTGAGGCTAGCAGATAATGAAGTCCTCAAACACTCTTGTTGTGAGGGACAGTATGTCTGATTGGTCAGGAGGAACATAAACTATCCCTTGATTTGTTAGGAAATTCTTCCCTCTTCACATGAAATTCTGAAGAAATCAGACCTGACTTATCCATATTGGGGATTAAGCCCAGACAAGTCACTGTCTGCCAACAAAGTGACAGGTCTCAGAGTAAGATACATTTGAAAACATTGTGTACTAACCAGTCATCAACATACTGACATTGGGCATCTCCAATTATCTTAAGTGAGCTTTATACCAGGAAGTGCCTCTGATCCCTCCTGGGACAGGTGTGCTGGCAGCTTCTTTCCACTAGAAAGCACCAATGGTCCCTTCCTGGACGGGTCAGTCGGCAGCAGGGATGGCAGATGATAAATGACTTACTTGCTCGCGAAGTCAAAATAGGTAATCCCACACGCCCCGCTTCAATATTTCCAAAACCATGCACGGGCGGGGAAAGGGACCTGTACCCAGTGGGATAACGATTTATATTTTCATCAAATTAACTTGTTGACATCTTCAACGATAATGCCTGTTGCAAAATATGAATCATTTGCAATTCCAATACTTATTTGGAATTGTCTGTTGTGGTGTCGATTGCATCTGCAGTCACTGCTGGCGCACCAATTTTGGTATCTTGGTTGGGGGTGGAATTGGCTTCTTAACATCCCAGATAAAACTAATTTTAGATTCAGAAGTGGGGTGGAGATATAAAATTTCATGCTATGACGATTTTGAGTATACTCGTTTTTCTCAGCCAGTGAGCTGCCTTTGTAAGACGCTGGATCAGACATCTTCTGTCCACAATGAACACACATTACATGTGCGTGAAGATGAACACTTGGTGCAAGACAAACAGGTCTTCTGAAAGTCCTCTATAATCTTAAATCATCTGGACTTGCACTTTATTGCCATTTCTGTAATAAAAGGAAAAAGCAAACAAGTGTATACAACAAATATGCCAGTTGTTGAAATAAAGGCAAACTCACATTATCTAAAAGACTTGAGAAGTGCAATAAACTGAAATATGAGAGCACACAGCAATTTCACAGGTGAAATTTGCATGTTACTAATCAAAATCAAGAAAATGTTGTATGCACAATTTATAACAACGTTTTGACTTACTAAAAAGAAATGGTGGATGATCAAAATTAAGTCAATATTTAAATGGATTCCAGGAGGCACTGTTTACAGTTGAAAATAAAAGTTGAAACTGGTTACATCTGGGATACAGGTAGCCACCTAGCAGGAATAAGGGAAGTTAACCTGTAAGAGTTGCTTGCTTTTGTCTATATGTTATATACCGTAATGACGGTAAGTCTTGGAACAAGAAAAAATAATTTTTTTTTTTTCGTTTCCCAAGACTTATATGCATGTAAAATATATCACATTTTCGGTGTCCCAAAACTTGTAGACACAAAAAAATGTAAAGACAAAATTGGGAATATCACCATAAGTCACAGAGCAGTGACCAGCTCATTCAATTACCACGTCAAAAAACTTTTATAAACTACTATGATTGTTTTATGTTATTATTTTGCATGTGCATATTTTCTGATTTCTCCAACATGATTTAAAATAAAGGTAAATAAAAACTTCATAATTCACGGGCTGCTTACATTTAACAGAAGACTGGTACTATAGTGTACAGTACTTACACAGTGCAAATCGTACTTGGCATCACTTATATCCTTGTTTATTCCCAAAAATATTCGATGCAGATTTTGCTGTATTCATCGTTTTTACCAAATTGCATTCTTCCAGATTACATTTCAGCAACACGTTCATTGGTGTTTCATTTATTTGGATTCACAGGTGCAACAGTTAATGTTTTTCAGTGGTATAAGCGATCCTACAAAGTGATGTAATATATATGAAAAGGCACGCATGTTTAATTATATAAAGCTCATAACCAGCATAAATTCATATAACCGTCATATATTAATGAAAGAATGACCGTAATATATGTTACAATTCTGAATATAGATCGATTAAGAGCATCATTGACCAATTTTAGTTTTGTGTTTTGGCTTCACAAAATTATAATTTTCCACATATTATTCATTCCACTTTTGATTTTGGCAAGCTGGTTGTTTTGGCGTCTCCTTTGTTTATAATTGGCGAATTTGTCTTTTGTTTTTCGACATCAATCCAGGCCAGTTAATTGTTAAAACCCTGAAATTGGCTTGGGTAAAGGAATTTTGTCTGGCAGCAATGCCGGTACTTTGATGTTTGATTGGCTACTACTGGGTAATATTAGCATGATTACCGTAGCTGAGTAAACAGGAACTTATTTAAGGTCGCTTACATCAAAGCAAACTACCACGGAATTTTTTATTTTAAAAGCATTATTTCTTAAACTTCTTTATCATATTTTAGAGATATTATTTAAGTTTAGTGCAGTGGTGCCTATGATTCGAATTCAGTGTATGTACTTCATTCATCACAAGTAAAATCTTCAATCTACATGTGGTGACGCTATGATGTAAACATGCGCACAATAAGTGCGAGAGTTGAAATAAACACTATTTTCGTTGGTCTCTTAGTGGTATCACATTTTAATGAATCAGGTATTTCCATTTTCAGGGGGAAAAAAACCCAATAATTACAGGTGACTTTCGACAATTGTAATGCAATAATACATAAACTGACAATAGTAAACTAGTGCATAAAAGGGAGAAGTTTTTGTTGAATGCGTATAACATACCGCTAATGCTCAATTCTTGTCATCGTCTGATTAAATTATACATATTATAATTTGGTAGAAATAAGAAGAAAACAGAGAAAAATTCAATATATTTACAGACTCTTCAAACAAATTATAATAATTTATAACATTTCCATGTAATAATTCATAATGAGAGTCCCTTAACAACCACGAAGTCATGTTTATTTTACATGAGGTTACAATCGATAAAGTACGCCGATCGATCATTAGAAAAAAAAATGTTTTAGGTGTCCCAAGACTTATATTACATGAAAAATTGCTTTAAATTCGTGTCCCAACTTTTATAGGTCATAAAAAAAATTACTTTTGAAAATAATTAAGGGTGTCCCAAGACTTATAATCTCCCAAGACTTACCGTCATTACAGTAGATGGAAAGACATTTTTTGTCTTTCAGAGAGGGCTGGATTTGGAGGTAGCAGAGAATAATCTTAATATTAATGTGATCAGGTAATGTATTTGACAGAGAAAGTAAAAATAGCATATAAAGATTGAAATATGGCACAGAAGGCATAAGAAATGCATTGCAAAATTATTCATTCATCTAACCTTATAGCCAGGTAAGCTAAAAATTGTAACAGAATGCATCTGAAAATAATGATGACACAGATGTTCACCTTCACTAGTGGAGAGCATAAAGCTGGTGTTTCCCCAAAAAGATATCTCAATTACAGAAATCTACTGTCAGGGCACAAAGTGATAAGTTTTGGCATAAAGAAAAATAATTAATACCTGTAGCTGCTGTTGAATGGCTTGGGAAGAGTTGTCTTGGCTGTCATGAGATCCTGGGGATTGGATAGGAGACTGGAAGGGGCTGGGTCCCTGCTGGGAGTTTCCATTGGGAGAATGGGCATCCAGCTGGAATGCTTGATTTATCCCTGGGAGGGAGCCACCACCAGACACTGACCTAGGAGGGAGACCTGTGGGTGGAGCCATCTCACCACCCTTCTTCAGTTTCTTATCTTCCTTCACAGTTTCCTGATGAAAATTAGTGCAGTATTATCCCTGAGTAGAGATCAGAATCTTGCAGACAAGCTAAGAGATACATAAATTAATACATGATTTCTACTACTTCAAATCATGATGCAAGATTTGAATGTTGTGTCAGTTACCACTGATGTGGCTTATGCACTCATGTTGAAATAGTCAAAGCATAAAATAATCATCATAAAAAATAAATAGTCAAGGAATGATGCAAGATCTTGGTAGTAAATGTTAAATTTTGTGAACTGGTTCCATGTTCTCTTTCATTAGATTTTAGGAGTGTGCAATGTTGTGTGCAGTTGATCATTGACTTTGGGCTAAAACTGAATTCAATAAGTTTAATTAACCATTGAGAAATCTCAGTATCTGCAAGGATATACCAGGAAATGGGATGACAAGTCAGAAGTAAGAAGACTTGTAGATTACCTTTTTAAAGTATCCACCATGCAATCTCATGTGACCGTTTAGAGCTGGAACATTCTTGAACCTCTTCTGACATATACTACAAATCACAGGCTTGCTCAACTCATCTCTGTGAGATAAAATGATTGCGAATGAACCAACTTGGCATTGTAACTGATAATCTCTGATTACATTTAATGCTATTCATGTCATGCATTCCACTAGATAGAGAAAAAGCATTCAAAATCTTTCAATAAAGCAGTGCAGACTAAGACCACCATGGGATCAAAATAACATTGAATTAACGGACTCAACATCTTGAACATAGCTTTTCTCAAGTGCCATTTTATGAATATTCTGGGATTCTGGTGGATTGATTATCATTATACAGCAAGCATTGTACCATAAATTGACAAGTGTAGCCAAACAGGATGCTACAGCATGCTTGCTGAGTACATGCTGCAAATCTTGTATTCAATGCTTTATAATCTACGTCTCTGACCACATAATGAGACATCTGAAATGTGCAGAGAACCCAACAATGGTTTAAGCAGAGATATGCAAATTAAGGACTTTAACTGAAAACCAAACAATTTTGTATACCTGTGACCCTGACTCCAAGGGTAAGCATGCATACAGCAGAATGAGTTGTCTTTGTTTCATAATGAGGAATTCCAGGAACAAACAGACTCCTTAATGAAACTGATGATGACCCTGTCACCCTGCCATAGTTACTATGTCATGCTTTTCAACAAATGCTTCAATGTTATGTCATGCTTTTACAAATATGAGCTCTAAAAAGATTTTGTTCTTGGCAAGTGGCACAAGTGGGCCTGAAATCACTCACCTGGATGGTTTCTGCCTAATAGTCAAATGCAAGAGCAGCTGACCAAGAAATCTAGGTTACTAGGGTACTTTCTGTCAAACTTTTGTTCAACTTCTGCTGACCGGTAATGAAAAAAGTTGTTTGAAGGTTTCTCAAAATTTTTCATCTTCCTCCATATTTGATGGCAGAGCATCATTTGTATAAAACCTGAAAGCTTTCATGCTATGATACTTACTGTCAAGATTGGTTAAATTCTGTTCAGCAGTTTCTTGAGAAGTCATTAAAAGATTCTCTGTTTCACCACCAGTAATCATACTGAATGGCAAATTGGCATCATTTGTAACAATATGAAAGACATTCACGCCAGAATGTTGTCAAAAATGATCAAATTCTGTTGAGTGGTTTTCAAGAATAAAATCATTGAAAGTTCTTCTATTTTTAATAACTGCAGCCATATTGGATGGGAAATAGGTATCATTTATATAGAACTAAAAGGACTTTCCATGCAAGAATACTGACATGCTTTGCTGAGCGACTTTTGAGAAGTTATTTAAAGGTTTTTCTATTTTTAGTAGTGGATAGCAAATCGGATTAATTTTACAAGCTTGTAAAACATTTATGCAAGGACATTTTCTGTGAAAGTTTATCAAATTCTAATTAACAGTTTCTGCAAAGAAGTCGTTAAAAGGTTTTCTGTTTTTAGTAATGGTGGCAATACATGCATTGGATTGCAGATCGCCATTATCAGTACAAATATGAAAGGCCTTCTTGCAAGAATGTCTTCGGTAAAAGTGGTAAAAGTCTAATCAGTGGTCCTTTTTTTTTTTTAAAGAAGCTTTTTTCTAGTTTTTAGAAGTGTTGTCCATGCTGGATGGCAGATCAGCACTGCACTCGATCAAACTTTGTAAAATTCTCTTGAGTGGTATTTGTGAAGTTGTTTAATGTCTTTCTAATTTTGGTAATAGTGGGCATATTGGAGAAAAGAATGCATCATTTGTATAAATCTGAAAGGTCTTCATACCAGGATGCTAATACATTTGGTCAAATAGTGTCCAATGGTTTCTGAGAAAGTATTTAAAGAATTTTCTATTTTTAGTAATGGCAGCCAGATTGGACAGTGGATCAGTATCATTTGTATAAAACTGAAAGGCCTTAACCATGGGATGCTTTTTACCAAATTCTTCTGATGAAAAACCCCCATGTCAAAATGATGTTCTATTTAAGAAGGGTAGCAATAACAAGATTTTTACCATGGTGGCCATATTGGTTGTCAGATCAGCACCATTTATATTTAGAACCAACAAGACATTATAAGAAGTCTTCTAGTTAAAGCCCCATGTTAATATGCCTCTCTGTTTTGGAGGAGTAACAATAACAAAATGTTCAAAATGGCTGCCATGGTGGCCATATTGGATATCAGATGCGCATCATTTCCATTTAGGACCAACTAGACATCATAATACGTCTTCTGGTGAGAGCACAATGTCAATATGACCAGGTGTCTAGAAGAAGTAGTGATAATAACATTTTCCAGATGGTCATTGTGGATGACATATTTGGATGTCCGATTTGCACCATTTTCATTTACAACCAACTAGACATCATAATAGGTCTTTCAGTGAAAACTCCATGCTGATATGATTATTCATTCAGGAGAAGAAGTGATAACAAGATTTTCAAGATGTCTGAGCAGCACCAATTTCAATTAGGACCAACTAGACAGCATAAGAAATCTTTTAGTAACAATCCCATGTTGATATGACCATCAATTCAGGAGGAGTAGTGATAACAAGATTCTCAAGATGGCAGCAGTGGCAGCCATATAGGATGTGCAAACAACACCATTTTCATTTAGGACCAAGCAGAAGTCTTCTGGTGAAAACCCCATATCAATATGACTTTCTGTTCAGAAGGAGTAGCTATAACAAGATTTTCATGATGGCTGCAGTGGCAGTCATATTGGACATCAGATTGGCACCATTTTCATTTAGGATCAACTAGATATCATAAGAAATCTTTCAGTGAAATCTCCATATTGATATGACCATCCATTCAGAATGAGTAGCAATAACAAGATTTTCAAGATGACCAATGTGATGGCTTTTTTAGACATCAGATCTGCACTATTTTCATTTAGACCCAACTAGATATCATAAGAAGTCTTCTGGTCAAAATCCCATGTCAATATGACTTTCCGTTTGGAAGTAGCAGTGATAAAAAGATTTTCAAGATGGCTGCTTTAGTGGCCATACGAGATATCAGATTGACACTATTTTCATTTAGCGCCAACTAGACATCCTAAGAAGTCTTCTGGTGAAAAACCCCGTGTCAATATGACTTTCAGTTCAGGAAAAGTAGCAATAACAAGATTTTCCATATGACTGCCATGGTGGCCATATTAGACATTGGAACAGCACCATTTTCAATTAGCACCAATTAGACCTCATAAGAAGTCTTTTAGTGAAAACCCCATGTTGATATGACCATCCATTCAGGAAGAGTAGCCATAACAAGATTTTCAAGATGGCTGCAGTGGTGGCCATATTGAATGTCCGAGCGGCACATTTTCATCAAGGACCAACTAGACCATGGAATGAATGAATGTGTGTGTAAAGTTTCATGGAAATCCTCCAAGTAGTTCAGGAGTAATAGCAATAACATGCTAATGGATGCATGAATAACAGTGGACAGATGAAAGACCATCCTATAAGCTCTTCTGGTCTAGGACCAGGATAGCTAAAAATAGCAATGTTAGACAAGCTTTGAGAAAACCTGAAGATATTATCACTGGATACATCATAAAGGACCATGCTTGCTACAATTTTCTCCGGAGGACACAACAAAGAGGAATGTTAGGGTCATAAGTCTCGACAAGGAGTACAATGAATGACACATTTTATGTCCAGCTCATGTTTAATAGTCCCCTGTGTAGGCACTAGTAGGACATAGGTGAATCTTGAAATTTTATTTGCCAATGGGTCTCAATGACCTCAATCAAGGTATGCAGTCATCAATTATATTTACTGTGCAGAAAACATTATTTTCTTATTAGTCTTATCATGACCAAGACCTATGACCTTTAGATGAATAGTTTTTTTTTCCTTACTCTACAAGCAAGCCATCCACAAAGCTTGGTCAAGGAAAATACTTAAAAACTAAAGTTATTGTGCAAACCCATTTTTATTAGAGTCACAATGACCCTGACCTTGATTCTATATAATACATCACAGAATCTAACAATTAGTTTCTAATACTTGCAGAATCAATTATTCTACACTATAAGATGGGGTCGACAAATCAACCACTTTGAATCTGATTCACGCATGACTTGCTGTACATCACCACCAAAATACTTTGTAAACAGATGTTAAAGAAAATGACAATATATACTGGTAGATTTCAAAATTATTCCAGAATTTGTGAATAACCCTAGCCCAAGCTGCCCAACTATTATTAAAGAGAAATCTCTATTCCAACACCAGCAACCCTAATGCAGCTGTGTCCACAGAATGACAGAAATGACCTTCCAGTTGGAAACCTCAGCTTTCGCCTATTGTGATCAGTGATGGAGTGGTTATAACCTTTAACACATCATTCAACTTAAAACCATTCTACAAGGCATCCGAATCTTTTGTATGATAATTGCTTAAACTTTTTATATCAGCACTACTTTCAAATACTGGAAGTTTACATTATTCAATATTTAAAACTTGTCTGTAAAGGCAAGCGAAGTTTTGGTTCATGGGTCACGAAGAATAGCCATAAATGGCTTCTTTTGATTTCTTATTCATCACAGGATTCTCACATAAGCTGACTGTCTTTTGATCTCAGCAAGTTGTACAACTGGCTAATCCAGATATTATTTTTAAAGCGTGAACAGCTGTTTCCAAGTGAAACTTATACAAGCCTGCCGACAAAATAGTCAGACCTCTGTTTAACAGTCATATGTAAGCTGTCAAACAGTAGTGAAATTATTGTTTTGTTATGGTGCACAAAACAAACTAAGATCTGTGATTATTTTAAGTCAGAGATGATTTAATTTATAGGATGGATTAAAGTGAGCATGATACAGTAATGTTGTGTGGAACATAAATTTGTGAGAGAACAAGATATACGCGTATTTTATGATTTTTTTGAATAGTGCACACAAAACAATCTTGATAATGTAATAATAATAATAATAATAATAATAATATTAATAATAATAATGATATTCAGTGCATGGTATTTGTTCAAAAACCAATTTTGACAGGTGAACCTGTGTACAGAGGTCACCTGTGTACAAAGGCCGGTTTTGCCTTTTCCCATGGATGGCTGCTATTGACAGGCTTAACTCAAGTTGTGTGTTAGTGTCAGCACCAGGTTAATGCAATTCCCCACCACCCTCCCCACAACAAAAAAAAAAAAAATTGGATCCTTTATGGACAGTGTCATTTATATGAAGATGAAATATGTTGTTAAACTGAAGGGGTTTATAAATTTCCTATATCAGCACATGTCCTTTACTAAAGAGGCATACCATAAGGCAGGTTTCAATGTATACTTGTCATGATTTTTTTTTCTCAGTAGGGGGCAGTGGAAAAAAAGGTCTACCATGGGTACAAATAAGCTACTTGAGACAATAAAAGTGAGTTTAACTGACTTACTGACTCGAGTCTCCAGGAGACTGGGATAATGAATTAGATTGTTCTTCAGCAACAGACAACTGGGGCATTTTGCTTGGATTGTACCAGAGATGTCCTGCTCCTGGTAAAAGACTGGCTGAGGTCACAGTGGGTCCCATACTAACTGGACTGATGGGACTAATCTGCTGTGCATAACCAGGAGATGTCTCTCCATCCCTTGGGCTTGATGCATGCTGACTGCTCTGTTGACCTGCACCAAAAGGACTACCCTTGTAAAACTGAGATTGATCTTGCCACTTTGAAGCACCAGTGTTAAGTTGTTGCTGTTGCTGCTGAAGTTCTTGTTCTCTTTGTAGCTGCTGCAAATGATATGAAAAAAGGGCAAACTTCCCCAGTAAGATTATCAAATGTTTCCATGTTTAATTTTTATGTGAAATTATAACACAAAAGAGTCAAAGGCAAGCAGACCTTTGTTAGATTATTATGGCAAGGTGCCCACAAGTAGAAGGAGTCATCTGTATTTCCCCTGCCCTGCCATGTCTATTTGGAGACAGAAGGATCTGCCAGAGATTTCACATAGAGGCATTTGTTGTTACAAAGTATGCAACAGATAGGTATCATCAGTTTTGTTCCAGAAATGGAAGTGTGAATGATGGGTGGATGGATGAACAGACAACCGTGCTGGATGGGTATATTAATAAACCAGTATACATCAAAATTACATTTCAATACGATAAGCAATAATCATTCTCAATTGAATTGGTTCAATAAGAAATGTTAACATTCCAATAAAAGCTCAACTGTCATCAAAACTTCTGTTCAATAAATGGAATAAATCAATAAAACAGCTGTTTTCAATATGAATCAGTTGATTACACATGACAGGAAGCAAACAAAATCAACTATGCAGAGCTACATATCTTAGCTTTAGTTTTACAGCTGCCTGCACAACCAATGTTGCCACAAAAAATAAGCACATTCTCACTCATTTTCTTTTACATTAAGTAAAAACATTCTACTATTTATGTGTTATTCTTTGTTGGTTTACACAAAATGACTGAGCATTTACTCAATTAGCCTAAAACCCTATCTTTAACTAGGTGTAAAAATTCCTGAAATCCGGGAACTCCCTTAAGATTTTCAGGCCTGCAAAGTTAGGCAAACATGGCAATAATTTACAGGTATATATGCTTGAATAGCATTAAATGTGTCTGATCAATACATATTGCATATTGGAAGTTGCATATCGTGATATATATTGTATATGAAGTGAGCCCGTGAAAACCAGCCCTACCAGAGACATGGACAAAATCATAAAAAATACTGAAATTCAAGAATTGTGAATAGCAAAAGTTGGGTCAATTCTAGGATCCACATTTGCGGGTTTCATGCTAATTTCTAAAAAGTCAAGCAAAAAATCAAACGAATGTGCCATAACTGCACCTTATTTTTACAACCCCTACCTTTATTTCATCATTTATTCTCTCCTATCCTCCAAATGGAGGAGAATATTTCCCGACTCAATTTTCAGTTCTAGATCAGATCCTGCTGCAAAAAACACATCTGGACCACCAGTCTATTATGTGTACCAAGTTTCAAAGAGATATCTTGAATGGTTTTTGGAGTTCTGCTCTGGAACTTAAAGTTAAATTGATGGATGGATGACTGTATAAAAAGGATGAAAACATCAACTACAGGAATGGTGAGCAATTTGCTCAAGTAACTATACCTCTGCTTCCATACATTCCACCCCTATCCCATTATGGAGACGAGTCTATAGTCAAAACAAATGCATTACTCTTATGATAATAGTGTCAGTACAATGACTGGTCAACATGCATATCTTCTGCCGAACACCATAATAGGTACCAAATTTATCAGCAATCAAACAAAAAATTGCAAGCATAGCATTAAAAAATCTTTCATATATTGCACCCAGCAGCAGGCCAAAAAGGGCAATAGCTCTGACAAAAATCAAGGGAGCACAAAGAGTTGTCAATAAATGTATCCTTGGATGATATCCACAATATGTACCAAGGTTCATAGCGATTCATAAAGAAGAGTCCCTCAAAGGGACTGATGCTCTACTGGGCAAAAAGAATTTCCAGGAATTCAAGATAAGACCATTTCTGCCTTCTAACTGTCAAGTGTTTAAACCATCTCTAATATTCTTCAGTGATAACAAGATTTTCAAATTAACTGCTGTGGTAAGCATACTAGCTTGGCACCATTCTCCTTTTGGACAAAGTAGACATTATTAGAAGTCTTTTGGTAAAAAACCCATGTCATAATGATCATCCGTTCAGGGGGAGTAGTGACAAGAAGTTCTTTTAGACATCATGGCAGCCATATTGGATGTACGACTGGCACCATTTTCATTTAGGACTTGGTGAAAAAAACTGTCATAATAATCATCCAATCAGGGGGGAGTAGTGACAACAAGGTTTTTAAGACAGTTGTCACAGCAGCCATATTGGATGTACGACTGGCACAATTTCATTTATGACCAACCAGGTATCATAAGAAGTCTATTAGTGAAAACCGAATGTTGATATAGCCATCCATTTGGAGAGGAGTAGAGATAATAATATTTTCAAGATATGACTTTCCATTCAGAAGGAGTAGCAATAACAAGATTTTCAAGATGTGATTATGATTTTTGGATGTCAGATCTGGACCATTTTCATTTAAGACCAACTGGACATCATAAGAAGTCTTCTGGTGAAAACCCCACATCAATATGACTTTCTGTTCAAGTAGAGTTGTGATAAGATTTTTAAGATGGCTGCCATGGTGGTCATATTGGATGTCAGATCAGCTCCATTTTGGACCAACTAGATATCATAAGAAGTCTTTTAATGAAAACCCCATGTTGACATAATCATCCATTCAGAAGTAGCAATAACAAGATTTTCAAGATGGCCACTGTGGTGGCCATATTGGACATCAGATCGGCACCATTTTCATTTAGGACCAACTAGACATCATAAGAAGTCTTTTAGTGAAAACCCCATGTTGACATGACCATCCTTTCAGGAGAAAAGTAGCAATAACAAGATTTTCAAGATGGCTGCCATGGTGGCCATATTGGACATCAGATCGGCACCATTTTTATTTAGGACCAACTAAACATCATAAGAAATCTTTTAGCGAAAACCTTATGTTCATATGACCATCTATGTAGGAGGAGTAGCGATAACAAGATTTGCAATTTTGATATCAGATCGGCCCCATTTTCATTTAGGATCAACTAGACATTAGAAGAAGTCTTTTAGTAAAAACACCATATTGATATGATCATCCATTCAGAAGCAGTAACGATAACAAAATTTTAAAGATGGCCACTGTAGTGGCCATATTGGATGTCCAAACACCACCATTTTCATTTAGGACCAACTAGACCATGGAGTGAATGTGTATTTACAGTTGCAAGGCAATCCTCCAAGTTCTAATGGACATACAGGCAACAGATGATAGATGACAGACAACAGACCAACCCTGAAGTTCTTTTGGTCTATGACCAGTAGAGCTAAAAACTAGGAGACAATTTGTGTTCACAAGATTCTGTCTTACACTGCATTCAAGTCCAGGATAAAAAGGACAATGACTCTAACAAAAAATGCCAGGACACAGTGATTTGTCAACATGTGCATCTTCAATGATGGCAATAACATGTACTAAGTTTCAAGGCAATCAATTGAAAAACTGTGAGACTCATTGCGTTCATAAGTTTCTGTCATACACTACATCAGCTCCAAATTAAAAAGAGCAACAACTCAACGCAGGAGCACTGATTTGATTATATGCACATTTTCATTTGATGACCATAATATTTACAAGACAAAATGGGCAATAACTCTAACAAAATTGAGGCAGCAAAGTGATTTGTTGATATGCAAATCTTCAGATGATGACCGTAGCAACTACTAAGTTTCATAGGTTCCAGTTGCATTTTCACAAGATTTTGTTATGCACTACAGTCAGCTGCAGACAAAAAGAGGAAAAGCTCTTATAAAAATTGCAGAAGCACGGTAATTTGTCAATATGTGTATCTTCAGATGATTTACCAAGCTTCATGGCAATCCATCAAAAACTGCAGGACTAAGTGAACTAACAAGATTTTGTGCTAGATGGAAGAACGGACAGACATGAGGATTCCTATATACCTCTGCCTCACCACTAGCTGAATATTTGTACCAAGTTTCAGAGAGATATCTTTAATGGTTTTGAAGTTATGCTCTGGAAATGAAATTGTAAATGATGGATGAGGACAGAAACTGATAAAAACATTAACAATACTGAAAATGAAGAATTATGAAAAGCAAAAGGCTAGTGTAATAAGTACACCAAACTTCACAGAGATATCCTGAACAGAATTGGAGTTTTGCGCAAGAAACAAAAGTGTAGATAATGGATGGATGGATGGACAGACAAATGGACAAAAACATAAAATATATTGAAACTGAAGAATTGTGAATAGCAATGGACACATCTGGACCACTAGTTTAATATGTGTATCAAGTTGCATTATATGCTCTGCATTTCAGAAGGTATATAAAATGCTCTACAAACATGATTAAGGCTTTTTTATGCAAACATCAATGTCAAAGATCAAATAGTTGGGTTCCTACACAAATCTGATTCCTTTTTCTCCATGACTTCTCGATGACAAATTTCTGATTTTCCATTACTAAATTCTTTAATATTTATGACAAAAAGCCTGGAAAGTTGGATCTGTACACAGGAAATAATTATAATGTTCATCAACATGATAGGAAAGATGACCACATAATCTGCATTTTTGTCAAGATACCCTCCTCCTCCCCTTACAGCTATCTGATCCACCCACTTTAACACTAGAGAATGACAAGCAAGTAAAAGGAGATAAAAAAATTTTGGCCACTTTCCATGACAACTTTTTCTCCATAACTTTTCCATTACTTTCCATGACAATTTTTTCCCCCAGGATTTTCCAAGACCATGGGAACCCTGCACAATGAACAGGATATCCAATGCAATGAAAATGCTACCTGCAACAATCTGACATGATTTTCTGTCTCCTGTTTCTCCTTCTCTTGTTGCTGCTGTTGTAACTGTTGCTGTAGTAACAGCTGTTGTTGCTGTTGCTGTATCAAGTCATACTGGAAGTACTGTGTCTGTGGTTGTTCTGTTGGACTTGTGGTTCCCACTGATGTAGTTGTAGAGGTCATGGAGCTACACAGCTGCTGGGGTAGAAAATGATGTTGAGGTTTGGTCAAGAGATGAACAGGGTTGTTATCACCTGTGACCCCTGATGAGTTCAAACTTTTGGATGTAGCTGACCCCTGAGATTCGCTGCTGTGTGGTTGCTGTCCTGTTGAAGATGGAGTATTATTAACCTCCGCCAATATTTCAGCAGCTGCAGCTGATGCTATCACCATGGCTTGCTGGATTTGTTCAGGGGTCTGCTGATGATGGTTCTCCAGATGTCTCTTTAGGGACCTGGCATCACAATAGCTCTTCTCACAGCCCTCCAGAGTGCACTGGTAGGGCTTTTTGTCTCTATGGGTCATCTTGTGTCCATTTCTATAGAAAATAAAATAACAGTCTGAATGTTAAATTCATATTATCCACAAATGAAACATTCTCCAATCTGACAACATTATTTCTCCTATATGCACAAAGAATAAATAAGACAAAATAATTTTTCCAGAGGACAAACTAAATAACTGCTGAAAGCCTTGTAGGCCCACACCAAAATAACAATCAGCAGCTGACACATGACAATTAGCCCTGTTTCTAAATATACATGTCAAGAAAGAGGTATGCAACCATGTTATAAATTGGTGAAAAATTTGAACAAAGGTCATCTAGAGATGATATATCCTCTGCCTGTGTAAAGACACCTACTACAAGTACCCTATGTTCTCGAGTGATTTTATTTTTATACTACTTATGCTCTACACTTTGTTTCCAATGTAACATAAAAAAATTGAACATGGAAAATTCTAAGTATGAAAAGGTACCTCTATGCAACTTGCTTGACATGTATACGAAGTTTGGTTGAAAAACCATGAATGGTTTGAGAGTCATGCTCTGTAAATGAAAACGCTTATGGGCTGACAGAGATAAACAGATGGACACTGAGATAGCTATATATCCCCCCATATTACATACGAAGCATGGGGGAATCAAAGATTTTTTAAAAAATTATATTGATGCATATGTACTCCTGTACCAATATTCAACTTTATTAAATCCTAAATTAGAAGTTGAAATCTCAACTGAACCTGACATGATTATTGACATCATAGTAGAAACTTACTGATCGAGTTAAAAAAGAACTAGATCGTGTTTGTCGAACTTGTATGCCTCAATTGCAGCCCCAGAAGTCTTAGTTTGCAATGTCCAACAAAAAAAAAAATGATATGCAAAATTTATTTCAAAGGCACACAAACATAAAAAGGTTTTTTATACATGCATATAAAGAGGATCACCTAATCTAATTTTCCTTGGTCAGGGCTGAGCAAATTTTTTTTTCATCCACTTGTCCAAGACAAGTGGTTTCAGAAAATTCACTTGTCCCACCTTACTTTTCACTTGTCCCACTTGACTTTTCACTTGTCCCAAAATGGTAATCACTTGCCGAGATTTGATGAGATGTATGTACTTAATCCATTGACAGAACAAATTAAATAATATACAACATAATTATTTCTTAAAAGAATCTGATTTTTCTAAAACATTGGTTGATATTCATTTGGGTACTTCAGGTTCATGTATATATGTTTCAGCTGCTGGATTTGAAAAAATGTCTATGTACATGTCTGCCACCTGCACCAGCACTAAGCCAGCAGTTGATAGCTGTGTCTGGCTTAAAGTCCTCAAGCTCTGGTCCATTTGGTGCAATGTTCATTAGAATTTTTAAACTCTCTTGGTTTAAGGAATTCTCACACTCAGTAGCAGTCTTATGTTTTATCCCTCCACTTTCACAAGAATTTTCCTTCTTTGAATTGTCCTTATTACATTCCTTGCAAAAATAATTTAGCAAACTCATTTTATCCACATGGTAAATATCAGCTTGCTTGACAACTAGTTCTAAAGTGATCAAAACAAACATTTTCTCTTTTAAATATGAACAGAGACAGCTCATTAATTAGCGTAATTGATTCGCTTCAAAAGCAATAGCACAGGTGAAAGTTGATCGTCTGTATAATCAATTAAAAATGAAAGAATCATTACTGTCATTTAATCAGTTCATAAAGGAAACCAACACTGATGTCAGTAAAGTACCTTTCATTAATTTAATTATGCTGACTTACTGGATTAAAATCAGAGTGAGCCACTCGTAAGGATTTGGTTTGAGTAAACACAGTGCAACAAAGCCGCTTAAAACACTGCTAATTAATCATACCGGCTTTGTTTTGTTTGATGTGTTTTGATTTGCCGATAAGTTAGTTGCTTAGCCCAATATGCAGTCAAGCGGTATTAGAACGTGCACATTATGCGATAGTTATCACTGATCACCTGTAGGTGTTATACAGGATGTAATGTACACACGTAGAGGGGTAGAATCAAGTATTCAGTACGCACAGAGGGCATGAATAGCCAAATAAAGGTAGATATAGTGATTAAAGCATGAAAATAAGGACTTGCCCGACTTCTTTAAAATAGGAAAAAAGCACTTGTCCCCGACTAGCAACTTGGAAAATTTTACTTGCCCGACTTCGAAAATGTATAGTCTGGGACGTCGGGGTATTGGATTTGCACAGCCCTGTAGGTCAATTGTTTCCTGAGTAATTGTAACAAGCTCTTCACTCAAAAAAGTGACCAAGTCCAGAAAGTGCAAAAGACCAAGTAAACACTAAAGAAAGAGGCCCAAGTGGGCCTTAATGCGACTGACATTTGCCTAGTAGCCAATGCAAAAGTAGTTGGTCAAGAAATCTGAAATAGTAGAATTCTTTCTGTGCCAATTTCTTCCAATGCTGTTGGCAATTATTTCAAGGTTTTTCTCTTTATTTTCATTCATACATGACAGCATATCAGCATCATTTGTCCAATATTAAAGATGTTTATGCCAGAATGTTTTCTGTAAAAGTTGGTCAAATTCTGTGGAGCAACTATTTTGAGATAAAAGTTGCTTAAATCTAGCTTTAGTAATGGCAGCCGTATTAGGTGGTGGATAATTACCACTTGTGCAAATGGAAAGTCCTTCGTGCCACAGCATTTTCTGTCAAATTCTGTTGATTGGTTTTGAGAAAGAGCCATTTCAAGGTATTTCTATTTCTAGTATCTGGCCATATCTGATGGCAGATCAGTGTTCTTAATTCCAGGATGCTTTTGTCAAATTTGGTAATTAAGTTCACTGGTTTTTAGAAGAAACGTCTAAAGGTTTTTATATTTTTAGTAATGGCCACCATATTTAATGGCATTTTGGCATCATTTTCATAAACCTTAAAGTCCTTTAGGCCAGGATGCTTCCAGTTAAATTTGGTAAAATTCTATTAAGTGATTTTTTAAAAAGTCCTTTAAAGGTTTACCTATTTTCAGAAATGTCAGTAATGGCAGACTGGCATAATATGTACAATCTGAAAGCCCTTTAGACAAGGCTGCTGTTTGTCAAATTTGATTAAATTTGGTGGTTTGTGAAAAGTCATTTTTGGAAGATTTTTATATTTTTACTAATGACTGCTATATTTGATGGCATGTTGGCATCATTTAAACGATGTTCTAAGAAGTCATTTAAAGGTTTTTTACTATTTTTTTTTATGGCAGCCATATTGGATGACAGTTTGACATCATTTGTATAAACTTGAAAGCCCTTCATGCTATGTTTTCTGGCTAATTTGGTAAAGTGTGCTTGATACCAGACTGCTCCCTGTACAATTATGTGAAAATTGGTCAAGCAGTTTTTTGAGAAGTTATAAATAATTATTGTGGATGGATTACAGTATATATCTATGTATGTAGTAGTTTTGTATGGCACATCAGCACAAACGTGCCTACCAAAGGTAAAATTAAAAAAATGTAAAAATGAATTGTAACAAAATTTAGGAAGATAAACCCTTCCAAATAAATGTAAACATTAAGCACAAGAAGATAAAAAATAAAATGTAATGATGTTAACATTCTGTAAAATGCATATAAAGTAACAGATAAAGGTAACACATGTAAAATTCTCAAAACACAATTAAAATTTGTTGTATAAACCACATTCCCTTAAAAAGCACAAGATTTTCTTGGGTGGTACATTCTTGTATGGTGTCTTCAAGCAGTTCATGTCAAAATACTTCCGTTTCACAGTTTGGAAATTGACACTTGACATGAATGTGTTCCACTGTCAGTGGACACTGGCATGGTACGCATTCCAGTTGAGGTTCACCCTTCAGGAGGTATGCATGAGTCAGGTATTTGTGTCTGATACGCAATTGGCACAATTCAACCTCATCTCTCCAATTTGTTCTGTACGAGGGATGAATGGATGACAGACAACACACAACAGATGATGGACCATACCATAACCTCACTTGGCCTTATGGCCAGGTGAACTAAAAACTGCAGCACTAGGTCATCTATATCAATTATGCACATATACAAGCTTCTGAAATTTAACTTGGCTAGGTTAAACAGACCAGCAAAAAAAAAACTAATTATGCACATAAACATGCCTACTAAATTTCATTCCTCTCTGTCAAATGGTTTTTGCATAATCTTGCTAATGACGTATATGGAACATACAGATTTACAAGATTAAATCATTCACAGCAGGGGCATAGAAACAGCAGTATTGATGGATGTCAAATATATGCCCATTACAATGAGACTGATGGGTTATAAAAAAACAAAGACAGGCCTGGAGATTGTATACATTATTTACTCACGTTTGAGCTTGTCAAAGATAATACATGCATGCATGTTTGTTTTTTTCTTGACATGTGGTACTGTGGAAAGTGAAATTCAATAAATAACTAGTTTGTCCATGAATCTCTGCATAGGTGTTGGTGTGTAAGTGGGTGTGTGCATGTATGCACAAGATGTGTATGTATGTATGTGTGTATGATGAAAATAGAAAAGCAAGCTAGTAACTCACAAATGATCCTGCCTCTTGAAAGCCTTCTGACAAACATCGCATATATACTTCCTTTCATCGCTGTGTGTCAATTTGTGCTTGGCCAAGGCACTGGAGTTGTTAAATGTCTTCCTGCACTGTGGGCATTCCATTGTTCCCTTCTCTGGAGATACCTGACCCTTTGGTTGGCGGCTCTTGGGCTTGCTGCGTTTTTTGTCATTAAGCTTGATATTCTCTGCAAAAAACACCATATTAAAATACATAATACTACAAATGTGCAGACTGAAAGATGGAAGAGGTACATGATGATATTTGCATAACTACAACTATATATTTGCAGCTTTCAAATTAAATGGACTAAAAGAAATATTTCTGACTCAGATTATTGTGATTCATGTATTGACCTATGTCATGGTCAGAGCTATAGCTCTGTGTGGTGACCCATGTATTGACCCAAGTCATGGTCAGAGCTATAGATCTGTGTGGTGATTCATGTATTGACCCAATTAATGGTCAGAGCTTTAGATCTGTGTGGTGATTCATGTATTGACCCAAGTCATGGTCAGACCTATAGCTCTGTGTGGTGATTCTTTCTGAAGTATGATAATCCAAGCCTTACAGGAAACAATCTGGAGCAACTGATATGGTAAAGGGAGTGACATCATAACATGGTGGTATGAGGAGTCTCTTTTGTGAGCTTCCATTTTGTTTTGTATGTCTGGTAGTGTCATTGAGTGTTTTATCTTGTCCTAGTAACTTCACGACAAATGAGTGGAAAATTTGGTAATGTGTCTGAACCACTGGTGAGGGGAAAGTAGCAGGCTCTGACATCCAATCGGGGGCTTCAAGAAAGGGCCACCTGTGAAGCTTTGGGACAAGAAAGTCAATCCCAGTCATTAATGATGATACAATATCTTTTGAAATTTTCAAGTCAAAGGATGTTAATGAAAATTTAGACTCAACATCTTATTTATACAAACAATTTCAAATGATACATTTGAAACTATAAGAAGTCTGTGTTTGACCTTCAAGACAGGTCAGTCTTCCTGCTCAAGTGCTTGAAAATTACCAGAATACAAATCCATTGACAATGAGGCTTGCTAACCTTATTTTTCACGGGATACCTAAGATTACTGGATAGGACTGTTCACACCTTTTCAGAGATCTTGTCTGAAAAGTTGGAGACTGACCCTGAAGGAATTTACATACAGTGTGCATACTGTCTTGGATATGTCCAAATGGTAACCCTAACCATCCCATCAAACACAAACCAGTGATTGTTGCTTTCTGCAATTACAAAGACATGAAACTGACTCTATCACAGGCACACAAACTGAAGGGAATAGGTTTTGGTACTAATCAAAATTACACAACAAAAATCCTTGATACAAGGCTGCCCCTTTGGAAAAACCTCAAGCAAGTGAAGGACATGAACCCACACACTAAAGTCACCACTGGGTAATCCACAAAACTGCTGGTGAACAGGTGCATTGTTCAGGTAAACTTTACTGACTGGAAAAAACTCCTGAGAGAAATCAGGCACAATCCAGCTGAGTGAGTTGAATTGTGCAATCAAAGTAACAATACATGTACTAGCAACATTTCAGTCAACAAGTATCCAGAGTGTGATATCGATTCCCAGGCAATGACTGAGACAACTAAGTGGTACAAATCACAAGCAGATGATTCAAGAAAAAATACCAGCCATGCATAGGACTCTCCGAAGCAGCAATCTCATGTAACAATGATGGAAAACATAAAAAAAGCAGCTGATGAGATTATTTAAGGATTTTCGACCTGCTGACCCATTTGACCCTGATAATTCCCAGGGTGACCCAGACGATCCTATCTGCACAGGTGAATTAAAAAAGTGGAACCGTGTTAATTCATATAAGCAGGGCAATTACTAAACCATGATGGACCTTTCTCTATTAAAAGTAAGAATAATAAAACAATTCCTCTATACAGTTACAACATTAGTAATAACTCAAACCATGTGCTAAAAAATGATTTTCGGATTGGTTTCATTAATGTGTGTGAATTGAAAGGAATTTTGCAGTATCCAGAATTCTGCTTCAAAAAATTATGGGTTTAATATTTATATATATGTCTTAAAACAAAACTTGATGACCTCAGCACCATTTCAATGCCTAGATATTAATTCACAGCACAAACTAGACAAAAGGCCCAAATGGGTGTGATTCTCATCTGGGTAGCTGACACATGTGAACATGTTTTAGCTTGTGATTGCAAACTGATACATATATTGAAACCTGTGGAGTGGAAAGAAAAGTTTGGAGCACTTATTTAGCTGCTACATCGTCTATTAATGTTGGTGTTGCTTATCTTCTTACACACACACACACACACACTATATATATATATATATATATATATATATATATATATATATATATATATATATATATATATATATATATATATATATATATATATAATATCTCAGGGATCCTTAGATTTTCCTGAGTGCAACTGGGCATATTGACATATTTATTTTATAGGCACACATTAATCTACTGTTCATAATATACACTATCACTTTTTTAAAAACAGGTGATAGAAAACTGTAAGTTTATCCCTATGATTTGCTATAGATTTTTCCCCAGAACAGTTTTTGTGTGTGTGCTTATTTTTTTAAAATAAAATTTTGATGTATTTCATAGGTACCCATGACATTCAGACTCTGTGCAGTTACTTTTGAACCAGTAGACTGAAACGTTTAGCACGTAAAGCAAGGTATATTCGGGTCTGCAACTAACAAAAATACTGCATAAAATTAAGAACAATTAACAAATTAACAATCATGTGGTAACTGGATCCATGCAGAAATTGGTGTAAACCATCTATCATCGACTTAAATTCTAATTAGAAGAATGTTTCTTTTCTTTTTGTTTTTTTTACTTGAATACATGTTAATGAATTGTCTAGTTATTTTTAAATAAAAATCTCAACTTCCTTTTTTTCTCCACTAAAAATGCTCTGATCCTCATGTAGCTGCAGTGGGTCAATGAGGCAAATGTATAGAAAACCATAAATAAAACATAATAACACTTTAAAACTGTGTTGAAATTTTTATTTCAAAATATATAGTATGCTAGTGGACTTTGAAAATAGCCTGATTTTTGCCAGTTGAAAATATTACAATTATCAAAATGCTGCTAGCACTGAAAAAAGCTAATTTCGAGCCCTGATATGACTTTCCATTTAACTGGAGTCATAAGAAGATTTTCAAGATGGCTGCCATATTTGAGGTCATATTGGCACCATTATCATTTAGGACCAACTACCGGTAGATATCATAATTAGTCTTCTGGTGGAAACCCCATATGGATATGACTTTCTGTTTAGGAGAAGTAGCAATAACAAGATTTTCAAGATGGCTACCATGGTGGTCATACTTGATAAAAATAATGCAGTACCTAAGTACTTGCTTATGTATATATATCAATAAATATGCATAAGACTAATTACACTATTTTTGTTCTCCATGCTTTTTACAAATTGTTTATCATTCTTCAGCTTTCTTTCAACTTCTTTTAAACCTGAACATAGGTATCCATGTGAACACAGCAGAAAGTTTTGTATTTTGGAGATGTGTTATAAATTTAGTTTTAAAACCTTATTATTATTGCTGCATTTTAAACTGCTACCATAGTAACCAAGCTGTTTGGTATAAATTCCAGCAAATTTAATATTAAACCAAGTACTTTTTTATATTTAAAATGTTTAAGACCATTTGAGTATATTAATGAATATACAGCCCACACTTTATTGACTTGAAGTGTTCAATCTTAACACTTCACTAAAAACAAAACACCTGTAATTCCTGTATTAGGTAGAACATGGACAATTTAAGCCAAATAATCAGGAAATCTTGATTTTCTCAATCATAAGCTGAGAAAATTCAAAGCATAACTGATTTGGCAAGAAAGTAGAAAGCTGAATACTAAAAAATATGTAATTTTGTCATGATTTTTACACATTCTGGACACAGTTTGGTTGCTATCCAATGCATGCTGAAATAAAATATACCCAATATCTATTCTGTGTTCAAATCAGATTTCCCACTATAAAGAAAATCATTGTTGCACAAGAAGTAAACTCAAAAAGGATGCCAAATTGCTGACTTAATGGATAAATCATGTGCAAATTAGGCAGTTCAACCTCCAAACTCATGCACAGTAAAGGGTTAAAGGTTTTTCTTTGTTAGTAATGGTGGCTATATTTCATGGAAAATTGTTATCATTTGTATAAATTTAAAATGAGTTCATGCCAGGATTCTTCCTGCTGTCAACTGTCAACTTTGATGGCAGAATGGCATCATTGGTATAAAACTGAAAGCCCTTTATGCAAGGATGTTTTTTTCTTAAATTTGGTGAAATTCTTCAGAGCAGTTTTTAAAAAGATATGTAAAGGTTTTTCTATTTTAGTAATGATGGCCATATTTGATGGCACATTGGCATCTTTGTACAAATTTTAAAAGTCATCTATGCCAGGATGCTTTTCTCAAATTTGGTTAAGTGGCTTTTCTCAAAATGGTCAAGTGGTATTTTATAAGAAGTTGTAAATAGCAATTGCGAATGGATGATGCACAGTGGACGAAGAACCATACATAAGCTCACTTTACCTTGAGACCAGGTGAGCTAAAAGCTTTAAAAAATCCAAAATCATTCAAACTACATGAAATTCTAATCAGGTCATCAATATGTAAACAGAAACATGGCTACTGAATTTCACTTGATTAGGTCAAGCGGTTTCTGCATAATTGTGTTAACAGGAGTAGCAATAAGAAGATTTTCAAAATGGCTGCTGTGGTGGCCCTATTTGATATCAGATTGACACCTTTTTCATTTAGGGACAACTAGACATCATAAGAAGTCTTTCAGTGAAAACCGCATGTTGATATGACCATCCATTCCGGAGGAGTGGCAATAACAAGATTTTCAAGATGGCCACTGTGGTGGCCTTACTGGATATCAGATTGGCACCATTTTCATTTAGGATAAACTAGACATCGTAAGAAGTCTTCTGGTCAAAACATCATGTCAATATGACTTTCTGTTCACGAGGAGTAGCGATAAGATTTTCAAGATGGCTGATGTGGTGGCCATATTGGACATCAGATTGATCCCATTTTCATTTAGGACCAACCAGACATCCTAAGAAGTCTTTTATTGAAAACCCCATATTGATATGACCATCAATTCAGGAGGAGTAGTGATAAGATTTTCAAGATGGCCACTGTCACAGCCATACTGGATATCCAAGTGGCACCATTTTCATTTACGACCAAGCAGACCATGGAATGAATGTGTGTAAAGTTTCAAGGCAATTGTCCAAGTATTTTAGAAGTAGTGATAACAAACTTGTGCTAACAGACGGATGGATGACAAATGAGAGACAATGGATGGACAATCGATGACAGACAAAAGACCATCCCATAAGCTTTTCTGCTCTATGACTATTAGAGCTAATAAAAACAATGTCAAAAGAATATAATTTTTGTAATTATTGTAGTGTATAGGTCACTATTTACCTGCATCTCCTGTACTATCAATCAAAAGCCCTGATCCTCCCTCTTCAAATGTTTGGGGGGATAACGAGTCTATATGGTAAGAGTCATTCACATTTCCCTCCCCATCAAACAAATCAAAAGGGGGCGCAGAGGAGTTCTCTGTCAAGCGTGGGTTGCTCATGCTTCCAAGTAACCCATCATCCAGGTTTGGCAGACTGGAGCTAACTGCCACATCAAATCCACCATCCTGAAGCATCTCATTATCATTATAGTTAATAGCACTAAGCATCGCATCCCCTGCCCCACTAGATGGCTGGTAGTGAAGAATCTGCGAATTTGCAACTGAGGATGCTGGACTTGTCTGACCTCCATCTTGAAATTGCACAGGAACAATAGTCAAGGGAGATGTTCCCTTTTCTGGGTCAATGGTGACACAAATCCCTATGTCATGACGAGAATCTGTCTTGCCTCCTAATCCTCCATCACTGTGGCCTAAAAGTTTCTGCAAGTTAGCTTGGCTCAGAAATGCTTTACTTATCTGTCTATCCTTTTCCATTTTGATGTTTGAAGTCATCAGCCGGAAACCTGGATTGCTTTCAGTGAATGTTAGACCAGTCAAACCTACAAGAGACAAAGAATTGCTGCTAAATGAGTCACCTCAATTCCAAGGTCAAAAGATTCAGCAAGCATTGTTATAAATTGAATGGTCTTAGCTTCATAATGATTCATGCCAAGCAGAAAATAAATGCAAATCAAAACTTTAACCAAAACTTTAAACTGTTGACAATGCCAATGCAATCACTGCTGGCTTTAAAGTGACTGCTATGTCTCACTTCAAACTAATGTGGGGTCGATGAAGAGGTGATCAGGAAGTTACTGGTAAATTTTATGCTACAACAATTTTTTTTTTTTACTGCTTAGAATACAGGACCTCAGTCAGAACATGAAAGGAATGCAAAACTCAAAATTTCTATTCACTGATCCATTGGATCATCATAACAGAATTTTACTGATCCCGACTAAATTTCACTGATTCATGCATATTTGTATTTCTCAGCACACTTATTCAGTTCATAAAATTCCGTCTGGGAAAGTGTAGAGGAATAAAACGCCCTGCACACAGTGATTGGTAAGTTTGACGCCCCCCAGTTTTTATGACACCACCCCTCTTTCAGAATGGTACATTCTCTTTGTACTGTTTTCACCTCAGCACACAGCCCAGAATCGACCTTTAGTATGTGCCAATATGGCACATGCAGTGAAAAAGAACTTTCCACATGGATGAAATACACATTTCCATATGAAGAATGACTTTATTAAGATTTTCAGGGGTCAAGCTAGACTTGAATTTATGGAGAAGTGACTTCTCCTTTTGGACAGAATAGGGAGAAGTGGCAGCATAGCAAGAAGCACACTAAATATATATATATATATATATATATATATATATATATATATATATATATATATGTACTATCAACTATCTAAACAGCTAGTCAACAAACATTTTCTCATTATGGAAGGAATGCATATCCTTCATTATTAAAATGAGGAGAGGTCTGCTCTTGTCAGCTTTTTGAAAATACACATATGTTGGAGAATCCCAATACTTACAGGGTCCATGCTAGGGGATGAATCAGACGAAATAGTCACCAAAGAGTCTGTCATTTCACCCAAACAGACACAAAAGGCAAAGTTCACTTTGCCTTTCATTGATTTCATGACATTACCCCCACCACATTCTGTTTCAATACAATGCATGTATAATCACAGGAAAATGTTGACTTTGGTGTCAGTTTTTCCTTCAAAGAGTTTGGTGGAAATATAGAAAAAAAAGTCTTTTGTTTGTAGCAAATTTTGGTGCTAATTTTATTATCATAAATACCAGAAATTACATTGCTATCTACAGAATTCTTGCTAAAAATTCACAGAGGAGCATTGAAAAACAAGTGAAAAAGTGAATTTTTGAAGCCCAATCTGAAGCAAATTATGACTTACTGGACGTATCCAGGTCCATCACTAATAAAACTATTGCTGTTTAATATTGTACAACAACTGTGGTGAAGCAAAATGAGAAAAGTTTTAATATTTTTTTTTAATAAACTTTTAATAATATTTCATCCTAATTTTAACAATCTGACATGAAAATATGCAAAAACATTAGTCTGAAGTGACTATTTTGAACTTTCTACACCCACTTCTCCATATTTTCGCCAACTTCACCTATTCTGGCTGGATAAGCAATTTTGTCCAGATATTAGGATCATGCTTGGACTCTGAGTTATTTTTATTAAATACATTAGGCAAGCTTTTGTATGATTAAGATGACTGCTGGTAAGGAAATTAGGTAAAATCAGGCTTACAATCTAGTAACAGATATGAATGGAATGCGGCAAAAGTTCTGGCAAGCAAGATTTGCTAACTTCTGATTGGGATATTTCAAAATAAAAATTCTGGGGCCGCCACTGAAATATGAGGCTGCCAGGCAGTCCTAAATAATATAGCAGAATCATCCTGCCCCATTTTGATATTACCATTTATCTACATGTAGGAGAAGTAGCAATGACAAGATGGTGGCCATACTGGATGTCATATCGGCACCATTTTCATTCTGCACGAACTAAACATAAGAAGTCTTCTGGTGAAAACACAATGTTGATATGACTTTCTGTTCAGGAGAAGTAGCAATAACAAGATTTTCAAGATGGTTACTGCAGCATCCTTACTGGATGTCAGATCAGCACCATTTTTACTTAGGTTTAACTGGATATCATAAGAAATCTTTCAGTGAAAACACCATGTTGATATGACCATCCATTCAATGAGTAGCGATTTGAAGAATTTCAAGATGTCAACTGTGGTGGCCATATTGGATGTCCGAACAGCACCATTTTCATTTATTACCAACTAGATGTTATGATGAGTGTGTGTACAGCTTTATGGCAATCCTCCGAGTAGTTTAGGAAGAGCACTGAGAACAAACTTGTGCAAATGGACGGATGGATGATGAAGGAATGAAGGGTGATGGACAACAGACAAAAGGCCACTGCACCAAGTTTAATAGCACGATTGTGTCAGATGGAAGGATGGATGGACAGACATGAAGATTACTATAGAGGTTTGGGTATAAAACTTCCTTCAAATGTAATAATCTTATAAATGTGAAAAAGGTTATGGCATATGTGTAAAAATCAACTACAAATGTATATTTAAATTTGAAGAATTCTCTTTTCATATATGAAGTAATTTTTTCAATTTGCAACCAAAATGTATACACATGGATACCTAGTCTTTACAAATGTGAGCAGTTTGTAAATCTGTAATAGAATTGACATATGTAACTAATTTTATCAAATATCTGGGAGACTTCAGAGCATAAAGCACAGACTTTCTTTTCACATATATCCCCCTGCTATATTCATGGTTGGGGGAAAAAAAAACACAAATACCTTCATGTTACCTTCATAAACAATAGTCTAAAGTCATAGTTCCATTTCAACTTGGTCGACTGAACTATTGTTGGCATTTTGGCACTTACAGCGCTGTTTGTCTGTCAGCAAGTAATAAATTTGCACAATATATTGTCTTACAAATAGGTGATACCTTTATTTACCAGAATAATGGCATGTGCACTTAGTAGAGGAGACCAAACATAGTTGAAACACATAGAAATTTACAATCCAGTCACACTGATCATGGTGCTGTGTGATTCGACTAGTATTACTGGCAATAAACTCACTTTTCATCATACCCAGCTCTCAAAAAATCTGATAGCCCAATGCCTGGGGACCCTCTAACTCTAGATTGGGCCTTTCCTGTATTCTAAGTGAGCTGCCAGTCAGGCTTGCCAAAAAAAGTTTTATCTAACTGGCCTCAAAGAAACCTTGAGAGTGCCAACTGGATGTGGTATTTTCATTTTGAAGTTCTTGAAACTGGTAAATTATTAATCTTCAGTCACCTGCTGGGGCTCCATTTGTAGGTTCCTCCACCTTATGAAGTTCGTCTGCTTAATTGTATTGAAAGCTCTAAATTGTATGTACAAAGTGAAACTCATGGCCGAAGAATACTATATCTGTTGCCCATATTTCACTGGTTACCAATAATGAACACTCACCTGTCCTGCATGAATAATAACGAGTTGTCACATGCTCACACTGACTTCGTAATGCATTAAATATATGTAGTACATGCATCACAGATTACGTAAAATCCATGTTTCCACAGTGGAAAATGATCCATCCATGCTGTTGTCTGTCATGGACTGGATATAGTGGCTGTCATGGATGTCCACATCATGGCTCATAGTGGCCGGATTGTTTTATTGCCTCAGTTAGAAAGTCGCAGCAATATAATTATGTAATAGTGGATGTTCACTACATAGCATGGAACTTACATGTGAGCTACAGTGGACATTTTAGAATGCTCTTTTTAAGTTGTACACAATGCCGTTTAAATCTTTCCCTACCACTGACATGTTTATCCAGTGCATACATGTGCCTTGCCTCTGCAGTGACTGATAAAACTGCTTGCAAACAAGCACTGCTATCCGCCATAACAGATATATCCGCTTGCTGGTTATGTGCCCTAGGCCCCAGTGACTGATAGATCTATCCTGTATGTTCATGGTACAAATGATCTTATTCATCAATAATGGGTGTCAAAAGGATATTTAACTCATCAAAATGGAGTTAACAAATGATGGTTCTTGCTTTGAAAGATGTCATATACTAAACATGGCTACTGAATACCGAGATTTTCTGGAATTTTGTACCAAATGATAGTTTATGCATGCAGTCGTTGACAGTGGAAACAATGGCTTTTGCTAGTGATTCAGAATTGTAATTTTCAGGCTTTTCAGTGGACAAAATTGATGACATTGATTTAAGAAGCATTAGCAGTGACATTGAATTATCGTCTTTATCCAGTCTGTCAGAAATTGAGATAGAATCAGATGATGAAGACAGTGCAGTAGAGAGCCACATGATCCGCAAGGCAGAGTTCACTGAAAGTGTAGGTCCTACTTTCATTTTGGATGAGAAGAAAAAAAGAGATTGATTTCTTTTTAAAATATTTTTGCCTGGTATGAAATGAAAGAATTATGGCTGAAACAAACAACTATTCAACAAAATGTATGAAAGAGAAGCCCAACAATGTTTGAAAGAAAAAGGCAGCATGAGGTGTTTGTCTTTGCGTAAAACATAACCCCTTTTACAAAAATCACCATCAGCAACTTCAGAACTAGAAAAACATAATGACCAATTAAACATTTGCAAATAATTATGTGTTCACATTTGACATATAACTTTGTATAAAAGAATGACAGACAAATTTTAGTCTTACCAAGAGTGTTCTGTGTTCAATTCATGGATTTTCTTATCAATCTTGTGGAAGTCAGTGGGATAAAAGAATCACACAGACAAAAGGTAGTTATAGCTTTTATATATGCATGGTTTTACAATATAAAATCAGTCAATTATAAGGAAAATAACTGCAAATTGGCCCATATCCCAAAATCATCAGTTAAAAGTTATGATTAGGCTGCTGTAACATGGGGGCTCTGGTATTCAGCCTCCAAATCAGCTGCAGTAATGACCTCAGCAGCTAGACAGAGCAGTGGGTCACTAAAGCAGCACTGGTAGTTAGGAGTTAATATTCAAAGACTCACCCACTAAAACGCATTCATATACATGTATTGTGAGAGATGACAGATACATTTCCAAGCTAAAAATCCCTTAGAATATTTAGGTGTTTCAAAAAATGTCAAGTTTAATGATACAGTAATTTCAATAATCGAGATCCCACTTTTAAACAAAGGAAAATAACTCACTTAAATATTAGTTTGAAAGAAAGAAGACAATGAAGCAATATGTAACATGATTGCACGGACTATTTTATTCAGTGATTAAAATGACGAATATGAGAAATGCTATGATTTTTTGCGTGTCATTGCTCATGGCACTTTTAAATTGTTTGCTTAACATGTACTAACACAAAGAAATATACATAGCGCTATCCATAATACAACATCTGTGTAGTACTTTCGCACTGAACATACATGTCCATGAGTCAAGAACTAGACATGTGTACCTTTACCATAGTCTTACTGTTTGTACTCAGACTCTACAAAGCACACATGCTGATGTATTCTTTTGCCAACAGTTCAAACAAATATACTTATGATTTCTGACAAGTTTAATATTACCAAATGGAAGAATCAAATTGATGAAAAAGCATAATCACTTAAATATTTTCAGTAGGAGGTAAACTTGTATTATTTTCAGTTGATTCATATACAACTTCATTTGGTATAGTACATTCTGTCAGTCCACATGACAATTCTGCAATGTCAAGCGAATACTGTTTTATTATCAGTTTTGTTACTAACTTGTTACATTTTGACCTAATTATCCGTTTCAAGAAGTTGGCATGAAAATATTTAGATACAGAGATGCTGCCAGGATTTTATCGAAAGGGGGGAGCACCCACCTTATCCCCAATATAAGGGGGGAGTAGAACAACAAAGAGGGGGAGGAGGAAACGGACATAGTTCAATATTTACCTAACACATAAATACCCGTCTCTTTCTTTCTTCCTGCTCTATTTAAATCAAAATCCTCAAAAGATGTCTCTTCTAGTTGTATTCGTATAAGCATTAATCTGTTGATCATTTCTGAGCTTAATTTGTTCCTTATCTGTGCATGAATATTGTTCTGTGCTCAGAATCCCTTTTCACATATGCACAGCTAGCTAAGTCAGCTTCAACAAGTTGGAAAACTGTTCTTTATTATTGCTATGTACAATTTTTAACAGCTCATAGGTATTGTCTCTTTGATATCTCTGCTCCAAAATAAGATTTTTCACTAACAAAAGCCCTGCCACTTTTTCTTGAATCAGAGATTTCTTATCTGTTCCACAATGTTGTATTCTGGTTTTAAGTCCATCAATGCCATAGTCAGCTTGTTCAGACAGAGGTATTTTGATCAAAAATAGATATCCTTACTTTTTAATTTCTTTTTAGATTATTATTAATTTATTCAATTTATCTTAACCCTTAGAGTGATATATAGTTTTGTAGCACAAGATCCCTCAAGGCAGAATTGTTTGAGAAAAGAAATAATAATTGCACTCTACTTTTAAACTGCCTGTATTTTAATTAGACTTAGTATTCTGCCTTTTTGAAATTTAATTTCGAAATGCCGCTTAGGTAATATGGGGTTGACCGGCATGTCATCTGTTTTTGTCCATCCAGCATGTACATCAGACTTGTAATCAACATTATTTTCGGGTTCAAAATTACTCACTGGTATTTCCAGTAACACTTTCTGGGCTCCAATGATCTCATATACTTCAACTTCAAAACTGTAAAAATCATTGTCATCATTGCTATCATCGGCCAATATTTTCCGAACGAAATCGGCATCTGAAGATGAGCCATGTTAGGAGTCAGCCATTTTGGATTTTCGATGAGCCTTTACTTTACACATGTATTTGTAAAACCTCCTTCATGAATGCAAGGTTCAACCTGGACAATGCTTGTTCCAGGGCCCAATGTGTCAATCAAATTTAGTTTAACAACCGTTCATGTCAAGCCGAATTACTTAGATGTGTAAACAGTTGGCTACCGGAAAAAAGACAGATACTGATGGCGCGACATATGCAGCGACAAGCACTTTTTAAGGTTAACAGTTAAATAAAAATTGCATACTGCGCAGAGTACATTTTTATATGTGCGACTTTAAACTAATTTGCGGGAGTTCTTGTGCATCACTGCTTTCCAATTGCACGAATTTGTTCAAATTTTGCGTGATTCGTGTACTATGCAGCATCTCTGTAGATAGGGTTTAGCAATTAAACCAACAATGTGAAATTATGTCAATAAGCACCCAAACAGCACTGAATCTTTGAGAACCAAAACTAAGTTTAAAATCACATGAACCAACTGTGGACTTCAATGCAGAATTAAAAGCAATAATAGTCCAAGGTTAAATGTCTGAATATATACATGTACACACCACAGAAAAAAAGGGTGGGGCCAGTAATTAAGTGCTGATGGGAGCAAACAGTATTTTCCATATTGCAGTAGCAGTTAATTTCTCCTGGAGATCCATCACATCATCATCTTTTGAAAATGAACAGAAATTCCTACTAGTATGCAAACTTAGTTGTGAAATGAGTATCTGCAGTAGATACAATTTTATTTACTCTACAATAAATAGCCTCTAGTTCTTGTACATCAGTTTAGTTTTAGCTTCATAAAAGTGGAATTTCTTTTTATTCAGTTTTTTTTTCTTGTTTAACTGTACTGTATTATGCATAAGCTGAACACGTCATATCCATCAATAATGCTTTGTATATTGCCTAAAACTGCCAAGTCATGTGTTTGCCAAGGCAATAAAATCATATCTCAAATTGATTTGATTGCTATTAATATGTGGCTTCATATTTTCAACGGCTTTAAACAGTTATCCCTGGTAGAATTTCTTTATCTACTCCGAACTGGAGATGGAAGAGGTTTTGGCTTCAAAGGCTCTAATTCCCAATTATTTCCTGTTTATTGTGAACCTTTTGTATTAATTCGAGGGTCGTCAAGAATATTGTCAGTGTGTTCATTTTGATTATTGCAGCGATGCTGGCTTGACTTTATTTAATATACCACCACACCAGAGATCCTGAAAATCTAATGGCACATGCCAGACCATTTTTCCCAAAAATTAATGTGATGGCCATATATTTGTGAAATTTAATATGGAGATATATTATTATAACAAGTTGTGACAAAAAAGAAAATTTTGATATACCTAATTATTAAATGTACTGGAAAATGTGTCATTTTTGGTTCCAGATTTGATGCTGCTTTTGTATTAGTATTATTCTTCCATGATTAACTGGTTTCCTTTCAAACTAATTACAGTATTTATCAACCATCATTTTTTCTATCTGAAAATTATAATATAGAATTTCACCCAACAACAGTATTTTATTTCACTCAACTGTTTTTAACAATTAATTATTAACCGACAACAAACTGATATATACTACCTTGAAAATACATAACACCTAATTAATGGGCATTTCAGATAAAGTTGGATGGTGAAGATTTATTTGATCAGGTTCCCAAATTAATCTTGAAGGATGATAATAAAAGTTAGTTGTTGTTGCTATTATCTTTTTTTCTTAATTCGGTCCCAGGTTTCACATATTTTGTTATAAAGTTATCAGGTACTAACACGCTGTGACACAAACCATGCAGTATGAGGAACTGATGTAATGTCTGTAAAGCAGACCCTGGGGCAATCGTTCACTTGGAGCTTTTGATATATCAAAGAGATAAGCTTCCACACCTCTTCAGTCTATGGAGTGTTTGAACTGGGAAAAATAATGACCAAACACACTCAATTGATGGTACATCTATTGATTGTCCAACAAAGAAACAATGTAGTCAACTTTGAATTAACCTTATTCAGCAACATCTTTATTGGCTGTTTGACAAAGAAACAAACTGTAAACTAGATATAGCGGCCACTGAATTCTATTTCATTAAGGTGCTTACCTGGCAGTATAAGGGATAAACAAATCAAAGAAAAGTTGATATAATTATATTGAGAAGTCCTATGACTAATGTCCGGTGTTTTCTGTAATTGTGTCACATCCACTGTACTATGACATGAACAAATTACGAAACCTGAAGCAACTGTTTTTACTGATTGATCACACACAACTTTTGTTTCAGAGGTACACTATTATGAGAGGCAAATACTGAGAAAAAATTAGTCAATTTAAAGCATTTAAAATTTTTTATTATTTCAAGTATAGCAGTTTCAACACTGCATCAAAATATTAATAAGAAAACATGACCCTGTTTGGCAAGTGGATTTTTAGTCAAGGCAATGATTTTGCCTGTCTGAAAAAATTTCTTTGATCACTGACATGGGTGAAACGATACACCTGTGCAGCGTATCGATGATTCATGATACACAGCCTACGATATCATACATTATCGATTCTCAGTTTAAAGAATAAAAAGGCAAACGACTAATAATTATTCATGACTGCTGAAGATTAAAGTAACTTATATAGGGTACGTATCGTTTTGTATCGATTCTTCACCTCTTGTATCAATACGTGTACCGATATGGCAAAAGTATTGATATATCGATGAATCGTTTCACCCCAATCACTGATGCCAATATACCCGTAAAATTGCACATCCCTACTTTCAGGGCAGTTTTTTTTTCATCCTTATGATATTAAGGTTCATACTCAGAGTTCCAGTTGCTACCCTCAGACTTCAACAATGAAGGGCATTTCATCCCCCAATCTGGAATTCTTTGGTGGATCCTGTACAATACTGTACAAGACTCTATACTCTTACCTGTTGAGAAGCTAACAGAAGTGGGATGGACAGACAAAATGTGCTGAGCTTCTGAGGCCTGAGATGCAGCTGCATGGGCCAGCAGCTTCATGGGTGTGGTGGTCATAACGTCTTCAGATTTCACACGACTGTGTGAAGATGTCTCCATAATGATGGATTACTGCTGCAACAGCTGCATCCAATCAAAGAAACTTGAAGCCTTTTGTCTGAATTTTGGTTTGGTCATGGATTACAGGCAGGTTACATTGTGCAGTAATGAATCTGAAATTAAAGTTGAGAGAGTTGTTTTTACACAACTGTTTTGTGTATATTGAATCAATATTTGTTTATTCCTTTAGAAAATAGAAACATCAAAATTTTGAAAATTACTTCAACAAAGCCATATTGCTTCAGTAAGGAAGACTACATCTGAACAATTAATTACTTCTGTTGTATGCTGTTCAATAGAAAAGTATATAATTTGCATACACAAATCAGATTTGTTAACTACAAATTAATCAAGTTAGATTAAATACATCAGAAACATTTTAGTTTTACATTCAAAACAAAACAACTCATTTTACTACAAATAAAATGTCTAATTTTTTTATAAACTCCACAAGTAAGGTGGATTTTCATAACCCTTCAAACAACTTTGTAACCAGTGAGTATATTTGCTCAGATGGCAGGAGATTGGTTGTTCAGTAGCAATAACAAGATTTTCAAGATGGCTGCCATGGCCATCCATTCAGGAGGAGTAGGTAATAAGATTTTCAAGATAGCCACTGTGGTGGCCATACTGGATGTCCTAGAAGCACCATTTTCATTTAGGACCAAGTAGACAATGGGATGAATGTATGTGTAAAGTTTCATGGCAATCCTCCAAGTAGTTTAGGAGGAGTGGTGATACCAAATTTGTTCTAACAGATGGCCAGCCGACAGCCAACGGACCATCCCACAATCTGTTCTGGTCTATGACCATTAGATTTAAAACACTCACTTTCCCTTTCAGACAACAAGAATCAATTATTATCCATGTGCAAGACAAAATAGAGTTTGATTTTTCAGTTTGTTCTCTTTTCAACAGACATGTAGTGTTTCTAAGGTGCTTGTCCCCTAAGAAAGTTGCTTACCATCTGTGTCATAGTGTTATATGGTTTGTTGTGCCAAAGCCTGCAACTTTCATTGGACTGTAAATTTCTAAATGTGATGAACTAAAATCTTATGAGCTAGATAACTCTTTAATGCAAAGTACATGCTTGATAACATGCTTAATAACAAATCAGACAACTGCAAAATATTGAACTTAAACAAAATTTATTTTAATTTCCTTGATTGGGATTTTTGAAACAAAACCATGCTTTACAATTCATTATGTATTGTGAGAAGTACTTTGAAAAGGCACTAATCGATGGGACAAGTATTCTAAAATACAACAAGAGGCCAAAGTAGACCTATTATTCCCCAATCTTATATAACTTAACAGTTGACCATTTCACCAAGCAGACTTACACAGCACTGTAAGAACACAACCTACAGTACATGTAGGTAAACCATCTCCCAAACATTATATCAGGTTGATTCAACCTATTTTACTATAGCCTGATAAAAATTTCTTCCAACAATAATGGCATAATTAATATGCACAGTCTCTTGCTCATAATCAAAGTCATCCAAGCAAGCAAATCTTCACCTCATTCATATGCATAGATCCTTTTCACTTTCAATATTTTCCAAGATCTTGAGATAAGCCCTTATTCCAATTTTTATCAAAATCAGATCACAATCATGGCTTGTAGAGAAATAAGTTCAGTCAATCAGATGCAAGATCACCTCATTAATATGCATGGATTTTGCTCATTATTGAAAATGTGAATGCCGATGAATTTCTTCAATTCATGGCAGGAGCTGCTAAAGTGTTGTACTCTAATTGGATTTAACTCTGAAAATGTGAATGCAACACTCTGTAAAGGAGCATTATCTGCCTCTCATATGACTTTATCACAAGCAAGCAAGATGATGACTATCTCTCCTTGTCTTTATTACATGCAGGATATGAGACTAAAAAAAAAGATGTAAACACTAACATTAAACTTCTGTGCTTTACTAGATATCCTGGGATAGACAAATTCAAAACAAAACAAAACACAAGGATAGACAAATTCAAAACAAAACAAAACTTTGTAGGTGCCATGCCAACTTGGCCATTTGCAATTCTATTTGATACACATGCATATTTCAGCAGAAAAATTACATCAGCACATACCGTGTTAATTCCCAGAGCCTGTGTGATGTTTCTGTTTTTGTCTTGAGTGGACCACATCAACAACTGAAAATTGAAAAGTACATGTACCTATAGGTGAACTCAGAGAGAACAAGATACCTTAGCTGTTAGAGTCTTAAATAAGGTTATTCAGAGAAGCTGCATCACATCACACATATGCCAAGTGGACATATAATATAAGCAGGACTAGCAATCCAAAATGAAGAGATGGCAAATGTGCATCACTGATTTTGTTTTGCCCTATACTGGTAGCATTTTACCAAAAGATGATAATACTATTCACTCTGCAAATTCTAAACAGACCCATAAAACTGATTATAAACCAGTTAACATTAAATCTGCTGAACTTCAGTTATGAGAAAAAAAACACCCAACATGAATGTATTAAATAACATTCATTGTGATGACTTCATTACACTTGTGACAAGTGTGACAAAATGACCTATATTTCCATTATCTAAAAGAAATATAAACAATGATCAATTATTTATTGAAGAATAACAATTATAATTCATTACTCTCTCATCAATAAGGCCAACAAAAACAAAAATATGTGTGTTTCCTATTGCACTGGTTTTAAAATTAGGGTAGGCAGGTATTTTTTTTCTTCATTTTAAACATTATATATAAATCAAATAATATTTCAAGCGCTTCAAAGTACTGGGCAAAACCAGCTCAATTAGATGCACAAATCAATTTCAGCAATGTGATTTTTTTTAATTAAAAAAAAATATTTTTTTTGTTGTTTTGGGGGGTGGGGTGGGGAAAAAGTGCTAGGGTCAGCAACAAGAAACAGGGACGGTCGGCCGACCAGAAACATACATATTTTTTTGCCTAATAAGTTCTTAATTTTGGATTATAAAATAATTTTGATTCATTCTTACTGTATTTACAAAGGAGTAACTGTATTATGCCATTAGTGGAATAATTCATACTTAAGCATAATTTTGGAGTACATTTATTATGTAATCTTCATGTAACCACTAGCTATGTCAGGAAGAAAAAGTAGTGGCCCATGTCCAAGTTTTGGTGGCCCCTCTTGAACATCTTGATGGGTCAGTGGCCTTATCAGGCATAATCCTTGATTGAACCCCATCGTCATCTCATCTCAGATGTAGATTTTGTAATGTTCAGTTTGGTGAGTGCATAATATAAATTAGAAAGCTCATCAGTTTCTTTACATTATAATCAAACCTGTCTGAATGGTCACCTGGCCTCGATGGCTATTTTAATGCCCCCTGCCCTCCATTTCATATATAAAAGTCATTTGTATAATGGTCATATTCTTTCTGCAGTCAGCGGCCAGGTGTTTCGTACGCAAATAATAGTTTCTCAGTTTTAAACAGCCTTGTCTTGTCTTGTTGGCTTTAACACCATTTTTCAGCACATGATAGGCTATACATGGCAGCCAGTATTTCTGGTGGAGGAAGAACCAGAGGAGACCCCAGAAAGAACCACCAACCCACAGGAAGCTACTGTCAGGCTTTTTCACATACCCATGTTGGTCAAGGAGAGACTTGAACTCACACAGACAGAGGTAAGATATGTGAGTGATCTGTAAAGCAAGTGCCTTAGACCACTCGGCCACCCAGGGCCTCATTAAACAGTCATTGGTGCATATCAACAGTAACTGCTCCGTGTATGCAAATGAAACTTTTGTCTCGTGAGAAAGGCATTGTTTAGATAAAGGCATATCATGTGAATCAATGTATAAACATTTATCATAGTTCTGAAGCAATTCCTCTGCTGGATGGTGGGAAAAGTGGTCGTGTTGTCGCACCAGAAAAGAGAGTATCTATACATTCTGCATCAGTGTGACAGGTATAGTTCGATATCTTCATCCATTTTATTTGCCTGCAAATTAGAGCTCTCTAATTAAAAAAGTTAATCTTTGCAGTGAGAGACAAGTTATATCCCTTTTCATGTGGGTCAGTAGTTATTCAATATTTACAAAGTTTCCTGTAATGGCAGGTGAAGTTTTGGTTTATGTGTAATAACAAAATAGCCATATTTTACGCTTCTTTTCATTCCCTATTCATCACAGACCTATCATATAAGCAGATTGTCTTCTGACATCATGTTGTTAAGGAACAGGTTAAACCAGACATTGTTGTAAGTGTGAATATCTGTTTCTAAGACTAATTATACAAGTTGGCCAAACAAAGTGTCAGTCCTCTGTTTCACAGTCATATGTAAGCTGTCAATTAGTAAAATTAGTGAAATTTGTGTTTTGACATGGTGCATAAAAGAAACAATGATCAGTAAAAAAAAAAAGTCTTCTTAACAGTCGATCAGGATTTAATTTATAGGATCAATTAAAGTGAGCAAGATATACTGTAGTAATCTTCTGTGGAACATAACTTGAGGAGAGAACATATATATGACTCCATATTGTGCCATACACAATATTAAGAAAAAATAATTATGTTCCAACAAAATAGTAAACCACTTGCAGCAAATGTGATTCTACAGTCTTGTACAGCTACTCCTACTCACAGGGTACGAGTTAATATTAGTGGATTGTTTTTTTAAAAAGTTTAACGCCATTTTTCAGCAAATGATAGGCTATACATGGTGGGCAGTATATTTGGTGAAAGAACCTGGGAAAACCACAAGAACTACTACTGATCCACGGGAAGTTACTGACAAGCTTTCTCACATACCCACATTGGCTCAGCAGAGACTCGAACCCACATGGACAGATTCGAAATGACAGTGATCTGTAAAGGCAAACGCCTTAGACCACTTGGCCACCCGGGTCCCCTTAAAATTAGTGAATCATATTCTATTATTTCAATAAAATTGAGCTTGAACATGCAGTTGTTTCAAAGCCAATAAAAAGGAATGTATTACAATACATATCAAATTGGCTCATTCATATTGTGATACATATTATTTCAAGACACAAGTGGCTAATACAAACCCCTAAAGTCCATGGAAGTAATCAACAGCTTCAAAAATTATCAGTTAGCCATGACTTTCCTAACAGCCAGAAGACAGCAAATTTTGCCATTTATTTCACCTCAAGAAAGTACATTTCAGAAACTAAAGCTGTGTGAAAATGATGGGATGCATCATGGATCTGAATAATTAAATTTCATTTTTGTTATTCTATTACACAAAGTGCACAAGTGAAACATTCCACTTCTTACCCTAGTCTCACATTCCTACCCGTCCACAGCCAATTTCCTTATAGTTATTAATGTGGTTCTCGTTTGGCTTGCCCTGTTTATCACCTGTTGACCAGCAGTGATGTGAAAAGTTCAACGGTTATGCATACAATCCAAAATCATAAAACATTTAAAATAAAAGTAAAATGTCAACCATTGTGGTTGTTCAAGCACTTCTCTGCAAATTTCCTTCGTATTTCTTGTGCCACTAAATACCACTGTATATCACTGACAGAGTCCATCATACACGAGACTATAAAAAAATGAGTCCAACCCACTATAACAAACATGAAAGAATCAATCCAAATGGCATCAAGCTGGGTCTATTTTAGAATTAAAAATTTAAGATAGAAATCCCCCCCCCCCATTTGAAACAAGAGTCAAGAGTCCCTTGAAAGGACTTGCACTCTATTGTCTGAGAAGAACTTCCAGGAATTGAATATAAAACCATTTTTTCTTTGTAATTGTTGAGTGTTTAAACCATCTGATATTTGTGTGCGATAACATTTTCAAATTAGCCTCTGTGGTAGCCATATTGGATGTAAAATCAGCATCATTTTCAGATAGGACAAACTAGATACCATTGGAAGACTTTTGGTGAAAACCGCCATGCTAATATGAACATCCATTCCAGAGAAGATTTTCAATATGTTCATTGTGGCAGCCATACTGAATGTCTACAGGGCACCATTTTCAATTAGGACTAACTAGTTATCCTAAGAAGTCTTTGGGTGAAAACGCTATGTTGATGTGACCATCAATTCTGGAGGAGCAGCAATAAAAAGATTTTCCAGATGGCAACTGTCGTATCATTTTCTTTTAGGACCAACAGGGCACTGCAAAAAGTCTTCTGGTGAAAATCCCATGTCGATATGACTTTCCATTTAGGAGAAGTAGGGACAAGAAGATTTTCAAGATGGCTGCCATGGTAGCCATATTTGATGTCGGATCACCACAATTTTCATTCAAGACCAAATAGATATCATAATTAGTATTCTGGTGAAAACCCCATCTTGATATGACTTTCCATTCCGGAGGAATAGCAATAAACAAGATTTCAAGATGGCTCCCATGATGGCCAAAAAGGATTTCAGATCAGCACCAATTTCATGTAGTACCGACCAGACATCATAAGAAGTCTTTTGATGAAAACATTTGTCAAAATGACTTTCCATCTAGGTGGAGTAGTGACAAGACTTGTAAGATGACCACTGTGGTCCCCACATTGGATATCAGATCAGAACAATTTTGATTGAAGACAAAGTAGACACCATAAGAAGTCTTCTGGTTAAAATAGCATGCTTATATGACATTCTGTTTAGGAGTAGCAGCAATAACAAGATTTTCAAGATGACTGCTGTGATGTCCATATTGGGTGTCAGATCGGCAACATTTTCATTTAGTACCAACTAGACATCATAAGAAGTCTTGCAGTGAAACCTCATGTTGATATGACCATCCACTCAGGTGGAATAGCAATAAGATTTTCAAGATGGCCATTGTGGTGGCCATATTGGATGTCCAGGGAGCACCATTTTCATTTAGAACCAACTAGACTTCGTAAGAAATCTTCTGGTGAAAACATGTCAATATGACTTTCCATTGAGGAGTAGTGATAACAAGATCTTCAAGATGGCCACTGTGGTAGCCATATTGGACCTTGCATCAGCACCATTTTCATTTAGGACCAACTAGACGTCATAAGAAGTAATTTAGTGAAAACACAATGTTGATATGACCATCCATTCAGGAGGAGGATCAATAACAAGATTTTCAAGCTGGGCTGTGGTGGACATATTGGATGCCTGATCAGAACCATTTTCATTTAGGATTAACTAAATATCATAATAAGCCTTCTGGTGAAAACTTGATGTCTGTATAACTTTCCGTTCAGGAGGAGTAGTGATAATATTTTCAAGATGGCTGCCATGGTGGCCATATTGTACGTCAGATTTGCACCATTTTCACTGAGGGCAAACTAGACATTATAAGAAGTCTTTTATTGAAAACCCCATGTTGATATGACCATCCATTCAGGAGGAGTAGTGATAAGATTTTCAAGATGGCTGCTGTGGAGGCCATATTGGCTCTCTGAGCAGCACAATTTTCATTTAGAACCATCTATACCCTTGTCCTAGAATAGACCCTGATTGAGTACCAAAAACATTTTTAAAGCTTGAGCAGAAGACTTTGGGTTTTTATTCAATAGCAAGAGATCACATAAGCTGTGATAAAATGGTATCTATAAAATTACTGACATTTCCAATGAGCAATCATGTTGATGTCATGTGGTTTTGAGGTTGTGACCATGTGTAGGGGTAGAAAAATCCCATGCGCTGAGCCCAGGACAACCAGAAAATAATCCCGGGCAGCCATTTTTCCCATTGTGAAACACCAGTCAGCCAACCCCAAAAAATATTATTAAAAAATGATCTTGTTAAAAATTAGAATTCAATTTTATATATTCTCCAGCAACAAACATATGACCATTAAACTGTACCTTCTGAGTACCTTTAGCAGTGTGCATGAATTATTTCCAAATAATTTCCTAGCTGAATGCAGGGTGATTTCTATCGGTAAGAAGCCACACTAATCCACATGTTGGCTACTCATTATCTAATTTGCAGTACAATGAGTGAATGCTCGTCTTTTGTCAACACACCCACATATGGTAGATGTAGCTGGTATCTTTCATCTTTGACCTGACACACTGAATGCTTGTGATCTAGTAGTATGCTTCCCTATTGGCAAGTGGACGACATGGGCATTTATGTAGAGCATGTGACTCTTCTTTCTGCTGGCTAACTTTAGCTAAAGGAATATGGCAAGTTAAAGAATCAAATCACTTGCAATTGTTGTTGCATACTATATTGGCTTGTAGGGTAATGACTAAACAAAAATCCAATGTGCATCGTGTTTGGAGTCGTCATTTCTCACTGAGATTCAGATTAGAACACTGGTATTGGTGTAGTTGGTAGGAGAAGTGGGGAGGCATTATGTACAATGTATCTATGGCTCTTATACTTAGAATTTTGAACTTTGAGCCATAATCAGAATTTTCAACTTTGAACCATTATCAGAATTTTCAACTCTGAACCATTATCAGAATTTTGAACTTTAAACCTTATCAGAATCTAGTTCTGAGTTGTTTCTGCAACAATTCTTGTTTCCAAGTGATTAAATCATATTCACATATGATTTCTCCACCTATTTCAACTGATTCTTAGTTAACAAAGGTGAAAAATGGCTTGTAAAAATGACGTAATTTATTGAAGAACAAAAAAATGGCCCAGGAACACTCGAAATCGGACCATTTTTGCATCTTTGATTTCAAATATTTTTGGGTGTGGATGCATTGTACCCCGTCCTGGGTTCTCCATATGATTTTGAAAGTTGCAATCCAGGATTCATTCCTTTGAAAAAGTTGCAGTCCCAGTCCTAAAACAAGGAGTCCCAATAACAATACTTTATTCCATGCAATAATTCAGAACATTTTATATTACTGTGTCACCAATATATATCGGACTGCTAATGCTTATTCATTGTGAAACATTTAGTATTATAATAAACGAAAGAAAAATTAAGACAGTTGATAACCGGGAGTGTTTGTGATGTTACAACTATAACAATTCTCAATTCCTTTACCTTGCCATTCTTTAATTTTGTGTGCAGCTAGAAGAAATGAAGGAGGACATTATACTTTCTTTTCTATATTAATTTATTAAATTAGGTTAATTCCATTTCAAATCAATACATTTTCCAAGACACTGGAAAAAGAAACAAATGACCATATTCCATTCACTTTATTTCATTTCATCTTTAAGCAACACAGCACACTACATTCAGTTTTTTCTTAAACAAACTTTAACAAATTTCTCATAGGTTTAGGATCAAAATCCTAAAGTTCTGGATCTAGTGTTCTTTGGGTTGCCATTGCATTTTTCCTTCCACTGTCATGACACCATATGCTTGAAGCTAATAATGTTCCATTGTTTTCTAGTTTTTTGGCCCATGGGAATGTCCCATTCCATGATTCATTCCACGAATCTCTCAGTCTCTCTGGCGTTCTGTCTTTTTATCAAAAATAGATGCATCTACTAATTTCTGTCTGCCAGTCTCACGAGAATCATGCTCATCATTGCACTTGGCACCAAAGAAATTAAGTAAAGTTGCCATCGGAATAGTATGCATATGATAACCACTAGAAAATTAATGTATCTGTACATGGCATAGAAAAACAGCTGATTTTATGACGATTTATGAGGATTAACATGGGAGTTCATATTCCTCAAACAACCAAAATAAGTCACAAAATCTTGCCACTATTTTTCTAAATACGGTATACAATAAAATGCAAGTGTTCCAAACATCATGTAAGGATTTATAATATGATTGATTAAAGCTGTGCTGAATAATGTTTATCAAAGACATGTCAAATCACATGCATGTAATTAGTCTTTTCATCAAAATGATCATAAGAAACCGACACTTGGTTAACAGGTGTCTTAATCTCCTTGTCTACTAAGATTATGGTTTGGTTTGGTGCTTTACGGCACAGCAACACAAGTAGGTTATTTTGTGCCAGGCAATTGGAGTAAAAAACCTTGCCCAATGACGCACCACGGTAGCTGACCAGGCTAGTCCAATTCAAACCCGCACCCTTTTGTTTCCGAGTCCGGCACGCTAACCATTAAGCCACCGTGGCTCCCATCTACTAAGATCTAACCTATGTGGCTTCATCTACTTCCATTAATTAACTTGAACTTTGTTTGATAACTCGCACTCAACATATTTGATTCTCGCTTTGTAGAAACAGATCAAATAAAAGAGAATTTTGCTGACAACAAGCTTGCATAAGGAGGACTGAGCTGTTGGAATTTCATGCACCCAAAAAAGAAAAGAATGCATACTTGTACGCGGATTTCTGCATTTTGGAGAACACTGCCTGTCTATAGTACAAGTTGTACAGGTCATGTAGGTGTTCAGCACTAATTCAGTAATGGGTGTCATTTTTTAGAATTTGATTACATATACATGGCGATCATTCACTTTATTTCGATCCTCATACATTCATATTCCTTGGAAGGTCATTATAAACATGTCCAGAGAAATATATATGGCAAAATCAATGTTCAAGTAAATGGACATTTTTGGACAAGGTCACCCCAAAGGTGTGATCCAGTACAAACTGGATTGAATATCACATGCTGTGATGTCGCAATGAAAGCTGCAAATGCTGACAAAAATTTAATTTGTACAACTGTTATGTCTTATGATTAGACCCGATGTCCTCATTTCCTGACCCAGTTTAGTAACTGGCCACCACTATTAAAGTTCATAGCAATTAATCATGTTTGTCTGGAAGTCTTTTTAATGACAGTTAACAAAGGTGCAGAGCATTCAACAATTATGATTGAATAGACTTTGGTTAATATATATTAGTATTACATTTCAAAACAACAATTAATATTTAAGATGAATAAGTGCACCTACATGACCATGCTGACATACACCATATGAAATGCACTCGTTGCACTAGCTCGCCTGTAATAGCCACCTGACATCTGTTCTCAAAACAAGTTGTTCTCCTTTTTTTTTCTTCTTCCTAACATCACTCGTAGTGGAGAACAACTGTATAAAGACCTAATCCATTCTGGAGGGTCCGCCACGTTATACATATGAATTATCGGGCACTTGCTACTAAATAATAAATTTATTTTGACTGACCTTTGTATCCAGATGGTAAGTATAATGCCCAAGGCAAGAGTAACGCATCATAGCCGTATAGCAAAGCCTATATCACCAGGAACTGACTAATGTGTGGGATGATTAAAACATGTTGCTTTTGCCTTGGTGTGATGCTGCTTTCCATGCATGCATCAGGAATTCAAATCTGAAGTCAACAGCTGCTGAATACACAGGTGTTTCTGTTCTGACAGGGATTAATAATAAAAGAGTGAGTGTTCTAAAGGATTTAATGCCATGGATCAATAGAAGCGGGATTATACTTACCATCTGGATACAAAGGTCAGTCAAAATAAATTTATTAATTAGTAGCGAGCGCCCAATAATTCGAATGTATACCGGGGCGTACCCTTCAGAATGGAATATGCCTTCATACAGTTGTTCTCTGCCACCAGTCAAGTTAGAATAGTAAAAAAAAAGGTGGAAAAGAACTTGTTGGTCAGAAGAAAGCCCTGGTTAACCATGAGTAAGAAATATAAACGTATTAAGCTTAAGGCTTCCAGAACTGATCATGTAATCTATAAAGTTCATATTCAGATTCAAGTTTCACTTGGGAACAAAGTTGCTTTTGTTTATGCTTGGGATTTAAAAAACCATGCAACAACAAACTCAAACTGATAATGGACTTGGTGTCAAAACTTACACGATATTTAAATATAAAGCATTCTGCTTATGAGATTAATGGTTCAAATATATACATATACAAACTGAAATTATGGGCGGCTGTATGTTTACGAGGCAGTGACAATGTTTTGTATTCACTCAGCTGAAAGGGGGGGGGGGGGGGCACATGATCAGCTGAAATGTCAAACGACATGAAGTAAGTGCAATATTTGCGCATTTAAATAGATATTTACACATGGCATTTATAAAAACCCTTACCAAAAAGAATGCTCTGTCCTCATTGATTGGGAATTTAATCAGATATATTTTTATCCACTTTCACATCTCACCCAATGCTATTTTATACGTACTTTTATAACCGCATTACACATACTGAGACGAAAGTGCACTACTTTTTACTCTGAAAAATTGCTTCTGTTTAATGACAACTTATTTACCAGATTGTAGCTATTTCATCATATTCATGTGAAATATTGTTGTACATAATGCAATTCATGCGTATATATGCACACCTATACATTTTATTTGCCCTAATTAAATATTCAGCTTGCCCATTGATATAAACATTCACCGAGGTTAATAAAATAGTTCGTGATGTCACTGCTTCCGAAGTTTACAGGGAAAGGTCTGACGTCACTGCGAAGTTATCATGGTGGATTTATGATAGGAAGATAAAATGGACCCGTCAGCTAATAAGACTTCTGGTTTGTTACTTATTTTCCGAATGAGAAATAACAACACTTTTCTTCAAGACAATTCACTCTGTAACGCAATGTGGTATAGAAAGCAAACAGTTTTTGTTTATTTGTATGTCGCAAACGTCCAGATTTTAGTGCAGGATATACCAACGTTTGGTTATTGTGCTTCTGTTCACGCACTTAGTCCAGGTCACTCCTTACAAACTTGTTTCATCAAAACGTTATCCTGACGGTTTTATCACGATAATACCCATATAAAGTCATTTAAATGAAATACTGACTGAAATAATATCAGATTTTGTGTTAGCATGAGTGAATTCTAGGTTGCTGAATTTCACGATGAAAGAAACAAAAAATTTGAAACTCGTATTCAGTACAGTTGGCCCACTGACACAGTTTGCCGCCCAGCCCAGAAATTCAAAAAACTTTTGAAGTTAAAGCCTCACAATTTGTTTTTGAATCACTTGAATTTATAGCTTCAGCAAAAATACTTGTCAGGAATAATTTGTAAGCCAAAGTGACAATTTCATGAAGTTAGCTTTGGAGGTAAAAATTAGCACAACAAAAGGACAGAAACATTTATAAATAAAGAACAAGTTTTAAAATGAGTTAAATTTTACAGAAATTTTTCCTGATATTATAGTGTGTCTTATAAGTGACCTTTCTTATCAGAAAACCTTCGTACAGTATTGAAAGTGTTAACTCCGTGACATTTCAGGACAGCCAGAACCTGAGTGATTTGCAACTGATCCTCTCCAATTGCCCTTTCTACAAGTTAGAGATTGACTTGCTGATCAACCAATTAGCATGGAGCACGCCACTAACCATGTGGAGTGTATAGCTATGGTTGCCATACGTCCTCTTTTTCCCAGACATGTCCTCCTCTTCGGTCCTCAAATCTCCTCTTTTTCTCATATATATTATGGGATGTACATATATATATATATATATATATATATATATATATATATATATATATATAAAAGTGTCCTCTTTTTTGAAAGTTCAAATATGGTATCCCTAGTATAGCAAACAATACCTATTGACTTTTGCAAATTCCGCTATATATATAGTATATGGAACAGTGTTTGAAATACAATTGGACAATGCAGAAAATTGGCTTCAGGGTTGATTTTGCAACATGTAACTCATAGTTTCATTGTTCAGAGTGTCCAGTTCAAATGTGAACAAAAACAACTTGGGATTTATTTTGAGAAATGCCATCTTAGGTGATTTTATAATAGACAATAACTAAAATACTAATTTTGTTAGAAAGTATTTGTCGAGTAATGTCTGATGCATGCCTTTCAAAAAATTTAATTTCGATATAATCCAGGAAAAAAGTGTTCATTTGAAGCATATAATTAAGTGTAAATCTAATGCCCCTTATTTACTCTGTCAAGCTGCAAAAATGCCATAATACACACCTGCTTCAGTGAAGTATTCTTCAGTATATGTCATACAAGTGAAGGAAATTCCATCATCCATAAGCTTTAAGTTTTTAAAAAGTTGAATCTACACTTTCAAAATTATCACAATGAAGACAACTTTGAGCGATTTTAACTGTCATATTTCAAAGATGCTGCCTATTTTTTATGTCAATATCTGTAACGATGTTAACTCCTTTAAGACAATAAAATAAATATTCTGCTACAAGTTGAAAGAAATGGAAAACAGCCAAATTATACACACAGCAGTGTTCGAAGTTGTGAATAAATTAGTCGCATTTGCAACACAAAATTCAGAATTGTTGAGTGAAAATTTTCATCAGGTACATGTAGTTCTCTGGCTACTTTCATATTCATAATACACCAACTAGAGAATTACATCAGCACTTTATAGTTACCATCTACTTTTCCAGCTGAGTCATCTATTTTTTTAATTATTTGAAAGATTGCCTTTGTCGTTCAAGAGTGTTTAACCTTCTGCTTTTCATATCTGGCCTCCTACTATAAAAGATAATGAGAAGGCTGCAAGTATATACCACATTTTATGCTAAAACATTTGGCCGATGCAGTTTAATTTGCATCAAGATTCCTTTTTAATTGTGAGCTTGCCAGTTTTTACATTAAGTCACCACTGCTACATGTAACTAGTCTGGCATACAGCCATTAAGTGACCAGTATATTATGTGACCTGTGCAATCAACCAACTGATGGAATGAATCCAGAAAAATGCAGACATGGAGACAAATACTGAAAATTTAGTCTGCAGTAAAATTACTGTCAACAAAGTACCATATATTTAGATGTGCTAAGGCTTTATTAATATAAACTATCATCAGAAGAAAATGAATGTTAATGCCCTTTATCAGTGAATTTGAGGTCAGGCAATATGTATCGAGATGTTTTAGAGACTCAGAATGTAAATTTAAATGGCTGGCCTGACATTGAAGCAGATAATCACTGTTGACAGTTCTGTTGGACAGATCTAGATATACATTCACTGTTAAAATAGACATTACATTCTTTTGGCCTTTAGGAAACTCCTGCAAATCAAGAGGGGCATGATTATCTTGTGTTTGCCAAAGGGCAGGGTTCAAAATTAACGCATTTTGCTAGCTATTAAAAGTTTCTTGCCACTGATATTTTATATTCAAATTTCAGTTTTATTCAGTTTAAATCACGTTATCTGACATCAGTCATGATCCAGTAACAGTAACTATCAATAAACATAATAACACTTTAGAAGTGTGTTTACATTCTTTTTTCAAAATATAAAATATGCTAGTGGACATAGAAAATAGCCTGATTTTTGCTAGTTGAAAATATTACAACTATCAAAATGCTGCTAGTGCTGAAAAGAGTTAATTTCGAGCCCTGAAGGGTCAGTTCTCCAATGGCATTGCATATGGTTGGTTGAATAATCACATAACTCTCCCTAGTCTTGACAAAGTTGCCTCGTGTCAGCTATGTTTCTTGAAAATCACCAGTTCATTTTGCATAGAAATGTTGGTTCTTCTTAAAGCTTATTGCTAATAAGTCTCTCAAGAAATTAGAATCCAAGATGATACATAGAAAGACGCTGTCTTTAAGAGAAAGGGATAATAAATGAATTAAGGTCCTGCATTATGATGCGGGAACAATAATAATCAAAAATTTTCCAGCTATCCATCTGTTCACACCTATTGTATCCAGGTAGCTGAAGACCTTACACATAATTGAATGCCATTTAGTAGGTGGATTGTTTATTACATGTAGATGTGCATTTCAAATATTTTGTTGTTTATGGTCCCATTTTGATGGAGTTGTTGCCCTTTTTCCATCAATATTATATTTCCACTACAACAGATCCTTGTAACCAGCATAGCTCAGGAACCATTGTTTGTCTCATAGCCCTAGATGTGCCTTTTATGAGTTTTGTCCTTTCGGCTCTTATTTTGTATTGATAGAGTAATGGCCCTTAAAAAGTAATATAATATTTTAATATCAGTAATACAAAACCTGTTGCTATTGCCTAGCTGGTACTTTTCTGGGTAGAAAATACCCCAACCATATAATGAGGATTCGTCCTCCCATTATGGTGAACCAGAAGATTCTAGAATGCAAGATCCCCCTGGTGCACCCCACAGATATTTTGCCCATGCGCACTCTCCTTCATTCTTTTTGCGGTCACAACCATTATGGGATTCTTCAATTTTACGTCAGAAAATTGCCTTCGCTTCATGTTTTAAGTCGCGATTTGAGTTTTCTTTTTATGTGCATCGTTTTTATTGTGTAGAATTCCCCCGATCAAGAATTTTTTCTGTTCGAATTGAGCTCTCTCTCAAGAGCATTTTATCTGGTTACATTTGGAATAACCTTGCATTTAGGTTCTTACCCCCACAGGGGTGTTAGCGTAACTGTTATTGTTGAGAATTTATTTCTGGCTTATGTAGGTATTTAGTAATTATCCCTATCCTTGCTGAAATTGGTCTGTGGACTTGTATTGATTCTGTTTTGAATCTTCATGTTTCATATTTACTTTAAATGTGACGAGCTATTTTTATCTTGGAATAGCAGGTCACACACCAGTTTTTCCCATTGTGTTGTGTGTTTAGTTATCAAACACCAGTTCTTTCTCGTAATTATTATCAGATAGTATTCCTTATTGTTTTTATTAGCAATCTTACCACACTGGTTTTTGCTTATTTATTTGTCTCCAGTTCAAAAAAGGCTGGTCAACATCATTTTTCAATAATCATCAGTATTATTTGGTTGTTTTATTGCCTTGTCTTAGGTAAGTTTGGTCTACAGACTCGTATTGATTCTATTTATTGTTTATTACAGTAACAAATCATCATATTTCACATTTCCTTTTAATGTGACTTGTGCTATTTTTATCTCAAAAAGGCAGGTTGCATACCAGTTTTTCCCTTTATGTTGTGTATTTAGTAATTAAAACCCCAGCTTATTCTCAGCTTAGCATTACTTCCATTATGAAAATGATAGTGATTTAACCTCCAAAATGACTGTCTTGATGGCCATATGAAAATCTGTCTTTGGCTACTCCTAAATGGATGGTCATATTGACATGTGGTTTTCACAAAAATTCTTCAGAAATATGTAACTTTCTGAATGCAAATGGTGCTCATCTGACATCCAACATGGCACTAGTGTTGCCATCTTTAAAATCTTGTTATATCTACTCTTGTACAAATGGTGGCATGGGCATATAGTTCTCACTAAAATACTTCTTGCAATATGCAATTGGTTCTGAATGAAAATGGTGCATATCTGACCACCAACATATCAGCACTTTTGTGAAGGAATTTGAAAACCAGACCTAATCAACCTTAGAGTCAATACAGGTTATTGCTGGCATTTTGTTTACATCATTGAGCTTATCAACACAATAACTTGTACATATACAAGAGAATTTTGACCAGAAAATTGTATTTCAGTTTGATAGTCAGCACCCACACATTGATTTTAAGGTCAGAGGTCTTGAGTCAAGTTTTTACCTGCACCAGCTTGTGAGTATAACACAAACAAGTATGAATGGATTTTGATGAAACCTAGTTTGTGGATATATCTGAACAAGATCTTGAATAATGTCAGTTCAATAACTTCTGCTTTTTTCCGAGCAAATAATACTAGATTTAACTAAACTTAGCATGTGGGTACAGTATATCTTGACAATGAGACAATTAAGTTCAGTGATTTTTTATCCATGATGTAAGGTTCAGCATCAAAGGCCACGACAAAGAATTTTGTACTGCACATACAGGTATCTTGTGAACATGTTAACTCAAACATGTAAGAAAATATTTTTGTTACCAAATTTGGTGTGTTAAAATTTCTCAAGATTATCAGAAATGCTTTGAGTACTCAGCAGTTAAAAAGAATAAAAGGACAGAAGGAACTGAGTTTTCATAAATTCCTAAACATTCTTTTCTGTCAGTAGAGCATTTCCCCATGACAAAAAATAAAATACCCCCAATACACTGCAAATCCACTTGCCCGATGCCCGGGACCAGTTCAGATTCTTCTTGTGCCAGTTGAAGTTTTCAAGGTAATAAGTGATGGTCATGTATTGATAAAAGGCAGTTGTCTCAAATGATTCGTCACTAGGATTTATTTAATAGTGCAATAGATGTACTGAAACTCTAGTACCCAGTAAGCTGTGTTTATCATCTATTCTTTACATAATGATTACAGGAGACTGATACATACATACTGTTTAGGAAAATAAATGAATAAAAATAAGTATTCTGAAATCATTCTCAAAAGTCAGTTTGTCAAAGTTGTTCTGATGCATGTTAGCAATTTTAACGAGATTAGGTGATAGTTGTCAAGTCAATGTATACTAATAAGTGTTTTCAAATCATTCAGTTGTGAATTTTAAATAACGTTACAAAAAGTCCAGCTTTCATTATTGTTAATATAGTTGAAGAAATGAATCGGCTAGCATATCTAAGGCAGAAAACAGAAACTTGACAAAATTTTCACAAGCAAATGTAAAAAGTAGATCAAGAAAATTTATGTGTTATATTAAAACATGACTAAAATTAAGTTAACACAGTTCTTTTCCTGGTTATGTTTAATTTTTCAGTTCAAGGTCTTTTACCTAAATATCTCTCAATCTCTCGTAAATATCAAGCTATTTCCAAAGCCTTCATCTATCTATCCATTTATCTGGCTATCTATATATATGTCTGTCTTTGCACTTCTAACTATATATGCAGTTTACACATTCTTTTTTTTCTCCTCAGTAAATCTATCTACATGTACTATTTATGTATATCATTTTTGATAACCTTAATTATTGGCATATGGTTTTAAGAAAAACACCCATATTTTACTTTACCTTATTTTTTAACTTGTGTTGTCATATTTTGTGGCAAGCTCAAATTTCCCAAGGGCAAGTTGAATTTTCCTGTCCGCTTGCCTGTCCCCTTTTATAAAAAATGTCTTTTATCCCACTGCTTTATTTTTTTTTAAAATCCGAGATGGAGCTGTGGTTGTAACTGTTATGTTTTCAAGCATTCACTATAAATTATTTGACTGTAATTGCAGTTTATTTGTTGATCCTAAATACAAGTTACTTTATTTTATATCTGAATCCCATGATAGCTATGGAATCCTTTGATATTCCTGTTGCTTTTCTTTTCAGGCTTTGCTTTGACAGGCGTCAAACTTAGAGAAGCTCCTGTACAGATTGTTAAAGCAGGAGAGAACCACACCTTTGAACTTGATGAGGAAAAATTGGAAGATGTCTTGCTGCAACCTGAAATTCAGAATAAAAAAGTTGTAGTTGTGTCTGTTGCAGGAGCATTCCGCAAGGGGAAGTCCTTTCTGCTCAACTTTTTCCTCAGATATCTGAATGTACAGGTAATATGCAATATCATGCATGTTGACATCAAGACACGTTTGTGACTTGCGTCAGTTGCGAATTCAGATGCTGATAAAGCCAAGGCGTTTTCTTCATTCCAAAACATCTCTGTGTAATAATAAATAATAGAAAGATTTTGACAAATGGCAGGCATTTAAAGAATGAGTTTTGTCAAATTTTAGGAAGTAAAGTTTGAGATAAAAGTGTTTTTACACACCTCCATTTGTTTGTTTTTTTTGGTTTATTAAACATAAAATAGTAGTTTAATTGCAAATTTAAATATTGACCATCTACCTCACAAGGGAAATGTAACTGAGTTTCAGTAAAGACTATCAGAATTACCACTTTTAGCATGATGCCATTGGTGCCATTCTTCATTCAGCAATTATCACTACCTATCTCAACTGGTAATAGTGTCTCTTAATGTCAATTTACATTCCAGACATCAGTTGTCAATCAAAGACTACAATTTTACATGCTTTCAAAGCTGGGCTCTCATTTCACCCTTACCTTTTACTCCTGGTTTTTTCAAATTATTATTTTTTAAAATTTGTTTAACACACTGTTTTGAAAAATACTGATCCAACTTCTTCATTAGCATGAAACATGTTTTGTACAACAAACCGAGGGTTGTTCTAAGTGATTTCCTGGTGAAACTCCTTATATATATATATAGAGTGAAAGAGTACTTAACAACAGCATGTCTGAATTACATCTAAGTAGCTTTTTCTTGCCAGTTACTATCAGTAAGCTAATTCTATTTAGATCATATCCACACTCATTAAGTATTTTGACTATTTTAAATTGCAACATGTACAAAAAAGAAACTCGGCAGGGCTGAGTAAATCCCATAGCCTGACTTCCCGGGCTACTAATTTTGAAGTCGGGCAAGTCAAATGTTCGAAGTGGCTAGTTTGAGACAAGTGTTTTTTCCTATTTTTAAAAAAGTTGGGCAAGTGCTAATTTTCATGCAATAATTGCTTTATCTACCTTTACCTGGCCATTCAAGCCCTTCGGGCATACTGAATGCTTGATTCTACCCCTCTCCATGTATTTCTTTACATCCTGTATCACATCTGCCGATGGTCATTGATAACTGTTGCATGATATGCACACGTTCTATTACCGCTTGACCGCATATTGGGCTAAGCGACCAAATTATTGGCCAATCAAAACACCTGAAACAAAACAAAGCCAGTATGATTAAGTAGCACTGTTTTAAACAGCTTCGTTAAATTGTGTTGACTCAAACCTGATCCTCATGAATAACTCACCGTTTGATTTTAATCCAGCTAGTCAATCCAATTAAATTAATGAAAGGCACTTTACCAACATTAGTGTCGGTTACCTTTATGAATTGATTAAATGGCAGTGATGATTCTTTAAATTTTAACTGATTATACAGAGGATTAACTTCAATGTCCGATATTGAAGCGAAACAATTACGCTAATTAAGGAACTGTCTCTGTTTATATTTAAAGGATAAAATGTTATGATCACTTTAGAAGTAGTTGTCATGCAAGGTGATATTTACTATGTGGATAAAGCGAGTTTACTAAATTATTTTCACAAGGAAGTTAATAAGGAAGATTTTGAGAAGGAAAATTCATGTGAAAGTGGAGGTGTAAATCATAAAACTGCCACTGAGTGTGAGGTAACTATTTGTCCAAAGAGACATAAGCCAGACTCAGTGGCAACAGAAAATGTCAAATATGACGCTACTAAGAGACTGAGAAAGTTTAAGCCGCATTGGGTTGATAGTTATCCCTGGCTTGAATCTTTTGACTCGGAATGAAAAATGTCTTGCATTTATTGCAAACAATATCCAAAACTGGCACAGGTTGGAAATTAAACCAGTGTATTTGTCAATGGAACTGACAAATTCAGGATTGAACCAATCAAGTCTCATAACAGTTCTGGACCTCACAAGGCCTGTGCAACACAGTATATGCATGAGACTAGCTAACTTGTGCAGAAAATCCCTGAAGTCAGATTTGCATGGTTCTCCACCTGGAAAGGCCCTTTCAAAACTAAATGAGATTGAAATGAAAAAAAAAATGATAGCTCTCTTTAACACAACCTACACATACCTGACAACCATTACGCTTTTGGTGTAATCATTCCGTTTTTTTCACCTAATTACGTCTTAATGCTCGCCTGTATATGGATTATGCTTTTTTTGGTACATTAAAAAAATTAAAATAAAGCAATACAAAGTTGTTTGTCATTTTTATTATCATCTCTTTAATCCCACACATCATATAAATCTGAGAATATTCTAAAAAAAAGAAGACTGCTGCATAAGAATAGCGTAAGAGTACATTTGTCATAGACCTCCATGTACTTTCCTTATTTTCTATTTATAGCAGCTATATATGACACATTTCCAAGAAAAAAGACGGGTTTCTTCACTTTGAAAACTTGTCTCATAGATTCATTATATTGATACACAGAATTTGTTAGCGGACCAGTCTATACTTTAAAAAATGGTGGCAGATGTTAAGTGAAACGGGCTTTATTGATGTGACTCTCGGGTGTTATATGACTGAAAAATGTTAGAGAAGAGGAATCTTTTTAAACTTTAAAACATGTCGGATCAGATAAAGACAAATCAGTAGTGCTTTACAAATGTAGAAAAAAGAATATGAGAGGGGTAATACAGCATTCAGGTTTAGCACATGGTAATGATCGTTGCAGTATTTTTGGAGTTAATTTTATGATCAATCAGCAAAAGGTAGACATATAGACTAGTTAAAGTGAGTGTTATATATAATTTGTCAGTATGTTTTGTGTTTGTATTCTGGTACTAATCCACATGGAATTTGTCCATTTGTAACAAGAACTTTAACCAGCTGCAGATCCAGGTTAGTAGCAAAATTAAATTTACATTTTTCATACAGTTTATTGTAATTATGGTATGTAATATATATATATTACACTTTTTATGCTCAGATTACACTTTTTTGCCACTTAGGTTATGCTTATACTTCTAGGGGTTGGCAGGTATGCCTACAGCCTTTTTCCTTTATGGAAAAAGCATTTTTTTATATGGAAAATTGCGGTGTGCACTCCAGGAGAAGAATTGTGTTGAACTTTGTGCTAATTATAAGAACAGATTCAGGGCAAGAGACTTAGTTCTACCAATTGATCAAGTCCTGAGAGAAGAAGTTAGGGAAAGCCTGAATTCCAGTAAATTCCTTTCCTTTCTTGCTGATGGAAGTATTGATCGTGATGCAACCGTATCGGAGCAAGAAATAGTACATATAAGATACCTGGACACTGTAAAACTGAAAACCTCTTATGTAACAAAATCTATAACATCAACCTATGTTGAAAAATTAAATTCTTGTAAGAAATAAATATGTTGTACATTATTTCGTTTGTTCTTTCTATGGATTAAAGTACGTACATCTCATCAAATCTTGACAAGTGATTTAAATTTTGGGAAAAGATAGGTGGGACAAGTGAATTTTCTAAAACCACTTGTCCTGTACAAGTGGATGAAAAAAAATATATGCTCAGCCTGCATGGATAAAATAAACACCTGATGTGGCAGATTAAATAAAGCACCAGATGTTGTCAGCTACGTTGAAAGTTTATTGTGTCCTTCTGAGGACAAAAATGCTTGAAGATAATTGCTTTATTGCTGTGTTTAATCAAAACACTGAACCTTTATGCAAAAGTAACATCAATCATTCTTGTAATTTACACCTAACAACTGTATTTAACTTCCTGGTTTCACTGTAGTTAAATGTACTCCTGTCAAACAAAGTGTCACTTTGTGAATGAAAATGATTAAGTTCTCTTTTTGATCTTATAATCTTACGCTCTTGTAATGTTTACTTCATTATCCTCTTGTTGATTCTCATTTTCTTCTGCATTCATATATTTCGTAATTCTCCTATTTATCTTTTTTCTTGTATACTCATTTATCCATTCATTCATTCATTTGTTCATACGCTTACTCTCTCACTCTGCTCATACATCTGTTTTTTTTTATTCATTTGTTTGTACATTTGTTTGTTTTTTTTATATTAAAGGAGGACTAGTGAAATTGAAAATTGAATTAATTAGATCATTAATGGCAGTCTAAGTTAAGATGATTCAGAAAGCAATAATTTCTATAAAAAAAACTTAATACAAAGAGCGATAATTAAAATTATAATCTTTCATGGAAAATGAATTGCTGAAGAATGTTTTTGTGAAAAAAATATGTCCAGGAAATTATAGAATCACTGTCTTTTTTCAACAGTAATTTTGTATAAATGTCTCTCCACAATAAACAGTGTCTATCCTGACCATGTCTTATTTGTCACTGAGAAGATGACACAGAAGTTGTCTCTAAATTTTTCTTATTCTCTAAATGAGAATTGCTTTTCACAACTAAAGATGATTTCTCACAAAGAACAATACATTTTTGAGGAGAGTCAAGAACTTTTAGAATGCCACAAAACGGCTTGACAGATTCATTCATTTTATTTTCATTAAAAGGATAATATAACATTCATTGTTCTCAATGAAGATTAATATTTTGGTGCAATTTGTAGTCACTTTACTGATGAAGTGTTTCTTCAAACATTCTTAGCAAATATGTTCTGCATCAAATATTAGTGACATTGAAAACAGCAATCTTTGCAACTTTTCTTTTCCTGGTGTCATATCGTGCATCAGATGAGTAGTGGAAGATTTTAAATGTTCTTTATATCTTTGACATGAGGTGAAAAATCACTTAAGTTTATTGAAACAATATAAGCAAAAGCATTACAGATAATTTTTAAAATGTGATCCAAGTATCATTTTCATCATGAAGTTGCAGGTTAAACAATTCATTTCTCTTCAACTGCATTCATATTTGTGCCTGTCTCTTATTTGTCAATTGAAACAGTTCAGTGCTATACATTGGATCATCCTGACCTCTGTTATGGCAGTAACAGATCACAGTAAAATATTGCCTTTTGGCACCAAATATGTCTCACACATTCGGTGCAGCAGAATTAAATGAAAACTTTTGATTCAGGCATAGGTAATGTACTTTGTAAAAAACATGTTCTATCAGCGCTTTTTTGTTCAATGAATCACACCATATCATGAAAATTTTTTTACAGTCGAAGTAGCTCCTATCATATGGATTCTGTATACACTGATGTTGACCATAAACATTCAGAATTTGCTTTCTCACACAAAACTTATGAAATAAATCTTGATTGAAGAAATTAAGGATCGAAGGGATTTTCATAATGATTTGAATGCCCAAAAAGAACTTATCTGAATCTGGGTTTTTTTATCCATTAGGTTTGAGTGTTTGTATTTTTTAAACTACTTCTTCAATACTTAGCCTCTTTTCAGAGCAGATGCTGATAACATCATTGTGTCTGTAGTGAAGTGATGTCATTGGCACCTGCCTGTTTCAAGTCCTTACGCAAGTGCTCTCAGATCAGTTATAGGTGTCATTTTGTCACTCTTTTAGCATTCCATTTATTAATTTCTGCGGATGTTGTTTCTAAAATCCATGATTAGTTTCCTCTGAATTATCAGATTTAACTGAAATGCTGTCATTGACATCTACCTGTTTTGAGTCCTTACATCATGCATTAGCAAGTGCTCGAAGATTAGTTATAGATGTCATTTTGCCACTGTTTTAGCATTCCATCAGTTAACTACTTAGGCGTGTTTTGTTTCTAAATTCCATTACCAGTTTCCTCCACTGATTATCAGATGAACCTGATATACATAAAATAATTAGATAAGTCAGTTAAATATGGTGAATTATTCATAAAATCACTGAAACTAATCTTTCATGAAGTTATCTGAAAACTATAACAAGATTCACTGGTCATAATTTGTTAGTAGGCTTTTCGTTCAAATCTAGTTTTATTAATGATTTGTGTTAGTGTGAAATAAGGAAAGAAGAAAAACAACTGTTACAATGGTAACATTTATAAATGAACAGAAAAACATAATTCTATTGAACTTTTTACCGTATGACTGTCAACTTTCATTCTCCCATTTTGATCTTACCTCAACCACGACCTATACAATGTGAAACAACTCTTGCATGAATATTTCTGGGTCATATTCAGATTTTTAATCGTCTTACAATGAGATGAAAGTAAATATATGTGTTTAGCTGAAATGAGTAATATAAAATCATATCTTACTGGCATAAGTCTAAGGCTGCAACTTTTCCCGAACTTTGTAAATGTGTACATGGTATGCAATAACTCAAATGATTCTATTCAATTGAAGCAATTCAAAACTCAACCTTTCCCCCTATCTGCTTGTTGGGCTTGCTGTTCAGCTGACAGCTGTTTAAACTTGAGCCTTTTACAATGTGCATGCCATATCTTGTTTAGCTTGCGATTTGCTGTACATCTTTTACCTCTCAATTCAACAAGATTCAATTTCTAAGATGTGTCTATGTTGAATATATCTGACAATTTAGATAAAGCATCCTTAGGATCATCATGATATTGTTTCCTCTGCTACATGTATGTACATGATGAAAATATCATATCAATAATGCAATGGATGTACTGCCTGTACATGATTTTGTAGAATCTACAATAATTAAGAGACTGTTCAGTGGCTTACAAACTTTAAATAGTATTTCTTTATAATAAAATGTTACTCATCAGAGGTTCTGTAACAAACCTATTTTTAAAAGGTAAATAACTTAATTTAAAGAAATTGTTGTCAGCATTATCAGTAAATCAGTCTGATTTGTTGTATTGTGTAATGTGCAGTACAACCAGTTCTCATCAACTTGGCTTATTCCTAGCAATGCCACATACGATGTGGAAATCATACATAGAAAAGAATAAAGATAAATATCGTACTAAAATAAAGCAGAGATGTGGAAATATATCATTTAATGTGAAACTTTATCAATTCATTGGAATGGGTAGTTCCTGTGTCACTGACAGCCATGAGATGTTTGTTTACATAGTTGCCAATTTTGTAAACGTTCGCAGGCAGTAAACTAAACTAAGCTGCTGATGTGGAAGTATCTTTGATTCAAAGATTACCTTGCCTTGCTTCCACTAGATGACCACCTGTAACCCAGATGTATACCCGTTTAAGCTTTCACTGAAAGACTGTTGACAATGCCTCCGAAATCCAGTGGAATTTTTCATACTTTTTAGACCATCCAGCAAACTTTTTCAGTAGTTCAGTAAGTCAAAAGGTTGATATCACCATCTTATTTTGAATTTATGTTGTTAAACTTTGGTTTATTGTGCATTTCATTGATAGGTCATTTAGGTAACACGAGTTCACCTAATTGAATATAATTAGTATATTTGTTGTATGCACTTTTTCTCTCTCTATCATTTCAGATATGTCAAGCAAGTGAAAGAAATGCAAATGCTTCAAAGTCGCAGAAGATAATCATGAGATGTGCCTTGTATGTACTAAATCTTCATCACACCCATGCATTGTGTGTGCATCTTGGGCCGAAGATGTATGATCCAACATCTTAAAAAGGCAATTGAAGGGCCAAGAGAAGAGTGCACAATTCTAAAATTGTCCAAACAGCACCAACAGCGACAATCACTTCTGACTCCATGGAAGCTGTGGCAAGTGATTCTACACACACTGTTTGAATCGATGGTGCTACATCTCATACAAGAAGCTCTGTCCTCAAGGTTGTCTATGAGTGATTTGGACAAAACGGGCAGATTTCATCCCCTAGATAGGACTGCGACTTTGCAAGCATACCTGGCAGGTAGGGCCCACACTACGCATGGTGACACTGCATCAACACTGTCATGTGGCATGTTAATCCTTGGACGCAGGCATGCAGGATGAAAACAACCTCACAGTTGATGACACGGACTTTGCTGAACATTCCAATCCATCTTTGGAATGGACAGAATTCAGCCTTAAGGTGCCAACAGAAGAAATTTTTAGAATTTTGCTGCCTTCTGAATGCCCTCCTTCTCTGGCAGTTAATACCACTTACAAAGTTAAGGCCTCAGCAGATGTTGATGAAGAGGGTGAGTGTTAATCCTTCCGAATTTTGCCACTATCGGCAAAGATTGCCAAAATTACCGGGCGTCTCTCTGATAAGATTCGTGACCAAGGTAATTCGAGGGTCTTTTTGGTGAGTCGGTTGCCTGCACCATTTTTACCCCACTGGTATAAGTCACATACTGATGCTTACAACTCAGATGTGCCTAGTCGATATAAAGACATACCTGTCATTAACATGTCTGTCTTACTCTGTTATAAGGTGGACATATTTCACATCACACCATAGTTGGTGAGGAATGTGGTGTGGACTTTCTCCCTACTTGACTTAGTGTCACTAGCAATTGTCTAGCTGAGAAGGAGGGAGTGACCACGCTTGGGAATCGGTGTGCCATATTGCCAAGTTAGTCAACATGGTAGCTCGCCACATGATGGCAAAACACCGAAACTGCTTCTGCAACCTTGATCTGATAAGAAGAGACACTTGTTTGTGATCTTTTTCTCTCAAACACTGCTCTCTCTCTCTTCATTCGATTCCAATCTTTTTCATAATTCTTTGGGGGTCATATTTAGGAGGTGAAAAAGCAGGTGGCACAGGAGGTGCCACTTCAGCTCTCCTTGCAAGCCCCTACCTCATCTTGACCTAACCTTGTCATGGGTTGTATCAGAGAAGGTATGAATTATAGGTGGCCATATGCCCCTAACTTTAGCAGGCAGACCACGAGAGGGGAGTGGAGGGCTGGGAAAACAAAGTCTCTCCTTCCCCAAGTCTCCCACCAACCGACAATGACTTATCGTCCCTTCCATCCACTGGTGATCCTCCTGTGGATGCCAGACTCCTGTTTTGCCAGACTTCGGTCAACCTCTTTCTGACAAATTATTGGGTAATTCAAGCCATGTCAGAGGGGCTGTCGATCTCATTCATCCAGCACACTTCCCTTTCATCCTTCCCCTTCATGACAGATATTCCAATTGATCCCACAAAGGCAGTTATGTTACAAAAGTGGGCAGTGGAGTTAGTCCAAACACCAAACTCCCTGAGCATCTACTCCAAACTTTTTCTGGTCAGAAAGGCCAAAAGGAAGTTGAGACCAGTCATAGGCTTGAGTTGGCTTGATCACTTTATTGCTGCCCAGAAATTCCATCAACAGTTACTTGTTACAACTCTTAAATCCATATTTCTGCTCCAATTTCAATCAGACTTGGAATATGCGTTTATATAAAATCTCAGTTGAGTTCAGTAATGAGCAAGACTTGTGCATAGTAATGAGGTGATCTTAGAGCTGATTGGCTGACCTTATTTCCACTCTGGAGGACATATTTCTGATCCAATTTTGATCAGACTTAGAAGATATGATTACACCATAAAGATTGGACGAGTTCAATAATGAACGAGATCCTTACATGTTAATGATGATCTTGCATCTTTTTGGCTAACCTTGTAACCAATCTGGAGGCCATATATCTGATCCAGTTTTGATCAGACTTGGAATATATGCTTATATCATCAAGTTCTTGAACAGGTTCAATAACTAGCAGTATCCACACATGCTAATGAGGTGATCTTGCATCTGATTTGCTAAGCTAGTTACCACTCTGGAGGCTGTATTTCTGATCCAGTTTTGATGAAACTTGGATTATATGCTTATATATTTAAGATCTTGTTTGATTTCAATAATGAGCAAGATCCATGCATATAAATGAGGTGATCTTGCATCTGATTGGCTGAACTTGTAACCACTCTGGAAGCCATATTTCTGATAGAATCTTAATCAGACTTGGATCTGATTGGCTGAATTTGTTACCACTCTGGAGGCCCGATTTCTAAATCTTTTTTTGATAAAACTTAGAATATATGCATATATCAAGATCTCAGATGAGTTCAATCATAAAAATGAGGTGATCTTGCATATGATTTGCTGAAATTCTTACCACTTGAGAGAATATTTCTCACCCAATTTTAATTAGGCATGGTAAATAGGCTAATGTCATCAAGATGTTGGATGATTTTTAGTTCTACTGGTCATAGACCAGAAGAACTTATGAGATGGTCTGTTGTCCGTCCGTCTGTTAGCACAAGTTTGTTATTGCTACTCATGAACTTCTTGGATGATTGCCATGAAACTTTACACACACATTCATTCCATGGTCTAGATGGTCCTAGATGAAAATGTTGCAGCTTGGATATCCAATATGGACACCACAGAACAGCCATCTTGAACATCTTGTTATCACTACTTCATCTGAATGGATGGTCATATCAGTGTGGGATTTTCATTAAGACTTCTTATGATGTCTAGTTGGTCTTAAAATGGTACCATTTTGATGTCCAATATGGCTGCCACAGCAGCTATCTTTAAAATCTTGTTATCACTACTCCTCCTGAACAGAAAGTCTTATTGACATTGGGTTTTGACTAGAAGACTTCCTATAATGTCTATTTGGTTCTAAATGAAAATGGTACTGATCTCATGTCCAATAAGGCTGCCACAGTGGCCATCTTGAAAATCTTATTATAGCAACTCCTGATTGGATGGTCATATCAATACAGGATTTTCACTAAAAGACTTCTTATGATGTCTAGCTGGTCCTAAATGAAAATGGTGCCAATCTGAGGTCTAAAATGGCTACCACAGCAGTCATCTTGAAAATCTTGATATCGCTACTCCTCCTGAATGGATGGTCATATCAACATGTGGTTTTCACTAAAATATTTATTATGATATCTACTTGGTCCTAAACGAATATTGTGCCAATCTGATGTCCAACATGGTCATCACAGTAGCCATCTTGAAAATCTTGTTATTGCTGCTCCTCCAGATTGAAACTAATATTGCCATGGGGTTTTCACCAGAAGACAGCCATTTTAAAAATCTTGTTATTGCTACTCTTCCTGAATGGATGGTCATATCAGCATGGAGTTTTTGCTAAACAACTTCTTATGATGTTTAGTTGGTTATAAATGAAAATGGTGCTGCTCAGACATCCAATATGGCCACCACAGTGGTCATCTTGAAATTCTTTTCACTACTCTTGAATGAATGGTCATATCCACATGGAATTTTCATTGAAAGACTTCTTGTGATGTCTAGTTGGTCATAAATGAAAATGGTGTTGATCTGACTTCCTAGATGGCTGATCATATTGATATTGTACTTTTACCAAAAGACTTCTGATGATGTTACGTTGGTTGTATCTGGAAATGGTGCCAGTCTGATATCCAATATGGCCACCATGGCAGCCATCGTGAAAATTTTGTTATCGTTACTTCTTTAAGACTTTTTATGATGTCTTGCTGGTCCTAAATGAAAATGATGCCAATCAGATATCCAGTATGCCCACCACAGCAGCTAATTGAAAATCTTGTTATTGCTGAAGAATATCAGAGATGGTTTCAACATCAGTTAAAAAGAAGAAATGGTCTTGTCTTCAATTCCTGGAAATTTGTTTCAGCCAGTAGAGCATCAGTCCCTTTAAGGGACTCTTGTTGTTATGACTGAGACCTATGCATATTTATGAGTTCTTGCATCTGATAATGGATATTTTATTTACTGTGTTTTTTTCTAGTATTTGATCAAACTTGGCAAATAGGCCCATGGCATCCAGATCTTCATCGAGTATGATTATGAATGAAATTCATGCACGTATCTCATTGTTTGAGCTTGTCAGTCATCTAGCAACTGTATTTCTGATCAGATTGTAATCAAGCTTGCTCAACCTTAAGCTTATATTGTCATTGTTGTAGACAGGTTCAATAATAAGTGAGATCAGCACATATAATTGGGATATCTTGCATCTGATTGGCTGAGCTTGTTATTTCTAAATCAAGAGACTATTTCTCATGCTTATATATGGGTTTATATCATCAGGATCTTGGATGACTTCAGTTATGAACAAGAGACTGTGCAAATTAATTATGCCTTTATCTTTAGAAAGAATTTTTATAAGAATATAGTAAAATAGGTAAAAATCAACATAATATAAAGTTTGGGTAATAGTTTACATAGGATGTATTCTTACAACACTACCGTACATAAGCCCTGCTTAGTGAAATGGTCAACTGTTAAGTTATGTAAGCTCGCTGCGTAATGGTAGGACCAATTGGGCCTCTTGTTTTATCTGACTTTGATAAAACTTAAATTATAGTTTTATACATGTATCATCCACATCTTGGATGAGTTGAATAATGAGGTGATCTTGCATCTGATTCGCTGTGCTTGTTACCACTCTTGAAGCAATATTTTGATTCGATTTTGATCACACTCCAAATATAGGGTTATATGATTAACATCTTGTATGAGTTCAAGAATGCACAGGATCCACTCATATTAATGAGTCAATCTTGCATGTGATTGACTGAACTAGTTACTGCTCTAAAGACTATTTCTGATCCAGGTTTTATGAAACTTTAAATCTTCAAGATCTTGGATGAGTATAATTATGAACAATGAGACTGGCTAAGCTTGTTACCACTCTGGAGACCAAATTACATAATACATGTACTATATATAGTTGCCTTTTCTCTCTCTCTCTCTCTCTCTCTCTCTCTCTCCCCCCCCCCCCCCCACTCTCTCAATTGTTGGGACTTGCCTGTGGGCAAGTACCTTGGAAACTTGAGCTTGCCCGAGCCTAAACAGGCTTATGTATATTGTAAGCACAAAACCTATGCAGGGATTTAAATATCAGCTTGCCCGACTCCCGGGACAAGCTCAAATTTGGCTCGGCAAGCTCAAGTTGAGATTGAGAACATTTATTTTCATCTGTTTAATTGTTTGCTAAACAGTAAGTATTTATCTGTCTCCTGTAATTATCAGGTAAACAACAGATCATAAACACCGCTTGTTTGTACTACATTTTCATAAGATGTAAAACGGTCAACTGTTATGGTATGTTAGCCAGGTGTGTGATATCAGGCCCATTTGTTCCTCTTGTATCATAATAACTTTAATTCTAGGCCAAGTACCTTGATCAAAATTTGTGGAGGCTTGCATTTAAAGTATGGAAGAGGCCTGTTGAATTTGGGGTCAGTATGTTAAGGTCATCATGGTTCAGAGCATACTAGGTTTTGCAGAGTAACTTTGTTTTAGAGTAAGTTCCTTGACCAAACTTTGTAGATAGCTTGCACTTAGTGCAATAATTTTTTTTTATAGATTCAGGGGTATAAAGATGAGAGGTCATCGTCATGATGAATCTAATAAGAAAATAATGGTTTCTACACATTAACTTGTGTTCAGCACCACATAACTTGAGTAAAGGTCAAGGTTATTGAGATCCATTGAGTCAACCATACTCTGCTAATGTCTATATAGAGGACTACTAAACACAGGGTAGGCATATAATGTGCAATTCATGGTACTCTTGAAATGTAGTGTGTCCTATGTATTTGTAATTGAAAAATTTTGACACCTTTTCTTACTTGCAAATAGGATCATTTTACTCACAACTTGGAGTGCTCTGCTGCAGCTTAAAGGTTTATAATTGTTCTCAAATAAGTCTCAAAATTTGTGTTGTTTTTTATTTGTGTTGGGCAACAGGTGTTTAAACATTTTTTCATTCTTTTCCATTTATTTAATTTTTGTTTTTCTTCTTTTTTTCCAGGGTAACAATAATTGGCTTGGTGAAGAGAATCATCCACTGATTGGATTTACTTGGCGTGGAGGTTCAGAAAGAGAAACAACAGGAATCCTTTTCTGGAGCAAGCCCTTTCTTTGCACACTACCTAATGGAGAAGAGGTAATATTTTTCAAGAAAAAGTCAACACTTTTACATTACCAAAAAAAACAAAGACATTCAAGGGAACTTTTTTATGTCAGTGGCAAACAGTACATTGACTGCTGATTTATATATCCAGGTCTTGATTTCATTTACGTTTAGCCCTCATTCATCATCTAATAGTGTTTTCTCTAGAATTTTCCTTTTTCATCTCCAACATTTTCAAACTATATAAATATTACATTTAATGTCTAATGGTTCATGCCTGATTCGTACAACCTCAAAAATTATGTTACACTTTGGTTCATCAGTGATACTTTGGAGCATAACTTATTTTTAAAAAGTCATTGGAAACAATTTCCCCAGATGAAGTAAATTTTATAAAAAGAGGGGTTTGTTTCTACATCATTGTTAAATGCCCACCATAAGTTTTGATACGAGTCCATCCTTCTGTCTGTTACCAATTTCACTTCTACACAGTAACTCAAGTTGTCCACCATCTACAGCTTTGTGGATTGTTTGTACTTAGGGTAAGGAAGAACTCTATTGATTTGGGGGCCAAAAATTCAAAGGTCAAGGTCACTGACTGAAGGAAGAAAAATGGTTTCTGCACAACAACTTAAGTTCTCCACCATCTACAATAACTAAATGTTGTGGATGGCTTGCACTTGGGGTAAGTAAGAAGCCTATTGATTTTGGGATGAAAAGATTAAAGGTCAAGGTCACTGACCAAAAGGAGAAAAATTATTTTAATAACAGTAATACAATACCTGCAATTATTACATTGCTACCTCTTTTCCAAGTGCTAGTCCCCAGTCCAAGGTGAAAATTCCCTTCTCCAAAAAATTAATTGCAGGTCTGGAACAAAAAAACCCGCAGTTCCAGTCTGATGCCTTAGTCACTTACTTCCATTCTGAATGTTGTTATTCTTGTCCTTGGACTTCATACAGTAAAACATGTATTTGGGCTCTCAAGACTTTTGCTAATCTGATTGTCTTTTGCCATCATTTCAATTAATCATATCCATTTCTTTATTGCAGTTGACCTTTTCTCCACAGTCCTTGCATTTTATTTCAATATTTGGTGTCTCTGTTTGTCATTTTATTGAATGTTGATTGTATCTTGTGCACATGCTAGTTAAGTAGTGGTCCCATAAATTTATTCCCTTTTTGGTACCTGCGTTCTGGTAAGTATTGCCCTTTACAATTTTGTTTGTTGTTGTGGTAATTTTCTCTCACCCTTTGGCAAAATGCGACCATAAATAGGCTTCATGTGACACCCACCCCACATGTTAGGTGCACACTAAGTGTCCTTTCTGCACTTTATGGCATTTAGCTGAGATCTGCCACTCATTCAGAAGCAGGAAGAATTAGTTTCTTCTTCTTCACGTATGGACACCCTCCATTCCAGAGAGGAGCTGTAGGCACTTCCCAGCTCAAGGAAGTTGCCAACTGGATGTTCATTTGCACCAGTACTGGGTCTTGTGCTTCCCCAACCAGGACCAGGGAGCAGCCTGCTCCCTCAGAGTGAAAATGGACCTGGTCGGTAGCCCTCTTCCCCTTTTCTGCTGTTTTCCCTTCAATCCCAGTGTGACTTGGAGGCTGCCACCACCAGGTGGTGGCTCTGAAACATGACATTTTGCCCCCACCCCACCCGTGCAATGGATGGCCCCATTGGTTAACAGACAGGTCAATCTGTTGGCTGTCCACATCCACCACCGCCCCTTTAGCATCATCTCTTCCTGCATTGAGAAGGGATTATCAATCCACTTAACCGAGGAGTAAAGGGAGCATACCTGTCTTGCCCCACCAATGGAGACAGGATTATGAACTGTCAGTTATAGTGGACTCTGATGAGTTTGATGTGACCTCAGTCAAGTCAACGCCTTCTCCCCATGTAGTGTACCCATCTCTCTCCCATGCCAGGCAGGTAACAAGCAATGAAAGACATTTGACAAGGCAAAATTTACTGCCTTCTGCCTCCTCGATTTTTGTCCTAAGCTTTCCAGGATTTCAGACAACAAAATTCTTTTCAAGTCAGGACGCAGAAAAAAGCTGTTCTTCTGTTGCTTCCCCACTTGACCATGGTAAGGGGTATAGCACCGAAACTGGCACAATGTCAAGAGGCAGCTGGACAGCTGAGGGGCTGGTCAGCCCTATCTACTACTCTGTGGCCACCTGCTTGGCTGCATAAGCCTCCAAGCCTAGATTCAGGACCTGGCCTTGCTTCCCAGTTAAGATGCTCAAAGTTATAGAACTTAAGGCATGCACCTTAGCTACCTTAGCTTCTCATGCTGACCTTTTAAGGTGAAGCCTTTGTCCCTGGCTGCTGTAAAGACTGTAAAGAATCCAGATGGCCATAGTCAAGACAGTGAGATATTCCCTCTTGGATAATATGAAAGCCACATTTTGGCGGTCTCGTTCTACTTTTTCCTTGTTTTATATCTGATCGTTGAAGCACCAGAGCAAGGGCATTAATGCATTTGGCCCAATTGTGTTAGTGCAGCAAGTTGTCAGGTAGTTATCTTCCAGTCTGTAGTAGTATCTGGCTAAAATTAGATGGCAAGTTATATCTGACAGCTTTTATGGGGGGCATCCCTCCAGGCTGGTTAAGTCTGCAATGTTGTACTAGGAGGTATGTATTACAGCTATTAAAATGTTGTTTTGGGGGTCACACAAATTTTTATTGTTTAATACTTGCCTTCTGTTATGGCTGGGTTCCCTCCTCCCTCCCTGCTCTGATGTCATTTTAATCTTGGTCCAAGTCAAAGAAAGACGAATTTCTGAATGGATGGAAGTGACCAGGGTATCAGACTGGGACTGTGTAGTTTTTATTTGTAGACATCCAATTATTAATTGGAGGAGAGGATTTTCACCTTGGGCTTGGGGCTTCCAGCAGGAAAAGAGATAGCAGATAATTGTTACATAATTAAAATTAGTTTTACCCCCAAAACTACATTTCTGCACAATAACTTGGGTTCACCACCATCCATCGTTACTAGACTTTGTGGATGGCTTGGACTTCGGTAAGGAAGAACCCAATCAGTTTGGGGCCAAATGTCAAAGGTCAAGGTCATTGAATGAAAAAATAAAAATGGTTTCTGCACAATAACACTAGCTCTGCATCACATACCAGTCATTGTGGAGTGGTTACACTTGGGTGGAAAGAATAAGTCTGTTGATTTGAGGTTTAAACAGTCAGAGGCCAAGGTCACAGAATGAAAGAAGAAAATGGTTTCCACACGCTAACAGTGTTCTGCATCACAGACCTGGACCACACTTCATGGATGGCTTACACTTGGGGTAAGGATGAAACTTGTTGCAGGTCAAAAGGTCAAAAGTCAAGAACACTATGACTGAAACAAGAAACATGGTTTCTGCACAAAGAAATTTAAGTTATCTACATTGAGGACATTTAAACACAGGGTGGGCATATAATCTGTTCTCTGTACTTTTGTTTGTTCATTGTTTATTCTTCTCTCCTGTGACTCAAAAAAGCAGATTATCACCTGAAATTGAGACGTTTTTCCTTGAGGCCCCTAAATCAGGCTTTCATTGAATTAATTAGGTTGTTAATTGACCCTTAATTTGTAGGTAAAGTTTGTAAACGAGCACTAAAGCACCTTTATTACATTGAAGGTCATTCTTTGATAGTCTTCAGATTGTAATCTTATTTACTGGGAATGAAAAAATGGCCTTTTAAGTTGATTGGGAAGATAATTAATCCTGGTAGTGCTGAGCTGTTTTCTCATGACGTGCATCCACATGCTGAATTGTTTGTAACTGTCTGACCTGCCAATGCTGAATTGTTTTGAGAGCTGATAAGGATTTTTTTACCAACATCATTATTACTGCTTTAAAACTAATAATATTAAACAGAATTGTATGAAATTTCATGAGATAATACTTGAATGCATTCATGTTCTGTCATATATTTTTCATTAAATTTAACAGATTGTTTATGGTTGCCATGGCAACCACAATAATGAAATTTAAGAAAATAGTGACTTCATCTGAAAAATCATATTTGAAAGCATTTTTTTTTTTTGTGCAAATTTTATTTTAAAAATATCATATTTTTCTCAACTGTATTACTTATTATATAACATGTTACTTATTTCATTACCTTCTGGCACCATACAAGGAATCGATCCAACAAGAATCACCATAAAGAATTCAATGATCTTCATGTGAATAAATTTGAAACTGTTTTATTATAGCCACTTAAAGGTAAAATTAAACATTTTGTCATGGTTGAAGTATTATGTGATAGTTGCCATTCCTTATATGTATAACAGTAAAGTATCAGTTTTCATAGCAACAACAGTGGTCTTGCAAATGGAAAAATGTGCAAATATATGAGTGTATTGGATGCATATATATCCAAAATTATTGCAGCATCCACATTTTTAGACCAATCTTGAATACTTATATCATTACCTTTTTCATACTGGAGCATGATCCAGGGGCCTTGATGATATGTATGTTATAGAAAGGAATAATGTTAGATACCCTTTCCCACACAAGTTATCATTTGTTGTCACTGCCGAATTTCCGCAAGTTATCATTTCTTACCATTTCATGATGATACGTACCAACTTGGTGTTTCGAAATGTGAAACATCAATATCTAAAAATGATGATGTGTGTTTTAAGAACAGAATCGGTAAAAGCACTTTATATATATATTTTCGGAAGATTTTAACTGCTGTGCTTGCATTATTTTCTTCATAATATCAGTGTGAAACCATAATTGAACATGTCATTGAGTAATAATGGCAGACATCGGGGTATATAGGAAGTACCTCCTCATTAGACTGGCTGTTTTCGTAATTCATTTGGCACATACATTAAGGAAAACATAAAATTTGTAGAAAGCAAAGTCTAAATATTACGTGAAAGAAGATTTAGGTGTAAGAATTTTTTTTTAGGTCAGAAACGTTTTAGACAATGCTATGTTTGTTGTGGAATATTCAAGAAGCACTGTAAGGTCAATGTTGTTTTCTTACATCACTCCTTTCTGTGAAAATACGAAAAAAGCAGCGAAGTAAATAATATCTTACCAATAGACAACAATATTATGAGTATGAAGACAAATATTAAATCCATAAATCTGCAGTCCTATTCATGAAGCTAAAATGTTTGAGTGGTCATATTAAGAAAATCCCTGTTTCTAAAAATAGATGTACCCACATTGCATGCGTGGCACCATTTTTGCTCTTGGCTATGTACCGACTTAGTTGGAAAGAAGGATCTAGTTCATTCAAACATTGACTTTAATGCTTTTGTTCATCGTCGATGCATAGCTAAGATAATGTTTTATCGGCAAAAATGACATTAAATATCAAAGTTTTGATTTTATTATATATTTAGAGCTTGAAAATATTTGCAGTTCAGGTGTTACCGAATTTTCAAGAACAGTACAATCACCTTCACAAAAACATATTTTCTCGAATTATTCACGCTCTCACTTTTCCGACTTTACATACTTGGGCATATTAAAGGTTATGAAAATGTTTTTGTTATTTATCCTTTCAAAATAACACGATAAAGAAAAAGTATGATGTATAATAGTGAGTGGATTCAACTCTGGCAATTAGTACAAGTAAAATCGTTGCCGTTATTTCATTTTATTTTATTTTTTTCAATTTTAGTGCCAAAAATCCTTAGAAAATCAGGGATGAAATGACAGGGAAAACATAGGAGGAAAGGGTTAACAGAAAAATAATAATGAGACTGTTGAAACAGTAACATATTTTAAAGTGCAAAATGTTCAATGTGTATAGAGAAACATGTGAAACAGTAACATAAAATGTGCAAAATGTTCAATGTGTGTAGAGAAACATGTGAAACAGTAACATATTTTAATGTGCAAAATGTTCAATGTGTTTAGAGAAACATGTGAAATAAGCAATATCCAACAAAACCAACAGCAAGAAAAAATATTTGATGGCAATTATTAAAAAACAGAAATGTTTGTAATGAACATGAAAATATGTAATATGTGTCATATTTAATGTTAGTATTGATGTGTCCATAAATCTGGTATGATTTATTGCTCCAACTCGGAATACCTTCTTGCATTTTCTTTCACAAATGAAAATTCTAGTTATGAACAAAGATTGAGAAAATATTTAAAATGTCACACTCCATTAAAATTTGAACATTACAATGACAGATTTATATGTTTCAAAAAGCAATTCATATTGTATCCCAGGAGACCGAAGACCTAATAAAGTTAGTAAAGCACTCACTTTTCACCTGTTTGGTTTAGGGTCAAGTTAAATATTTAATAACAATTTATATCAGATACTTTGTATTTCTTGGTAATTTGGTTTATTCCACATCTAAGACCACATTGTCTTATTCATCATTATTTTGTGCTAGTCACATTCTCCTGTATGCTATTATGTACTCCACCTTTGTGTGGTATATTTCAAAGCAAGGAGTAACACAAAGTGACACATCACACTGTCCACATTTCATGGCAGTAGTTCTGCCAGCACGCCTCTTTTGTATTCCCTTGAGGCATTTGTAAATGCCTTTGTTATTGATGGAACAAAACATCTTCATCTTAACAATATTTATATGATTGTATTAAATGTCATAGATCTAATAATTGGCAATTATAAAATTAAAATAAAATGTAACTGGTGATTATTGGAGCTGAGTTATTGTGCATGCCATTTTATTCCATATTTATGAAAGATTACCTCACCTATTTGTTTCTGTAGCAATTTCATTGTAGTCCTCATCCTTAATGAAGAGATTAAAATAAGCCAGAGGCTCTTGAAGTTCCTCAACAGTTGCCCGTAACCCAGGTAGAGACATGAAACTGCGCTCTGTTCTCACGGGTACATCATCAACTTCCAACTCCTCCAAAATATCATTTTCTCTGTCACCAACATCTCTACCGTCTTCCTCACGAACATCGGCCTCATCAATCCCCTCAAACTTTTACAGATTATCCTCATCACCCACCAATTAGCACAATAAATTTTCCTCATCACTGTACACAACCGCCATATTGTTTATATCAATGTCGTGTGTTGACAACCAAATATCCAGGCAAATTTGTTACTTTTTTTCCTTATTTTGTCGGTTATGCATCAGTCACATGTAAACATGATAACTATTGGACCATCTTGTGTGGTATTCTCTATAATATTTTTAGCACATGCTTAATGATTGGTGGAGATTCAACATCCGTTTACGTCATTGTAAGCAACCATATTTTTATGGCTACCACATACAGAAGACGCCGTGTTGTGACCATATAAATATGGTTACCGCATATAGATTCAGGTAACGTAAACCATATATTTATGGCTTCTGCACTACCAGGGTTAAGATGCCTTCAGTGAATAAAGGTGGGTGGACAGAAAAACAAGTATAACAATTTTGACAATTTGCAAATATGTTAATTCCATTGAAATCAGTCACCATTAGAAAATTTTGATTACCTTTGGTTAGTTTGATTATGGCTAGACAAATTAGTTTCATCAATAAGCATTATAAATGGTTAGGGTAAAATATTGAACTGGATCATGCACTGTTTCTACTACAGGTGGCAGTATTGCTCATGGATACACAGGGTGCCTTTGACAGTGAGTCAACAGTGAGGGATTGTGCGACTGTGTTTGCCCTCAGTACAATGGTCAGCTCAGTTCAGGTGAGTTTCTGCCATTCTAAATTATTTGTTTAGCTGTTATTAAGACCATTGAAAGTGAAAGAGATATGCACTAAAACAATATTTAAAAAACTCACCATAGAACCAAGTTGGTTAACATGTAGTGTTTCTCTGTTTGATGTCTCTTTTCTTTTTCTTAACCTCACTGTCACTGATGGTTTGATTTTAGGTCAGATAGTTATAGGACAAGTTAAATACAAATATTTTTATTATTCTCCCCCCTCAACCCCCCCCCCCCTCCATGCACCCCCCCCCCCCATGAATATTTGGAAGGGGCATCCAGTGTTACATTTGTCCATATGTGGGTCCATCCTGTTGAAGTTTTGCATTTAGGTCACTGTGGATGGGCATTGGTGTTCTATGAACACATTTCTAGCTTTTAATGTTTGCATTTAGATTTTAGGTGTGGCTTAACTTCATGCTGTCAGATTTGAGCTTCAATGTTGTTTTTGTTTTTCCTTACCATTTTACGTTATCCAAACTCCAATTTGCAATGCATATGGCAGGCATGTACCTCATACCTTGTTATACTCCTGTATTTTACATGCAGAAAGGGAGGAGGAATTACCCACTTTTTTTAAGGAAAGAAAACTTGTTATTCCATATTGTGGGAATAATTGTTAGTCCAAATGTACTGTTTAATAAGCAGGTACCTGTTTACATGTGTCTTTGAGTTTACAAAGAGGGTACTTGTTGTAGCCAGGAATTTTGTGATAGTAAAGTTTGCTATGGCAAGGGACTGTTGTGTGCCATGGTCATGTTCCTTATTAGACATTGTTTTTAAAGAGATCATTTTACAGCCATCCAAGTTAATTAAAAAAAAAATAGTTTCCTGTATAGAAACTGGCATTATTCTGTTTTAGCACAGTATTTGCATATTACCCTTTTCACCCTAATGATGTTGATAAACATTTGTTTCTAAACATCTTGCAGGTGTTCAATTTAAGTCAGAATATCCAGGAAGATGATCTTCAGCATTTACAGGTATTTGTTCTCCAGCATGAAATCACACTTTCAGTTAATGAAGATATAAAAAAAAATTGTTGCTTGAATTTCATTGATAACTTTAATATGATCACCATCAAACTTGTCGACTCTGGGAATGGGATAATAATGACATTTAATCTAAGCCATGTTGATATTGTACTTGTCATCCTACAGCTCAGATAAGGTCAGGCCACAAATATATTTTTTGTTAAATTCATTTAGGAAACAGTAAAACCCCATGTAAAAACCAGTGTGATTTTATGATCATCTCACAAAAACAATGAAAATGTAAAAGAACCAAACTTTTACTCTCAGAATTTCTTTCCAACCTAACTCGGGTACCAAGAAACACCAGTAAATCCAGACCCTTATAATTATGACTTCTACCTAACTCTGGTACTAAAAACACCAGTAGATCCAGACCCTTATAGTTATTCCTCCTACTTAACTCTAGTACTAAAAAAACCAATAAATTCAGACGCTTATAATTATTCCTAGTGAATTTTCACTCCCCAAAAGTGATCATAAAAGTCATAGAACAATTGACATATTTTATAACAGTACGTTCTTAATTGATCCAGGACTCATGGAACAATCATGAACATTTAATAGTAGACTGGCTTACACTTCCTTAATCATTGTAACATTTAAGAAGCAGCATATGCAATTCGGTAAAACTGTGGCACGGTCATTTGATTATCAATTATTATGACTCCACTTGACGAAGTCAGTGGAACTCTATAGTAATCAGGTTATGTCTGTCAGCAATTTTGTATGCAGATTTATATTGATGAGAACTCAAGAGAATTAAATTTTTAGCTCTGCTGGTCATAGACCAGAAGTGCTTATGGGATGGTCCTTTGTCTGTTGTCCGTCTGTCCATTAGCACAAGTTTGTTATCGCTACTCCTAAACTGCTCAGAGGATTGCCATAAAACTTTACAAACACATTCATCCCATGGTCTAATTTGTCCTAGAGGAAAATGGTGCTGCTCGCACATCCAGTATGGCTACCACTGTGGTCATCTTGAAAATCTTTTTATGGCTACTACTCCTGATAAGATGGTCATATCAACATGGAGTTTTCACTGACATCCAGCAGGGACGTTATGGCAGCCATCTTGAAAATCTTGTTATAGCTACTCCTTCTAAACAGAAAGTCATATTGGCATTAGATTTTCAACTGTCTAGTTGATCCTAAATAAAAAATTATGCCGATCGGAAGTCCAATATGACCGCTGCAGCAGACATCTTGAAAATCTTATTGCAACTCGTCCTAAACAGAAAGTTATGTTGATGTGGGGTTTTCACCAAAAGACTTGTTATGATGTCCAGTTGGTCTCGTATGAACATGATGCTGATCTAACATCCAATATGGCCACCACACAGTGGCCATCTTGAAAATCTTGTTATTGGTAATCCTCCTGAATGGATGGTCCTATAAACATGAGGTTTTCCTTAAAAGACTTCTTATAATATCTAGTTGGTCCTAAATGAAAATGGTACTGATCTGATGTCCAATATGGCCACCACTGCAGCCATCTAGAAAGTTTACATGAGAGCACAACTTTGTTGTAGAAACAAGGTTATCATGAGGATCTAATATGGAGAAACAAAAGTTGAGAATGAACTTTCAACTTATCAAATCAGTCCATAAAAAAGCTGCAGCTTGGTGAATCTTTTAACACATGCAACATAAATGCTTGGAGTCATGTAAGTCCCTTGAGTGGTCTTATTATCTTATTAACAGCTAACAAGAATACATGTATACTGTAAATCATACTGTTTAAGTGTCATTACATTTTTGTGAATTTAGCATGTTCACAACATATTTTAGTGTTGTATCCAGGCTGTGGGATTGCATGATTCATGAATTTCTATAACTTGCTCCAACTAAAAATTGCATGAAGGGCATAAGAAATAGTGCAAAAAGTGCCATTTCAGGCATGTCTGCACAGTGCATAAAAAGAAATAAATGTTCTGACAGTGATGATAAATTTTTTTCTGTGAAAAGTGAAAGTAATACTGTAGCAGCTTTGCACATGTGTGATGTAGCTTTTGTCTAGAGATGTTCTACAATTGCAATTTTGTTGTTTGTTAATGAGCTTCTTTTTTTTGGGGGGGGGGGGGGATATTTTTGGAATTAACATGAAGACCAGAGTAATTTCATAATCTTGTTCATACATTTATGCCTTTTTAAAAATTACTACAATAATTATACAAATTCTAAAAATCAAGACTATAATGGTTGAACACATCTTTTGAATTTTAAGAGCAGTTCAGACTTTGAAAGTTTTACCAGATCAGGTCGAGTCTTCATGAAATGGTCAAACTTTAGTACATACTCGGTTCGATTTTTTATAAGCTGTCATTTGGAAATTCCAACAAAAATACTGCAGCCTACTTTTCAAAACAATTGTCTATGCATTTGCTGGTCATAACATTTTATGGAGAGAGAAAATTTAAATGAATACGTATTAAGATTGAGATGTTTTGTGATAGCAGGGCCAGACTATGATAGGCTATATATGTTTTGTGATAGCATGGCCAGGCTATGATAGGCTATATATGTTTTGTGATAGCAGGGCCAGACTATGATAGGCTATATATGTTTTGTGATAGCAGGGCCAGGCTATGATAGGCTATATATGTTTTGTGATAGCAGGGCCAGGCTATGATAGGCTATATATGTTTTGTGATAGCAAGGCCAGGCTATGATAGGGCTATATATGTTTTGTGATAGCAGGGCCAGGCTATGATAGGCTATATATGTTTTGTGATCGCAGGGCCAGGCTATGATAGGGCTATATATGTTTTGTGATAGCAGGGCCAGACTATGATAGGGCTATATATGTTTTGTGATCGCAGGGCCAGGCTATGATAGGGCTATATATGTTTTGTGATAGCAGGGCCAGGCTATGATAGGCTATATATGTTTTGTGTTAGCAGGGCCAGGCTATGATAGGGCTATATATGTTTTGTGATAGCAAGGCCAGGCTATGATAGGCTATAATATGTTTCACTTAAAGCAAGGCCAGGCTATGATAGGCTATATATGTTTTGTGATAGCAAGGCCAGGCTATGATAGGCTATATATGTTTCACTTAAAGCAAGGCCAGACTATGATAGGCTATATATGTTTCACTGAAAGCAGGGCCAGGCTATGATAGGCTATATATGTTTTGTGATAGCATGGCCAGGCTATGATAGGCTATATATGTTTTGTGATAGCAGGGCCAGGCTATGATAGGGCTATATATGTTTTGTGATAGCATGGCCAGGCTATGATAGGCTATATATGTTTTGTGCTAGCAAGGCCAGGCTATGATAGGCTATATATGTTTTGTGATAGCAGGGCCAGGCTATGATAGGCTATATATGTTTTGTGATAGCAGGGCCAGGCTATGATAGGGCTATATATGTTTTGTGATAGCATGGCCAGGCTATGATAGGCTATATATGTTTTGTGATAGCAGGGCCAGGCTATGATAGGGCTATATATGTTTTGTGCTAGCAAGGCCAGGCTATGATAGGCTATATATGTTTTGTGATGGCAGGGCCAGGCTATGATAGGCTATATATGTTTTGTGATGGCAGGGCCAGGCTATGATAGGCTATATATGTTTTGTGATAGCAGGGCCAGGCTATGATAGGGCTATATATGTTTTGTGATAGCATGGCCAGGCTATGATAGGCTATATATGTTTTGTGCTAGCAAGGCCAGGCTATGATAGGCTATATATGTTTTGTGCTAGCAAGGCCAGGCTATGATAGGCTATATATGTTTTGTGATAGCAGGGCCAGGCTATGATAGGCTATATATGTTTCACTGATGCAGGCAAATAGTTTTAACAATAGCCCTCAAATAGGTCTCCCATGAATTCTCTATTTTCATTGGCTGTCACTAATTATGCAGATACAACAATGGCAGCTGGTAATGAATGGGTCCGTATTTCAACAAACGGAATCTCGTTTAAGTGTTTATTGAAATGTCATCTACTCTGTTTTAATTTTAGAAAGGTTGTGTAGCTTAATAATTCAGCTACCTACAAGATAAGAAAAGTCAGTATAAAAGCGGGATTGGTTGCAATTGTTTACAGTTCCAAATTCTGGCTTCTTGGACTCTGATTCAGTCCAAGTCAGCAGTGACAGTGGTAAATATTTCATGATGACAATGCAACAAATATTCAAATGCAAATTGAATACAGGCTACAAATATTCGAATAGAAAAATCCAGTATTTGTTTCAGCACTAAGCTCACTTTAGCTATGAACTTACACCATCATTTGGGAAACTATTACATTGGCAGATATAGTCAGCATGTCATTCACCAGTGATGACATTTTATCCAAATAAGATACATAAAACTCGACATAGTTTGTGGATCTCCATACTCCGCATATCTGTCTAAAATGCCATAGAAGAATGATTTTCAGTTACACATGAGAAACTACATGCATAGACAACGAACCAGGAAAGGACTATTAGCAATTGAAACTAAAAAAATTTTGTTTCCTTTCAAGTTTTGATATGTTGTGTAAAATATTTGTCCAACTTCTTATACTTCCTACATTATTTTCCAGTGAAGGTTTTCATATAGTATACAAAACTTTTGCTGACCCTCACCAAGACAATGCCTTAACTTCATTTTAACAGTGAAACCATCAAAATTGAAAATAAAAAGCCTGTAAATAATATAATGTCCTTTTCATGGAGAATTTTACTTTGTGCATTTTCTTAAACTTGAGGATGAAGGTTTTTATCCTTAATCTTTTATTTATTACGTTTTGCAGTTGTTTACAGAATATGGACGACTGGCTCTGGAAGCTAATGACAATGAATCAAAACCATTCCAGGTTAGTGTGGCCATCAACTTCAGTTTTCATATGCTTCTTTCCTACAATATACATTAAAGGTTATTTTGTGTTGCTCATAATTTTGAATGCTTATACAGCTATACTGATATTATTACAGGTCAACTCTTGTCTGAGGTGGTAAGAAATTCATACTAATCCAAAATATTAAAGTAAAGTATTAAATCGTATTAAAGTAAAAGTTGCAAAAAAAAGAAGCCTGATGAACTGCATATATGTATGTCAAAACAACATATGTTGAAGAAGTTAAAGAACTCCATTTCATCACAGTTTTGTTGTTCATTTTCTAGTGTTATATTTATGCCACATGTACGGAAGGGGGCATATAGTGTTGCCCACGTATGTTCATTATATTACATCCTTCTCTAATTTTGTTTCTGCTCAGTAACTTCAAGGATTAGAAGTGGACCTCAAAAACCCTAAAATTTCATTTTGACCTTAGAAAACTTAAAAAATCCCCCCCAAAACCGAAGGAAACCTATATAAAAAAAAAGACTAAAAATTTGAAAAAATGATGAATAGCTCTACCCGAAACCCACAAAAAATGCTTTTTTGCACGTTTTTTTTGTGTGGCTAGCCTAGCGATTGAGAAAGCACATGAATTATGCAAATTAAAGACGTCCAGTCATTTTATTCTTCATTTTCACATTTTTAATAAATGTTATACTCACCATGGAGATAATTAATCTTATAACTGCCTTGTGTCTTGAACCACAAAAAAAATTAAAACCTTGACATTTTTTTTTTTATAAAAAACCCTCAAATTTTAGAAGTTAATTTCACTTCTAACCCTGAACTTTAGAAGTACTACATGAATTGATACCAAATCTGTTACAATGTTTTACATTAAGATGATCTAGGTCAAGTTCAATTTTCATCATTTTGGGACAGCACTTTAATAGAGTTATGGTCCCTTTTTGACATGGAACATTGTCCCTCAATTGCATTATATTGGTAGAGGTTTTCCATTTTGTATCAACACATACCGTCTACTCAACTTTAACTGACCTCTGTTTAACTGACAATTGAGTTTTTATATGACAAAATTTTGCAGAACAGTTCTTTCCTTACTTAAAATGATATATTTAACAGTCTCTTGTTCAACTCCAAAATCTTCATCCGGGTATGATTTAAGTATCAATTCATTTATTAACTCATTAACCCCGGGAGATTTTTTTCATTTTCGCGTGAAATGGGGGTAGGCAACGCATTTTTGGGGTTACTTCTGAATGCAGCAAAACACGTCTGCTTAAGAAAGTTTCTCGTTTAGCCGGATGCTTAGGTGTATCAAAAACATTGTTTTTGATTGGCTATGCTCGCTAATGTGCAGAAGGGTAAAAGTTGGACTTCTTTCTTTTTTTTCTTCTTTTTTTTTTTCGTATTGGAGCCCCGATTTTTGTGTCCTGGCCCTTTTTTACTCCAAATCTCAAACTTATCCTACTTTTTGCAAATGTTCCTCTGTCTGTGTGCAGTTCAGACCGGTCTGCTTTAGATCTAAGGCCAAAAAGTCTAAAATCCAGACACAAACTCCGGTTCCGAAACTGGCAATTTTCAACCTAACACAAAATCGGGTCTCAAAAAATGAATTTTTTTCGCCGTACTTTTTATTGCCAGTAGAAAGTCAACATTATTTGGTATCATTGTAGAGCTACATCTGTCTACTTTCCTGCAAATCCATCCACTTTAGTGTATCTTAAATGATGTTGATGTTACAGAGCTTGGAAGTAGGGTACAACCTCATGATGCGTAAACGTGGCGCTAGGGGTTAATGAGTTAAGTGTTAATTATCTTTGGCTTAATTGTTCCAACAATCTGATGTCAGATGAGTTGCTTTGATATGCCTCTAGGTCATGATAATGAATAGCTTACATGAGCACCTGATGCAATGGTCCAAGAGTGTTACAGTTTCCTCACCAAATTACCGTATATACTCGCGTATAATCTGGGTCCAAATTCAGACAACATAGACCCTGATCTGCTGTCGCATAATGCGCCGGCAGATCAGGGTCTATGTTGTTTGTTCTACTGATTAGTCCTTATAAACTGCATAGACCCAGATCTGCCGGTGCATTATGCATAGGCAGATCTGGGTCTGTGCAGTTTGCAGTTAGTATCGGCTTATACGGGATTATATACGATAAGCTTGAATAGCAATAAACAAACAAAGCAGAAGTGTCAAACAGTTAATTATGTTAAAGTGAGTAAAACCAAAGGGAATGCACCAATGATTATTTCCTTGGTTGTCAGGTCATTTTAATGTTAAGATCGTTATTACAAATCAAAGGCATTGTGCATTTGCATTACATTTAAATGCTATAGATCTGAAAAAGTTCTCATTCTGTATGTTATTTTTGTACATGCAATATGTTTTCCACTCCCCATGCAAAATAATGTCATGTGGATATTACACCTCAAGTGATGAGAGAGATTGTGCTACAGAAATCAAAGAATCTGTCTGAAACCCAGCTTGGCTTTATAAAGTTGCAGAAAAACGTCAGAGATGAAAATGGGATGCTTTCTAACATTCTGAAGGAAAAAGAGCAATCGATGAATATAACAGTTGACAGTGTTGGAACATGAAAGAGCAAGCTGCAACAAAAGGATTTTGAAAAAGCCCTTTACATGTGGTTTACAAATCTCAGACCTAGAAATGGTTTTGTTAATAATGAATTATTACAGACACAACGAAAAATTCTTGGAGAAAAAGCTGAATGTGGAGAACTTTCAGTACTGTGATAGGTGGCTCACTAGATTTAAGCAAAAGATATGGGATGAGAAACTACAAAATTCATGGGGAGTCAACATCAGCCAGTAGTATCGATGTTGTTGAAGGCAGACAGAAATTACAGAATGACATAACATAAAGGACATCTATAATTGTGATGAAACTGTATAATTTTACAAAATGTAGTCCAGCATAATGCTTAGTGTCGTGCCTGGTCATCTCACATTGATGCTGTGCATCAGTGCAGTTGGATCTTACGAACAAAAGCCAGTTGTGATCTGGAAGTTTAACAAGTTCCATTGTTTGGGAGGAAATTTTGATCTCAATACAAAATGATACTGGTACAGTATCAGAAAAGCCTGGGTGAAGAGTGTCATTTTCAAGGACTACCTGCAGTAATTTTACTGTGATGTGATTGGCTGAACAACATGTTTTGCTTCTGATGGCTAATGCACCTGGCCATGCACTCCCATCTGGATTTATTAATGTTTAAGTTCATGTGCTGCTGCTGCTGCTAAACACAAGTGCCCACATCCAACCACTTGGTGCAGGGATTATTCTTAATTTCAAGGCTTTTTACAGAAAGTAGCAGAAGCAGTTTATGTTTAATGTTTATAAAAAATAGAACCAGACCTAAATGTGAAAGTGGCATTACATTTTATCATGACAGCTTGGAGAAAGGTCAAACAACAGGCCTTGCTAAATACTTATGGGATGATTCCAACAATAAAATTATGTGGACCCCATCACCAGAATTGGGAATTTTGATCACAAAACGAGTATTTTGGGGAATTTTTAACACATAGTCTTATGGTTTCTAACCTCCTATCCTTCATCACTCATAATTATTGTTGCAGTTTATTTTCAGATGTCCCTTTATAGCCGATTTAAAAAATTAATATTATAAGGGTTTGTGTATAGAGTAAACCAAAATGAGTTATATAATTCTGTTCTTGTTTTGTAGAGAAATTGCCTTCTTAAATAGCAGTGGTAGTAGAAGTTGTTGTGTTCTTAGCATAAAAATAGCTCTTTTTTTTAAAAAACTTTAATATGAAACAAATTTATCTGTTTATTCATCTAACATAATATAAATTTAGGTTGCATTATAATAATTTTGTTTGTTACTTACAGTTGTTACTGGAATAAAGGTGCCCTACGATCTTATGATACCATTAGTTTCACATCAGATTAGTTGTTCTGTTTTAAAGGATAGGAATCTTTGCATCATATTTACCAAGCAGACACAAGTCAGTGAACTAGAATACTGAACACTTGTCAAAAACAATATTCCCTTTAAACGTAAAAAGCATGAAATGTCATAAAAAAACACAATTTGGTTCATTAGAAATTAAGAAGTTGAAAGAGACATTTAGCATTTCACACTGACCATGTGACTCCAAGTATATCTTGGCAAATGAATCTCTGGCTATGTGTTGAATTGAAGTAATTCAAAGCACAAAATGTGTGGATTGATCATTACCAGTATGTATTGTCCACTATCAAAACAGCTTCTAAAAAAAAAAAATTATAATTAAGGAAGGAACACATAACTGTCGCAGTGGAAATGGAGGAGCTGTCTGCTCGCTTGTCGGCTTTTTGACAATGCACATATGTTGGAGAATCTGAGTACTTACAGGGTCCATGTTATTGGGTGATTCAGGTGAAATAGTCACCTTAGAGCCTGTCTCTTCACCTCAACAGGCCCAAAATGTGACGTTCACTTTGCCTTGTATTGATTTCAAGACATTCAGCCCACCCCCTTTTGTTTCAGTACTGTGCATTAATAATCAAAATAAAACATTGGCTTTTTGTAAACTTTCCATTCAGAGAAAAAGATGGAAATATAGAAAAAACGTTTTATGTTCTGAGCTCAATTTTGGTGCTAATTTGATGATCATAAATACCAGAAATTACATTGCTTTCTACAGAATTCCTGCCGAAAATATACAGATTATCCATGAAATAAGTGAAATTGAATTTGTGTGGCCGAATATGAAGCATATTAATAAAAATAATCATTGTATAAAATATTTCATCATACAGACGTATGAAAAGAGCCCTTCTGGTATGGAAAAGGTTGCAGATTTTTCAACTGTAACCTATTTTTGAGGTTGCAGTTTTATATTATACAGCAACTGTAGTGAAGCAATATAATAAAAGTGTTTCTATTTTTATAAACTTCTAATAGCATTTCATCAGCATTTTAATCATCTAATTTGAACTTTCTGCGCCCACTTATCCCTATTTCACCAACTTTGCCTTATTCTGGCTAGAGAGAAGTAAGTTTGTCCAAATATTGGAGTCCAGCTTGGATCCTGACTTATTATGATTAAATGCACTTAGAAGCAATGCCAAGCTGAATGGAATGAGGTAATGGTTCTGGCAAGCAAGATTTACAAACATTCGATTGGGATATTTCAAAATAAAAATTCTGGGGCTGTCAAGTGTCTTTTTAGCTCACCTGGCCATAATGTCAAGTGAGCTTATAGTATGGTATGGTCCTTCGTCTGTTGTACATCACCTGTTCAAAACTGCTATTTATAACTTTATTTCAAAAACTGCTTTAATAACAGAATTTGACTAAATCTGACTTCATCCTGGTATGAACCTCTCAAATTTGTGCAAATGATGCTGATCTGCCATCAAATATAGCTATTATTACTAAAAATATAAAAATCTTGAAACAACTTCTCAAAAACTGCTAAACAGAATTTGACCAAATTTGACAGAAAGCATCCTGACATGAAGATCTTTCAAATTTGTTCAAATGGTGCCATTCTGTTATCAAATATGACCACCATTACTAAAAATAGAAAAACCTTTAAATGACTTCTACTCAAAATCCACTCAACAGAATTTTACCAAATTTGACAGAAAGCATCCTGCCATAGTTGGCTTTCAGTTTTATACAAATGATGCCGATACCATCAAATGTGGCTGCCATTACTAAATATAGAGAAACCTAAAAATGACCTCAGAAACTGCTCAACAGAATTTCAGAAAGTTTGACAAAAAGTATATGGTACGAAGATCTTTGTTTTGTTTTAAGCATATTTTATTGCATATATTAGAAAAGCAAAAGGGTTAGGAAACTGGAGACACCTTGAAGCATATGCAATCAACAGCAATGGAAGAAATTTCTACAGAAAGCAGTCTACTGATCCAGATTTTTTGACCAACTACTCTGCATTTGGCTATTAGGCAGATTTCAGCCAGTTGAATGATCTCAGGCCCACTTGGGCCTATTGTTTAAGATGGAAAACTCCAGCCACACATTCGAACTTTGTAAGTGGCCCTTTTTGTGACAAAATGCAACTCTGCTGATGTGCCTTTTGTAAATTTGTAATAGCATAAATTATTTTCAGCATGTTCTGCCTCCATTCCTTTTATACTCACTCTTAAATACATCCATTTGGAAATTTCTCTATATTGCTTATCTACCATTTATTTCTTAGTTTCATTCTTTCTCTTTCTCTCTCTCTCTCTCTCTCTCTCTCTCTCTCTCTCTCTCTCTCTTTGATGCACCTACAATATATACATATACAAGATCTTTAGGTAAAATTTGTTTATCCAACGATTTTTAGTGCTACGAAGTTCAGCAGATAAATGGGAGTAGACTGTATCTAGATTAATTTATTATCAAGTTGGATCAATTTTGTTTGCAGGTGCTCGAATTTCTTGTGAGGGATTGGAGTTTCCCATATGAATCTGCCTATGGGGAGAAAGGGGGCATGAAAATTCTTGAAAGAAGACTTCAGGTAACCATACATACTATATGATTTTTTATTTTCATAAATACATAATTTATTCTTGAGATGCTAGACAGATTCAGTTTAGAAGAGAAATAAAGACAACAGTAGTTTGTAAATTTCAACTCCGTAGGTTGTTGTGTAGACAATGAACGAATCTCCCAACTTCAAATTCTTGGTGCACCTTTTATGTTCAGATGATCACCATTAAGCTATGGATTTTTCCTCCTTGTTAACATCAATATTATGTGGTGCACTTTCTGTTACATGTACTATGAAATTAGATTTTATCCCGATTCGCAAGTACTCCGGCATACAGTATCTCACCTCCATTATTGAAAACTGCAAACCAGCTTACATATGCTGGTGTCATATATCACAACACAGTATCCTAGTTTGGGGAAGTCATGTTTTTGGTTAGATTATTAGATGGATAGCAGACGTGTTCAAAGTAAATTGGCAACTCTGTTGAAATATTAGCAAAATACTGACAATAGAAAGATTATAGTTATGTGCATATAGATGAGTATTCATATTTCATAATACAATAAAGGTGCATTCCACCTCAAAACCCATTTTAAACTCAAATAATGAACATGTTCTTGGTAGCTCCTGTTTGAAATTATTATCTTACACCAAAATTCACCCAGATCATCCAGTTCTTGCAGTTTAGTTTTGGGGAAACCAGTGTTGTGGACGTACAAATGTATTTTAATGTTCACATAACTTCATTTTCACATAACTTCCGAGCACATAGACACATTTCTTGAAACAAAAACCTAGCTTCCCTTTCATTTGTGTTTAATTGGATTCTTTTTTTTTTCTTTAGATTTCTGACAAGCAGCATCCAGAATTACAGCAGATTAGAAAGCACATAAAGTCTTGTTTCTCCAAAATAAGCTGTTTTTTGATGCCACATCCTGGTCTGAGGGTGGCCACAAAACCTGAGTTTGATGGTAGACTCGTAGGTAGGTCCTTTTATGATGGGTTAGAAATGCATTACTGTAGAGACTGGGCAAGTGTATTGACAGAAGTTAAACTATAAAGTGCAGCTGATGCTGGCTGTATGGTTTTGTAAAGATGTGCTTTGTAGGGGAAAAAGTTTCTTTCAGAATCATCCTTAGTGCGAAATTCAAGAAAGTGTAAGCAGGGTTCCCATTCTACGAGGAAATTGGGAAAAAGTCAACAGAAAGAATGTGTTTATTCTTGAAAGTGAAAAGCCCTTTAATTTTTAATATGGCCGCCACACAGTGGCCATCTTGAATATCTTGTTATTGCTACTCCTTCTGAATGGATGGTCATATCAACATGAGGTTTTCACTGAAAGACTTCTTATGGTGTCTAGATGATCCTAAATGAAAATGGTGCCTATATGAAGTCCAATATGGTTGCCACAGCAGCCATCTTGAATATCTTGTTATTGCTACTTTTTGGAATGGATGAACATAACATGGGGTTTTCACTGAAAGTCTTTTTTTGATGTCTACTTGGTCCTAAATGAAAATGGTGCTGATCTGACATCGAATATAGCCACCACAGCAGTCATCTTGAAAATCTTAATCACTGCTCCTCCTGGACGGAAAGTCATATTGACATGGGGTTTTCACCAAAAGACTTCTTCTGATAATGATTATGATTATGTTTTCGCTACTCATCTTAAATGGAAAGTTGGTCCTAAATGAAAATGGTGCCAATGTGAGGTCCAATAGGGCTGCCATAGTGGTTATTTTGAAAATGTTTTATCACTACTCCTCCTAAATGGAAATTTGTATTGACATGGTGTTTTCACCAGAAGACTTCTTATGATGTCTAGTTAGTCCTAAATGAAAATGGTGCTGCCCTGATGTCTAATATGGCTGCCACAGTGGCCAGCTTGAAAATGTTGTCATCACTACTTCTCCTGAATGAATACTTATATCAGCAAGGAGTTTTAACTAAAAGACTTATGTTTTCTTGATCCTGAATTAAAATGGTGCTATTTGACATCCAACAGGTGGCCATCTTGAAATTCTTGTTTTCGCTACTCATCTTAAATGGAAAGTCATTTTGACTTGGGGGTTTTGATCAGAAGAGTTCTTATGGTGTCTAGTTGGTCCTTAATGAAAATGACTAACCCTCAATATGGCCACCATGGTGGCTATCTTGAAAATATTATTATCTCTACTCCCAAATGGATGATTATATCAAATTGGGGTTTTCACCAATAGACTTCTTATGATACCTAGTTGGTCCTAAATGAAAATGGTCCCAGTCATATGCCCAATATGATTGCCATGACAGACTTATAATGATATCTGCTTTGTCCTGGATGAAAATGTTGCCAAGCTGACACCCAATATGTCCACCACAGCAACTAATTTGAAAATCTTGTTATGGCTGAAGAATATCAGAGATGGTTTCAGCACTCAGCAGTTAAAAAGAAAAATGATCTTACCTTGAATTCCTGGAAATTCTTTTTGCCTAGAAGAGCGTCAGTCGCTTCATGGAACTCTTGTTCGGGAAATTAGATTAAGTGTCTTGCTTAAGGACACAACATAGCAGCAGACCCAGTTTTGCCTAAAATCAAACCCAGTATTGCAGCATAGGAGCCCGACACTTGTTAAGCTACCATGCCTCTGAAAATAATTATTGGTGTGCATCAGAGGTCAGATGCACAACAATACTTTTGGTTTATTTGGCTAAACCTGCTTTAAGGTGTTTTGCCTAGTGGCCAGAGTGACCATCTTGAAAATCTTGTTATTGCTGCGCCTCCTGAACAGAAAGTCATATTGGCATGGGGTTTCACCAGAAGTCTTCTTGCAATGTCTGAATGATCCTAAATGAAAATAGTGCCACCTGGACATTCAATGTGATCATCAATGTGGCTATCTTAAAAGTCTTGGAAAGTCAGATCAGCATTGGGTTTTCACCGGAAGACTAATTATGATATCTTGTTGGTCCTGAATGATAATGGTGCCAGTTTGACCTCAGATATGGCTGCTATGGCAGCTGAATTAAAATGGTGCTATCTGACATCCAACAGGTGGCCATCTTGAAATTCTTGTTTTCGCTACTCAACCTAAATGGAAAGTTATATTGACATGGGGTTTTCACCAGAAGACTTCTTATGGTGTCTAGTTGGTCCTGAATGAAAATTATGCTGATGTGACATTCAGTATGGACTATGGTTACCATCTTGAAAATCTTGTTATGGCTTCTCCTCCAGAATTGATGGTCATATCGACATACGGTTTTTACCAAAAGACTTTTTGGTCCTAAATGAAAATGGTCCCCCACAAACATCCGATATGGCTGCCACAATGAGCATACAGAAAATCTTATCACTAATTCTCCTGTAAGTATGATCATATTGGTATGGAGTCTTCACCAAAAGTCTTCTAAAGGTGCCTAGTTTGCCCTAAATGAAAATGGCGCCAATCTTACAGTCAATATGGCTCCCACTGCAGCTAATTTGAAAATCTTATTGCTCAAGAATATCAGAGATGGTTTCGACACTCAGCAGTTAAAAAGAAGAAATGGTCTTGTCTTGAATTCCTGGAAACTCTTTTTGGACAGTAGAGCATCAGTCACTTCAAGGGACTTTTGTTTTTTGTGTAAACCAAGGAAAAGGTATAGCAAGAAAAGGTTTCTTAAAGAAACTAAATAATTTTCCATAGTGATGTTGAATGATGATTTGCATTTACAGATATTGAGTCTGACTTCAAAGAACAGCTCAGAACTTTTGTGCCAGGTTTATTGTCAGCAGAAAACCTTGTGGTCAAAGAGATAAATGGACAACAGATCACTTGCAGAGAACTGGTGGAATACTTCAAGGTACATATATGTTTCTCTATTTGTATTCTTGGGTTTAATAACCTGATATAAGAAATGTGTTACAGCTTGTACTTGTTTTTGTAGATTAATATGTAATTTAAGTTCTTGATAGCACTACTGTCAGTACTGGATCTTTGATTATGAGTTAATTGTCCAACATTTGTGGCAAACACCCCAATGGATTGATTTTGGAGTTAAAAATATATTATTAGGTGCTGACTTTTAGATATTCAACGTGCTACATGAATTTGGCCAGTGAGTGAGTGTTGCTTGATTGGCATGCAATCATCACCGAGTCATTACATAAGACAATATTTCATGCAGCACATTACAATTTGAAAAGTTTGAAGTCAATGCCTGAGATATTGTTTGTTGTTAGTTGTTTTTCTTCTGTGGCATTGGTGTTTTTGTTATGTTGTGATCCCCATAGGCTCCATTGTTCAGTTTTGTTTTTTTACACCAGCCATAAGGTGGATCTTGTTATGTTACAATGTTGTCCATCGATCCATCAATCTGTCTGTTTGCATTTTTGATTCTGTACATTAACTCAAGTTGTCCACCATTTGTAGTTACCAAACTCTGTGGATGGCTTGCACTTGGGGTAATAAAAGAAACCTATCAATGTTAGGGTCAGAAGGTTAAAGGTCAATGTCACCATGACTGAATGAGTAATAAAAATAGTTTCTGCAAAATAACATAAGTTTAAAAGAACTATTACATTTCCTGCTATTATTATGTTACTACTCTTTTCCTGACGCTAGTTCCAGGTCCAAAGTTAATATTCCCTCTAGAACAAAAATAAACATAGTCCCAGTCTGATGCCTTGGTCATGTCCATCATTCGGAATATCATCCTATTCCTTGGACTTTTGTGTGGTATAACACGTGATGTGTCTCTGGTGCTCAAGATATTTGCTTTCTTCAAGAGCCTTTTGCCATAATTTCAATCAACTATATACACTTTTGCATTTGCTTAAAATTATTTGTTCCCCATGTTATTTTCTTGAATGTTGAGCACATGCTGGAAAGGTGGTGTTTCCAAAATGTGATTCCTCTTGATGGTATTGATGTTATGATAGGTATTACCCTTAACATTTTTGTTCTGGTTGTTTGTTTCTTTTGAAAATTTTCTTTCAGCATGCCACAAGAAGTTAGCAAATGTGGCCATAAAAAGGCTTCTTGGGACACTCTTCCCACCCGTTTGGTGTGTGCTAAGTGTGCTGGCATTGATGCATGTTGTTTCTGCACATTGTGGGCACATGAGGTGTGGGACGTAGCAGAGGTGTGGGACCTAGCAGAGAGATGTCGCTTCGTTAAAAGTAGGAAGAAAGACACTGCCTACTCTTCTTCTCTGGTTGACCCCCTCTGTTCCAGAGAGGTACCAATGACACTTCACAATGTAAGAAAGTCACCAACAAGCCAATCGTGCAAGGGATCAATGGCAGTTCCTAGTGTAAGGAAATTACCATCAAGATGATCCCATGAGAGATCAGACGCACTTCCTGGTGCAAGAAAGTTGCCAGCTTCTTGATCCCACGAGTGATCAAAGGCGCTTCCAGGTTTAAGGAAGTCACTGGCACCCTCAAGCAAGTTCTGCCTTTCTGGCGTAAGGGAAGTGCAGACTTCTTCTCCTTACTCAGCAAAGGGGTTGAGATGATCGATTGAGTCAAGTTTTCTGGAAAGGGACTCCTCACGATAATCTTCACCACTTGACTGGTCATTGACTTGTGACTGGCCAGTAGGTACATGGCACCAGATCAAGTCACTGGTCACAAGACATTGTTGCCGAACAAGACAACTGACACCAGTCACGGGGCATCTGTCATTGAGCACCAGGTCTAAGCATCAGGCATGAGTCACTGGGCAGAACAACAAAATAATGATATCTGGGCATTTGTTTCCACCAGTACCAGACTTAGTAGTTCCCTTAGCCGGAACATGGAGAAACCTGCCCCCTCTAGGGAAAGGGACCAAGTCAATACCACTGCCCCCCTCCCCCCTTTTTCTATGTTTCGTTCAATTCCTTTTCAGTTCCTTGAGGGATTGGGGACTCCCACCACCAGGTGGTGAGTCTGGTATGTCTCCATCCTGCCTGCCCTCCCTCCCCCCCCCCATCCCCCATCCCATGGATATGGTGGTGTAGCTCAGTGCTGAAAGAATTTTTGTTAGACACAGGTCTAGGGCAAGTGGCTTTAAAAAAATCACTTGCCCTGACTTAATATCCACTTGCCTGACAAAACCATATTCCTTTACTATTATTTTGACACACCCTGCCCCTCTCGAAAAAGTAATTGGTCAGTCCCTTATACTTATGATATTGTTCATGAAACTGAACCCTCAGTCACATTCTGCTGTATAGGGACTCAAAACGTGATTTCCAACAATTGTGCATACTTGGGCATGGAATTCTGAATAATTGTGGCATATACCTCTGCTCTTGCAATCTCTGACTGTATGCCTTCAGCTTTGCCTTCAGGTCACTGCACAGTCCATGTATTTCATCGCGATCAGTAGAAACGAGTATTGCAGGCCTTGGAGTAGTTTCATTTTCTGAATGCTGCAGAAATCTCCATGTTTCTTGATCAAATTTATAAACAGTAATAAAGTCTCAGAGGCATCGGTCTTTTTTTAAATTTCAATCAATCAATGAAAACAGTAGTTTCAAGATTTGTAATTTGTTCATGTGATAGTACTGAGGATTTGTAACAATAACAGAAAACACTCACTATCAATAGAATCAGCGGCTACCAACACTTTGAACTAAATGGATTAAACATGTAATGCAATTATCTTGGTTCCTATAATGTGAAAAATATTGTGCTGGGACTTTTATAAGTCACTACACCCCTAGATTAGCTTAATTTTCAAATAGTTACATAGGTGCTGCTCAATGTGATGGGTATTTAAAAAGTTCTGAATATTAGTGCACTGTACAACAAAGTTCTTTACTATTGAACAGTACGTCATTGCATCCCCTCAAAGTACTCCCCATGCACCTCATTACTTTCTCAGTCTGATTATCCAGTTATTAAATGATATTTTGTATTAACTTTTTGGTATGTTCTTCATGCACTGGAAAACTGCACATCCAACTGCATGGCAGCTTTCAAATCGTCCACCCCTCAGCAAATCTTTAATAATGGGATTCAGCCAAAAATCACTTGGAGCTAAATCAGGGCTGTATGGAGGATGTGGCAGAGTTTGGATGCTCTGCTCCTTAAGATGTCCGTCATGACGGTGGATTTATGTGCCGGTGCATTGTCATGGAGTAGATGGATACATCAGGTAATGGTGTGCAGATGGCTAGTTCAGTAGTGTTCCACAACTTCAGGAAACCCTTTGAAGGCATAAAAATGTCCAGTGACACTACAGTGGTCCCCCTCTTATAAGGCAGTCAGGGGGGACCACTGCAGTCAGGGGGGACCACTGTAGCAGAATCAGGTACCTGGATGACCAGGGCTTTTTGCATTGAAAAATAATGTGTATAAAACTCTCTTGACCATCTCATTACATCAAGCAATTTGTGGTCTCTGCTCATTTCCTCTGATCCTGACTTTATTATTTTCAGGTTCATAAAAGTAAGTCAATGTTTCATCACCAGTGACAATCTCATTCAAAACTCTCTGGTCACACTTTTCATATTTGGTGAGTAGTTGTTTGGTGATTTCAATCTGAGTCTGTTTTCAATCAGCCATCAACAAATGTGGAACCCATCTTACGCAAATCTCTGTGAGTTTCAAATGTATTTTCAGTGTATTAAAAACAGCTGATGATTTAATGTCCTTGATAATAGAGATATATTCTACTATGTTTCAAGCATCTTCATCAGTTGCCTCATTCACAGCATCCAGATCCTGCTTACCAATCACTGACAACACTCTTCCAGAATGTGGGTCATCTTCCATGGATTCATGACCATCTTTAAAATGATGAAACTACCTCAGAATTGTAGGCTATGACAGAATTACAAATTACATCCAAAAATAATAACCAAGTCGGTTTTGATATCAGTCAAGAGGTACCCTAAGAGTGCCTAGATTTTACAGTATGCTCTTTGCTCAGTAGCTGAATTGTTCTCCTTTTGCAATATTTTGACATCCCTCAAAACATTTTTATGTCACTGTCATTTACCTATGTTACATAACACACATATATCTGTAGGTGTCTTGCATGCTGTAAATGCAGCTGCAAATCATTTTATAGAATTTTATTGTCTCAGTCGATTGGCATTCAGTTTATTGTCCGGTTCAAAGAAACAAAAAGTTATACAAAAATTTCAGATCTTTTCAAATACCTCTCATATATTTAACCAATGATGTATTACCAAACAAGCATGAGCAAGGTACAGCTCATTATTATTCATGCAGTACAAGTGCGCACTAATTATAGGTAACCTATGAACTGTGGAGAACAGAAATAGTACTGTTCCCCCATTCATAGGTCACGTACTTCACTTTGTTGCACAACGTTTATAGCTTTCAATACAATTAAGTAGACAATCTTCATAAGATGGAGGGACCTGCAAATACGGACCCAGCAGAGGGCTGAGTATTAGTAATTTACCAGTGTCGTTCAAGAACTTCAGAATGAAAAATGCCACTTTTTGTCGGCAGGCTTAAGGTTTCTTTCAGGCAAGTTAGATAACACTTTTTTGAGACAGGCCTATAATGAGGAGTCTAAAAGAGGGGCCTGATCTAGATTTAGAGAGGACCTGGGAGCCAGGCTATCTGTTTTTTTTAGCTCTGCCTCAGATATCAAGGGGCATTCATGCCCCTTCTCTTTGTTTGGTAGTCTGGAACCTCATCCAATGGACAGCTTTGGAATGGATCACTCTCGAAGTCCACCACATTCCAGGCAAGAGAAATATTTTAGTGGACAGCCTGTCCAGGCAGGAACATGCAGTCCACACAGAATGGTCTCCACACCAGTTGGTAGCAGAGTATCTTTCAGCTGTGGTGGAGGCCAATGATAGACTTATTTGCAGCAAGAACAACAAACTACCACTTTATCTCTGCCCTGTGCCAAACCAGAAAACCAAAGTGCATGGGCAGTGGACACCTTCAGTCTGAAGTGGGATCAACAACTTTCCACCTTTCAGAATAATCCCTCAGGTTCTTCACAGAGTGAGGACTTAAATGTCACAGCTCATCCTGATAGCCCCCCTCCCCCATGGTGCCAATGGTTGTGGTTAAGTGATCTCAACCTTTTGGTAGACACCCCCAGGAAGTTATTGAGGAGGAGTGATCTCCTTCGCAGCACAGAGGGTTCCTTCTGCACAACAATCCAGTTGCTGCACCTTCATGCCTGGTTCATATCAAACAGTATATTCGCCATGATCAGCTTTTGAGCATCACTCAAGCTACAAGGCAGACCTCCAAGGTTGATGATGCCAAATGGAGGGTATTCTTTAATTGTTGTAGTAGACAGCACATTGATCCCATCTGCCCTTCTTTTTTGACCACAGTTGCGTATTTTCATCTCTTAACATTTTGAAGAAAAAAAATTCACTCAGTTTACACCATTAACAGCTGTAAAGCAGTCCTCTCCCACACCCTTAATTTCTCTGTGGTCTCCACCATATGGTCGGACCCTCGTCTTTCAGAACTGATCAGGTACTTTGAGCTCCAGAGACCAGTCTCTGACTCATTAATGCCACAGTAGAACCTTTCATGTGATCTTTGGTCATTATCTAAACTACCTTAGGAAACTGTGAGTGAGACTTCTTTCAAGAGCCTTGCCTTAAAGACAATCTTCCTTCTTTCATTAGCGTCAGCAAAGAGGAGGAGTGAAATTCATGTTTTATCAGTGGAATAGGGTTGCCTATGTTTCAGTGGAAACTATGATTCGGTCCCTCTTCTTTGCCAACCAGAGTTTCTCGCAAAGAATTAGTTATTTTTGGTAGCCACAAAACCACTTAACATCTATAGTCTCAGTTATATCTATGCTGGGGATGATCAAGATAGACTTCTTTGTCTGGTTAGAGCCTGATGTGTCTATTTTGGCTAAATCAAAAAGGAAAAGAAATGGTTGAAAACATCTCTTTCTGTCTTACTGAAGTACCTCTGAAGTTTTGGCAGCCATTTCAAGGTGAATTATAGGGCACAGACAGTTAATTCAGTTCCCATAGACCGTAATGCTAATGTTTGGGCAAATTACTATACTTTTGTTGTTAGACCAGCAAAAAGGTGCCCACTATAAAATCTAGTAATGTGAAATCTCCCCAATTACATCCAGTAGTACCTGTACGGAGACAGCAATAAAATGAAAATGGTTTTAGGTTCATGCCTTCTGTTGCATACAATGTACCCACATGTAGGCCTCTTCTGAAAAATTGCGTTAATTTTTTGTGGTAATTATTTTCAGCCAATCAGCAACCCTCATTTGTTTAAATATAGTATTTTATATATGCAACACATGGGCTGGTTCCATAGGTTATAAAATAATTAATTGCCTGTGATCCAAAATCAAATGTTAATTTTATAATAAATATTCATAATCAACAGCATTTCTCCTTGAAACATTCTGGAAAAGTTTATTTGTCTTGCAACTACTGTTTTGAAGATATCAATTAATTTATTTCAGTTTGGGAGCCCACTGTAATGATAAAATGATAACATTTTCCATAAAATATCCCTTTGAAACTTCTTGATATATGCACACAAAAAGTATTTTGGTTCCTATGTGGATATATAGTGTGTATAGCCTAAGCTAAATAAATTATGACATTCATTGCAACAGGATTCTAACAAAGGGAGGTAATCAGGGTTCATTACAATTACTCAGCATCATTGAATGTGCTTACATAAATAGGTAGTCTTTTCCTTTCTTCCTTTACAAGGGCATGTCTGCCAATATTTATATGAAAGGTGTACAATCATAGTGATTGCCATAGAAAGAGGAAGTAAATCTTTGAACCCACATCTTCTTCACAGACATAATTTTTACTGTCTTGGAGAGACCCAGTGGTCCCTTTTGGTGTTAATGAAATCCCATGTTAAATACTTTATCAATTATCAAAGGATGATGTTTCCTTGATCATTTGTGTCATTGTTCCAGAGGCATAGAGAGATCCACCCGTAATAAAATCAATGAAACATTTGAGAAAATGGATGAAAATTATGGGAAAATCTTTAAAAAAATTATCATAAATTACCAGGTTATAACAGCAAGATACCAAACTTAGCAGATAGGGATCAAATCACCTTGTTTAATGGTCTGGTTTTGTCTGGGTATATGCACCTGGTTTGACATAATAGGGAAAAATACAATATTTTTAGACAAAGTTTGGTATAAAATCTGTACATTTTTCTTCACTAACCTTTAATAATTGCATTCATCTCGTTCCACTTTTGAAAGTTAAGAATTGTTGATCATAAATAAATGTGCTTAAATTTATGAGATTTTTGGGGACACGTGTTATTAATATTTCTGCTGAGAAAATATATGTAGGCTGTTTCTGAAAAATTACATCAATTTTTTTCCAGTAATTTTTTCAGCCTATCAATTACCTTCATTCTTTTAGATACAGTATTTAATATACCACCACATATAGGCTGGTTCTGTAATGCATACAAATAATTAGTTGCCTGTGACCATTAGTTTGACTGAGAGATATCTTTCCTTCATGAGAATCAAAGCCCATGAAGTTCGTGCTAATGCTGCATCTTGGGCTGGCCTTAATCTCTGAATGATATCATGAAAGCTGCCTTGTGGCAGTCTCACTCCACCTTCTCTTCATTCTCCCATGGTTTGATGGTGGACCAGAACTAGGGCATTTATGCAATAAGCCTGATTGTGTCAGCAAGTTGTCAACAAGCTATCCTCCAGTCTGCAGTAACATCCTACTGGAAACAGATGGTATGTTCTCTTTGACAGCTGTCATGAGGCCATCAGCCTTATAGATCTTGCGGTGAAAAGGTCAAAGTCACTGTGACTGAAAAAATAATATAATTGGTTTCTGCACATTAGTTCCACAGCACATACCTGGACCAAATTTTGTGAATGGCTTGCACATGGGATAAGGAAGAACCCCATCATTTTGGGGGGAAAAGGTTAAGGTCACTATGACTAAAAGAAGAAAAATAGTTTTCCGTACCATAAAATTACTTCTACATCACAGATCTGGACCAAAGGTCACTGTGACTGAAAGAAGAAAAATTGTTTCTGTACAATAACATTAGTTCTACATTACAGATCTGGATCAAACTGTGTGGACAGCTTGTACTTGTTGTAAGAAAGAAGCATTTAAATTTTTTGTCAAAAGTCAAGCCCATTGTGGCTCAAAGATTTTTTTTTTGCAGAATAACTTTTGTTCTAGAGTAAGTTCCTTAAACAAACTTTGTTGATAGCTTGCACTTAGGGTAATAAAGAGACCTATAGATTCTGGGGTCCGACGATCACAGGTTGTGGTTATGGTAAGTCTGATAAATAAAATAATGGTTTCTGCACATTAAGTTTAGTTTAAGACTGCATATCTAGACCAGAGGTCAAGATCTTGGACACCCATTGTTCAATAATCTCTATAGTCAACCATACCCTATAGTGGTTACATGAGGCGGGCGTATAATGTGTCATTAACAGTACTCTTGTTACATGTAGCACCACTTTTCTGAAAATGTTTAATGTAGTCTTAAAACATGATGTGGGAAATTGAGGAGCACTACTCCTGGTTAATCAGAGAAGATCACTATTATCTACTTTGCACACTACAGTTATGTCGCCTTTAGTGGTAGCCAAATTAAAAAATTGGCTGAAAAATTTCCAGATGGTTCTTACATTTTATGAATAATTTGGATACTGATTCTTCCTCTTTATTCACTATAAAAATGAGACATGTTGTAATTCCCAACAGAATTTAGGTTAATGATGTATTATTTGTCTACTTCTGGGAATTTTCTTGTGGGAACCTAGGCACAATGATTTGTTAAGTTTTTGTTTTGATCTCCATTACTCTGACACTGTTGTACAGTTATCGCACTTATGAAGCTCATTCATTTCAGCCACTAATAATCATACATTTAATAAGTAGATTACAGTGACTAACTTTTCTTGGTTTAGTGACTGTTTTAAGTTCTTAGCTCACCTGACCATATGGTATTGCCCAGTGTTCAGCGTGTGTCACCCAGCATGTGTAATCCATCAACATTTCTATTTTCAACTTATCAAAAATGCAGGCTAATTTCAATAAAACTTGGTAGGAATATTCCTCAGGACATACTCTATGAAAATTGTGTTTGAATTGGCTCCTATAGCAATAGTGTGGCTTCCATAGCAACTATGTTGAAAACCTGTTTTCATTTTCTCTAAAAGGACTCTGCCAATTTTGATCAAACTTGGTAGGAATGTTTCATAGAACATTCTCTATCAAAATTGTGTCCAGGTGTCTCCCTCAGCAATTCTGTGGCTTCCTTAGCAACCATATGTAGAACCTTTTTTCAACTTCTTATCTAGAATGGCTAAGCCAAATTTGATTCAAGTAGTTGGGAAGGTGTTTAGAGTGGATCCCCTAGAAATGGTGCAGTTTCCATAGCAACTATATAAAAAACATTTTCTTACCAGAAGATTGTATGTGATGGTCCATTGTTTGTTAGCACAAGTTTGTTATCACAACTCTTTGTAAACTATCAGGAGGATGGCAACAAAACTTTACAAACACATTCATCCCAAGACCCAGCTGGTCCTAAAAGAAAATGGTGCCAATCTGACATTCAATATTGCCATCATGGCAGCCATCTTGAAAATCTTGTTACTGCTACTACTTCTGAATGGATGGTCATATTGACATGGGTTTTTCAAAGAAAGACTTCTTATGATATCTAGTTGGTCCTAAATGATATGGTGCCCCTCGTACATCGAGTAGAGTCACCATGATGGCCATCTTGAAAATCTTGTTACATTACTATTCCTCCTAAATGCACGGTCATATCAACATGGGGTTTTTTACTCAAAGACTTCTTACGATGTCTACTTGGTTCAAAATGAAAGTTGTGTCAACCTGACATCCAATATGGCCACCATACAAATCTTAGAACTACTTCTCCTGAACAGATGGTCATATTGAAATGTAGTTTTCAATAAAAGACTTTATGATGTCTAGTTGCTCCTAATTCAAAATGTTGCCCATTGGAGATACCCTCAGACATCCACTAAGACTGCTGGCCATCTTGAAAATCTTGTTATCACTACTCATCGGGAACTCACTAAAAGACATGATTTTTAGTTGGTCCTAAATGAAAATGGCACTTATCTGACATCCATTATGGCCTCCATGGGGGACATCTTGAAAATCTTATTACTAGTCAGCCAGAATGGATGGTTGTGTCAACATAGAGTTTTCACTAAAAGACTTCGTACTGAATGAAAATGGTGCCAATCAAACCTTCAACATGGCTGCCAAATTTTTTTATTGCTACTTCTCCTAAACGGATGGCCAGAGAGACATGGGGTGTTCACCCAAAGACTTTGCATCGTGTCTGCTTGGTCCTAAATGAAAATGATGCAGATATGGCATACAATATAGCTGGCATGGTAGCCAACTTAAAAATCTTCTTACGGCTACTTCTCCTAAACAGATGGCTGTATTGACATGGGATTTTCACTACAAGACTTCTCACTATATGTAGTTGACCCTAAATGAAAATTATGCTGATGTGACCTCCTAAAATTCAACAAATCTTGTAAAAGCTACTTCTTCAGAACTGATGGCCTTATTATCAATTGTTGTGATTTTTTTAAAGCTACTTCTTTCTTTGCAACATATAGTTGTTCCAATATTAAAATGATGCTGATACAACCTCTGAAATGGCTGCCTTGTTGACCATCCTGAAAATCTCCATTTGGCTTCTTCTCCTGAATGGATGTTTGTATCAACATCAGGTTTTCACTAAAACTTTTTAGCAATATGTAGCTAGTTCTAATGAAAATGGTGCTCATATGACCTCCAACATGGTACCATAGCCATCTTGAAAATCTTGTTATCACTACTCTTGCGTGAATGGTGACATTGACATGGGGTTTTAATTAAAACACTTCTTGCAATATTTAATTGGTTCTGAATGAAAATGGTGCATATCTCACCACCATCATTATCAGCACTTTCATGAGGGAATGATGAAAATCTGACCAAATTGATCTTGGGGTCAAGTCAAAGGTCAGTGCTTACATTTTGGTACTTCATTGAGCTTATGAACACTGTGACTTTTTACATATAAAAGTAAATTGTGACCAGATTTTGTATTTAGTTGTATTGCAATTAACTAGTTGATAGGCAGCACTCATTGATTTTAAGGTCAACAGTCTTGACTGAGGTTTTTAATTGTACTGGCTTGTAAGCATGATAACACAAACAAGTATGAATGAATTTTTATCATTTAACCCAGTTGGTGGATATTTATGAAAAATACCTTGAATGATACCACTTCAATACATTTGTTTGTATCTTTTTCCAAGAAAAGATTACCCATAGATTTAACCAAACTTAGCATGTGGTTATATCTTGACACTGTCTGAGACAATTTCAGTGATCTTCTATCCATGGGGTCAAGTTCAAAGTCAAAGGCCATGATAAAGGATTTTTGTTCTGTAATTAAGGTATCTTGTGAACATGTTAACTCAAATATAAGAAAATAGTTTTGTTACCAAATTTAGTAGGTTGGAGATTTGCAAGAATATCAAACTGAGCTTGCTTGTTTCAGTAGTCAGCAGTTTAAAAGAAGGAACCATCTTATCCTGGTTTCCTGGAAATTCCTTTTGGCCATTAGAGCATCAGTCTATTCAAGGGATTCTTGTTCAATTTTTCCAGATTGACTAGCCAATTTTGATCAAACTTGGTAGGAAATTTTCATCAGACATGTTCTACCAGAAATATGTTAGGGATGATTCCCCGTGTAATAATGTGGCTTCCATAGCAACCAGGTGAATAAACCTATTATCGATTTCTTCTCCAGAATGACTGAGCTAGTTTCAATCAAAGTTGTAATAACAATTCTTTGGATATTCTACCAGAATTTTTCCTGTTTGAAACCCCTAGCATTGTTGTGGCTTATGTAGCAACCAGGTAGAAAATCTGCCTACGACTTCTTTAGCATGGCTCAGCCAATTTTGATCAAATATGTTAGGAAAGGTCATATGCTGTTCCAGAATTGTGTTTGGTGTGGCTCTGCTAGCAGTGGTGTGGCTTTCATAGCAACTAGGTGGTTTCAGACCAAATGCCAATACAATATTTAGTTCAGATGAAGTTACTCAAATGGAAGTACAGTTAAATGACATGTCCAGTACCACCAATTTCAACCACCAAATAGCTGGAAATTATCCTGGCATGGAGGTCTTTCAACCCAAGTTACCTTACATGTTACTTCTATATTTGCCTTTTAGACCAGTATATGCCAGATGAGTAATATCAGACTGATTTGGGCCTCATGTTCAGATACATGCCCTGGCCATCTTGTCTTGTATTTTTTTATCTTTTATTGAGATTGTGATAGTGATCACTTTGGCATCCATGTGCATGTCTGTAAGGTTGCCCTTCACATCCAAGATTCATATCAGTGTTAAAATTTGTAAGCTTAAAAATAGTTTTTTACTAAATAAAGGTGGGCTTGATAAAAAGGGAGTCGCATGTGTTTTTTTATGCAGGCATATATCAAAATCTATCAGGGAGAAGAACTACCAGAGCCGAAGTCAATGTTGCAGGTAATATTAACATTTATATACAAGCTCACGTTTGCAAGGGCCAATCTCTTGAAACTTCAGAATAAGTTTATCTTCAAATAAAGTTCAATATATGAAGGATAAGCATGATAGTGGATAGACTGTGTCTGTGTTTGTGCCTGCATCTGTGTCTGTGTGTGCACATGCATTTGTGCATGTGTGTGAGAGAGAGAGACCGCTTAGTCTGTATAAATGAATAGAAGTTTACATGATAGTGAATACACTTTGTTTGCATGCATGCGTGTGTGTGTGAGAGAGAGAGAGAGAGAGAGAGAGCACTTAGTCTGTATAAATGAATATGAGTTTACAATTTGGATAGGGTAAAATCATTCTTAAAATGAGGATCAAAAAGCCATAGCTTACGTTCATTTTCTGTAAATAGAGTGTCATTGTCTGTGTAATGATAAACATGTGCATTTGTCATGCTTTGTATGAAATTCTTATAATTAGTCCAGTTATCATGATGATATGGCATAAAACATTTACATATTCTCAAACAAATCAGAAGATTTAGAAGAAATTAGCAGGAAGATTTGTTACCATCTTTTGTATGTGCACTTGTTTTTCCTCCAGGCAACAGCAGAGGCCAATAACCTTGCAGCAGTTTCCAGTGCCAAAAGCCTGTACAACAGGGAGATGGAAGAGGTATTGTGGATCACTTTAAATTCATGGTGTACCATTTTTCATGGTTTTCTTGGGCAAGGTAGACCTTGAATTTAAAGTCAGAACAAAATATGAACCAAGCTCACATTCAAAGTGTGCCCCTCCCCCCAGCAACAACAACTACTACTATCACTACTTCTACAGATACTACTATAGAAACAAAAGTAACTACTGTATAAGTGCCTGTGGAATTGTATGCCATCCTCCCCCCCCCCTCTCTGCTCATCTCGCCCATTGATAACAAAATAGACAAAGTAACCAGCAATTTCCGCCCTATGATATGAAATCTTCCATTCAGCGCTGAAACCTGTCTTTTGTTTCTTATCAGGGTTGAGCAAGTGGTTTCAGAAAATTCACTTGTCCCATCTACCTTTTCGCTTGTCCCAAAATATTAATCACTTGTCAAGATTTAATGAGATGTATGCACTTTAATCCATAGAGAGAACAAACGAAATAATGTACAACATTTATTTCTTAAAAGAATTTAATTTTTCAAAAACATATATTTTACACATTTTGTTAAATCAGATGTTTTCAGTTTTCCATTGTCCAGGTATCTTATATGCAGTATTTCTTCCTCCAATATGTTAGCATCAGTACTTCCATCATCAAGAATATAAATGAATTTATTGGAATTCAGACTCTCTATAACTTCTTCTCTCAGGACTTGATTGATTGATAGAACAAAGTCTCTTGCCCTGAATCTGTTCTTAAATTAGCACCAAGTTCAACACCATTCTTCTGGAGTGCAGACAGTATTTCTATATCAGAAAATAGTTTTCCATAATGACTAGACTGTATGCTGTATTAAAGGGAGCTCTCATTTTTTTTCATTTCAGTCTCATTTAGTTTTGAAAGAGCCTTTCCTAGTGGAGTATCAGCAACTCTGACTTCAGGGATTTTCTGCACATGCTGGCTCGTGTCATGCATATACTGTGCTGCACAGGCCTTGTGAGGTCCTGAACTGTTATGAGACTTGATTAGTTCAATCCTGAATTTGTCAATAACTTTTCTTTCTGAGTTAACGAATTCAAGCAAGGGATAACTATCAACCCAATGCAGCTGAAATTTTTGTTGTTGCTTAGTTGTATCATATTTGACCTTTTTTGCTTACACAGAATCTAACATCAAGGATTCAGTAAACCCAGAGGGCATGAATGGCCAGATTTAGGTAGATAAAGTGATTATGGCATGAAAATAAGTGCTTGACAACTTTTATTAAAATAGGATAAAAACACTTGGTCCAGACTAGTGACTTGTAGGGATCTAGATCCCTTCACAGTTTAGAGAAGTCAACTCCCCCAGTGGGGAAAAAAGGACTGATCTCCATGGTTCGGAGAATGCCAAAAAGCCATGTAAATTCCTGATGTTCAGTCTGATGCTGTTAGTGCCAGTGAAGGATGTATCCTTGGCCCCACTTAAGAGAGGAAAAGTGCCAGAGAGCGAGTTGTGCCTTCCAGCCAGGAAGGAGCAGGGCCCTTTCAAGGTAGACTTAGTGCCAGTGACTGATATAAGCATCTTTGTTGCTGGACCAGTCTTCAACTGGTGCAGAGATGCCAACTCCTCTGATTTGATCAGAGCAGCTCCAAGAATTAAGCCATCCTTGCAAGAAAATCCGAGCTCCAATCGAAACATGAAAAAGACTCCAATATTTTTGCCTTTCAGAAATGTGTGGAATCGTTTGGCTTTTTTTGTATCATCAAGCAGATGTTTTTTCTTCATAATGCATTCATCATTTAGGAAAATATCAAAGCCATGGAGCAAAATGCCATCTCTGGAGTTTGATCTGCTACCAAAACAAAAAAAGAGAAAGCACAAACAGAAATTTCTGAGAAGTATGCCGAAAATTTTCCTAGCATGACAAAATCTAGACTTGCTGATGAGTTTGCATTTTGCACGTGGTGTAGGGCATGACGTTAAGCTTGCGGTGAACGAATAGATTTAGAGAGACACACTAGATTTTCAAAGCACAAGATTGACACTTTCTCAAGAGAGTCATGGCTCTATTCCAAAGCTCGAAAGTTTTTTTTCTCTGCTGGAATTGATCTGTCAGTTACAAATTCAGAAACAGTTTTTACAAACTTTTGTATCAAAAATAAGCTACTGCTTGCTGATGCTGACAAAGCCGGGCCTTTGTTTCACACAATGTTTCCAGATTTGGCTTTTGCCAAGAAATACAGCTGTGCCAGAATAAAAACCAGTGCAATTATTAAAGTATTGGCAAAGGAAGATATGTCTTGTGTGGTAGAGCGTTTTCATGATGATCCTTTTAGCATTGTAACAGATGGCAGTACAGATTTGAGTGATACGAAGCTGTGCCCTGTTGTGGTTCATTTTTTTTAAGCCAGTGCTTGGACGTGTACTCAGTGTTTTACTTTCACCACTTACCAAGCGCTAAATGTATAACTATAATTTGCTTTGAAGAAAAGCATAAGATATGAAGGACAAAGGAGTTGATAGGACTTCTCTGAGTGTGCATTTTATTGGCATTCTAGTGGACAATACATTTATTTTATTCTTCATGGATGTGTTTTAATATCATAATAATGGCTGACATTTCCTTGCATTTTGAAAGATGAATTTTTATTTTGTATTTTTTAAAGTTCAGTTGCACCATTTTTCGACCAAACTCACCACCCCCACCCCGCTTGATGTGCCTTCATACCTTCACATTTTTTATTCTCTAGGTTGGCCTTTTTGTCTGGTGATCGATTACCAGACAGACAAGGTATACTTGTGCCCAAAGCTTTCTGGGACTGAGGACACTAAGACTCTCTCCAGTCTGAAGAGGCTTTCTTGGTCCTACTCTCATTTAGATCTTTGCTTGCTTCCACATTCTGCTATGGTTCAGGACCAAGAATCTGCCAGGCAACAGAAAAGTTGGTCTGTCCCCCCATCTACGCTCAGGCCGCTGGTCTTCGCCTATGGCTATTAGGTTCATTCCCCTGCTTGGCCCCTTACGCCTTTCCCCTTGGACTCCAGTGAGTGCCAAGTTAGAATATTGGCTGGGACCTGGACTTATCTCCCGATAAAGGTCTTGGATCTTAAGACTTGAACCCTAGTGATTATTGCCTCCTATGCTGATCTCTTTCAGCTGCCTCCAATCTCTTTAAGGAGGAATTGTTGTCTCCAGTGGCACTTATGTGCTTGTTTATGGGATGGTTTTTCATCCATCATCTGTCTGTCCATTAGCACAAGTTTGTTGTTGCTATTGCTCATAAACTACTTGGAGGATTGCCATGAAACTTTACATACACATTCATCCCATGGTCTAGTTGGTCCTAAATGAAAATGGTGCCTATCTGATGTCTAATATGGCCACCACAGCAGCCATCTTGAAAATCTTATTGCTTCTCCTCCTGAATGGATGATCATATCAACATGGGGTTTTCACTGAAAGACTTCTTATGATGTCTGGTTGGTCCTAAATGAAAATGGAGTCATTCTGATGTCCAACATGCCCACAGCAGCCATCTTGAAAATCTTGTTATTGCTACTCCTTTTGAACTGAAAGTCATATTGACAATGGGTTTTCACCAGAAGACTTTTTATTATAAGTTGGTGCAGAATAAAAATGGTGCCACTCTCACATCCAAAAGTGGCTGCCACTGCTGTCATCCTGAGAATCTTATTATTGCTTCTCCTTCTGAATGGATGGTCAATAAGCTTGGAGTTTTTACTAAAAGACTTCTTATTATGGATGGTTCTAAATGAAAATAGAGCTGCTCAGATATCCAGTGTGGCCACCACAGTGGCGATGTTGAAAATCTTATCACTACTTCTCCTCAATGACTGATTGTATGAACATGGGGTTTTCACTGAAAGACTTCTTATGACACCTTTTTGGTCATAAATGAAAATGGTGCCAATATGGCTGCCACAGTGGCCATCTTGAGAATCTTATGTCTAGTTGGTTCTTAATGGAAATCGTGCGCATTTGATAATCCATATGGCCACCATTGCAGCCATATTGAAAATCTTGTTATTGTTACTCCTCGAAAATGGAAAGTCGTATCAACATGGGGTTTTCACCAGAAGACTTCTCATAATGTCTTGTTGGTCCTAAATTAAAATGATGCCGATCTGACATCCAATATAGCCACCATGGTGGCCTTCCTGAAAATCTTGTTATAACTACACCTCTTAAATGGAAAGTCATCAGAAGAATTGTTATGGTGTCTCTTTGGTCCTGAATGAAAATGATGCATATTGACCCTCAATATGGCCCTTATGGTGGTCATCTTGAAAATATTGTTATCTCTTCTCCTTTCAAAGGGATGGTTATATCAACATGGGATTTTCACCAGTAGTCTTCTTATGATACCTAGTTGGTCCTATATAAAAATTGTACCAATCGCACATTCAGTATGGCTGCCATGGTGGCTGTCTTGAAAATCTTGCTGTCGATAGCCTCTTCACTTGGGGTGTAATATTTACGTCATGTCATTTTGCAGGGGGAGTGGAAAACATGTTGCATGTACAAGAGTAACATACAGACTGAGGACTTTTTAAGATCTTTAGCATTTAAATGTAATGCAGACTAACTGTTTGAATTGTAATAATGATGTTAAGATTAAAATGACCTGACAACAAAAGAACAATCATTGGTGCATTCGCGTTGATTTTACTCACTTTAACAGAATTAACTATTGGACACTTCTTCTTTGTTTCCATGTTGCTAATCATGCCTAATTAGATGAGAGGTAACCATAACCTTCCTTGACCATTGCATCAGGTGCATTTGTTAATTATTCATTATCGTGGCCTCAGGGCATATCAAATCAACTCATCCGAAATCAGATTGTTGGAATAATTAGGCAGAAGATAACTAACATTGGATAAATGAATTAAATATGAATATGCAAAGGAAGATGTTACAACATGAGACTGTTTGTTAGACATATAGTTTTAAGTAAGAAAAGAACCTTCTCTCCAAATGTTTGTAGTATAAATGGAATCATCAATTAAACGGAGGTCAGATGATGTCTAGTAGACTATCTTGTCTTTAGAGTGTCTCACTTAATCACAGTCATACCCCCTGCCTTTAGGTCAATGTCACAACAAGTAATAATGTAAGTAAGTGCCCTGTTTCCTTATCCAGTTTGCTAACTTTTAATCCCTACAGACATTTTGATGAAACTTTACCCAGGTCCACCTTATCATTACAAAAGTCAAGTCTCTTGCTAAAAGGTCAAGGTAATAAGTAAGGATAAGGTCATGAGATGGGTATATCATGTGACATTTGTGGTACTCTTGCAGAGGTCAAGCTAGACTTGAATTTTAGGGAGAAGTGACTTCTTCTTTTGGACAGAATAGGGAGAAGTGAGAGCAGAACAGGGAGAAGTGGCAGTCAAGCAAGATATATATATATATATATATATATATATATATATATATATATATATATATATATATATATATATATATATATATATATATATATATATATATATATATAATGTGTGTGTGTATGCTCTGGTTCTCTTCATTGAACTGTGTCCTCTATTTCTCATTATGCATATTTGCCTTTAACATTGGTTTTAAGGAATACTTTCTATTCAAGTAGAAATTGTCTGTGTTGTATGTATATAATAAACACATTTTGTAAGTGTATGAATGTATTATATTCATATGCAGTGTATTCGTGCTTGAAAGTGTGCATGTTTAGATGGAGAGAAATGTGCAATGTATTTTGGCAAGTATGACTTCAAAAGAGCACAGCAGAAGCTATACATTGTAATTAATATTGACTGACAATAGTACCTAGATTACAGTATTGTAATTACATATAGGTAAAAGACTTAATCAACTGCCATACAAACATCAAATTTAATTTTGGCTAGTTTCTAAAACTTAGAAAAGGGCAGTCGAAAATATTTCTAAACTAGTTTGTAACAACTTATATAACATGCACATAAGAGAACATGTGCAGGTGTCTTCACATCATAGTGTTCATCCATTCAAACCACACTAGTCACTGATGAGTAACCTCAACATTACAAATGCATGTTTAGAGAGTTGATTCTAAATTAAATTTTAATCTTTTGGACTCATTTTTTGTTGAAGTTTATACAAGTAAAAAAACTAAATTGCTTGTTCTAGTGGCAGCTGATTAACCATTTATACCTATTTGTATTTACTTCAGCTATTCATTGACGATAAACTGATACGTTAGAGTAACTGAATCAGCACACAGCCAGATACAAATATGGAATTATGATGCCATGCATGCCATGTGGATACATCTATTTTTAGAAACAGGGATTTTCTTAACATAACCACTTAATTTCTAGCTTTGTTACAACAATCCTTAGATAAGAAATTTATGGTTTTAGTATTTGTCTACGTATTTTAATAACATCGTGTATTGGTTGGATATTATTTGCATGGCTGTTTTTATTTTCACAAAAATGAGTGATGTAAGAAAACAACCTTGACCTTACAGTGCTTCTTGAATTCCACAACATAGCATTGTCCCATACGTTTCTGACCTAAATTTTTTTATTTTTAGGCTAAATTTTTTATCACATAATATTTAGACTTTGCCTTCTACGAATTGTATGTTTTCCTTTATGTGCGCAACGAATTGTGAAAACAGTCTAATGAAGAGGTACTTCCACGACATAGCGATATCTGCCATTATTACCCCTTGGCAGATTCACATAACGGTTTCAAACTGATTTTATGAAGAAAATAATGCAAGCATGGCAGTTAAAATCTTAAAAATATATATATTTAGAAAGTGCTTTCACCGATTCTATTAGAACAAATTGTTATTAACATATAGATATGTTCTAGTTTTGAACACAAGTTTGTATGTGTTCATCATCATGATACTTGCAGAAATCGAGCTCTGATAACAAACGATAACTTGCAGGGAAAGGGTTAATGGTCAATCAGCTATTAAAACACATGTCCGTGAATGTGCAAGAGTTTGTTTTGTCAGTGCAATTGATATGAACACCTGCTAAAGCCACATGCAATGCATTTGACCTGGGTCTACAATGCTAACTACTTGGCTGGGTTGAGGGAGCATCTCAAAAGCAATAAACTTCTGTCACTCAGTGTACATCTAAAAAAAAATGACAGGGCGAAGTCATTTTCGCTTTCCTAATAGAAGAAGGGGAACTTCAAATTTTGTCGGCGACTTAGTCACCTACTTTACCTGGCAGCATGACCCCTGCTCTTGTTCAGTCATTCTTAAGATGATGATGCAGACATGAATGATAGATGTGTACTTACAGTGATTTTCACTTATGTGGAATTATCTTGGACACTACAAGAAACTCCATAAAGGAAAGCCAGTTATTCTTTTGGGAATTATTTGCTGTGCATCTTAAAGATTTTTTTTTTTGTGATGGTTACAGAGAGGACTTCCAGTACACAGTCACTGGTAATGATACTTTGTGGAGTAATTTTGTCAAATTGAAGGTCACTTCTTAACATTTCTATGCTCCCCCACTGGTCCAATTAAGATAATACTTGCACTGTGAAGTGAAAAAGAGAGTAATGAAACCAAGTTGATGCCCAAAATGCACATTTGGAATGTCAACTTGTCTTGTCTAAACCTTTGGAGATTTAAGACGGCATGTCCGTCAGTGAGGGTGGGGCACACTTTAGTGAGGGCAGGGCACACCCCATTAAGGGGGCAGAGGACATCACATAGGGAGATCATAGCACAGTGCCCTCCTAAAGTAGCCTATGGACAACTTTGGACTTGTATTTTTAGTCATCAAGTTTTTATGAATTCTTCCCCTTTTTTTTAGGTATGTGGTGGGGATAAGCCATATCTTCATGAAAGTCATTTGGAAGCAGAACACAGGAGGATAAAAGAAAAAGCACTCAATCTTTTTCGTTCGGCACGAAAGATGGGTGGACCAGAATTCAGTAAGACCTTTGCAGAGCAGCTTGAGGCTGAAATTGATGAACAGTATGAAAATTTCCGCAAACATAATGACAGCAAAAACATTTTCAGTGCGGCAAGGACACCAGCAGTTCTGTTCACTGTGATGATGATAGCCTATATTTTAGCAGGACTCTTGAGTCTAGTTGGTTTGGAGTCAGTAGCCAGCCTGTTGAACTTTGTTTTGTTTGTATTCCTAATCCTTCTTTGTACATGGTTGTATGTCCATTATTCAGGAGAGCATCGCAGCATTGCTATACAGATAGACCAGATTGCAGGCCATATTTGGAATCATGTAAGTACATAGATGAGCTTTCTTGTGCCCAGGTTACCAGTCAATCCAGCAAACACGTACACATCTGTCTCATCTGGAAGAATGTTGTAAACGAGGTTAAGGTCAAATTTCAATCTGTCAATGTTCAGGCATCAACAGTCTGCTCCTGCAAGTCTGTCTTGAACCACTATATCTCCCTCACTTCACTACTAGTAAAAGGGTTGTTTTTCTTTCTGTTGTGAATCCTGGAACTCAGTTTTTAGCTTGTCTGGTCCAGAAGAGCTTGAGTGTTGGCTAGTTATCCATCCATTAGCACAAGTTTGTTATCACTGCTGCTCACAAACAGCTGTGAGGATTGTCAATACATTTTACACACACATACAGCCCAAGGTCTAGTTGGGCCAAAATCAGTATGGTGCCCCTCAGATGTCCAGTATGGCCACCATGGCAGCCATCTTGAACATCTTATAACTACTCCTCCTAAATGAATGGTCATATCAGCATGAGTTTTTCACTAAAAGACATCTTAAGATTTCTAGTTGGTCTGAACTGAAAATGGTTGGTGCTGATATGACATCCAATATGGCCACCATAGTGACCCTCTTAAAAATATTGTTAGTGTTTCTCCTCCTAAATAGATGGTTGTATCAACAAAGAGTTTTCACTAAAAGACTTCCTATGGTGTAAAGTTAGTACTAATTGAAAATGGTGCTGATCTGACCTCCAACATGGCCACTATAGTTGCCATCGTGAAAATTGTATCACTACTTCTTCTAAACTGATAGCCATAAGTGACATGAGCCTTTGCTAAAATACTTCTTAGGATATTTTGTTGGTCCTAAATGAAAATGGTTCCAATGTTACATCTAGTACATCTTGAAAATATCATTATCACTACATCTCCTGAATGGATGGTCATATCGACATGGGTTTTTACTTGATGACATTTTTTATATTAAATTGATCCTAAATGAAAATGGTGCAGATAACACCTCCAACATGGCCACCATCGTGGCCATCTTGAAAATCCTTGTTAAAATCTTGATATCACTATGGATGGTATTATCAACATGGGGTTTTCACTTAAAGATGGAGTCATGGTAGCTCAGTGATTAGTGTGCCTGACTCGTGACTAAAAGGGTGCTTTATTCCAATTGCCTCGACACTAAAAAACCTACTTATGTTGCTGTGCTATAAAATACCAGACCAAGCTAAGTTCACTTAAAGACTTCTTATAAAATGTTCCGAGATGGTACCAAGCAATAGGATAGCGGGATTCTTACAAAAATGATTGAGAGTCGTGCAACTTTAAAAACTGAATGGGGGACAAATCACACAAATTACCTGCAGTTCCCCCAGTTATTTTTACCCAATGTGTGAAGTTTCATTTTACTAAAAACAAATGTTTATCAAATGACTGGCTTTTTGTCCTTTTATCCATGATCACAAATCATCTGATATGAGGTAGATGTAATATTTGTATGATCAAGAACTGGTGTGGTTTATACAGAAACGATTGAAGGGGTTCTGATTGAGTTGTCTACACAAGGGGTGTAGCAAATTGATTCATTGATCTTGGATGAAGGAAATTTCTAGAACATGAAAAGTTAGTAGTAGCCACAATGAAGAGGGTTGGGGCCAACACACAGCCTTGCTTAAAAGTCTTGTAATCACTATTCCTCCTAGACGGAAAGTCATATCGACATTAGGCTTTCACTAGAGGACTTATTATCTCTAGTTTGTCCTAAATGAAAATGGTGTCAATCTGACATCAAATATGACAATCATAACGGCCATCTTGAAAATGCCTGAATGTATTGAATGTCCTATTTGTGGATTTCCAGGGGAATATTTGCCCAACCTGAGATGCAAAATTTATGATTTTGTGAGGTTTGGGTTGGTTTTAAGGGGTTTAATGACATTTTTCAGCACATGATAGGCTATACATGGTGGCCAGTATACTTGGTGGAGGAAGAACCCCAAAAGAACCGCTGATGCTCAGGAAGCTACCAGCAAGCTTTCTCACATACCCACATTGGTCGAGCCAAGACTCAAACTCACGTGGACAGAGGTGAGAAGTGTGAGTGATCTGTATAGGCGAGCGCCTTAGACCACTTGGCCACCTGGGGCATCAACTTTATGAGACTTGTTATCTATACAAATTTGTTTTTGATGAAGGTAGTTGTGACCAAAAAAAATAAACTTTGCTTTCCTTGATATCTTGATAGTCATAAAAATGCAACTTTCATTGAAGAAACTTTGATGAAATTTGATATTTGGAGCTTCCATGTTCAGCTTCACTGCTGCTGACGTGATTTTACTTTTTATAATATTTGATAGTCATTAAAAACCTGACTTTTGGACAGAATATAAACACTTTTAACAATGTATGACCTTATCCAACATGCTTACACTTGGATGTGGACACTCTACCAGGCAGTGACAAATAAATTGGTTATTGAAGGCCAGATAAATCTTGAATTCAAAATAATATTTTAAAGATTCATCCTTTCACATCTTAAAATATCAAAATATATTATGGTAACTGTATTCTGTGTAGCATCAAAACATGTCTCATTAAGCACTTGTGCATCTTTTAGCTCAAGAGTCCACTACAGATATCTGATTCATGTCTTGAACATGTAACATGGAAAGAAGTGTCTGGTAAAACCAATCTGGAATATTATGATTCTTCTGAAACTTACATCATGTATGCCTGGTCCCAGTTTCACTAAATTTCTCGAAAAGTTTCCTCAAATATTTTATCAAAATTTAAAACAACCCTTTTCTAAAAAAAACTTTCTTCATACCATCACTTGCAGTTAAGCATAGTAAAGGTAACATTTTTATTCTGTAAATGTAAACAGTTACATGCAAATTTATTTGAATTTCAGTAGTCATACATGTTTCTAGTGATACATCCTATGGTTAGTACATGGTAGTATGTCTGATTCAGATGATATGGGAGAGTCTCAAAATAGAAGCAGCTTTTGATTTTAAAAAAACACATTTCCTAATCCAAAATGTTTTTATTCTGTTCAGTAAGTGTCATAAGTGAACCTAAAAAAATCTCATCCTAGAAAAAGCCTGGAAAAGACCTGGAAATTTGTGTTTTAAAAAGTGGGGGAAACCTGGAAAGAAGTTGTCAGCTCTTGCGAGGGAGGGATCCTCAGCACTTCCTAGTGGAGGGAAATTGCTAGGAATGAGTAACAACACTAACCTTTCCAACACAAAGAAAGCACAATGAGGGGATCTCCTTTGTCAGAGACAGATTCCTTGAACAGAGACTCCACAATAAGGTCTACATTATCTGACCAGTCATTGTTTGGTAACCGGGACACTGGCAGCCAGGTAGCATTTAGTGTGTCTAGTGACAGTCACAGAGGGTCTGTTGCCAGTTACTGGGCAGTGGGTAATGCATAAAGTAAGAGTCATAGAAGGTCTGTCACATGTTACCAGGCACTGGCACTGGGCACCAAGTAATGTCCCAAGTGATAGTCACCAAATGTCTGTCACAGGCGCCAATCACCAGGTATGGTGATCAGTACAGAACACGATCTCCTGTTTTTGTCTCTGGTCAACAAGCACTAAATGTTGAGCACTGGGCACCTGTCTTCAGTTTGACTACCCCCGTTCCTCTGTTCAATTACTTCGGAGACCCATCTTGGGAATGGGATTAGGTCAGCACCCGTCCTTGATATTCCCATTCAACCCCAACATAACTTGGGGATTCCCACCACCTGTTGTTGAGTCAGTCATGTCTCCTTTTCCTACCATGACACCATGGATGACTTTGATGTGGCTCCATGGATTGACAGACTGGGCACACGGTATCCCCCTTGCCCCCCCCCCCCCCCCAGCCTCCTTATCAAGGCAAGTGGAAGGGGACAACCTCTTGCCACTTCCAGCATCAATCCCTTTCACCAGGAAGAGAGAAACGGTTCAGGTTAATTCCCCCACTCGACCCATGAAAGGAAATGGGATGACAAACACTCAATCATGAATTCATCTTCTCCAAGGAGGGAGATGAGATGTAATAGTCCTGTCTCACTTCGAGAGCTAAGACCGTACAAAAAAATATTAATTTTGGTTGATACAGATGAGTTCCCAGAAGAACCAGACATGTCATCTTCATTCCACCATATGGGTCAGGTGACGGAGGATGATGATGTGGACCTTTGACAAGGCAGTAACGAGGGTTACTGCTTCCTGTCCTCAGATATGTCCAAAACCCTTTGGATTGTTGGACGCTAGGATCCTCTCCAGTTTGGAGAGGTTCTCTGGGGTACAGCTTAGATTGGATCTTCTGTTGCTCCCTCACTCAGCGATGGTGAGGGAGCTATCTCATTGTCTTGAGGCCCAGAGGCACCCATAGGGTCCATTCACCAGCTTGGCCTCTTAAGCCCCCTGCCTTGGACTCAAATGCTTCCCAAGTAATGGTTTAAGCAGGGACCTGGGCTCGTCTCCCATTAAGTTCTGCAAGACTTTGGAACTAATGTACAATACTTACCATAGCCTCTCATGCTTATCTTTGTTTGGCTGCCTCCTTAAGTCTGTTGAAGGAGCAATTGCTGTCTCCAGCTGCTTTCAGAGATTGTTCCATTGCCAAGACATCAATACAAGTGCTTTTAATGTACATGGTGCTGTCTACAGAGCTTTCTCATGTCCACAAGAATGCCACCTTGGAGACATCAAAAGTTTTGTTGGAGCACATCAGAAGCCTTTTGCAGGTTGCCCTGCTTGATGCAGAGATGTTACTTGGAAGGCTAATCTGTACAATGGCCTCACAAGATTTGAGGGATCAGCAACACTGGTCCCTGACTACTGTACTGGGCCCTGCTTTACTGGCAAAGAAACACCCCCATCCCACAAGGTCCATGGCTCCACATTCTAAATATTTTAAACAAGGGAACCAACAGAACTATAAGGTCTAGTTTAAAACTTCTTTCTGCCAGTCTTTCTCAAGACAAGGTAGCTGGAGGGGCCAGGAGAGGCAGTCCAGAGACCATTCCCTCTTGCCTAAAGATGGAGGTAATCTTCCCTAGGGTTTGCACTCTCTCCTACCAAGTTTTCCTCTTCTGAACATTCCAATAGGTGCCAGATTGAGCCTTTTATTCAGAGACTTTGTTGGACCCTAATGGAAGATGCATGGGTTCTTTCCACAATAAAGGAGGGCCAGTCCGGAATGCTATCAGGCCAAACAATTTGGGAGTCTCCATTGATCTCCCCAATACCTATGTTCCCCTCCCCATCTTCCCAGCCCACAGGAAATTCCTGCGGTTTTGTTTGGAACAGGAGATCTTTCAGTTTCAGGCTCCTCCTTTCGGTCTATCTTGCGCTTCCAGAGCCTTCACCAGGGTGATGGATCTAATAGCAACTAATTTAATGTCCTTAGCAGTCCCCATCTTACAGGACTTAGACGACTGGTTGATGAACAGTGTCCTCAGACTTACCCTTCTGAAGGACCTATTTCTCTTCAACCTCTTTTTTGTGGGGATTCTGAATGCAACAACAGATTTAGTACTCTTGGAATGCTGGAGAGCTGACGTAGAACTCAAGACCATAATCCTGCAGGGCCTGTGGTCTCTGTAAGAATATTCCCTTCACATCAACAATCTGGAAATGGTTTGGTTTTCTATCACTTTAAGTGTGTGTCATCCACATAAGATATCACTGAATCATGGTTGCTACAGAAACAAACAACCGTCATAGTGTACCTCCGATGTCAAGGGGGCACTCGTGCCCCTTCTGTCTTTTTGGAAGTCTGAAACCTCCTTCATTGGACAGCTTCAGAGGAGATCACTCTCAAAGTCTGCCACATTCTGGTTAAAAGAAATATTCTGGCAGACAGTCTGTCCAGACAGGGGCATGGAATCCTCATGAAATGGTCTCTGTACCAGTCAATAGCAGAGACACTTTTTCATCTGTTGGGAAGGCCAATGGTAGACTTGTTCACAGAGAGGTAAAAAAACAACAAGGTCTCTTCTTATGTCTCTCCAGTGCCAGACTAGAGGGCACGAGCGGAGGATGCTCTTAGTATGCGTGGGATTGACTCTGCGCCTATGCCTTCCCACCTTTCAGAATAATACCTCAGGTTCTTCATAGAGTCAGGACTTTCAAGTCATGGATCATCCTGATAGCATCCCTATACATGTGACAGAACCAGGATTTCAAACCAGTAGATTTACAAATTTTGATCAGTAGATTGGCTTCTAAACCAGTAGATTTTTTTATCGGCATAAATTTTACCGTTTCAGGGGGATGGAAAACAAAACAAGTGGGTTTTTTTGTGCCATAATATGTATTCTCTTCATACTATAATAAAACAGCAAGTTTGAACATGAATCAGATCCAGATTTCAATGGAAAATGTTACAATAATAATTAATATGAATCAGTATATGGTCAAATAATGAATAAGGAAAAGTTGTTTCTCTGATAGTTCACTGCAAAGAATTTTCTTTTATAAAATCCAATATCATTTTTAGTTTCATTCACAAGATCACTGTCAAGTGACCATTAATGACATTCCTTGTAATTATTAAACTTCACACTTAACAGGCTCTCAATAGTTCTCTGGTCCAGATTTCCCCTTGAATCACTTTGTATTTTGTGAAGAATGGGGAATGTCCTCTCTGTATCAGCGTTAGAATGTTGTAATGACATGACAACCACATTCAGCCTATAAAGAAGTTCTAACTTCAGTTTTCCTGCTGCTGAATTTATAAGGTTGCTGACTACTCTCCAATACTCCTCCAAGCTATGTTCACCCAGAGGAGGAAGTTCCTGACTTGGACTTGGGGTGTATTCTTGAACCTCATTCTCAAAGGCTTCTTTCTCTTCATGGCTCAGATCCAAAAATATGTTTGCAAGTTTCATCACTGTAAATATATAAAAAATAAAGACTTGAAATAGAAATAAAAAAATACATGGTATATTTATGCTTTTATGAATAATTTATCCAAACTTTAAAATTAATTATCTGGTAATATATATTTAAAATTAATTGTCTTGTAATATATTTTTAACTGTTATATTTTATCTAGGGCTTGAACTTAATTTATGTGCATGAAAACTTCAAATAGTTTATGAAATACAAAAGATCCATACCTTTAAAACACACAATGCAAACTCAGGACTTTCACTACTCGCCTGCACACACTTAAACTCTGATATCCAAGGATTGATGAACTTGTAAATTTTCTTCGCTGGTGGTTTCTTAGCATTGGGAGAAAGCACATGTTTCAGCATTTTGACATTAATTGAACAAAAAATGTAAGAGTTGTCCTCTTACAACATCTTGAACAATACAATAACAATTAAACAAGACAATAATCAAAATACTTACTCTAGTGTCTCTGCCGAAATAATTTTTTATTGTTCGGTCTCTTCATTGTATCTCCCCTCTGCTAAGGGTCGGCCCATTTTCATCAAAGGCTCAGAAGACATCATGGAGCACCTTTTATCCCTTTGTTACTTATAACACCTAAAAAAAAAGCCATCCCAAATTCCAACAATAAGGTAATCAAGTAATAGCCTGTTGTGTACACCAGGGCTCTAAATTAGCGGTAGTCCGCTAGCCCGAGGCTAGTAGATTTCCTGTCGGACTAGTAACTTTCATAATGTAATAGTCCGATGGGCTAGTAAGTTTCGGTTATCAACAGTCAGCGTTTGTTTACGCCTCTCCCTAATAAAGACTTGACTTCGGCAGATGTTATGTAGAATCAAGGCAGTGAACCATTGTAAACACACAGTCATAAAATATTAGCATGAGAAGATGATGTAAATTTCTGCCTCGGAAAGGTGCGTTTCTATGACAAGAAGCCAGCAAAATCGGCTGGCTTCTTGTTATAGAAACGCACCTTTCCGAGGCAGAAATTGACTTCGTCTTCTCCTGCTAATATTTTATGACTGTGTGTTTACAATTGTCACTGCCTTGATTCAACAGAACAATTACCAAACTTCCGCTGTTAATGATGAGACCATAATTGGAGCTGTAAAGTACAATGCGCCGAGTCTGATGGCTTCGTTTGATAGGAACGCACCTTTTCCAAGCTGAAACTAACATTATCTTCTGATGCTAATATTTTATAACAGTGTTTACAATAGCCACTGCTTTGATCCTGCAGAACATCCGCTGAAGTCAAGTCTTTATTGGGAGAGGCCATTTAATTTTAAGGGGGGGGGGGGCGGGCAGAGGCACATGCTTTGAAACATGTTTCTTGCTCTGATTTCGTTGTATAAAGGACACTGTGCCATTCCTTTTATCACTTTAAATAATCCGCATCAGCTATACTGTGACATCTCGTATTTCAAAACGAGGCACCATTCCCTCCTTGCAAGACAGGCAAAATGTGGCATTTTATAGAAGGTGTTCAGCCACCAGAAAAAAAGCAAAAGTTAAATGAAAATGACATAAAAGAGGAATAATTCTTATGATAGAGAAAAGCGTAATCGAACGTTTCAGAAGGCATGGACAAAAGACAGGGAATGGCTGAATTATGATAAGGAGAAGAACGTTATGCGGTGTAATTTATGAAATAAAATTGTTGTTAATCTCAATACGAGTGTGTGACATTGTTTTTTGGACAGGACTAGTAAAGATTTGGCAGGACTAGTAAATTTCTCAGTATATTAGTCCTTCTGGCTACAAAGAAATTTGTGTTAACTTCGAGCCCTGTACACATGTCAGTTCTTCTTCAACAATTCTAATCCTATTGTTCTGTCACGCATCATTGCACCGGTCATTGTACTGGTGGAACATTTCCGGTCTCCAGTAGACTGGTTTTGGCTGGTTTCTCTAATGTGTTGATGGAACACATAAAAATATCGTGTTTGGGTTTTTTTTATATAATTTTTTAAAAAATATTTAATTTTTAAAAGTGGTAGATTTGAACTACTGAACGGTATGTGTGGTACACGTCCTTTAAAACGGTATTTTTGGACTACCGCCGGCAGAATCACATGTATGCATCCCTGTGGCTCCAGGCAACTGTCTTCCAACATTTACAATGCTAAGTGGAGAATTTTCTTTAATTGGTGCAGTAGGAAATGCATTGATCCTATCTGCTCCCCTTTAACTGCAGTTGCAGATTTTCTTCTTTTTCTCTTTGAAAACGATTGCTCTGTATCCTCCATTTAAGGCTATAGAGCAACTCTCTCCAGTACTCTTAAATTCTTTATGGGGTCCACCATGGGGCCCAACCCACATCTTTCAGAATTTATAAGTGGAACCTCTTATGTGTTCTTTGGTTGTTATCTAAACCATCTTATGAATCTTTAAGTGCAGCTTCCTTCGAGAGCCTTACCCTTAAAACAGTCTTCTTTTTTTCACTAGTGTCAGTGAAAAAAGTGGAATTCACGCCTTGTCATTGGATGAGGTTGTTTACGGTTCAGCGGTAACTGTAATTTGTTCTCCCTTTTTTTGCCAACCTGGGTTTCTGGCCAAGAGTCTGCTGCCTTTGATAGCTCCAGTGTCTGTTGAAATCCCCCATCTCTTTTGTATCTGTGCTGGGGATGATCAAGATAGACTCTTCTGCCCATTTAGAGTTTTATGTGTATATATCTAAATCAAAAGAGAGAAGAAAGGGTCATAACCATTTCCTTCTCCCTCTCAAAGGTACCACTGTTAATTTTGCAGCCACCATCTCGAGGTCAATTATTTGGACTATTTAAAGAGGTTATCATTCTCTCACAGAGAGAGATCTTTCTTTCATAAAAAAATCAGAGTCCATGGAGTCAGTGCTATTGCTGCATCATGGGCCTTGTTTAATCATTCTTCTTTGAATGATCTCATGAAAGCCACCTTCTGGCAGTTTCACTCCACTTTATTGTGCTTTACCTTCGATCGATATCATACCAGAGTGAGGGCAATTATGGTTTAAGCCCAACAAGTTGTCAAGTCATTCTCCAGTCTGCAGTAGAGGACCCTACTGACAACAATGGTAGGTTCACTGTGATAGCTTATCTTAGGCCATCAGCCTCCCACTTGGCTGGCAAATTCAGCAACACAATAATAGCAGGTAATGTATTTTTACTGCTAATAAAATGTAGTTTCGACCTGGAGGGGAGGGGCATGGCAGACTAATTTTACTTATGTAATACTTGCTGCTATTATTGCCCAGTCTCCCTTTCTTTCCCACTCTGTTGTCCTTTGAGTGTCAGTCCAAGTCAAAGAAGGATGATATTAGAGTTGTTGGAAGTTGACTATGGTATCAGACTGCGATTATGTTGTTTTTAAGATATAAATAGCAGGCCAGTATTGCATAATTAGTTTTTATCCCTAGAAAGATTTTTGTTTTAAAGTTGTACACCCATGAGTCTTTTTATTTTTGAAAAATGAGTTGTGGAATTCCTCAAATCTACCTCTTAAGTCCGTAATAAAAAGATTTCGGTAAAACGTATAAAAATGCAAGAAACTAAAAGTTTATATATTGTCGGAACACTTTTGTTGTAAGAATTTTTTAACTTGTTGGAAAATGTTCTTGAATATTCAAGCATAGAAAAACAGGAGGCCTTTGTTTTTATCTGCCCCTGGTAATTCCCAAATTAGTAAATGGATAAATAAATGTTCCTAATCACGCAAGTAATGAGTTCATCAAAGAGACTTCATTTATTCAATGGCTTATTACTTATAATGTTCACAGTCATACAGATTTTCATTATTGTAGCATAACTCAAGCAACAAATTATCCAAACTTTATTTAGAATTTAATTTTGATCCTTTTGTTTTATACTGAAGTTTCAAGTCATCATTTCAGTGCCTGCAAAAGGTAATATACCAAATCTGCATTTTGTTTGCTCTTCTTTTGCATTCAATTTGCATTTAGTTTGCATTCCATATTCATGCTTGCATTTCATGTTTTTTGTTTATGGTCTCAGAAATGCATTCAGATTTTGAGTGTATTGCTTTTATCCATCATTTCCATTCATTTTTTGAAACAAAATGGAAATGATTTTACTGAGATTGGGTTTTCTGATTTTTCGAGTGTTAAAGGGAGGGAAATGTAGTTTTCATATTTTTTTCTTATTAAAAATGTGCTTAATGAAATAGCAAATGCATAAAATGTTAAAATACAGCATTGCATTTATGATAAGTTAAAATATACCCACAACTGCATTAAGTATATAAATATAGTTCTAGAGTATTTGTCAACAAAAAATGTTTTTTCTTATTCATTTTGTTCAAATAAAGACTGTACAGATACCAGTGACGATGTCATCACATCAGTGGCAGTTGTTTTTTTGTCAGCCTCAACAAGAACAATGTCATTGTAAAGAATCTGAATTTGGATTATCATGTCAAAGGGCTTTCAACATAGGAAATTTAGCAGTAGCTTGAAAAAATCAATTTTCAAATCCATTCATGAAATCTATACCACTTTATTCTGTTTTTATTTATTATTAATCTTTCTGCATTTTGCATTCATTCTGCATTATTTCATACTTGGTAAATTTAAGAAATGAGATTATTCCCAGTAAACTGGTTTCGTTTCTTGGCAGTCATCTTGTGCACGGTAATAGTCTTCTTTCTTCAGATAAGTTTAGAAACACTATGGCAGCTTGGCATCTTGTTTCTTCTGAATCAAATGTTTTTCATTGAATAATAATTATAAATGTTTTGAAGATAAATAATGTAGTTAAAAACAAATATCCATCAGTTTTATCAGTACAGCTCTCCATCACAATAATGCAGTATTTGGGGTCTATAACTGCCATCCATGTTATATACCAAATTACCATGTAACCTGAAAAAAAAAGATATCATACTGAAACAGCACTAGATAAATCCATTGCCCAGACACCCAGGACAAGTTGAAAAATTGGCTGGGCAAGTTCACTTCAACATGAGTATGCCCGTCTGGACAAGTTTTTTTATCCAGTTAAATATTCTAGACAACATTTGTTACTGTAAGTACTCTCTTTATTGTAATGAGATGATTTAATCACAGTAATCGCTGTAATCAATAAGCATGTGTTCATTACTATTTTCTGAATTGTCAAAATTGGGTTTACCAAAACATTTCACTCAGTTTACTTTCTGTTTGCAACAGTGTACTTTAAGAGACAGCAAATTTCTGGTCAAACTAAATATCGTTTAGCTAATCAACCAGTCCTATTTCAGGCATTCCAGTACTAAAATCAGTATCAAACAAATCTATTAAAGATTCATGTCAAAGTGTCTTTATATTTATAATCCTTACAAGCATATATGCCTGGTCCCAGTTTCACTAAATTTCTAAAAAAATTTCCTCAAACTGAGATTTTGTATTTTCTCGCTTATAGTGTATCTGACTACTGGGATTTTTGAGTGTGGTAGATATAATGTAAGGAATGAAAAATAACACTTTAATAACATTAATACATCACCTGCTATTATTGCATTGCTGTATGTTTTTTTCCAGGCACTATTCCCCACTTCGAGGAGATTATTCCCTCCTGCAATTAGTAATTGAAGAAAAAGACAACATAATCCCAATCTGATACTTTAGTCAACTTCTGACAGTTGCAATATCATCCTTCTTTTCCTGGGACTTTGTGCAGTTCTCGTGTGTCTTTTGTGCACTAAACATTTTCATGCTTTTAGTGGTCTTGTGGTATTTCTGTCAATCATATCCTTTTTGTGTTTTCTGCCCAGTCTTTGCATTTCCTTTCAGCATTCAGTATGCTTCAAGATGTGATTCAATGATGTCATGAAAAGGCTACTTGGGACACAAATCTCACCTGCTTAGCATGTACTGTGTGTATACGCATGGATAATTGTCCTGTTTGTTGCCTTTGGCCAATTGAGGTATGGGACTTGGTGGTAAGTCACTATGTCTAAAGGGCTAGGATGGAGGGACCTGTTTATCCTTCTTTATCACTGGAAGATCCCCTCCATTCCCAGGAGGAGTCTGTTGCACTTCCCAATTTAGGGAAGTAGCCAGCTCCCTTAAGGGAGGGGCCCATGACTCTTTCCACGGTACGGAAAAGGGTTCTCTGAGACATGGAAGAAAGTTGTTAGCTCCTGTGTGGGAAGGGATTCCCAGCACTTACCAGGCTTCGATTTTTGAGGACCAGTCTAGGGGAAGGGATTGGGTCCACACGCCTTCTTTCTCAATGTTCTCATTCAACCCTAAGGGGGCTTGGGGACTAGCCCCACCCAGTGGTGAGTTGGCCATGTCTCCTTTTCCAATCCATTACACTATGGATGACTTTGCCATGGCTCCACGGAAAAGTGGACTTGGTGCCAGGTAGGACATTTGGGGACTGCCACTCGCTGCCCCCCGTGTTGAGAAGGAATCATCAGTCCCTTTCTTCAGGTGGAGAGGAAGAACTGATTAGTCCCTATTCCCTCACCCTACTGTGAGTGGAGACGGGATGAAGAACCATCATAAAGTTTCCTTGTCCAAGGATGTAGATGAGACAGAATAGTCCTGTCTCGCCCCAAGGACGAAGACAGGATGGCAAAATGTTAGGTCCTTCTCCTCCTTTGTGGTCTCCATCTTCATTCCATCCAATGGGCAAGGCGACAGATGAGGAGGAAGTGTGCACCTTTTATTAGGTAGTAAATGAGGTTTACTGCCTCCCTTCCCCAGATGTATGTGAAAAAACCCTTGGAATCATTTTATGCTTGGATCCTGCCCAATTTGGAGAGGCTCTCCAGAGTACAACCTAAATTGTACCTTCTTTTGCTCCCTCACTCAGTAATGGGGAGAGAGCAAACTCAAACGTCGTCTCAAGATGTAGAGGCAGAAGGGGTGGTCTGTCTCCTCTTCTATTCTTTGGCTCCTGGAATTGGCTTGCATTTACAGGGCCCATTGGTCGCTTAGCTTCTTAAGCCCCCCTGCCTTGGACTTGGGTGATTCCCAGGTGGGGATTTCAGTAGGGACCTGCGTCTGTCTCCCTATTAGTCTCTCAAGGCTTTGGAACTGAAGGCTCATATATTATGTACCATAGCCGCTGATCTTTTTTTGGCTGCCTCCTTCAGTCTGTTCAAGAAGGAATCACTGTCTCCTGCTGCATTGCAGTGATTATTGGAATGCTGTCTTGGGGACATCAAAGATTTTGCTGAAGCACAGCACAAGCTTTTTGTGGGCCAACCCACATTATACAGAGACATTATTCAAAGGGCTAACATCTTCAGTTGCCTTGCAAGACTTGAGGGATAAGCAACACTGGTCCTAGGCCTGACAAATCCAGCGAAGAAACTCCCCCATTCTGGAATGTCCAAGGCTCCCCCTCCAAAACATTTTAAATGGGAGAACCAAGAGAACTGTCAGACCCAGTTTAAAACTCATTTTGACCCGTCTTTATCACGATGAGGTGGTCAGAGGGTGCAGGAGATGAAGTCTACAGACTCCGACCCATTTCTAAGGAGGGAGGCAATCTTCCCTAAGGAGTTTCACCCTCTCCTGCAAAGTCCCCTTCTTTTGAATGTTCCAGTGAGTGCCAGATTGAGACTTTTTTTCAGAGGCTTGGTCAGACCTAATGGATAGTACATGAATCCTTTCCACAATAAAGGAGCGATACCAACATTGCTTCCAGAACCCTCCACCTGTTTCAAGGACCCCCGTTTGGTTCCACAAGTCTACACTGGTATCTCTATGGGAAGAGGTGTACACCCTTCTTAGAAAGGGTGCAGTAGAGAGGGTGACGAACATTCAGAGTCGAGGATTTTATTCCTAATCTTCCTAGTTTCAGGAAAATTGGGGAAATGTCAGCTCTTTCTCAATCATTCCCCATTGAACAAGCTTCTTCTGGAAGAGGAATGCCATCAGGCAGAATGACTGGGTGCTCTCCATAGATCTCCAGAATGCCTATCTGCACATCCCAATCTACCCAGTTCATAGGAAATTCCTGCAGTTTTGTCTGGGACAGGAGATCTTTCAATTTCAGGGTGATGGGTGCAATAGTAGCTCATTTAACGTCCTTAGGGGTCACCATCCTGAGGAGAATTTGGATCTGATCCTTTCTCAAAATTTCTTTTATGTGGGGATGAATTTTCTCACCTGTAAAAAGGGACTGTTGTGTTTCTCCCTACAGAATCTCACAAATACTTTCACAGCAAGACTGGACAAGAAGACTTTGTTGCCTGCTTGTGTCTGCCTCTCTCTCTCCTGGGGACTCTGAATCTGGCAGTGGACTTAGTTCCATTAAGAAGGTTTCATTTGCAGCCTCTCCAGTTCTTGCTTCTAAAAAACTGGAGATCTCACCAGAACTTCCTGTCTACTTCGATCCACATTTGGTGGAAAAAATCAGGACAGGTCTCTGACCAAAGTTTGATTCATGCATTGGAAGCTCATTCCTTCCTTTACACCAATGCCTCAAATTCAGGCTGGGATGCTGACCTAGAACTCAAGGGTGTAGTCCTGTAGGGCCTGTGGTCTCAGAAAGAATCTAACGTTCACATTAACAATCTAGAAATACGAACTGTTTTCTAGCACTTACAGAGTCTTATCAACCACATAAGACATCGCTGCATCATGGTTGCTACTGACAACACGGCAGTCATAGTGTACCATATACATCAAAGGGGCATTCATGCCCCTTCTTTCTGCTTGGAAGTCTGGAACCTCCTCTGTTGGACAATTTTAGTGGAAATTGCTCAGAGTCCACCACATTCCGAGCAGGAGAAATCTCCTATTGGACAGCCTGTCCAGATGGGGGTGAGCAGTCCTCATGGAATGGTCTCTGCACCAGTTGGTAGCAGAGACACTTTTTATCTTTTGGGAAAACCAACGTTTGACTTGTTCACAATGAGGTTGAACATAAAGCTTCCTCTTTATGTCTTTTCAGTGCCAGATAAGAGGGCATGGGAGGTGATGTCTTTGATCTGAGGTGGGATTGACTCTACTTCTAAGCTTTCCCACCTTTCAGAAAAATCCCTCAGGATCTTCAGAGTCAGGACTTGCAAGTCATATATCATCCTGATAGATCTTGTGTGGCCCTATCCGTCGTGTTGGTTGACAATCCCAGGGAATTACTACTGAGGAGGAATCTGCTGTCAGAGCACAGAGCTGTCACTCCTCAAATTCTCCACTTTAATGCCTGGCTCAAATCAAATGATTTATCTGCCAGAACCTGTTTTCAGTCAGATTTTCTCATTATCTTCAAAGAAAAGATTGCTCAGTATCCACCAATAAGGGCACTAAAGCAGTCCTTTTCAATACTATTAAGTTCTCTATGGGCTCCAATCTAGGGTCAGACCCTCATCTTTCAGAACTGATCAGGTACTTTGAGCTCAAGAGACCAGTCTCTTGCTTTTTAGTGCTGAGGTGGAAAACCTCTCATGTTCTTTGGTTGTTATCTGAACCTCCTTATGAACCTTTAAGTGAAGCTTCCTTCAAGAACCTTACCTTTAAAACAAACTTCCTTCTCTCACTAGCATCAGTGAGGATAAAGTGCGAAATTCATGCCTTCTCAGTAGAAAAGGATTGTTTTACAGTTTAAAAGTAACTATGACTCATTCTTTCTTCTTTGCCAGCCTGGATTTCTGGCCAAGAATCAGCTACTATTGAAATCGCCAGTCTCATTCATATCTGTGCTGGGGATGATCAAGATAGACTCCTTTGCCCAGTTAGAGCTTTACATTTATATCTGTCTAAATCAAAAGAGGAAGAAAGGCTTGTAACCATCTTTTTCTCTCTCAAAGGTACCTCTGATATTTTGTCAGCCACTATTTCCAGAATAATTTTTCAGACTATTAAGCTTATCATTCTCTCACCGAGAGAGATCTTTCTTTTATGAAAATGAAAGTCTTTGAGGTCAGGGCTATTGCTGCATCTTGGGCTGTTTTGAATAATTTGTCCTTGGATGACATCATGAAAGCTGCCTTTCTGGAGGTCTCACTCCACTTTTTGATCATTTTACCTCAGTGTCACACTAGAGTGAGGGTTTTTATGCTTTCATCCCAAAAGCATCAGCCCAGTAAGTTGTCAAGTCATCCTCCAGTCTGCAATTGAGCATCCTACTGACACCAATAGTAAGTTCACTTTGATAGCTTATTTTACGCCATTTGCCTCCCACTTAGCTGGCAAATCCAGCAATGCAATAATAACCGGTATTGTATAACTGCTATTGAAATGTAGTTTTTTTTTGGGGGGGGGGGGGGCAGGGGGATCTAAAACTAATTTTAATTATGTAATACTTGCCTGCTTGTATTGCTCTGTTCCCTTCTCTTTCCTGCTCTGATGTGCTTTCACTTTTGGTCCAAGTCAAAGAAGGGCAGTATTCCAAATGTCCAAAGTTTACTAAGGTATCAGACTGGGATCATGTTGTTTTTTTTATATAAAAAAGCAGGTAAGTATACTATAATTAAAGTTTTACCACCCACCTACCCCCTCCCCAAAAGATACATTTTTGTTTTAAAGTCGTACATCCAAGAGTCTTTTTATTCTTACAAATGAGTTGGGGAATTCCTCAAATTTGAGAAAATCTCTAGTTTTCCTCTGAGATAAAACAAAACGAATTTCAGGAAAATGCAAGATATTATGACTGCATTTTGTTCATTCTGGCCTTATTCAGTGGAAAATTGTAATTCCAAACTAAGCAATAAGACAGATATTCAAAATCTCAGTCTGAGGAAGAAAATTTGAGATGTTACATGAAACAAGGATTTGGTTAGTAGGTACCACTTAGCTTTGTAGGATAAAGGAGTTTCGAAATCAGGTGTACATATTGGAAGAGAGATCACATCTCTAAAGTGGAGAGCTCCCAATATAGACAAAGTGAGCTAACTTATCTAGGATGTATATACAGATGGTGGGGACACAGTTTATAACAGTTTGTCAGTTTGGACTTTGTTGAGATTCATAAATGGAGTAGGTTGGGAAAATATATACTGACTTCTGTGGGTTGAAAGACACTTGCCCATGAGATGCCTTTCAAATTTATCCTCTTGTAACATCTAGATTTATTTCCCCCGAGCATTACCTGGTTTAACATACTGGCATTGAACTCGTTAACACATTATTTGTTTAACATTTTAATTTGCTTAAGAAAGCCCATAAATGAAGTGGGTTCCTCATATTGAAATGTATCTGCCTCTGTAGTCCATGAATCATAATAAAGAGATTCTGGTAAAGCATGTAAAAATGGAAGAAATTACAAGTTTTATAAAATACACTCTGAATAATTTTGAACTTGCTGAAAATGGTCATAATGAGGTTGTAGAAATTCTTGAAAATTCATGCATAGAAAAACAGGAGGTCGATGTTTTTATCTGCCCCAGGTAATTCCCAAATTATTAAATAAATAAATGTTTCTAATAACTTGAGTAACGAGTTAATCATAGAGACTTCATTTAACCAACTGCCTACTGCTTATCATGTTATTAAGCATACCAATTTTTATTACTATAGCATAACCGAAGCAACGTAAGCTAATTCAGATCCTTTTGTTCTTTACTAAAGTGTTAAGTCTATCATTTCATATTTAATTTGAGAATTTTGATGGTTCTCCAGCTGGTTACAGAAAACAATAGCTAACACTGGCCAAATACAATAGTGGTTAAATAATTAGTAAATAAAAAGTTAGTAAATAAATTCTGCCGATGTCAAATCGTGTCATAAATCTTTAAGGTCATGAATATTGTAAATTTAATATTTCTTTGTTTTTCGTTTTAAATGTTTAAATGGGGTTCATGGTGTACCTGCATTATGTTCAGAATAGTGTTGTAATGAAAGGTGTTATCATGAAGGAGAATTGTACTGTCTGACTGTTGCATTATGTAGATTGATCAGTACTCTATATTTTTGTCAACTTTTATTCTTTCCCTGCAATTGCACTTCCAATATACAAAATCAATCCTATCTGTATTGTTTAATATTTATGATATATAACAGCACTGATCTTTCACTGGACAAATTACAAATCTCGAGTATTGGCACAGATGTTCACATTTGCCTCAAAAAATCAGATTTTTAAGAAATAGCTGTTGCTTGAATGAATGTGTTCAAGAATTCACTCTTTTACAGGTTTTACTATAGTAAGATGGGGACTTTATGCTAGTTCAAATAAATGTTTAATTTAGACAATTTGGTTTTTGGAAACTGATACTTCTGAATTTAATTTCCTAATAAGATATACAAGGTTTACATTTCTAGGACTTTGATTCTCTTCCTGATTTGTACAATCTTTTTGTATATGCAGATTGTCCTAATTTTATTCATCGATTCTGAAAAATTGCTCAGTTGTTTTACAAATATCACTTACCTTGTTTTTCTATTGCAGTTTCTGTCTCCAGTGTATGCTCATTTGATGCAACAAGGGGCACAACTAGCAGTCCGCCAAGCCTCCCATCCAAAGAAAGACTAGAAATTGGCAGTGAGATAATTACCAGAAAGAATCTAAGTCACTGTCAGCAGGTTCTTGAGTTACTGTATTCTTGACTTTAACCCATTCTTGTGATTTGGTTTAGGAAAAAAAAATAATTTACTAATGTATATTTATTTTGATTTTTAAAAACTGCAGAATATGCAGGAATTAGACGAAAAATAGCATAAGGGCTTTCAGATTTGTATAAATGATGCTGATCTACCAGCAAATATGGCTGCCATTACTGAAAATAAGAAAAAACATTGAATGACTTATCAAAAACTGTTTAACAGAATTTGACCAGATTTGACAGAAAGTAACCAAGCAAATGGGGCTTTCAGTTTTTAACTCCACTGGTTATAGACCAGAAGATCTTATGGGATGGCCTGTTGTCCATCGTTCGTTAATCTGTCTGTCCGTTAGCACAAGTTTGTTATCGCTACTCCTCCTAAACTACTTGGAGGATTTCCATGAAACTTTACACACACATTCATCCCAGTGTCTCGTTGGTCATAAATGAGATGGTGCTGCTCAGACATCCAATATGGCCACCACAGCAGCCATCTTGAAAATCTTGTTTTTGTAACTTCTGAGTGGATGGTTATATCAACATGAGGTTTTCACTAAACAACTTCTTGTGACATCTAGTTGGCCTGAAATGAAAATGGTGCCAATCTGACATCCAGTATAGCTGCCACAGAAGCCTTCTTGAAAATCTTATCACTACTCCTCCTGAACAGAAAGACGTATCAACATCTGGTTTTTACCAAAATGCTTCTTACGATTAAATCTGACATCCACTATGGCCACCACAGCAACCATCTTGAAAATCTTGTTATTGCTAGTCAGAGTGAACGGAAAGTCACGTCAGCATGGGATTTTCACTGGAAGACTTACGATGGTATCCAATTGGTCTTCAATAGAAATTGTGCCGATCTGATATCCATTATGGACACCACAGAAACTGATATCGACATGGGGTTTTCACCAGAAGACTTCTTATGGTGTCTAGTTAGTCCTGAATTAAAATGATGCTGAGCTGACATCCATTATGACCACCACGGTGGCCATCTTGAAAATCTTGTAATGGCAGCTTCTCCAGATCTTCAATAGAAATTGTGCCGATCTGATATCCATTATGGACACCTCAGAAACTGATATCGACATGGGATTTTCACCAGAAGACTTCTTATGGTGTCTAGTTAGTCCTGAATTAAAATGATGCTGAGCTGACATCCATTATGACCACCACGGTGGCCATCTTGAAAATCTTGTAATGGCAACTTCTCCAGAATTGATGGTCATATCGACATAGGGTTATCACCAAAGATGTCATATGACCTCTAGTTAATCCTAATTTAAAATGGTGCTCTGCAGACGTCCTATTTGGCTGCCACAATGAACACATTGAAAATCTTTTCACAAATTCACCTGAATGGGTGGTCATATTTTGGGGTTTTCACCAAAAGTCTTCTAATGGTGTCTAGTTTGTCATAAATGAAAATGGTGTCAAACTTACAGTCAATATGGCTGCAACAGCTGCAAATATGAAAATCTTGACCAACTTTGGCAAAAACATACTGTCACTTAAGGCCTTGCAATATTGGACAAATGATGCTTATGTGCCATCAGTTATAGATGAAGATACAGATATGGAGAAACCTTGAAACAAGTGTTTTCATAAAATGCAATAAACAGTATAGGAACAAGTTTCTCCAGAAAGCATCCTACTAATCCAGATTTCTTGGCTAACTGCTCTGGCATTTGGCTGTTAGGCAGATGTCAGCCAGATGAGCAAACTCTGGCCCACTTCAGCTCAGTTTAAAAGAAAACCAGTTCTTGTTACTATTGATCGAATTTCAAAATGTAATTCCTGTAAAGAGTTAATTGTGAAGAAGATTGTGTTTTCCCATAGAGTCACATTCAGAATTTTATACTTGCATTTTATAGGGGTTTTCCTAACATTGTAAATATGAAAAAAAATGATTGAGCATGTAATAAAATGATTGCTAACTATACTAAATTTTTATTTTGTCAGAAGAGTGTTATTTTTGGTATTGTTTAAATTCTACATGAACTGATAACAGTCAGCATCATCACTAAATATAATTGTCTTCACTAACATCTGTTTTGTGAATTACTTTGTATCTGTATTTCATTTTTAAAAATACCTTTTTGTCTGTAACAATATGTATGTATGTATGTATATATGTATGTATCTATTGGGGTTTAATATCACATCAGCACAATCCTGGCTATATACTGATGAGTAAGTTTGGGCATACCAAAAAAGGCATACAAAACAAAGACAATGGCAAAAAAGAGTAACATCATTAAAATACAGAGTTACATTTTTATATTAACAGCACTCTTTTAAAATGTTCAAGACCTTCTGGAACATCGTCACCCCAGGGTTAAAAGGTAGCCCTCTCCCCCTTTTATTTGCCTCATGACTTGCAGGAGTTTTATTGGGCCTGTTCTACATCCTCATGCCAAAAGAGGGGGTGGGGGGTTGTAGCAACATGCACAGAGATGCTGCCAGGGTGTGCGAATGGGTGAATCACGCCAAATTTGTACGAATTCACAGACTTGGAAAACAGTGATGCTCCCAAACTCCCACAGATTAGTTCAAAGTTGTGCATATAAAAATGTGCTCTGCGCAGAATACAATTTTTATTTAACTGTTAAAATAAATTGAATAAATAAGAATCTAGAAAGAAATTAAAAATACCTATGTCCATTCCAAAGTCTGCAGATATATGTTAATACAAAAGAATCCTTGGAAATCCTTCTATTTATAACAGAAACACTTGTATCCTAGAGGGGTTGTGGAATTGATGCCCTTTTCTCTCATTTGTGCATGCATGAACTATGATACAACAGACAATACATTCTATTCAGAAGGTTGTCCTTTGGTTAGCTTATGTACTTGCAGATTCAGCTTTCCGTAAAAAATTATTTGAGGGCTCTACTTTCTACGTTCATTTGGATTTGTATAATACTATAGAAATTTTCAAGTGAATATATAAAAGATCCTAATTCTCACAGTAAACCAAAAGAACAAAGGTCAAACCCACAGTGGCATCACAGGCTCAAGAAATAGGTTTCAGGGCTTATACAAAAATGTTCCTTTACAGTTTAAAATCTGCACTAAAAAATACCCCATATATATATATATATGAACATTGCAAATGCCAATAGTCCATCACTACACTTTGTTGTTAGCATGTTATTTTTGAAAGAAATCAGCTCTTGAAAAAGCTGATAATTGTTAATCTTATTTGTATTGAATCATCAACAATAAAGCTAATCAGTCTTCTTTATGTTTCTTTAATGCATTGTGTACAAATGTTGTTCAGTCCAGAGCAAACGATAGCCTACCAGTGCTTGCTCATTCAACCAGTAGACACACCTGTGCATCACAAATGCCATTGTTGAAATAAGTTTATCAACTGAATTGATAAATTAATAAATTTACTTGCCTAATAAGTAATTACAAATCATCAAAATTAATCCCAAAGCAAACAATTGTTGCAATGGGGTGGTGCATTATTAACAAAAAATCAACAAACAAAAGCTGCCTTCAAGCACAAGTGGCCTGGCCATGCTGTCAACCAATCATCATTTGATCAAATTAACCCGAAAATGAGAATCAATCAGTTCTTTGGTAAACAATGAACGCTGTTCCCAATGTCTATCCCAGAATAAGTGGAATTAGATATTATGTGTATGTATGAATTCAGCCATCTGGAATTTTGTTTTCGTCAGGAGCACTTGTGGTCATATGGTTATACCAGTATGCTTAATATCTGACTTGATCCTTTTTATTTCCTTAAAATGTGGTCTGAAGTGCAGACATCAGCTTCATATCACTCTGATATGCATGGGCATCTTGTCATTCACCATCACTAGCCAAGGGTCATTGGTCCAGTTCATTCCACATCCACCCTTAGCATTTGTAGCTAGCTGAAACAGTGCTTAGAATAAGTACCCTCTTTTGGAAAAAATAGTTACTGCCCATAGCAGGTGTAATGAATTGACCAATTAGAGAACTCGTTATGTGACCTGTTGGGTATTCAGTCAATATATAGGGCTTATTTCATTTATTTTTTTCATCTGTCTTTTATAGAATGACTACACTGTTTGGTGGAGATCCCACTTTGCCCATGAAATTGAATGGTTACTCCCAAATGTGGTTGAGGTTAGTTCCCTGGTATAGAGGTCATATTGTAGTGTTTACATAGAATCCCAAAGGCAGTTTTTCAGATTAGAGTGGAATCTAACAGACAATTCTACAGGTTTTAAACTTATACAACACTGCTTAATGACTCTGGCACATTCACATGCATACTAAAACATAATTGAACTATATTTTCCCTACTTTATTTTAGATAATTATTTTGCATTGAATTCAGACACATCATGATCTATGCTGGGATAATTAAACATAATGCTTCTTTGTGCACATTTTCGACAGAATTATTGTTATAGGTACAGTGAGATAGGTTGATGAGCACACATGTACCTTAACAATTCATGCTATTCAGTTGCCAGTTTTCTTATACATATATGTACTAAAGCAGGGTGCTCAGCAAAAAATTAAATAATAATTATGTAATCAATGTGTTTTCAGTATTTCTTGTTTAACATGCATCAGTTTATGTGTTAGTAACTTCAGTTTTGCGCCCCCCCCCCCCCCCCCCCCCCCCCCCCCCCCCCCCCCCCCCCCCCCCCCCCCCCCCCCCCCCCCCCCCCCACTCTCCACCCTTGTCTTGTCTAGCCAAGAGCAGCATGTTATAGCAGAGTTTCCTTGTATATGATTACGTTGTCTTAAACTTAAGGTTTTTGTTTTTCATGGAAGAAAATATTTAAATAAAGGCATAACATATCAGACTTATTTCCACCACTCTTTTAATACTGGTTTTATTTCACCAATATTTGCCAAAGATATGAAAAATTCCAGTTGAAAAATGAGGCAAATGTTAAGATCTGTTAAGGCAACATTTACGCCTGCAAAATTTTAATACTGTCTTCCAATTGTGTTTATAGCAACGATATTGCTACTATCCTTTCCCTATAAGTTTGGGACCATGATATGTTCATCCTATCTCAGTCTGAATGATGTATCTCAGCTTCCTATATACATCTTTATGTCCTTATAGATTTATGATTAAGAAGAACAGTTTAAGCTGCTTGCCTTTACAGATCACTGACATCTCACCTCTGTCCGTGTGGGTTTGAGTGTCAGCTCAACCAATGTGGGTAAGTGAGAAAGCTTGCCAGTAGTTTCCCGTGGGTTGATGCTTCTTCCTGGGGTCTACTCGAGTGCTTTCTAAACCAAATATACTGGCTGCCATGTATAGCCTATCACGTGCTGAAAAATGGTGTTAAAGCCACACAACAACAACAAGATCCTTCTGGCAAATAACCTTCCTGTAAACCATCATAGCCAGTGTAAGTTACATGTTTTTCACGCATACCATAGGTCTGAATCAGGTTTATACAGTTTATTATCTGTCCAGTAAAACCCAAATGATCACCAGTCATGTTGATCTGCCTGTATGACTTTGATAATGGTCACATTGAAGGCGTCAATGTAGAGTGGACTTGAAGTTGCATTGGATTCTTATGAGTTATATCTGGGACAATTGTTACGTTTTGCTCATCCTTATATATGATAGGGCTGTTATCTTGTATTCAGATCATTGGTTGTCATAATCAAGGTTTGTGAGTTATAAGCTCGCAAATTTTTTTTTTTCCTTGATAGAATTTTATATACAGCATGCAAAATACTTAGAGCTTTGAAAGTTTAAGGTTTACGCATTGATTATGATATCTCTCAATGTTCTTCTCTGTATAGTATATTTCAGCAAGAAAAGAAATAATGAAATGTGTAAACAAAGAATTTAATGCAGCATTTTGTTGATTCTAACAAGATTCCCTGTAATAAACAATTGTTCATAATTGTTGTATTTTGATTTGCTCTATTTTTAGCTCACCTGGCCTTAAGGCCAAGTGAGCTTATGGAATGGTCCATGACTGTCATGTCTTCTGTGTTTTCTATCTGTCAACAATTGCTTGTTACCACTCAGGAGTCCATATTACTGATCCGATTTAGATCTAACTTGGGATAGGGGCTTATATCATTAAAACTTGGATGAGGTCTGTAATTGGCGAGATCCACACATATTAATGAGCTGATCTTGGATCAGATTGGCTGACCTTGTTATCACACTGGAGGTCATATTTCATATCCGATTTTGGTCACACTTGAAATATATGCTTATGTCATTAAAGTCTCAGATGAATTTGAAAATGAGGGAGAGTCATGCATATTTATTAGGTGATCTTGCATCTGATTGGCTGAGATTGTTGCCACTCTCAAGTCCATATTTCTGATATAATTTTGATCAGATATGGAATTTATGCTTCTGTCATCAAGATCTTGTACAATTCAGTAATGAGCTAGATAACATACATATTAATGAGGTGATCTTGCATCTATTGGCAAAGCTTGTTACCACTTTGGAAGCCATAATTTTGATTTGATTTTGATAAGACTTGAAATATGAGGTTATCTCATCAATATCTTGGATGAGTTTGATATTGAGCAAGATCCATGCATATTAAAGAGGTAATCTTGTATCTGATTGGTTATGGTTGTTACCACCATATTTCCGATTTGTATCAAACTTGGAAGATACTGTGAAACATTTTATTTTCGTGGGTTTCAAATTTCGTGGTTTGGGTAAAAAATACATATTCATGTGTACCTAATTTTGTGGATCTATTTACAACATAGAAAAACCCAACAATGCATACGTCTCTGTCAAAGATTATGCCTACATTCATTTCCACGCATGTGCAAGCAAACAGGTTTAATTCATACTGCAGTAATTTAGTTGATTAAGTTATTGATTGCTAACATCTGCTGTAAATGCAGAGATCTCAAAGAAATGCTGACTTTTTTTTCCACACGTCTGAGCTAAAACATTTAATACCACTATTGTAATCTTAAGTAATTAGGTTCTCAGGCATTCTTAAAGACCGCTATAAAAGTATAAAGTTCTCAACAATTAGGGATTATGTGCTTGAATAAAGCTGATGACTGTAAACCTGACAAGCCTGCCAAAATTGTCCTGTGGGAATCCCTTGCTGCTGAGTGACCTTGACCTTGTCCAAAATTGGATCCATAAAGTTTGGGTGAATGGTAATAATATGTGCTTTGGGATCATCCATAAAGGACGTCCGCAAAGATGGGGTGAGGGGGGTTTGTTCAAATGCGGACAAGGGGGGAGGGGGTGTAAAGGACCTTGCGGACGTCCGCAAGCTAGTATTTTTTGTTATGATATTCTGTGTTGAACAGTTGCTTTAGGCCTACTGAATGTATTCCAGTATGTTTTGCGGAAGTCCTTTATGGGTGATCCCTAAGTATAAATTATTTGTTAATTTCAATTTGTACGATTCGTGCCACAGAATATATATGAATGTGTTGGCTGACGATGCGACTGCAGAGCTAATGCCTGAATAAAGACTTTTTTAAAGAAAGAACTTTGTTTATTTTTTTCTTTGTTTTGAGCTACATGTTGTGATGAGATCAGTGAGCGTTGTATTTTGAGAGCACCAGCTATTACACTGCCAGACGATAGAGCAGTGTATAATGCTAGATGGGGACGTCCGCAGCCCGGGGTGGGGGTGGGGTAAGCCACATGCGGACAAAAGCGGACAAGGGGAGGGGGGGGTAGGAAAACGGGTATTATCTGCGGACGTCCTTTATGGACAACCCCTTTGGGAAATAAAGAAGGACACAGACAGCGAGTAAATCTGCATTCTGCATTTATTACTATACATCAGGTAGAGTCATTACAATCTTAAACGAGTTTTCATGTTAATGAAATTTTGTATTAGAGTTAAATTGTTATCAATCAGTCATTCATGTACTTATCCTAATGTATATTTCACATTCTAAGCACTGTAGATAGCCGTGGTATTAACAACAAAAGAAAGAAACAGGTGATGCCTTTCCACTGCATGGGGGGGGGGGGGGGGCAGGTGTGTATGTTAGTGTCAGTTTGCTTGATATTTTGTTGCGACTTTAAATTTGTGGTCTAGTTCAGCCATGAAAACCACACAGATTGGATCCCCATGAAATAAAAGTGTTTCACAGTATGCTTATATCCTAAAACTCTTGAATGATTATGATAATGAGCAAGATCCACACATACTAATGAAGTGATCTTGCATCTGATTGACTGAACTTGTTACCGCTATTGAAGCCATAATTCAGATCCAATTTTGATCAGACTTAGAATATGGGTTTATATCTTAAAGATCATGGATTAGTTTGATAATGAGCAAGATCCATACATATTAATGAGCTGATCTTCGATGACTTCATTTATGAGCAAGATCCATACATATTAATGAGCTGGTCTTCGATGACTTCATTTATGAGCAAGGGACTATGCATACTAATTAGGCTTTTATCATCTGAAAGAATTTTGTTATCAGAATATAGTTAAAAAAAACAAACAAACAACATGATATAAAATTTGGAAGATAGTTTACACAAGTTGTGTTCTTATCATATTACATAAGCATGTTTAATGTAATGGTCAGCTGTTAAGTTATGTAAGCCAGTTGAGTGATATCTGGTCCTTGTGGACCTCTTGTTATGTTGGATTTATAGAGCTTTTGTTGTGAAATTTGGTGCTGGTATGCATGTCTTAATTTACAATCCATTATCCTTCAAGTAGATCGTGCAATGGAAAGACTTTTGTACATATAAACAGCTGTAAGAAATATTTACTGAACAGTAAATAGACTGTCTGTGCTGAGGTAAATAGTATCTGTTGGTTTTTAAAAAAAATTAAAGTTAAACTATTAGTCAGAGAACTCTGAGGTCATTAGTATGACTATTTGCATATACAAATTTTCTTCTACATTCTTTTAAATATTGGAAATCAAATGCACATCAGTGTGTATGAAGGTGCAAATAAGTTGATGTAGAAGCCTATAGTCATAGATTTTCAATTATTATATGGATGTATCGTGAGTAGTGTACATGTATATCTGTAGCAAACAAAGAGTCATTTAGAAAACAAGATTGTATTCAGAATTAGATACATTTAATATTACATATGTACATACATACACAGTCAAACCTGTGTATCAAGACCACTCAGGGGACTATCTAAGAGTGAGCAGGTGGTCTTTATATACAGGTAAAAATGCATTGATTTATGCAAATTGGTACCAATGGAACTAGGTCTTTGTACATAGATGGTCTTCATATATAAATATATATATATATACACACACATACACATTCTTAACTTGTGATCAAGAAAAAAAGTTGTGGCTAATGTATGTTTGATATACTCATAAATGTGTAAGGGAAGAGTGATCATGTCATCATAAGCTAAACAATGGGCAGTTAATTTTTGGAATGTGTTTTTGTTTCACCTGCATAAGTAGTCATTTCTGTGACAGCTGTGGCGTCAACAATGTTAAAGCTTTGCATTAATGTTTTTGAAAGTCTCATATCTTCTACATCAGTTGCTGCATTCAGGTAAAGCTCTTGGATAAAATCACTATAGGTCTAAAGTTTATGCCACGGTATGCTGGAAGTTCCTGTCTTCCCTGACTCACCTGCTTAAGCAGCATGGTGAACAAGGTTAAAAATTTTGCATTGGGGTTTTTGAAAGTCATATATCTTCTACATCAGTGGCTGCATTCAACTGAAACTTTTGAATATGATTAACTAGGTTAATGAAATTTGGTGAGGGAATGCATCTTGATGAGTACTACACCGTTATCACATGATAAAAGTAGGTCACTGACTTATATTTCATGCTTGACTGACTTTGGTTAAATTTTGTTTTTTTAATTATTTCTGAAGTTATGTTCATGAGAGATTCATAAAACTTGAAGATTGCATGCATCTCAAATATTACCATACTGACATGGTGAAAGAAATTCACTGTGACCTACGTTTCACATTTCACTGGCTTGTGTTTAATTTTTTTCATTTAGCTCAAATAAAAAGATTTTTGCACCCTGCATATATACTGTTATACCTAAATTAATTAAACTTGGTGAGGTAATGCATCTTGATGAGTACTAGAGTCTCATCATGAAAGTAGGTCACTGTGGCATGTTTCATGCTTCACTGATATTGTTTAAACTTTGTGATTTAAGTTTATATGTCAAGCTCTGTTCATGTTAGAATCATCAAAATAGATGATTATATGAATCTCTGTTCGTACCACACTCTTACAGCACAAGAATGTCACTGTGAGCTACATTTAACATTTACTGGCTTAGGTTAAATTTTTGCGTTGAGCCCATGACCAAATAGCTTTTGCGTAATGTATCTATCTGTTTATCTAACATTCTATATACACACATACACACTGTTACACCTAGATTCATGAAAGTTGATGAAGGATGCACTTCAATGAGTACTATACCTTCATCGCAGAAGTTGGTCACTGTGACCTATATTTTACAGTTCACTGACTGACTTTGGTAAAAATTTTGTTTACAGTTGATTTTTCAAACTCTGTTTATGCTAGAATGATCAAACTAGATCAGAGGTTCTCAAACTGTGGTCCGCGAGTTCCATTCATATCCTAATATATGAAACATTGTCTTTAATATTTGAGTGGTCCATGAACAAAAAAAGTTTGAGAACCACTGAACTAAATGATTGTACGCATTTCTGTTAGTCTCAGATCTCACCACAAAGAATGTCACTGTGACCTACATTTCATATTTTACTGGCTTAGGTAAAGTTTTTATATTTAGCTCATAACGAAAGTTTTTTTTAGCACCCTGTATATATACTGTTATACCAAGATTCATGAAATTTGGTGGGGGAATGTATCTTGATGAATACTACACCATCATCACAAAAGTAGGTTACTGAGATTCATATTTCGTGCTTCACTGCCATGTGTTCAGTATCAAGCACTGTTCATGCCAGAATCATCAGTCTAGGTGATTGTATGCATCCCTAGAAGTTCCACACCCTTACAACAAAAGGTCATTGTGACATACATTTAATATTTTACTGGCTTCTATTAAGTTGTTGTATTGCTCATGAGCAAATTGTTGTTTTATCTACTGTATGATACTGTTATACCAGGATTTGGGAATCTTGGCAAGAGGATGCATCGTGATGAGTACTGCACCCTCATTTAAAAGTAGGTAACTATGGCCTATATTTCACATTTCACTTACTTTGGTTCAGTTTGATGTTTATACTGTTTATGCTTTAATTATTGAACTGTGTGATAACATTATACATATCTCTTAGTACTACACCCGTACCAAAAAAGGTCACTGACACCTGTATTTTGCATTTTCCTAGGTTAGGTTATGTTGCATTCCGCTTGTGACTACATATATTTTTGGCATGCTTTGTGCATACTATCCTATATAGAATCATGAAACTTGGGGATGCATCTTTATGAGTACTACTCCATCAATTCAGTAGAAGCTCACTATGGACCATATTTTACACTTCACTAACTTGGATTCAGTTGTGTATTTAATGTGCATTTCTCAATAACTGTTCATGCTAGAATTGTGAAATTGATGATGATATGCAGATCTCATACTTCCACATCCTTACAACAAAAAAGTTCATTGTGACCTATATTTCATCTTTTACTAGCTTTGGTTAAGTTGTTGCTTTTTAGCTCATGACCACACAAATTTTTGGCATGTTATATGCATACTATCCTACTAAGAATCATAAAACTTGGTGAGTGGATGCAGCTTGATAAGTTCTATATCCTTTTTGCAAGAGGTCTCTGTGACATATATTTCATGCTCACTGACTTTCTTCAAATGTTGTGTTAAAGTTCATTTCTTGGGTATTGGTTATGTTTCAATCATTAAACTTGATAGTTGGATGCATCTCTGTTACTACTATGCCCATAAAACCAAACAAGGTCACTGTGACCTAAATGTTTTGCTTTACCAACATGAGTTAAGTATTTGTGTATATGATAACATTGATTCATCCATTGCTAGCCCTGTATAAATCCTAGCCTACTCAGAAGACCTTATCTGACCAATGCAGTTGGAAGTAGGAATAACTATTTTTATTCAATGGTAAACTTCCCATATTAATGACTATATATCTATATTGTGATATGTTGCTCTCATCAGGTTAACTGTGTATTGTATATCTGAATGATTATAGATGAATGGTCTGCATGCTGCATACTTTTCATATGAGGCCTAACCTGTAGTGGTTAATAAGGTAATTACTGATGTACCAACTATGTGCTGTCACTCCAAAGTTACTCAAAGTCTGTGACTTTCACCCAGTAAAATCTAGCTTCTAGGGGTGGATAATGATAATAGCTTTTCAAGCAGATTTTAAGAACAATGATTTTAAAAATGTAATACAAAAACAACATTTATCTGGGGTTTTTTTTTCTTCAATAAACTGATTACCTCTACTTTCATATGATCGTAAAGAATGTTCTTTTTTTATTTTTATTCGTCTTTTATGTGCTGTCACAGTAGGTAGGTAGGTGGTTTCACAATATGTTGGCACAATACTGGCAATATAGTGCCAATTAATGTTCAAATTTCAATTTTAAAATGACTAAAAGTTTAAATGTAGAGATAAAAGATTGCAAAAAACTTTAATTAGAAAAGGGGCCAAGATCACTATAGTCTGAATTTATTTTCTGCATGATAATGTTTACAATGGCTACTGGAGACTTGTGAAAGTAGTGTTGAGCTTTGTAATTCTTAATTACACTCTGATTTCACTCTAGCAATTACCATATATACTTGCGTATAATCCAGGTCCAAATGCAAACAACATAGACCCTGATCTGCTGTCACATAATGATGATTAGTCCTTACAAATTGCATAGAAGCAGATCTGCCAGTGCATTATGTGACAGCAGATCTGGGTCTATACAGTTTGCAGTTGGTATTGGCAGATATGCGAATATATATGGTAGATTGTTTTAGCATTTAGTTCCTTAGACACTTGTGTATTGTCATGAAATTTGAGAAATGTATTTATCTTAGGAATACTAATTATGTCAGTAACCTACTGATAAGATCACAGAGACCTGCTTTTCATGTTCTAGTGCTAGGGTTTTGGATTTTGACACTTGGGAGCAGGCAAGAGATAGCATTCTGTGGAATTCTTTTCTTTCCATAGAATTTAAGTGCATTAGAACATCACATAGTTAGAAATCCACTGATAGTCCATTACTTTATCACTCATCATTTATGAAGTGACATCCTAATGGACCAGTCTTTGGGTTTTTGATGTTGAACACAAGAGATACACCAGGATTTTGTTCATTAGGGGAAAATTGGAAGTTATATATGCAGTTGATAGTCAACTCCTTTTGTTTTAAATTTGAAACTCCACATTAAATGTCAAATGAAATTTTGATTTGATGACAGTTATCAAGGATATGCATGTTTTTCCCCCAGTAAATACTGTTGTAATTATGGTTTCCTATTTGATGTTGTGTTATACCCTGTTTCTTGTCAATGTAAATGGGATTGAGAAATGATAAAGATCAATATTGCTGCTTGGAGTCACTGATCACTGCATACATTTAGCCTTTTTTTTCATCCATGCAAAATGCTTGCTTTTAATTATGCATGTAACTACAGCCTAATACATGCTTGCCTTTTTTGACTATACATGTAGTTTGTACAGCCTGATTCATGCTTGCCTTCTATAACTATATCTTGTTTTTACAGCCTGATTTATGTTTGCCTTTGACTATATGTAGTTTTTACAGCCTGTTTCATGTTTGCCTTCTTTGACTATATGTAGTTTGTAAAGACTGATTAATGCTTCATAACAATACTTGCAAGAAGTACAGGTGTATGCTACTTTTCTCAGACAAAGCTAATTTGGAATGAAGTAAATAAAATGTGACTAGTATAAGCCTGTTTGATGGATACAATTTGAAACTGATGAAACATTTATACATGTGGTCCTTCCAAATGCAGACTCTGGTATTAGTTATCCAAACCATACTATTCAAGTTATTTAGGTTGTTTAAACTGATAGTACTAAACTATACTATTCAAGTTATTAGGTTGTTGAAACTGATAACAAACCATACTATTCAAGTTATTTAGGTTGTTAAAACTGATAGTACTAAACTATACTATTCAAGTTATTTAGGCTGTTGAACTGATAGTACTAAATTATACTATTCAAGTTAATTAGGCTGTTGAAAGTGATTGTACCAGTCCATGCTATTTAAGTTATTTAGGCTTTTGAAAGTGATTGTACCAAACCATGCTATTTAAGTTATTTAGGCTTTTGAAAGTGATTGTACCAAACCATGCTATTTAAGTTATTTAGGCTGTTGAAAGTGATTGTACCAATCCATGCTATTTAAGTTATTTAGGCTGTTGAAAGTGATTGTACCAAACCATGCTATTTAAGTTATTTAGGCTGCTGAAACTGATAGTACCAAATCACACTATTAAAATTATTTCAGTACATGAAACTGATTGTACCAAACCATACTATTCAAGTTATTTTGGCTGTTGAAACTGACAATACCAAACCATACTATTCAAGTTATTTTTACTGTTGAAAGGGATTGTACCAAACCATACTATTAAAGTTATTTTGGCTGTTGAAACTGGCAATACCAAACCATACTATTAAAGTTATTTTGGCTGTTGAAAGGGATTGTACCAAACCATACTATTAAAATTTTTTTGGCTGTTGAAAGTGATTGTACAAAACCATACTATTTAAGTTATTTAGGCTGTTGAAAGGGATTGTACCAAACCATACTACTAAAGTTATTTAGGCTGTTGAAAGGGATTGTACAAAACCATACTATTTAATTTATTTAGGCTGTTGAAAGGGATTGTACAAAACCATGCTATTTAAGTTATTTAGGCTGTTGAAAGGGATTGTACAAAACCATGCTATTTAAGTTATTCAGGCCAGGGGTGTCAAACTTATTTACTATGGTGGGCCAGATTTTAATATAAATAATCATAAATAATAATAAATAATGAGTGGTGGGCCGTATCTGGCCCACGGGCCATATCTTTGACACCCCTGATTTAGGTTGTTGAAACTTATGGTACCAAACCAAACTATTCAAGTTATTTTGGCTGTTGAAACTTATAGCATGCCTCATGTTTTGTCATTACCATATAAATACACTAGTTCAATCATCCAAACCTCTGATTATTAAAAAAAATGAGTTAGTGATTGTTGATAATAGCATTGCTGCAGTTAATTAATTTGCATCATAATAAAACAACCCTAGAGTAGGGATTGTAATAATAAATGATAATCGTGTATAATGATAAAAATACAGAATTATCATGCTCTGGATGCTGGAATTGGATGATTGGTTTTTGTAAGCAAGCTTTTACTACCTTCACCAATACTTATTTGGTCAAATACATAAAATGTGTTGTACTATATAGATACTTAAACATACTAACATTGAAATTAATGTAACATTTAATGTACAAATGAATTTATTAATCTTGTAAATAAAAGGGAATTTGGTACAAGAATCTAATTTTTAAGATTTATATATTATTAATTTTGTGAGATAAGTGTGAATAAATAAAAGATTTTTAAAATATTTGTTGTTCTGTTGAAATTATTAAGCCACTTTAGAAAATGCCATGAAAGATGTTTTTCATTCATCTAAAATGCAGGTCATATATGTAATATAACATTTAACTTGCTCCAATTTAATCACATACCTGTAGAATTTACTTTTGTTCTTCCAGCACAACTTTTTTTAGTCAGTATAATACAGGAAAGACATGATTCAAAGGTTGTACAGGTTTATTGCAGCAGTAGCATCCTGGTCAGTTTTGTACCTGCAATGTGAGATCCCCAGTTTTAAATAATGAAAAACAAGTGGTTGTAGTTTTTGTGGATTAGTATGAAAGGATAATCTATTTTTCTGTTCCAAAGTGAAAAGAACAAGTTCATCTTAAGCATGAATTGCATAGCATATGCTGCCCTTTTATTAGCTCACCTCTTTGAAGGTATTGTACTACCCCTACTATCAGTGTCTGCACAGATAAAAGAATATACATATGTATGTGTAAGCATATACATATGTACACCCTCACTGAATGTCAACCATTCTCTTTTCCTAGGTCCTAGGTAATGGTTTGGAGTGGGTTTTGTAGCACCTAACCTTGGGGTGGGGGCTGAGGGAGCTAACTTTGTACATACATGTACATCAGTTTTACATCTTTGGTTGAGTTTTTGTGTTTAGCTTAGGTTTTTTGCACACTATAAATACTCATATACCTGGAATCATTATCACAAAAGTGATTCACTCTGACCTATATTTCATGCTTCACTGACTTTCATTAATGTGCATGTTTTAAGTTTTTTTGAAAGCTCTATGTATGCTAGAATCATGAAATGCGATGATTGCATGCATCTCTATTAGTAAGTACCACACCCTTACCACAAAGGAAGGTCACTGTGAGCTACATTTCACATTTTACTGGCTTAGGTTTAGTTTTTGCATTTAGCTCATGACCAGAAATGTTCTTTGCACCCTGTATGTATACTGTTATACATAGATTCATAAAGCTTGGTGAGGGGGTGCATCTTAATGAATATGACACCCTCATTACAAAAATAGGTCACTGTGATATATATTTCATGCATCAATGACTTTGGATTAGATTTTGTGTTTTAACTTTATTTCCCAAGCTCTGTTCATGCTAGAATCATCAACCTAGTACCACACTCTTACAACAAAAGATGGTCATGGTGACTTACATTTCACATTTTACTGCCTAAGGTTAAACTTTTGCATTTAGCTTAAAACCAAAAAGGTTTTTAGCATCCTGTATACATGCTATTATACCACGATTCACGAAACATGGTGAGTGGATGCATCTTGATGAGTCACTGAGACCCATATTTCGTGGTTCACTGACTTGGGTTCAGTCTCAAGCACTGTTCATGCTAGAATCAGCAGACTTGATAATTGCATGCATCTCTTTTAGTACCACACCCGTGCAACTCAAGGAGGTCATTTTGACTAACAGTTCACACTTTACTGGCTTATATTAATTTTTTGCATTTCTCCTTCAAATACGTTCCTCGATCACATTAACGTTTGGGATATAAACCTGCTACCTCCCAAATCCAGCCCTACTAAAAGACGAAAATTCGTCATTTGTGTCTATATTATATAGACAAAGGGCAATAACTCTTTCACATTACCTCTCCTCGACACCACCCTGTGTTGCTCGTTTTTAAGCTTCGCTGCCGTACAGTCAACATCGTACCAAAAACCTCTCGTCAATCCATATATATTATTATTACAGCAGTAGTGTACTGGCCATTGGGCATACCGGGACAAATCCCGGTGGGCCGCCGCAAAAAAAGTCCGTTTTTACTGGTGTGAGCAAAACCCCGGGCCTGTCCCGGCAGATCGCCGCATCGGTGGGCCGTAAAAAAAATCCGTTTTTACCGGGTTTTTTACTGGTGTGAGCAAAACCCCGGGCCTGTCCCGGCAGATAAGTCCAGGGCTGAGTTGCTTACCCAGTACACTCCTGTATTACAGTAACGGGATCTTGATTGCTAGATCACGTCGAGTTGTCAGTATTTAAAAATCCGGATCATTACGAGACGCGAAGCGTCGTGTCATGATCCGCATTTTTATGCTGTCAACGAGACGTGATCTAGCAATCAAAATCGCATTACTGTGATAATTATATTTTTGTTATATACCTATCAATTTTCAGATAATTTAATAAAATCACTATATGTACTTGAAAAACACAAGAAATTGCTAACAATTTCAACCTCTTTAATACGAACTTCGTCTTAAAGCATAAACCGAATTACTTTTTGAAAGGCTGACATGCGCATAAATATTAGTTTTATGAATGAAACTTGTGCAACAACGCTCACTCAGTATGATTACCATCACTGTCAATAACACAAATTCTTCGACGCTTATGGGCGGCAGACTCATATATGTGATTTACAGTTATTGTGCAGTTCTGAAATTTTGCATCACGGAAGTTTTCACCAGCTGAATGACTGGAAGTTTCTTTCATAGGCCAGGTTGAATGCGGTTGAACTGTTTTTGGCGGCACATTGTGAGAGGCTCCGATGGGAATTTGACACGGGAATTACAACATTATTTGACAGTTATTTACAACCAGATTGGAGAAATTGTTGGAACTTGATGGTACAGATTTGTCTCAGAGAATATTACACATTTATAATTTCAAATTCATCCCTTATTCGTGATACTCCCTAACGTTACCGTTTATGAACTTCCGTAAATGGGTTGTACTATACAACTGTAATGTTTTGGTACGCGGTTTCCGAATATGGTATTGTTTCAGACGAACATTTTGGCGACATTTTACTACTTCAAAACAAAGGAATAAATGCTTTTGTTATTGTTGTTGTGACAAAAATATGGTTTAGACCTTTCATATATTTTACATATAACGCAAGGTTTCTTAACTAACGTCGCAGTGAGAGCTTTGTTTACTGCTAGTATTAGCATTCCATCGCTAGGGGCGCTGTTGTTTTTACCAGGAAACCTCGAGGATAAAGAAGTCCCAGCCTCGTTTGAGAGTATGGTGATAACGGGTTTAGAAAACGATAGTATCGTTTTCCTGCTTGGAGGAAATGACGATAAAATTCTGGCTCTTTCCTGGGTAGAAAATTGGTAGGTATATAATAAATGCCAATATCGATGTGAATTTTAACCATCCATCCAGAAATTTGGATCATAGAGTGTATTATGTACCCCCACTTTTAGGCAGCCCAGGAGGCGTAAGTCCTCCCGCATGTCTGAGCATGGCCTTCGGGCCTGTAAGTCACGGTGCTTGGGGTTTTAACGGATACATCCTAAGTAGTTCAGGGGGTTTACTGGGGGTCTAGGGGGTCTCCTATGTTAAACAGAGTCAAAGATTTATAGGGTCTAGGGGAATTTAACATGGGAAAGTGTTGACCCCATAAATCTTTGGGTCAAGCGGGTGCGCTATGAGGTCAATGGGACTTAACATTATGTCCCTGTAGAGTCCCCAAAGGTAGTGTACGAGAATTTAACATGGCGGGGGGCACTATAGGTATCTACGGGAATTTAACATAGGGGGTGGCACTCTGGGTACCAACGGAAATTTAACACGCCGTGTGTAGTGACGAATACAACGTCATCTACCATCCAAACACCCCACACTATACCATCAACACGCCGTGTGTAGTGACGAATACAACGTCATCTACCATCCAAACACACCACACTATACCATCAACACGCCGTGTGTAGTGACGAATACAACGTTATCTACCATCCAAACACCCCACACTATACCATCAACACGCCGTGTGTAGTGACGAATACAACGTCATCTACTATCCAAATACCCCACACTACACTATCCAACACGCCGTGTGTAGTGACCTTCTGCCTATATAGCCTAGAGTTATATATAAAGCATTACCTATACCTCAGATCATGTTGGAGGTGTCAGTAAATTTGCATATATTGTACCTATGTTATAAATAGCTTTTATCAAGGGAACTAACTTATAATAACACTAAAATGGACGTGACTAAATGTTGTATTAAACTTCGGGAACCGTCACGGACTTTAGCGTTGACTAGAAAAAATCCGGAACATTAGATTATAATGGCCTAGACTAAAAGTAACACTAAAATTCCGAAATCGTACCGGACGTTAGCGGAGACTGAAAATAATCCGGATTTTTTTTAAAAAAAATTGGCTGAGACTAAAAGTAACACTAAACTTCCGAAATTGTACCGGACGTTAGCGGAGACTGAAAATAATCCGGAAAAAAAATGGAAAAAATTGGCTGAGACTAAAAAATAGCACTAAAATTTCGTAACTCATTTTAATTTTTTTTTTTTTTTTTTTTTTTTTATCCAACACATACACCACACCATCCATTTTTTGAGAAAAGTTTTTTATTTTTATTTTTTATCCAACACATACACCACACCATCCATTTTCTGGGGTTCAGATCGAGAGTGAGAAAAAATGGATAGAGGGGGGTAACTTCAGATCGATAGAAAGAGAGAGATAGAACATAATTATTATTTTTTTTCAAATTCAATAAAAAACCACACAACACCATTCAGAGATATACATCAATAATAATTATATTTTATTCAATGTATATACATTATGTTACTCGTGGTAATAAACAATTTCATATATATCCAATACATTTCAATCCATTTCCATTTCATCCTCTTCTTGTTCTGACACTTCAGGAATATTCTTGACTACAATTTTCTCATAACTTTCTTCTGGACTCTCATTGATAAACTCCAACTTAATAAAATGTCCATTAGCATCTCGAATCCACTGCCTTTTCCTACAAGTCCTGTAAACTTAACGCTGATCTAATCCAAAACATCTTGCCACATCACAAGTGGAATCCATCCGACTATATAATCCTGAATTCAAGTCAGTTAATTTCACAGGTCTCACAAATCCTCCAATTACTTGACTCTTCTTCTCTGGCTCTTCCAATCTAGCTTGAAATCTTTCTGGAACTTCTTCGAAAAGGCCGACTTATAAATCCCAGTACAGCAATAGTAGATACTTCCTTCATTACAATCAAAATATTGAACAGCCTTTTCCATACTCCCAAATCTTCTTTCCTCAGTCTCACCAACAAACTGACACAACACACTTCTAGCACTTCCAAAATTAACTCTCCTTTTTTCTTTATCATTCTTCACATGCTTGTGCAAACATGTTCGTTCACTAGCAGTCATCACCTGAAGATTTTCTATTCTATCATCATCAAGTACATCATTGAGATGTACCACTTGACTCTGTCTTGGTAGATCCACTCCATTCACCGCTTCTAAAACAAATCTCCATCGATTTGTATGTTTCTTCCTCTTTCTTTCCTTACAAACAACATTAATAGTTATCAATCCAAATGAATTCAAATTTCCTTTGACTTTCCTTCCAGAATTCATATGATAGACATTACCAAGTATGTCAGCAGCATAATTATCATACACCTTATGGACATACTTATTCAATTCAATTCCAGTATCTTGACTTTTATCTCGAGTGCAGTACTTTTCCATCTTCACAGTTTGAAAGTTCAATCACGACTAGTGATTCTGAGGGTAAGAAGGTCTATATATATATATACAGGTTCCCTGGGTAAAACTGAATCAGTTTCAAAGTAAACTTCAAGATGAAAAGATCACGCCGAAGCCATGAGAAACCAGAAGAACAAGAAGAAGAAACGAAGAGACCAAGACGATTTTCCGTGCCGCCTGAAACACCACTAGATGAAGTGCTAGCTCAAGTCCAAGTGAGCGATTTTGAAGAAGAGATGAGTGAACCTGAAACCCAAACTTCTAACCCACCCAAAGAATCCACCACCACCACCACTACCAACACCAGAACCCCTGACCAAAAAAGACTACCTACTACCTTGGCTCCTCCTGAAAATTACTATCGGATTCGAGAGACTCAAAAAATAACTTCTCGAAAATTTAAAACTACAACTTATACTCACACGGTTCACTTTAAAGACTTCAAGTCCGAAGTACCTCCCGAGAAAGCGGCGGGGTTCATTAGCGATTTGTGGGATTCTGTCTTAATGAACTTGAAACGACAATGTGGAGCCAAAGAAGACGATCGCTTGAGACTGGCCATTCATCATGACAATTTGAAGAGTCCTGTTTGGATCGAGTTCAGCACCCCGGCAGAATTAACGCCAGACAAAGTCATGTCCAAAATAGAACATGTTCAACAATCGAACGACAAGTTTACCATCACCGATGGAAAGGCCACACTTTACTTGACTCACGTTTCCCCTCCTTGAGGAAGTGGACGAAGTAGGAAACCGTTACTGGTGGACGATCTTCGAAGTACCAAACGCAGTGTCGTCCAAATCGACAATACTCAAGACCAGATGTGCTTGGCTCGGGCTATTGTGGTGGGGCGAACGTATGCCAACAAGAACGAGAGCAAAGAATGGAAAAGAGCCTGGAATAACATTCGACAGTCGGACAGAGCCAAACAACGAAACGAAGCAGAACTCCTGTTGCAACAAGCAGGCATCCCTAACCAGCCAAGTGGTTAACTTTGAGGTTTTGAAAAATGCTTTGCTGTCTGGACAAGTGGAAGACTTTCGAGTGCACACGTTAGAACCTCACAAGATCGTACGGTTACCTAATCATCAAATTGTCACTCGTCCTTTACAAAAAGTGTACCAAATCGTGTACCAGAAGCGAGTGAGACTTCCAGACCACACCACTTTACCTTACGGACACGCCGATCTGCAGTATAAAAAAGGGCACCCCTTCCAAAACTAACCATTCATTCTGACTTTCAACGTTGACCGAGCAAGAAGAAGAAAAAAAGATGAGTAATTTTGTCATCCTCCCACCAAAGATGAATAAGAATACTCATGCCACCCACCCACCGAGGGAGAAATCTAGTGGTGTGAACTATAAGTACCATTACGACTTGGAGTACGATGCAGTGCCATGCGACGAGACGGATTCCGTAAGCGTTGACAGCATCGATTCACACGATCAGACGGATGCCCTACGCTTGGACATCGTCGATGCAGCACGTGTGCCTCACCGTCCCTCTAGAGATGCAGGACGACCTTTCTTCTTTATTGGGAAGAATGCTAAACGTACCTGTGAATGTCATAAAGAATTGACTATACCTGTGGCTTTGCCTGGTTATTCCAAGTATGATAATCGACTCGAGACGTTCAAAGACAAGTGGCCTAAATATCTACTACAATCCACTACTGACAAAGCTTTAGCCAGATCTGGATTTATCTACTTGGGAGAAGGAGATAAAGTTCAATGTTTCAGTTGCGGTGTGAGACTTCACCAATGGGAGCCTACCGACTCAGCTTACATTGAACATGCCAGATGGTCTCCGCACTGTCAGTTCTTACCTTTAGTGGCCTCAGAAGAGTACGGGTACGATGAGCCAGATGCCAAGAAGAAGTAAAAAACATGTCGGAGGATACTTTACAAGAATACATTTGTGGTTTACCTTTGGAGCTGCGAGAACGCATTTACCAGTATTTTGTCCCTAGTTTAGAAGATCGCATTCGTGACTTGCCTTCGAAGTTGCGAGTACGCATTTACAAAGAGTTTGTCCAGATCCAAGTGAAACGCAAACTCAAAGTCATTCCTCGATTTGCACACTACCGTGACTTTCACCGTATCAGAAATCTGATTTTGAAGAAAAACTATCACGAGTATCGTGAAGAACACAAAAGAGAGTTACTTCTTTCCAAGTCGGAAACTTTACCAGAGTACATTCGTAACTTGCCTTTGGAGGTGCGAGTACGCGTTTACCGAGAGTTTGTCAAGATACAAGTGAAACGCAAACTCAAAGTCATTTCTCGATTTTTAAGGTATGCTTACTTCCAAACTGTCAGAAGAAAGATTCTGGAGAAAACCTTTCATTGTAGAATCCCGGGAATAGTCTATCACAAAAGAACCTGGATATAAAAACCCACCACCAAAGATACCCACCTTAAGAACCTCACCCTATAAAAGCTCACCATGCCTGATCTGTGATCTTCACTTGTGAAACGTATTCCGTGGAAGGAAGTCAACGATCGTGTTCAGACCTTAGAGGATTATAAAGACTTGATACAAGAACTGTTTCCATTGAATTTTGGACGCTATGCAGTATGTGTCTTAGTGACTACCTTTCTTGGATTTCGTTTTCCAGGACATTCGTTGTGGAGTATTTTTGAGGACAAGTGTTTGCCTTGGATTATTTTGGAGGACCCGTGGTTGTTTTGAACTATTTTGATAAACCATCCAAAAAAAAAAAAAAAAAAAAAAAAAAACAACAACATGAGCATTCATGCTTTATCGGTACACGAAAGACAAATTATACTCAAAGTGTTGAGAGTGGTGATGAACATCACAAGTGGGGTACCTCCGTGTGAAGAAGACATTAGTCAAACTTTATCTTGCCTTGACGCGTTTGAAGAAGTGTGCCTTGTTAGTTGGATACACCAACAACTTACCGGTTGGAAAGATGTATGTGACTGGAAAAGTGTTGGTTTCGATGTTTGGCTACAAGAAGTACCACAGTTTGCCAAAGATCTGGCCCGTCACCACTAAGTGTCCAAAAGTGAAATGGGAACCTAAGTCACACAAAAAAAAATGACCTTAGAAACCATCCTGGAAGAAGAACCTGACACAACAGAGAAAGACCACACCGTTGTCGTCGTCCAAATACAACCCTCTGAAGAACACACCCCCTCCTTACCGTCAGAGACATTTCATTCTTCCACCAGAACAAAGACGAACAGAATAATACTACCACCAGTGCCTGAGCCTTCCATTCCTAGCACACCAGAATGTTGTACATTGACTTGTTTATACAGAACTTTCATTCTTTTAGTGGTAGCCTTAATCTTGTACCTGACCATTTTTTCAGTCTGCATTTTTGTCCTTCATGACTTGTAAAAAATATGTTTTTGTTTGTTGTGTTGGTTTGTTTTTACAAAAAAAAAAATAAACGTGTATGAAACGTATAAAATGTCTTGAGTCTTTTGTCTTCTTCTCAAAAATCTTCTTACCTTAGTCATGGCTACATCATCTTCTTCTACCTCGTCTACCTCGTCTGCCTCTTCTTTCGTCAAAGTGATTGACGAAAAGTTAGATCGTTCCAGTTGGAACGCTTTGTATCTGCGCCATCCTTTTAACAAGTTGATTGCTGGACCTAGTGGTTCAGGGAAAACCGAATTTGTCAAACGTTTGATCGAACACAAAGCTCATTTGTTTGATCGTCCACCTCAACGCATCGTGTATTGTTACAAAGAGTGGCAATCGTCTTACACGTTATTGAAAGAAAGTCAAGGAGAAACCATTTCATTTGTAGAAGGCATCCCTCGCGAAGACGATGGAATCGTGTCTGACGTGAGTCAAACACATCTGGTCATCTTTGACGACATGTTAGGAGAAGACGAAGAAGAAATTAAACTTTGGTTTACACGAAAAGGACACCATCGTAATGCTAATATTGTATACATTACTCAAAATTTATTTCAACAAAGTAAAGCCCATCGTACCATCAGTCTCAACGCCCATTACGTGGTCTTGTTTAAAAACCCCAGAGACAAATCTCAAGTGCAAGTGTTAGCCAAACAGTTAGGCGCTCCTTGGCTCAATTATGCGTACGACGATGCCACTCAAACCCCTCACGAGTATTTACTCATCGATTTAAAACCCACCACTCCTGACTATTTGAGATTTCGTGCTCAATTGTTTCACCCTGGGGGTCAAGAAGGTGGTCCAGTCATTTACACGTCCCCTTCAGCCACTCTCTGAAGAAAAAACTATAAAAACATCTACTACGTCATTTCTATCTCACACTCTTTCGAGATGATTTCCTTTCAATCTCATCCTTCGGCTAAATTGATTCATGCCTTGTATGGCATCAGTCGTGAAAAAAATGCACAAGTCCGTGCTCATTTGTTAGAAGCGAGTCTTAAAGAAGTGTTACGATGGTTTACTTTGACGGCACGTCAATTGATGCAAGGCATCATTCACATCCCTCATCAAACTCAACGTTTTTTTGAAAAACATAAAGGGGCGTTGTCACAACTAGCCGATCCTAGAATCGATTCACGGACTAAAAAACAAATCATTTTAACCCCTGGTGGAAGCGGTTCTTTAGGAGGGGTCATGATTCGTTCCCTTTTGAAATGGGATCCTAATGCCCCACAAAAAATCCCAAAAACCAAAAAGAAGAAAAGTCCAAAGAAAAAGAAAACCACCCACCAGAAAAAGAAAAGTTCTGCCAAGAAGAAGAAAACACCTACCACCACCACTGCAAGGAGCCGCAAGAGAGGTACTGCGGCCAGGACGCAAACGTACACCCGCAAGACACCACCACGACAAACAACCGTGACGAGGTATCCTTCTCCTTCGTCCCCATCATCTTTGTCTTCTTCACCACCCTTCACGATGATGCCTGCCAAACCGGACTTAAGACAAGTGTTTCCTAATTTGATGCAAAAATGGAAACCTATTTCGAAAGTCACCACTTCGGGACCCTCGACGACATCGGCTGATTTGGCTATGGCAGCGGCCGCCAACAAAGTACCTTCCCCTAAAACCAAAGTCCAGAAAGAACCGGCGTGTTACAGAGTTTAGTGGATTTATCCAAAGAAGAATTGAGACGATTTAGTCCATTGAAAACACCTCAACGTCGAGTGATGCCTGTCATGAAGTTGGTACGTCGTGCAGACAATCAGTGGAGACGTGTTCCAGTATAAAATAGAAGGGGAACCTAACAGAGACTTCAGACTTGTTTCTACCGACTAAAAAAGATGACTCCCAAACGTGCACACCACCACCACCAAAAAGAGAAAAGCAAAAAAGGACTTCCACCTCGTCTGTCGAAACATTGGGATGTCTTGTCTGTCCTGACCAAATCCAATCCTCCCATGCAAAAACAACTCATTCAAACAGCCCCCAAAGAAATCATCGATACCGTGTGTGAATGTTGTTTGAATGTCTTGAAAGGAACGGTACCTTTGTCCAAGATACAGAAACAGAAATTAGGCAAACATAGGAACGTTCTTCGTCAAATGGTGAAAAAGAAAATACCTCTCCAACAAAAGAAAAAAATGTTGGTGCAACGAGGAGGATTTCTATCTATGCTGTTAGGACCGTTGTTAAAAATAGCGGGTCCTTTGTTAGGAACGATTGCTGGACCGCTTTTAGGAGGTGTCATGCGATAACAAAAAAAGATAAAAAGGACACCCTTCTCTGAAAAGACCACACATTTTTTGTACCTTTGGATGAAATGGAAGGACGAAAACTGACTTTAGTACCTTACAAATGATGGATGGAATTTCATCGTTGGAACGAACAACGGATACCTCATTTACCACACAATCCTAATCTCAACGAGATGTCACAGTTACAACAAGAATTACAAACCCTGATGGAACGAAGCGATTTGTCAGAAACAGAAAAATCGCAACGGTACGGTCAACTTTTACAACGTCTACAACTCTTTAGCCAAAAGGCGGTCGACGAAACAGCTCCACCCACTCTGAGAGATTTTAAGACGATGATGAAAAGCGAACCTAAAGTGACCACTAAAACAGACACCGCCACAGGGATGACCGTAAAAGAAGAAGAAGAAGAAGAGTTGCAAACTCCACCTCTTAAAAAAAAAAAGTTAGCCACACCGGGTTGGATAAAAAAGATGATGTCTACCCCATTACCATCAAAAGTGAAAAAGGAAGAAGTGAAGACAGAAGTCAAAACAGAACCGATGACCCCTGTTCAAACAACATCCTCTTTTACACCAGTGGCTCGTCGGACACGTAAAGCATTGCAATCCAAAAAGATACCCCACGAAGAAAAGAGTATTGGTACTTGGTTGACTTTTTGAGGAATCATGGAGAAACTTTTAGCTACCATTTATTACAATCCTGGCCATGCTGCTGGTTACGGAGGAGTTCAAAAATTATATCGAGCTGCCAAAAGTAAATTGAAAAGTGTACGTTTTCCCGAAGTACGACGATGGTTACAAGAACAATCGACGTACACGTTACACAAACCCATTCGACGTAAATTTTCTAGAAGTACAACTCAAGTGGAAGGCATCGATCATCAATGGCAAGCCGATTTAGCCCACGTCTCTCATTTGGCCACTTACAATCGTGGTCACAAATATTTGTTTTGTGTCATCGACGTGTTTTTCAAATTTGCTTGGGTCGTGCCTTTGACCTCTAAAAGCAGTACCGAATTGGTACGTGCCTTAAAATTGGTCTTGAAACAAAGTGGACGTCAACCTTTACGATGGCAAACTGACAAAGGCACCGAATTTCTAAACCAAGCTTTTCAAAAAGAATTCAAACAAAGACAGATTCATTTTTTTACTACCGAAAATCCTGAAACCAAAGCCAGTATCGTGGAACGTTTTCAAAGAACTTTGAAAGAACGCATGTGGAAATATTTTACACATCAACATACTCTCAAGTACATCGACGTGTTACCTCGTTTGGTCAAAGCGTACAATCAATCGTAGCATCGAAGCATCGGATGTGCCCCCGAAGAGGTCAGCCCTGAAAACGAAGTGACCGTGTTTGATAAATTGTTTGGTACCTCAAAAAGGAAACCACCTCAGAAGACACCCTCCTTGCTGGAGTTAAAGACGGGAGATTGGGTTCGCATCGGAAAAACCAAACGCACTTTTGACAAAGGTTATTTACCCAACTGGACCACCGAATTGTTTCGTGTCACTAGCCCCGTCCGTGGACGCCATCCTCCCGTCTATAAATTGGAAGACATGCACGGTGAAGTACTCAAAGGAACATTTTACTTGCCTGAGTTACAACGAGTGACTAAAAAAGAAGACCCCTTGTACGACATCGAAAGCATTCTCGAACAAAGAACACGTAAAGTAGGCAAACGTCGAGTAGAAGAAGTCAAAGTACGTTGGAAAGGATATCCTCCTAGTTTTGATTCTTGGATTGCTGCTTCTCAAGTCGTCGACTATAAAAAGAAAAAGAAGTAACCCAACAACATGCCATTCAACACAGCAACCACGACTTCAACGACTCCTTCGCAGAGTTCTTCTCCTCAAGAATTACAAAAACAACCGCTCTGGGTGTGGTGCGGAGAACGTGTGCCTAAAAATCAAATCGTCTTTTTCTGCCAAATTTTTGTAGTGTATTGTGTCATCGGAGCAGCTATTGCCAATTTGAGTTTGCAACAAGGAGAGAAACAATTGTGGACCATTTTACTTAGCAGTTGCATCGGTTATCTTTTACCCAGTCCCTCTTTGAAATTTACGACGACGACAGACAACAGTCACCACAACAACAGCAGCCACAGCAACCACGGGAGTACGACCAACGTCAGTCCACCTTCTTCTTCTTCCAGTCACCATAATACCAGTCCTCTTTTAGAACCCTTTGAACATCCTTTGAACTCGAGTGACTCCTTGGAGACCAAAACCACTTTAGACCTACTATGAATGACCAATTTTATTTAACGTTACCCAGTGACAGTTCCATGGATGTGTTTCCCAACAACAAATTATGTTGTTTCACGGCCAAATTACCTCAGGCCTTCCAATTGGATCACGACGCTCATTGGGAAGTGGCTTTGGTAGAAATCATTCATCCTACGCAAATAAAGAATGTGTCTGGAAATCAAACCATTTTTGACGTAGCAATCTATAACGAAAAAGTGCAAAAAGAGTTGGACGCTCATGATCCTGAAATTGGGAAAAAAATGAGTTCAAAAACTGACAATACTCCCTACTCGACCTATCGCATGAGAATTCCTGAAGGGTATTATTTTAGTGCTCAACATTTGGTGGAGACGATTGCGGCCGTCTTCGAAGCCCAATTTGGCAAAGCCTTGGAAAAAAAACAAAAATGGGTAGAGATCAAATACCATCCTGTGGCACGCCGTTTCCTCTTGCAATTTTTGAAAGGGCATGAGGGAAAGCCATTCGACGAGAAGGAAGACAAACACTTACCCGCGCACGAAAGAAAATTCATGATCATCAGTTTTTCTTCTGGGTTGTTTGATATTTTGGGTGGAAATAAAAAGTATCATGGTGAACGAACAATCCACACCAACACAGATTTCGGAGAGGCTTTTCGCACCCCTATCGAATTGAACGTTGGACTGAATTTATTGTTTGTGTACTCCGATGTGGTGGAGCACAACGTGGTGGGCCACACAGCTGCTCCCTTACTGAGAGTCATTCCTTTCAAAGTGGATACTGCTGCTGGTGCGTACGAAGAAGGTGGAAACACGTTTCACGTTCACCGTGAATTTGTACATCCTCATTATCTTCCAGTCAGTAAATCGTATTTTGACAGTGTCAACATTAGTATAAAAGGAGATTTGGGACAAGATGTGCCATTCATTGACAAAGGAAAAGTCACGGTGAAACTACATTTTCGAAAAAAGGTTCTCTAACGCATTGTAACATTCCAAAAAAAATGTATCCAGTGTACCAAGGAGTGACTCGACAACGAGGACATGGTTTAGGAGATATGTTAAAATCGGCATTTCGGACGGTAGCTCCTATTTTGAAACCTATGGTGACTCGAGGATTCCATGCCTTAAAAGATGCCGCTTTGACACAAGGAAAAGAATTTTTGCAAAATGTCCTCATCGACAAACAAAATCCTAAAGAAGCCTTTATGAGAGCAGGCAAAAATGTGTTGATGAGCACTGGCAAAGATCTTTTGGGTCTCCGAGAAAATCCTATAAATACGCTAAACGCTTCAGGCTCTGGCATTACTTCTTCCTCCACTTCACAGCAAGGACAAGGTAGAAAGAGACGACGACATCGAAATCCCTTCAAAGTTCATAAAAGAACACACGGCAGTTTAAAAAAGAATAAGAAAAGAAGAAGAACCGTCAGAGAATTAGACGTGTTTGATTATTAAACCATTGAAAATGATGCACCGAGATTCTTGCAAATGTACCAAGTCAAAACTGGATATGTTTTCTATGCCCCCTACCATGATGACGATGCAAGAATCCCAATTGGTGGAATTTCATCCTGTATCGTCTTTGACGGATTCAGCTCCTATCGAATTTGAAATCAAAGGACAAACCGAAGATTACATCGATCTGAATAACAGTTACTTGTACCTGAAACTTCAAGTACAAAAAAATGACAACAACCTTCCTGGGGAAGCTGCCCGAGTGGCACCCGTCAATAATTTCATGCATTCCTTGTTCAGCGAAGTAGATTTGTACTTGAATAACAAACTGGTCAGCAGCAGTTTGGATACTTACCCTTACCGTGCTTACTTGGAAAATCTCTTGACGTACGGAAAAGAAGCCAAGAACACTCATCTGGATGCTTCGGTGGTCTGGAAACCTGACACCTCGGAAAAGTTCAACGACACAGAGCTGTCAGTACCGGCGAAGACTTCTGCTAATGATGGTGATCCTATAATTCCAGCAGTCCCTCACAATGTGGGATTTAACGACCGTCGAAAGAAAATCAGACGAAGTTTAGAACTGATGGATCGTTTGCATTTGGACATGTGGTTGCAAGACAAGTATTTGTTGAACGGAGTGGATGTACGCCTGAGACTGAATCGCAGTAGTGCCGCCTTCCATTTGATGGCTAATGCTAACGAGTGGAAAACCAAAATCCAAGAAGCCAAACTTTACGTGCGACGTGTGGAAGTCTTATCAAAAGTAGCCAACGACATCAGTCAAACGTTAAGCAGAACCACTGCCAAGCATCCTGTGCGACGCGTGGAAGTGAAAACCTTTACCATAGCCGCTGGACTCCGATCCAAAGTCGAAGATCACGTCTTCCAAGGGCAGCTCCCCAAACGTTTGCTGATTGGCATCGTCAGTAATGCAGCCCTCAACGGAGTCCACGATCAGAATCCGTTCAACTTTCAACACTACAACGTCTCCAAGATAGAAGTCAGTCGAGATGGCAAGACCTTGTGTACCAGACCTTTTGAACCTAACTTTAGCGACGGCCATAAAAATTACTTGCGATCTTACCTGGGCCTGTTTGAAGCCACAGGACAGTTAGGTACCAACACCAGCCACGGCATTTCGTACGAGGATTATGCAGGAGGGTATGCCTTGTGGGGATTTGATTTCACTCCTGACCAAGGCAGCGATGAAGGACATTTCCACCCTTTAAAATCAGGCCCACTTCGTGTGGAACTTCAGTTTGCATATCCTCTACCCGAGACAGTGAACGTCGTCTTGTATGCAGAATTTGATAACACTCTAGAAATCAACAGTTTGAGAGAAGTGATTCTAGACTATTAGAAGAAAAAAAAACAAGATGCAACACGAAGAACCTATGGAGATAGATGAGGGATTTTGTGAGAAGTCACAAACTACCACAAAGGATGATGATGACGAAGTCATTCATTCAGAACCTAAAACCGAGTTTACTGGATTTATTTCTCGATGGCCTGAACAAGAAAAACAGTTAGTTTCCTGTTATGCTCAGGAATTGAGTGAAATAATTAACAGTCTAGTCCGAGAACAATGTCATGGATGTCAAATCGATCATCCCAGCCAAAAAACAACACGACCAATGTTTGATGATGACAGGCGAAGAAAAATTGGATGAATATTCGGAAAACGGCCTGGTCACAAATCTCGGACGAAAAAGTTTTGAAACAATGGTATAAAGACTTGGTGAATTCTTCTTTTCCTCCACTTGATCCTCTGGAGATCAGACGCATCGAAGGGCTCATTCAACAGAGTACAGAAACTATTCGCCGTGAATAGTCGTGGAATTACTTGACAGATCAATTCAAGTTTAAAGTCAGGTGTGAATTGGTGACCTATTATTTCCTGTGAAGAAAAAGAAGAAGAAAAAAATGGATACCAGGGAACTTCATTACCTGTTGACTCGCAGTTCCTACACTTCTTCTTGGAATCCTGTGGTGTGTGCTAAAGATGAACTACCTCATCGTAAAACCGAAAGACGTTCATGCCTATGTCATCAATACCGACGACAGTCATCTACCAGGAACCCATTGGGTAGCGGTGCACTTTCCCAACGATCACAATGGTGGTGGTGTGGAATATTTTGATTCTTATGGATTACCTCCTTTGGAAGACGACATCATTAACTTTATGAGAGGAAATGCCGTCTCGACTCGATTCAATAATGCCCGATTACAAGGATCGGATTCCATGGTGTGTGGACAATATTGTGTACATTTTCTTCATCAACGCAGTCTCGGATATTCCTTAGAACATTTAGTGACTTGTTTTGATAGAGACTATGCTCGAAACGATGCTAAAGTAGAACGATGGTTTTGTGAACGTTATAGATATCTCTTGTCTTTAGCTCAGAAACGTAATGTGCATCAGAATGATGTAGATGTAGAAAAGTGGAAATTTAGTTTACCTTCCCAACGTTGTCAACCTTGTAAATACGTTCCTGTTTAATATCTTGTTAATTGTTAGTTTTTTTAATTTTTATGTTAGAGAAGCTTCTTCTTGTTGTTCATTAAAAAATGTTCATGGTTTGAAAAAAAAATATGGTGTTGTGTGGTTTTTTTTATTGAATTTGAAAAAAATAATGATTATGTTCTATCTCTCTCTTTCTATCGATCTGAAGTTACCCCCCTCTATCCATTTTTTCTCACTCTCGATCTGAACCCAAAAAAATGGATGGTGTGGTGTATGTGTTGGATAAAAAATAAAAATAAAAATAAAAAACTTTTCTCAAAAAAAGGATGGTGTGGTGTATGTGTTAGATAAAAAAAAAAAATAAAAAAATAAAAATAAAAAAATATAAAATGAGTTACGAAATTTTAGTACTATTTTTTAGTCTCAGCCAATTTTTTCCATTTTTTTTTTCCGGATTATTTTCAGTCTCCGCTAACGTCCGGTACAATTTCGGAAGTTTAGTGTTACTTTTAGTCTCAGCCAATTTTTTTTAAAAAAAATCCGGATTATTTTCAGTCTCCGCTAACGTCCGGTACGATTTCGGAATTTTAGTGTTACTTTTAGTTTAGGCCATTATAATCTAATGTTCCGGATTTTTTCTAGTCAACGCTAAAGTCCGTGACGGTTCCCGAAGTTTAATACAACATTTAGTCACGTCCATTTTAGTGTTATTATAAGTTAGTTCCCTTGATAAAAGCTATTTATAACATAGGTACAATATATGCAAATTTACTGACACTTCCAACATGATCTGAGGTATAGGTAATGCTTTATATATAACTCTAGGCTATATAGATATAGCCACTAGGCAGAAGGTCACTACACACGGCGTGTTGGATAGTGTAGTGTGGGGTGTTTGGATAGTAGATGACGTTGTATTCGTCACTACACACGGCGTGTTGATGGTATAGTGTGGGGTGTTTGGATGGTAGATGACGTTGTATTCGTCACTACACACGGCGTGTTGATGGTATAGTGTGGGGTGTTTGGATGGTAGATGACGTTGTATTCGTCACTACACACGGCGTGTTAAATTTCCGTTGGTACCCAGAGTGCCACCCCCTATGTTAAATTCCCGTAGATACCTATAGTGCCCCCCGCCATGTTAAATTCTCGTACACTACCTTTGGGGACTCTACAGGGACATAATGTCAAGTCCCATTGACCCCATAGCGCACCCGCTTGACCCAAAGATTTATAGGGTCAACACTTTCCCATGTTAAATTCCCCTAGACCCTATAAATCTTTGACCCTGTTTAACATAGGAGACCCCCTAGACCCCCAGTACCCCCCCCCCCTTAACTACTATCCTATACTACTGTATCACCGTCCGGAACCGTCCATGATATTCCAGCCAACCGCGCTTGCCGTCCAGCCAGTCCAGCCGTCTCAGTCCAGGGATCTTACTAAAAGATCCATCCGTCTCGCCAGGCCTGCAGCTACATCTCCCTACAATTACGGAGATCTCAATGATAGATATGTCCGTCCTTCGTTTCTACGGCTACATACAATTACAATTACGGGGATCTTACTGATAGATCCGTCCATCTCGTCAGGCCTACGGCTTCATCTCTCTACAATCACAGAGATCTTAATAATAGATCTGTCCGTCCTACATTGCCTATACCTACATACAATTAAAATTACGGGGATCTTAGTGATAGATCCATCCGTTTAGCCATGCCCACGGCACAGCCGGTACTGGCACCACAAAACCGGCCTTCCGCACGGGCGGTAACCGTGCCGACCATACTCCCACCGAACCAGCAATCGGTACCGGTACAACGCATTCATCCGACGGAGCCGGCTTACCGTATGTTCACAGCTTACTTACTATGTCACTTGGGATGGTTTATCCGGATATGGAGGCAGAACCGGAACAGGACACTACACAGTAAGTGTGAAGATACTCCTGAACAACAGCTTTACTCGGATCCAACCATGGAGCAGACTGAGCTCGGCTTTAAGGCTGCCGTCGAAGAGACATACCTGGTGTTTTCGGTTTCAGAATGTCCCCCCCCCCCCCCGCCACGCATGACTATAAGGTCAAAGCTTCGGTAGATATTGATGATGAGGAAGAGACTCTGTCCTTCCGGCTGCTTCCCCAGTCAACAGAGATTAGGGAGATTCATAACCGTCTGTCTGGACGAGTAAGTGATCCGAGGGAAGGCTATGCCAAGTACCAGCGACGTTCTCATTGTGCTGGTACAAAACATACTCCGACGCCTTTCATACTGAACGCCTGCCTTTGGTTAAGAATTTAGTGGCTGTCCACATTACTGCCCCACTTTTTTAAGCTAATCATTAGGTACAATGTGTCTTTAAAAGCATATCCTAGGTGAGAGAATTAAGCAGTGGTGCCATAATGAGGAACGACATTTCACATGCAAGCCCCAAACTCTCAAGATAGGCTGAAATCAACATATACATACATTTGTCATCTAATCTGTACTATAAGTAGAATAATTATTAAAAAGTAAGTAACACAAACACGTAAAATTTTCGACCGGTTTCGCTTTATTGCTTCATAAGACTGAATTTAAAATATTGTTTACGTCATTAAATCTCCTTTGGTTTCTAAGAGATTAACTTTATAAACAAAATGACATAAACAAAGTGACGTCATAGCTTGAATCGTTCTGAAACGTTCCAACTAGTCTTAAATGCATAAATAGCATTGAAAAATGACACATTAAAAGATACATAAAACTGGATCATTAAGATACATATATCTCTATTGAAAACTAGAACAGTAGAACGTGTATGAAGAAATAGAGATAAAGCTTTATTTCCCTTTATATATGTATAATTTATTAAATATTATGAATTTATAAATCAATGAAGATTATAAATAATCTTAGACTTAGAGCTTTTTAAATGTCTGCCAGTATCCAAACGGTGAATCCAATATATATATTCTTTTCTGTAAAACACGTTCTATTTCAGAAGTAATGTTGAATTCTTTCCCTTTGTACAATAATTATACAAAGTTTTTAATATTGTCATAATTCATAAAATTAAAGTTAAAATAATAAAAAGTCATATTATTGAAATCCATTTCAGAATAAATGTTGAATTATGTCCCGTTGTGCAATTATTAAACAGTTTTTAATATTGTCAGATTTCATAAAATTAAAGTTAAAATAATAAAAGGTAGTGGGTGATATTGTTTAATAACATGATAAATTAAGACCTAACAAAAAATAACTACAGAAAGTGATATATATTTTTTAAGTTGTACAATACGTTTGTAATTATATTATTGTCAGTTTTGTACAATTAATTAATAAAATTATAAAAGTTCCGTTCCAGTGTAATGGGTTGGATAATTTTCATTATATATAAAGCACTATGGAAATATGAAATTATGGCCGAATGGCCGCACACGTCGTTAATCAAACGAACGAACGATGAAATAACCAAATATTAAGAACTTATTAATGAATTTCATATATAATCTTAGAATTGAGATATTTTTGGATAAATAGTATCCAATATGTTTCTTTTAACATACGTTCCATTTCCGAATTATCAATTTCAATTGGCATAAACGAAAAATCTTGTAAATTATGGAAGCTGTCATTTAAAGTGTGTAACGACATGAGATGAAAAAGATGGATCTATAAAGTTATTTATGACAAATCTATGCGTTTCGATACTTGCTGACAGGTTTGTCCAACATGTTGTACGCCACACTTTTTACAGGTTATCAAATAAATAACATTAGATGTTGCACAATTAGTATCTTAACGCATCGTACATGTTTCTTTGGTATTGCTGCTACTGAAATAAGTATTTTCATTAATGAAAGAACAGTGAGAACATCAGGGTCGGTTACATTTAGTTGATGAACAAATCTTCATAAATGATTTCTTTATTAATTTAGAACTAACAAGGAAATCTTTGAGATTCGTAGTTCTTTTATAAGCAAGTGTAGGCCTGCTTTTGTGAAGTGATGTAATTGCGTACATTACAAGATAAATTGCAAGAGATCCCAATATTTGTGATAATCTTACCTATATTAAGTAAATTTGGATTATACTCAACAACGAAAGGAATGATAATGTAATCTTTGTCCCTGATTTTACATTTTAGTGAATCAAGTTGTGTAAGGGAAGATACCTTGTCGAAAGCAGCATCAATAATATCAGTTGGATAATTTTTGTTTAAAAAATGTTGACGTTATTCTGTCAAAGCTGTTTTAAAGACATTATCATCAGAAATAATTCTTCTATATCTTTTCGCTTGCCTGGAAGGTATTCCGTCTTTGCATGGTTTTGGATGACATGAAGAATATTCAACATATTGATGAACATTGGTGTTTTTAACATGTACCATAGTAGTTATATCATAACATCATTTTTAGCGACAGCTACGTAAAAAAATAATACTTTATTTTTAGACACGTTGAACGTAAATTTAATTGTAGAGTGAATTTAATTTAAACAGTCTATGAAATAGTAGAAGTCGTCAGAGACGACATTAAACTTTAACTGACAGGAAGCTTCTTCTCTTGGAACTGAGAATATATATTGGGAGGAAGAAGTGGTTCTGCATCCATACAAAGTGCCATTTAGTAAATGTCAGTTGAAAAAGGTGTTCCATCAAACACAGAAATATAACCCACAAATTCTTCTACCCACTCCCCTAAAATTAGACGATTCTTGAGAAAAGGTCCACTAAAAAACCCGTAAGGCTACTAATTATTGAATATCACATTATTTGGTTCAGGTCCTTATAAAAGGGCATTTTTTGCAAGTTTTCAGGTGAATTTATTCATATTATGATAAAAAAAAAATAATTAAAAAACAATACAAAAAGAACCAGTGTTTCAACGACCGATCTCCCTATCCTCCCAACACTTTGTGGATCCTATAAAAAGCACCCACAAAAATTAAAAAGCACCCACAAAAATTCGAATCGGCCAACATATTACCATTTACTTCGTTTAGACCCGAGAACAGAAAAAAAAATTAAATATACACGGCGTCACTTAAGAATTTTAAGCTTTTATCACATGTATTATATAATGAAAAGCTTTTGAAATGGTCCCTAGGATAATACGTCAAATGCGAAACTAAGACTGAGCAAATACGGCTATCGGACTTCAGAAACTATCGGACTGCAACAGTTGCCAACCAAGTTGGATGGGTTGGACGTGATGTGCACCAACAAATTTTTCGTCGCCATTTTTTGAATTTTGTGTTTTCCATTTTCTGGGACATAGGCGTATACTTATTTACCTCCTTGAAAACATTCGCTTAACCATACAGATGACACATATTTGGTCGGAAGGAATTTATTTCCTCCGTCAGTATGTTTGGTCGCATTGGTACTGAATGGGAAGGATATTCCGTATCCGACTGCACAGGTACAAGATATTTAATTGAAGAGCTCTTGAATCGAGCCATACAGGCGCAACCACTAATGTTAAATTCCCATAACCGACATATAGGTCTATTTATCGCCCCCACTACTAATATGGCCGCCGTCGCTAAAACTATATAATAAAAGAAATCTGTAAACGAATTCTGCTCCAAACCGCTGAACATAATTTAATCAAATTTGACATAATGCATACTGGCATAAAGATCTTTCAAATTTACAACACACACAAAACTTTTTCTTTTTAAATGCATATCCGCAGTCAAATATTGCCGCCGTTACTAACAATAGAAAAAAAAAGGTTAACTTCTTCTAAACAAATAAAATAAATAAATTAATTAATTAAAATTAATAATAAAACGCTGAAGTGAACTTTATACAATTTGACAGAAATCATCCTGGCATGAAGATATTTCTAATTTGTACAAATGATGCCAATCTGCCATCAAATATGGTCGCAGTTACTAAAAAAAGGAAAAAGCCTTTAAACGACATCTTCTCCTAAACCGCAGAATAGAATTTGACCGAACCTGAAAAAAAAACATCCTGATATGAAGACCTTTCAAGTTTATGTAAACGATTGGGATCCGCCATCAAATGTGACCACTGCTACTAAAAATATTAAAACCTTTAAACAACTTCTTCTCCAAAACCACTGAATAGCATTTGACTAAACTTGACAGAAAGCATTCTGGCATGAAGACCTTTTATGTTTACACAAATGATCCCTATCTGTCATAAAATAGGCTGCTGTTAGCAAAATTGAAAAAAAAAAAACTTCAATAACTTCTTCTAAATAACTGCATAACAGAATTTGATCAAAATTTGACAGAAAGTGTCCTAGCTTGAACGCCTTTCAGATTTATACAAAAGACGTTTTTCAAAGTTAAACAAATAATGCTCATCAAATATGGATACAACTTTTTTTAAAAATCTTGAAAAAATCTTGAAACATTTGCTTTCATAACGTATGCAATCAACAACACTGAAGAAATTTCGGCAGGAAGCATCTCGCTGGTCCAGATTTATTGGCCAACTGCTCTTGCATTTGGCAATTAGGCAAATATCACGTAGGTAAGCGATATCAGGCCCACTTGGGCCTCTTGTTTGTAAAGGGACTCCTGGTATTTAACATAGAGTTCATATCAGTTATAGAAGTTATGTCTGCACTTTCATAAAAATCATCTTCACCTTCTACCTCATTTAACTTCTTGAAATGCATCTCAAAACAAAGCAATACAGTTTTGGGTTCTAAAGTTTTCAAGTTACGCAATTCATTTATGATATATGTGTGATAAGTTCTGAATCGCTTATTTATTTCATGCACGTATACTCTTATTGGTTTGAGTTTCCTCTGACATTTTCGAGCTTGTTTTCGATACTTCGACTTTTTATGTTGAGGTGGTTGGTCAAAGTGCATACCCAATCGGAATGTCCTCTGCCTTTTCCGTGGCATGCTAGATAAAGAACTCGGCTATAAATAGTGGCCATTTTGAACTGCACTTAAGGCCGTGGTTTTTATTGCGTAATAATAAGTTCATTGACTTGTCATCACTAGTAACGCAAGCAAAAGTTCGAGGCTATTGAAACCGAACAATTTTTGTTTCACTGTTTTCATTAAGAAGTTGTAGGAATAAGATTAAAAAGTAAAAGTGTAGGTATTACCTTTATGGTTGGAACGTCGTCAAGTGTTATTTTCAACACCTATTATATTATCAGGCGTTATCTTTGCATATCTAGCCGGATGTTCGTCCGCCAAAAACTTTTCAATTTGGGAAGTATCACTACGATTACCTCGGAATTTCTTTCAGAGAGTCGAACTTATTCGACTCGCATTGGAAAGAGACGATGATGTTCCGAATGAGCTCATCTCCCCTTAAAACGTGGAATTCGCCAAAACCAAGCCAACATCACGCGGTAGCGGCATGGACCATAGGTTAAGCTCTACAGTTTCGTACTCTGCACAGGAATTGCTTTTTAAAGAGAAAGAATTTTCCAATTTCTAGGTTTTCCTCAATGGTCATCCTGGTTCTTACAACAACAACACAAAAGAAAAAAAAAGGTATATCTTAGGTATTGTTAAAATAGCTTTTGATTACCTTTATTGTGGTATATGATTGATTGGTGTATTTGGGTTGTAGAGTATACAGCTTGGCTTTACTTCAGATGTGCACATTTCAAAGGACAGCTAGCTCCGCTTGGTCTTTTTCACTTCCTACCCGATAACCCGATAACCTTTGTCACTTCCTAGCCGATAACTTATTTTAGTTTTGATATTTCATAATTAAATTATTGCACTTTCACAATTTAGTATTGTCTACTTTGGCGAAATTCCATTTCCCTATTTTAATAACTGCTAAAGTTAGTGCACTTTGGACTTGTTCAAGTTCATTTCTCGAGACATGAGAGCAGCCATTTCGATCAACTTTAGGTAACGCGTTGTTTCGCTAATACCACATATAACGAAATTTCAATCAAAGTACATGAAAGTAACACTGATGTATGCCGACATTCTCTCCAATGTGCTTGTTGCAAATGCACACAACTTCACCTTATACCTGTCCCGCTTTCATCATGAGACTTTAAAGGTCAGGGTGATATATCTATGTTCCCAGTACTTCACCGTGTTGTGTTACTGACTTTTATTTACACTGTTTTCAGTAAATGATAACAGCCATAAACGACTTTGCCTTATATTATAGAAAAGATTAATTTTTCTATCATATTCAGCTGTAACATTTCTTTCCTTTTAATGATTCCTTTCTGTATATATTAGTTGGAGACACGGTTTATTGGGTGTGCGCCGACTTTACATGCAAATGAACCGAAAGAGCTGGCGATATTTTCCGTTCATTCTTTAACATTATTTTGTCATTTGTATGCCACGAGTTGGATTTTTAAACTACTATTATAAACTACCATATCAAAAAGTGAACAAAAATTGACCAAGATGATAACAAGAATATGCACAATCAAGTGTTTATTGGAAACATGAAAAAAGAAATATAAGCAACAATAAAGAAAAGGACAACATTTCTTCCAATGTAAGGTTCACTAGGACGGCACCTATAAATGATATCAGGGAAGTATATAACACAGGGATTGGAAACTCCGGTGTGCTACCAGAGATCATCCGTTCCATTTTGATACGCAAACGAGCGGACGGTTGATCAGTAAGATCAAAGATACAGCAGGGGTGAATTTACCCTTAGGCAATATACCTAACTCTTCTTACCTAGGTCACATGTTCAAGTTAGCTGTAACAGTGTTATGCTGGAAAGCAACTATGTTTCTACCTTTCCTATTTTAAATTCAGATTTAATATTTAGCTAATATAATTTCCAAAAGAAACATAAACTTTTCCCCTTCATTCTGATAGAATTCATTACACTACTAGAGACAAATTTAACTCGCCATTAATTTGTAAATTTAAAAATAAACAACATTGAAAAACATCTAATAGCATTCATACCACAAAAACAAACCTGCTTAAACGTACATGTATATTTAAGTACTGTATTACTTGTTCCGATATGCACTTATCTTATTTGAAAGCAAGGCATTGTATATTTTCTTTACTGAATCAAATGTAATCGGGCAAAACATGTTTCAGACTTTTTTAAATAAATTTTTTTATTTTTTTTATTTTTATTTTCTGCAGCATCTTCAGTATATCTGATTGGCAGCGGCACTTAAAAACAGAGAAGAAAAAATATTTCTACGGTTAGATCTCTATGTCAAGAACAAAGTAAATCTGGCACTTAATATCCAAGATGTCCACAATCAGGAAGGAAATTACATGGTTTGTTATTTCTTTAAGTGCTGTTGTCTTAACAAACACGAAATAACATGTTGCTCCCAAGAATCACAGACAACCAAAAGTAAGAGGAAAAATGTGTGTTAAGTTGTAATTTTCAAAATATGAAAGTTTACAAGCTGATGGGTTTAAATCATGACAACATTATAACAAATACTGTAAACAATTTGTATGGAGATCAGACATGGATGCATTCTGCATGATTATTCCTACTACCTATATGAACATACCAATGATCAAACATTTAAGAACATTTATAAGCACCTTTTTCTTTGGAAAAAAATATATGCGTGGTCCTTCACGTTTCATATAGTCATCAATGTTGTAAAATGTGGCTTGGTTGATTTCTCTTCCATTAGATGTGCCAAGCACTCGTGCGTCCTTTTCTGAATTCATCACTGGTAAAACTCGGCCTTCATTGCCACCAGGAATGTGGAGCAATTAGATAGAATATCAGGTGTTATGTTTTTCGTTCCCCCTTCTTATTGGGTCCTGACGTGTAGGTATGTATATCCTACGCAAAGGGCAGTAGTTTATACAGCCGCTTTGAAAACGGCTGATCGTGGCGGGTTTCGGTTCTGTCTGAAATAGATTTTTACAAGTTTTCATTATTAATATTAAATATAAATTGTCGTACAAAACCTTCTGTCAACCTTCAATCTAGATTTTAAAAATGGTAGCAACATAAAAATAGAACTAGAGGTTGGCTATTTGAAGTTGTAAATATAGGGGTTCTGTCAAATTGAATGATGATATTTAAGTGTCAGCTAGACCGGGACATTTATTTCCTCGTGAATCAATGACCATTTATTGAAAAGAATGTATCTTATGCAAAATACAGTTTTTGCTATTTGAAGTATTTGTCAATGTTTTCACAGAACAGTTTCTAAACTGTTTAAATATAGTGCTTTCTTATAATGGTTTTATCCAACAGTTCTGGAAAGGATCCCAAGAATAGTCACAATCTCATCTGCAGCTAGACAGGAGAGCCTACCCAGGTTGTCATGTTGAAAACCATGAAAGGGACCAAGAGGTGAAGATCAATAAACTGAGTTTTCAACAACCTCTCTTGGATATCCATACCAGTCTGAGTATGCTGATAATAGTAATGAATAATTCTACCATATTTTGGTATCTGCATATTAGAGACCTAAATGCCTGATCAGAGGACAGAGCTTCAAGGACCCACAAGCTTTGGTCGAGATAAGAGTGCCATACAGTTAGTTTATGCCAAATGTATTGGTTATGATACTAATGGAAGTAATTTATTCCTTCATACAGAAGCATAGTTTTAAAATATATTTACTTACTATAGCATTTTTCTTCCTACTTAAGTTTTGCAGAGTTGACTCCAGTCGCTTATCTTTTGTACATGTAATTGAAATTATTCTGCGTCTAAAAGCAAAAGTAACAGAAGTTACTGTATACGGAATAAATAGTACTAAATCTTGAGTAAAGTGACCCAATTTTGTTTTAATGTCCTAGTTCTCATAAAGATGCAATCACATGAACTAACACAAGTGTAACCATGGACAATATATGACACAAAAACTGAAAACTGTGAATAACAAAGGGTACATCTGGACCACTACTCTAATTTGTATAGTAAGATTCATAGATATATCTCAGTTTTGGAATCTTCCCTTTGAACTCAAAGTCGTTAATTTGCGTATGGCTGGACATAAAAACTGACAAAATATAATAACATATATAAAACTGAATGACAGTGAATAGCAAAGACACATATAGACCAATAGTCCAATACGTGTACCAAGTTTTATTGAGATACGTTGAATGGTTTGAGAGGTATGCTCAGGAAACGAAAATGTTTACAGACAGGCAGAGAGACATATCGATAACTATATCCCCCATTATTACATTCGGGAAGAGGGGGGGGGGGAAGGAGATTAGCACTAAGGTGTCATAACTCTTCTAAATAATGACGTGCGTTGCTGAAAATCCAACTCATTCAATGGCTCATCAATACAAAGATGCATAATAACTCTTACCTCAATGCAATATTCTATTGTAAAAATTATGCTGCAGAGAGCAAAATTATGAAGACTGTCAATCAGGGGCCATAACTCTTCTAAATCACACTGTCTAACACTTGAAATTGAACTCATTCAAGCTTTCATCAATATAAAGCTGCGAGTCAAATTTGGTTGAAATGCAACAAAGTTTAGTAAAGTTATGCTGCAGAACCAAAATCAGGAAGAAGGGCAATAACACATGTAAATGATGACGTGTACTGCTGGAAATCAGACTCATTCAAGGTCTCATCAGTCTTAACCCACACACCAAATTTGGTCGAAATCCAACAAATGTTGGTGAAGTTATTTTGAGGAAACCAAAGTCAGGAGTACGAACAATCAGGTAGACATAACTCTTCTATAAAAGAAATTAAGCCCAAGTAATGCACACGTATATCTATGAGACACTATTCATACCAAACTGACTCAGATGAAGTTCAATGGTTCTTGAGCTACGCCGGTTACAAGCAGCAGCCCATGTGAAGATACGAAAATTAATTTTCATGGACCATAACTCTATTCAAAATCGAGTGGACAAGACAAAACGAAGAAAATGCACGTCTAGGGCTATGAGACAATGTATAAACCAACTGCATCCGAATATGTTGAATGGTCTCTGACCTATGCTGGTTACAAGGATTTGCTGTTGTGGAGATGTAATATTGATGGTAAAAAGGCAATAACTTCATCAAAATTGGATCTAAAAAGATGAGACTTTACAAGTCGCATCTACAATAGACAATTCACCTCCTAAATGGCATCAAATTATGTGTACTAGTTGCAGAGCTAAGCTGATTACAAGAAGTGTGAACAGACGGATAGAGGGACGGACAGAGAAAGTGATTACCATAGGGATCCCGCATCTCGATGCGGGGTCCCAATTTACCCATCGTTTATACATTTGCAAAATTCACAGGGTGTTTATTAGATGAAATATGATAACTTTAAATGAAATTATATGTGGTATGTTCAAATGTTCTTCTTTTTTGTTGCAAATGGTCCAAGAAAAAAGCATTAGTTCTGACAGTTTATGTATTTATGTATACGATATTCAAAATAAATAAACTCACAAACTCTGCAGATTTTTTTAATTATTGTTTTCATGAGAAGTGGGAACACTTCAATAATCTGATTCTAACCAAAATCTTAGGAACTTATGATCGCCTAATAAAGTCACCAAGATCCCCACTTGCCAGGTAAACAATGAAGGGTATATTTTAGTTTCATCACCACAGTACTGGTGTTATGAAAAACAACAGAAACTAAACAAGTGTATCTTGGTACCAATTTTGTCAACAGTGAACTTAACACATACTTTCTTTCAGGTGTTACAGCATCTGATTAAAAATTGATAAATAAATGTGAACCTATAATAATAATAATAATAATAATAATAATAATAATAATAATAATAATAATAATAATAATATTAATATTAATAAAACAAGGGATGAATATAATAACGAATTAAATAGCTATAACTGCAAAGTTCTCTCTTACTGAAATTTACTGAACTTTTATCAGTTATCTGGAATGAGGATTACAAATGGTAGGTGTGGGGATGATAAAGGTATAGGAAACTTTAAATGTATACAAGATAAATCTGCTACAACCATAGACTACTTACTTTTAGATCAATCATTATTTGCATGTATTTTCAGGATTGAAAATAGGATTGAATCTATTCATCAACCAATAATATTTCACTTCAGTCTAGCTAGCTGATCCCATTAACCTCACAGCTGAAAATAATGAAAGTATTTCACCAAGTTATATATATATATATATATATATATATATATATATATATATATATATATATATATATATATTATATATATATATAGAATGAAGCACAAAGAAATATATTTCTCCAAAACGTCATCTCTTCACTATCAGAAAAATCACATACTATACTCCCAATGATAGAGCATGATCAATTCGATACTGCTTTAAATTCTTTCACTAAGAATATTTCTGAATCATCACAGACAATGAAAGTCGATCAGAATGATATCAATAAAAGAATTGATCGGGTTTCGGTCAACAGAAAACCCTGGTATGATGCAGACTGTAAATCAGAAAAACATCGCCCACTTGATGCACTTAGAAACTTCAGGAAACAAAAGAAGAAAAAAACGACAGATTCTTGGCTTTATATAAGCACCATAGAAACATGTACAAGAACAAAACCAGTCACAAACGCAACCTTTACAGACCCCCCCCCCCCAAAAAAAGAGGGCAGTTCTTGAAAAAAACACTTTCAGAGAAAGATTCGAAAAGCTTCTTGAGACTTTTCAAATGTCCAAATGCCACGTTGAATGGAAAAATAAACCGCACCTGATGGTACCAGTACTTTTCAGAATTATTTAATATACATTATGAGATGGACCAAAATTTCAGATTAAAGGAAAGAACTTATATTCTCTATTAAAATCTGGACAGTAAAATAACGGAAGAAGAAGTGTAACATGCTATAAAAAGTTTAAAGTCGGAAACAAATCAGGTGGTATTGATGATCATTCGATTGATTTTTTTAAGGCTAATGGAAATATCACGGTACCCATTTTAGTGTCTATTTTCAATAAATTATTTTTTCTGGGATACTTCCTGATGTGTTGGACAACGGCTGTTATTACACCCATTCATATAAAATGGAATATAAATATGCCTGAAAACTATAGGGGGATTAGCCCTTTACCAGTACTCAGCAAAATATTTACTTCAATTTTAAATGAAAGACTAGTCAACTGAGTCAAAGAAAAATATATTCAAGATGAAGAATAAGCTGATTTTTGAAGTGGATATTCCACTGTAGATAATATATTTATCCTAAGCACATTGAAATGTAAATTTTCGAGGAAACAAAGAGGAAGGTTGTATGCACTTTTTGTTGATTATGAAGAAAAAAAAAGATGTTATTGTATAGATAGAAGCCTACTTTATCATAAATTAGTAAATGAAAATATTAGCAGTACAATGCTTACAATACTGAAAGCCATGTATGCAAATGTCAAAGCTTGTGTGAAAACGCCAAGTGGCTTGACAGTAACATTTAAGTGCCCGGCTGCGGTAAGTCAAGGTTGTGTTTTATCACCTATTTAATTTTCATTATTTCTCAGTGATTTAAAGACACGCATTTCTGGCCAGCAAAACGGTGTAGCATTATAATTTGCTAAGTTATTTGCACTGTTGTATGCTGATGATTTGGTTGCATTTGCCGAAACTGCTATTCAACTTCAAAGAATCCTAAATAAACTAAAAGAATACTGCAACATCTGGAAACTAAAGAGAAACCTACCTGGGTTAGGTAGAATGCCAATGCAAATAGTAAGATATTATAGAATTTTTAAGTACTGGTTCAAATTATTAAAGATGACTGACGGTTGATTTCCAAAACAAAGCTATAACCTACAATTAACATGGGGTGAACACTGTGGTCGTTGGATATATAAAGTTAAGAATCTACTGTTTTCATACGGAATGGGAGAAGTTTTGGTTAATCAAGGGTGGGTGATGAGAACCTTTATTTCATTATATTTAAACAGCGTTGTAAAGATATTTTTCTTGTAGAACAATATAATTAGAGTTAAATTTAATGGATAGATTACGATTCTGTAATAAATCAGAAACGATTTGAGTTGTCAATACAATATAGATTGTATATTGCAGTTGTGTAATCGTCTTTTGTGGGTTTTGTTTATGTCCTTGAAAAAGGGATCGGTAGATTCCGAAAGCGCTTGGGCTGGTTTCACACCAGTTTTTCACTGTTGTTTGTCAGGTTTTCTTTCATATCTACTTTTTTTCCTGACCAACACGATCTTTATTGATCCAGTGCTTTTGGAAAGACTGTTATTTGACGTGTGATTTGTAATTATATATAAATAGTAATATGGGGCGATTGGGCCCCTTATGACCCCTTAACATTACGCCGTAGGTTTACATGTGAGGGCGATATGGACCCCTATGGGAATGGTAATATTAAAAATGTCTATAGGTGTAACATGTGGGGGAGGGGGCGTTATGACCCCCTATGGGAATAGTCATGTTAAAAACGTCAATAGATTAATAGGATGGGAGCCATATCGCCCCCCACATGTAACCTATGGACCCAAGCATATTTTTTAATGCTTGGGCATTATGGTCCCTATGGGAAATGTAATGTTAAACTGTTTTGATATATTATCCGACACCCCATACATACTATCTAACGAAAAGGGTAGGAGTTTATACACATGCTATTTTTACATACATATATACAAACATGATATCATACATAAAGAAATTGTCACTTACAGGCAAGGGTAGTAGTATTTAAAGACACACTATACCCACACAAACATACTATCGCATACAGGCAAGGGTAGGAGTGTTTATAGAAATAGTATACCCACACAAAAACATACTATCATACACAAGCAAGGGTAAGGGATTTTAAGTTTTAGTTGGGTTGTGGACATAGACATAGACATAGACATGCACAAACATACGCAAACACATATATATCGACAATGATTTTAACTAGTATCTCTCTTTTCTAGAGATCTGGGTGGCCTTGAAAAGAGCCGTTTGATTTCTGCCACCACTCTCCCTTAGTGCTCGCACCTCTTGGGTCTTGAACCGCAGGCCGCACATCGTTGTTCCCATTTGTCTCCGCTCTAATGTTTTCGTGGAGACAATGAGCCTAAAACTAGGCTCGTTGACCTCCTTTTCCCAATCCTCTTTCTTCTCATCAGGGATCGTATATTTTTCTCATCCTCTCTTGAATCCTCATCCAATTCTGGTTGAGGCGATCGAAGTCCCTCTGCCTCTTCTGCTGCTCCCTTTGTTTCCTCTCCTTCGCCCAGGCTGCCTTGATCTTCTCCACTTTTTCGTTCATTACTTCTCTGACGAACTCCTTTGCAATTCTTAAGGATATCGTCTCCCTCTTTAAATGGCGCTTGTGGGAGTAACGGTCCATCTCCATTACCTTACCCAGGAGGTGCTCCACTCGATCCATTAAAGATATTGCTTCCATCAATTTTCAACTCGGCATTTCTGGTTAGTCATTCTTTTTCTTTCTTGCGAATGAGTCGACGATGAATGGCGAAACTGACGAACGCACCGCTTAATATGCTTTAAGCGCGGCCGTGAAGGAAAACACCCCACCCACCCCCCCAAAAAAAAAAAGAAGAGACGCGGACACGAAGTAAAACATCCGTAGGTGTAATACAGAATACAAGTGAAGAGAAATTGTGTGGACCTAAAAGAAACTATTCCTCTTATTTTTTTTCACACAAACATATCATCATTGAGACTGAGAGATTTATTATTAACAACGGTTAAGAAGTGTTTATAGACACACCATACCCACATACACACTATCACACAACAGGGGTTTAAATTTTAATTTGTTGTGGAAGACATAGACATACACAAACATACAAAATTGGCAATGTTTCGAATAGTATCTCTTTTCTAAGAGATGTGGATGGCCCTAAAAAGGGTCGTTGGGTTGTCGTCCTGGACCATTGAATTGTTAACGACGATGATATCCAGGAAGGCTAGGTCTCACTATGGGCTTGAATTCAGCAAATGGTTTTCTCTTTCTGTAGGAGACATATAACTCATCTGTCTCCATCTTCCACTCCTCCACCTCTTCTCCCTGCTGCTGCTGTTTCTTTTTCGACTTTACCGGTTCTTTTCTCATTTCCTCTCGCATGACTTGTTCCAACAGGTCTTGGGTCATTTTGAAGAAAATGGCGGTCTTTTTTCTCCGTTTTCCTCTCGATGAGGTACTGCCTTATCCTGTTTATATGCACCATGGCTGAGGTAAGTTTTGAAATCTTATTCATGTTGTCTGGTCCACGATGGGTGACAAGACTGTGTGTTGTTTGTTTAATTACATTATAGACGTGTGCATCCATTCGACCATGTACGTCAGCGTACGATTTAGTTACTCGTCAAGTGGGTGCGGACTCTTTAATGTTTGCTTTTACTTATTCTTGTCAGGAAGAGGAAAAGGCGGCAAGTGACGGCAGGTGGCGCCTCGTTGTCCCCGGAAGACTCCAGCTGATCCAAGGTTGAATTTTTATATTTATGCCGAATGTGAAAATTTTGATGTCTTGCACGCTTTATAGTTGTTTATTATAAATTTAGAATACAAACTCTGCACTATGTGGCTGTAATAAGTGGTTAGTTAAGAGGAGGCTCACAAGCACGGTTCAGTCAATTATATTGGTTATTATAGGTATCCTAGCTTTTGTTAGCAATTGTACCAGTTTATTATTTATAGTTGGGGTAATGATACGGGAATTTTGTTATTTATCTAACTAATCGTTGCCACTTTGTGCGGCTGGGTTTGATGGTCCGGGGTTTAGGACCAACTTATAGCGTCTAATTTTATTTATTTGGTTTTAGTTTCTTATTCATATACTATAGTGACTATGCTCACACTATTTGTCAATTCAAGTATTATGGGTCTTGAGTACCCAGCAACCGCTTTGTGCAGTATGGGTCGGATGGTCTGGTCTTGGGACCATCTTATACTATTTATGTTTTTGTGGGCCAGTATTTGGGCCTTATAATCCTAGTTTTGAGTTAACCAATCGTTGCCACCTTGTGTGGCTGGGCATGATGGTCTGGGCTTAGGACCACCTTATAATATATTGTTACGACTAGGGGTAATGTAATAAAAGAAAAGACTCAAACAAGCTTTCAAGATTTAAAACACAAATATTTAATATCCTAAAATATAAAAATATTGCAACAAACAATCAAAGTGAAAGAATTAAAAATAACTTACAGTATAGAATATCCTTAAAAGACCTAAATTGTTCTAATGTTCACTGATCCGGAAGTTAATTCAAATTATTTCGAATTAAGAATATTCCGAATGAAACCACCAAAGTGTTGGCGTGCCAACAAGAATCAGTTATATTCAAGTGTTATTAATTCCAAGTAATCCTTGTGGATATAGAATATCACAAAAGTTATAGAGATGTTTCCGATAATTCCAACAGAGCTGTATAATTCTTAAATATCAGTAGTTAATCCCAAAAGTACTGTCTGGAAAGTATTTCTGAAGAAGCAGTACTAAATCCAAAATGTACTGTATAATAATATCTCTGAAGCAGAATATTACATACAAAGAACCAATTTCGTTAAAGACCTCTCAAGCTGACGAAACTATGTAGAATGACGAACGCTGCGATTACATCTTATTATATAATTTCTGTACTGCGTCATTGAAACAAACCAAATTCTTAATCCGTCTCAAATCAACACCTTAATATTACCATCTTACTATCTAACTTCTGTTCAACAAAATGAATCATTCTTAGATTGCGAAATCCAGGTCAGATCAAAAGTGCAAACCCACGTGCTGAATCACGTGATATGACTAATGCTTCAAACGATAATATTGATTTTCCCAGGACCAATGTACTGGGTCACATTGATATTACCGTATATGTGTACTCTGCAAAACGACACCTATTAGACTATTATACAGAGCTTATAAACTAATAAAACTATACCATTATTTAAAAGAAATGATACATAATTCCGTAACAATACTATTGTTTTTTTTGAGGTTTTATTATATTACTTGAGAGAGTATTGCATATTAGCAGGAGGTTAGTATTTGCATTTGCTATTAGTTGGGTTAGGAGAATGGAAACTGGAGTTATGATAGCTGTCCTGTAAATGTATAATATATTTAATTGGTAGTTCTTAGCTCTTATCGCTTACCTTATCTATAAACTGTTATCTTAAGGTTTTTAGCTGCCTTTTTTCCTGGGGGCAGAGTTTCCACCGCCCAAGAGGGCGGGGATTAGGTCGCCCAAACCGCGACTTGATTCCCCTAGTATGTCAGCCTACCAATCCCCTACCTCTCTAGGCGGAGCCCCTGCTCCCCAGATCCAGACAGGTTGAGTTTCTATTACCTATCATTGTTTTTTATTTCTACAGAAATTATGATATCATTAATGGTTACTGGTTGGTCTTAAATCTTAACGCTTATGATATTATCTTAAGGTTTTTATCTCCCTTTTGTTTTCTGTGTGTACTATGGGGGTGGAGTTTCTCCCGCCCAAGAGGGCGGGGATTGGGTCGCCCCAAACGTGAACTCATTCCCCTAATGGGTCAGCCTACCAATCCCCAACCTCTCTAGGCGGAGCCACTCCTATCCCGCTCTAGACATGTTGAGTTCCTGTTACCGATCCTATCCTCGCACCATACTTATATTGTTGTATTCCTAGCGGGGTATTAGATTATTCCCCTTTTCCCGATGTCAGGGATATACCCCAATATATTTAAATTTATGTTATTACTTCCTATTTTGAGGAAATCCAGGTATATGGCTGGGGATTAAAGTTTTACTTGTTTCTCCTGAAATTTTTTCCTTTCAATGGAATACTTCGGGCAAACGTTGAAAATATGACCTAATGTTTCTGGGTAGGGACAATGCGGGCAGTTAATTCCTGCTTCCTTTATTCTGGGGATTTTTAACCATCTGTGTATATTTTGGTAAATCCCTCATATCTACTCTCAATTTCTGAAAGAATTTTGGCCCTCATTTCCATGGGTTGATCCTGTTTATTCTGTTTAGAAGAAACACGAGAAGAGGAAGAACCCATGCCAGTAAAGAAATTATAGATAAATAAATAAATAAATAAATAAATAAATAAATAAATAAATAAATAAATAAATAAATAAATAAATAAATAAATAAATAAATAAAGAGACAGTCAGTGAAAGAAAGAAGTAAATGGACTTTGTGATGTGCTATGAAATTTCTTATGAAATTTCATTGTGATTCTGATTTCACGCGAATATACCAAAGAAGAGAACGTATATCTTTGACTTGATTTATTTCTTTAAGTATGGATCAGATACTCTAACACACGCACACAATGTATCATGGAGGGATTTAAGTTTAAGTTTTAATTGATTTGGCAGTCATTGAGTAATATCTCTTTTCTAAGAGATGCGAGTAGCCCTGAAAGGGAACGGGGTTTTTTTTCTTCAAAAAAATTATGAACTTGACATCATCAGCTGTAACTGTCTTAATTCTTATCAACGCCAAAGTCCTAGCCCTGCTGTTGCTGCTTTGGTAGTGGTATTAGTAACTGCTGCTGCTGACGTTTAAGTGGTGGTGACAGTTGATGTTGTCACAGAAGGTTTAGAAGTATTGTATCGCAAACGTCTCTTTCTCTTGGGTTGAGCTAAAGTAGTCTGATACATTTCTCTCGTGTTCTTTAACTCCGCCAACATGTCTTGTAACAAACTCACAGTTTTGTTTTCACTCTCTTCCTTCTGTTCATTGTTCAAAGTTTTCTTCTTCTTCTCGCTTTCTTTTTTTCATCTTCTTGTTCGTGCTCTTGTTGTTGAACAAATACTTGTTCTTCTTCTTTCTGACGCTGTAAAAACCTCTTCAGCTCTTCCTTCTGTTTGTTTCTAAAATCATCATACACTGGTAATGATTAAGGAGGTGAAGATGGTACTACCGCCGAAGGCAAAATTTCTTGCGGAGACGATAGGAAATCAGGCAAAGCTAAATTGAAGTCATCTCCTTCTTGAAGAAATATAATGGCTACAGCAGCAGCAGTAGTAGTAGTAGTAGTCATCGCAATATCACTCTGAGTACGATATATCCGCAGCAGGCGAACCACAATACAATGTCTTCATTTTATCAGCCATAAGTAGTTATGGGAGAGAACTGAGACTCAAAGGAGACAGTATGGCCTCAAAAACGAAATTAACATGGGGGAGACAGTATAGCCTCAAACGGGAAATTAACATGGAGGAGGCAGTATAGCCTCAAACGGGAAATTAACATGGAGGAGGTAGTATGGCCTCAAAAGTGCTTATAGCCTCAAAAAGGTTTATAGCCTCAAAAAGTGTTTATGGGGTAGAAGTGTTTATGGAGCAGAAGTATTTTAGACGGACAGAATAGACTCATACACCCAACACACAAACAAACATAGAAACACAATTGGCAATCAGATTGTTTCTTTTCTAAGAGATGTGGATGGCCCTGAAAGGGGCCGTTGGAGTTTTTTGTTAACCAAGTTAACAGATATGACACCTCTTCACTGGTCTTCTTCTCCTTTAACATCTATACACTTCAGGTCCGTAGATGAGCACCCGCTTCAGACACCCTTTTATCTCTATATAGATCCTTCTCTTCTAAAGAGCTGTATCTGTCATCTTCGTGATAGCCCATGATGCTTTCACATACATTGGGTAGTCCAGGTTGAACAGCATGACCGATACGATGCTTGACGATTCTACGCTGGTATATATAGCCTAAGATCGGATCGAAACGGATCGAAATGAACCACCAATCCAAAGGCGAGTTACAACAGGTAGGGTCTCTCTTTCAATCAGAAGAGAGCGGGGGGGGGGGGGGTTGACGTCACCTTCAATATATACGCGTCACAGCGTTCGTGCGGTTTTACCTTGCGGGAAAGTTTGAGTATGGTTAATACAACGAAGACGATGTATTGGGGGTGAGCCTGCGACGGAAAGTTCTTATGTTCGGAGTGAGAGTACGACGGCGAATGCAGTGGCCAACCTTCAACCAGAAGATTTTAATTTGGATTCTGTGGATTTTCTGTCGTGGCAAGAATTTTTGCCTGAAACAACCGCCGTAGTAGTACTACCATCCTTACCCGTGGTGGATGATTTTAAAAAGAAACAGAAAGAAGAATTGGAAAATGTTTTGCAGCATCAGAAAAAAGCAAAAGACGCATTTCTTCAGCAGGAAGAGGAAAGAAGAAAGCAAGAAGAAGAGGACAGAAGAAAGCTAGAAACCACCACCATTGACTACTACCACCACTACCAAAGCAGCAGCAGGTGGAGGAGTAGGACTTGGAAAGGGATTGAGACAGTTAAAGATCATCATATCCAGTCCATAAGTTTGTTTTAAAACAAACAAACACCCAAACGGTCCTTTTCAGGGCCACCCACATTTCTTAGAAAAGAAATCAAATTGCCAAATCAAGTAAAACTTAAATCCCATCATTGGATTGTGTATGAGTGCATGCGTGCGTCCATACTCTAAAACAAAATCAAAGCCAAAAGACACTTACTTTTTTCCATTTTGGTATATTCTCTTTTTAAAAAATCACAATGAACATTTCATAACACATCACTCAAGTTCATAGTTCACTATCTGCCTCTATTTTTGAATTTGTTCACTGGTATCAAGGGTTCTTCTTCTTCTTCACTGCTTCCAGTCGTCTTGCCTTCTTACATTTGTTTACGACGGGGATGAGTTCTTCTTCTGCTGGTGCTGAAGATCCCTCTGTCTCCTCCCTCTCTTGCTTGTTCTCTTGTTTCTTAGGACACTCTGAAGACCAATGTCCTTTTTCTTTATAATGATAACAGGTATCTTTCCCCTTGTCTCTTTTTTCTTTGCCTTGGTTTTGACGTTGTGGACAATCTGGAGCCTTATGTCCTTTTTCTTGGCAGATATAGCAAGTATTTTGACTTTTATCTCTAGAGGAGGAGTAGTCCTTAGTCTTATGGGTATACTTTCCAAGGACTCTGTACATTTCTGATAGCAACAGCCGACTGTTGTGCTAAATCTCTGACCAGAAGGGTAAGCTTTTCTGACTGCTCTTCCATCTTCACAGTGTGAAAGTTGAATAATGAATAGTTACTCTGAGGGTAGGAAGCTCTCTCTATATATAGGCAGAGCGCCTGTGTAAAACTCAATCAGATCCAAGTTAGACATCAAGATGAAACGATCACTTAATGTCAATGAGAAACCAGAATAAGAAACGAAGAGGCCACGACGGCGACTTTCCGTGCCGCCTCGAACACCACTAGATGAAGTGTTAGCCCAAGTCCATGCCAGTGATTTCGAAGAGGACATGAGTGAGCCTGAAACCACACTTTCCTCAAGACCAAGAGAGTCTATAACCCCTAACAAAGAAAGACTTTCCGTTGCTCCCGAAAATTACTATCACATTCGAGAGACGCAAAAAATGACATCCAGAAAATTTAGGACCACGGCTTCCACTTACACGGTTCGCAATAAAGACTTCAAGTCTGAAATGCCCCCTGCGAAAGCCGCAGGCTTCATTACCGATTTGTGGGATTCCTTGTTAGAGACATTGAAACGACAATGCGAAGCCAAAGAGGACGATCGATTGAGACTTTCCATCCATCTCGACGACAGTTTGAAGTCTCCTGTCTGGATCGAATTCAGTACCCCGGCAGAATTAACACCATCTAAAGTCATGGACAAAATTGAACACGTTCAACAATCCAACGACGAATTTACCATCACCGATGGAAAAGCCACACTTCACATGACCCACGTTTCACCTCCTCGAGGTAGAGGACCAAGCAAAGTGTTGCTGGTGGACGACCTTCGCAGTACCAAACGCAGTATCGTCCAAATTCCCAAGAGACGATCCTCAGTTTTGCCAGCGGTGGCCCTAAAAATTACGGCTACCGATACAGAGACCGAGAAGGCCAACTCCATACCAAATGCAAAGTCAAAGGATTGACACTGAACTATCGAGCCATCCAAGTGGTAAACTTTGATGTCTTGAAAAATGCTTTACAGTCTGGACAAGCTCAAGACTTTGAAGTGAAAACTTTAGAACCTCACAAAATCGTACAGTTACCAAATCACCAAATCGTCAGTCGTCCTTTAGAAAATGTTTACCAAATTGTGTACCAGAAACGAGTGCAACTTCCAGACTACACCACTTTACCGTACGTACACGCCGATCTTCAGTATTAAAAAGGGACAACTTCCAAGACCAACAATTCATTGTGACTCCAAACGTTGACCGAGCAAGAAGATGAATACTAATTCCACACAGCCACCGAGTGAGGGACCTACTGTGGACTCCAAGTTCAATCACGACCTCGAGTGCGATGCAGTGCCTTGCGATGAGACGGATGCCGTACGCTTTGACATCAGCGATGCAGCACGACCTTGTCGCTCCTCTGGGACCATCGAAAGCGATGCCGTTCGTGTGCCTTACCGCCCCACTAGCGAAAGCAATGCAGCACGACGCCCTTTCTTCTTTATTGGGATTGCTAAGCGTGTACCTACCTGCGGATGCCATCCCTACTTTGGCAAAGAATACACGTTGCATGTGGAATTTGCCTGGCTAGTGTGACTTTGAAAGTCTATTCCAGACGTTCAAAGATAAGTGGCCTAAATATCTGGAAGGACCTACTCCCAAAGCTTTAGCCAGATCCGGATTTGTCTACTTGGGAGAAGGTGATAAGTCAAGTGTTTCAGTTGCGGTGTGACGCTTCACGAATGGGAGTATAAAGACTCAGCTTACTTGGAACATGCCAGATGGTCTCCGCGCTGTCAGTACCTGCCTTTGGTCGGTCCCAAGAAGTAATATGTCGGATACTTTAGAAGAGCACATTCGTTGTTTTCCTCCGGAGCTGCGAGAACTCATTTACAGAGAATTGGTTCAGATTAAAGTGAAACGCAAAGAACAATTGCATCCTTTACGACATAGACGTTTTAACCACTGGTATCTGAATGTTATAAAAGTACTGATTAGTTTAAAAGTATTCAAATGGTCAGACATTCACGAAGGACTAAATGGCATCTTTAAGAGTTTGGATGGCACCACCTACAATGTGGCACTGTTACACAGAATTCAATGGAACGAAGTTGAGGAAAAGTGACAAACTTAGAGGAATACAAAATTTTTTTAAAAGAAATTTCACCTCAAGACGAAACGTCTTCACGCCGTCTGATGTGTAGAAAGGTCATCACTGAATGTCTTGGATATCCTTTACCATCCGATTCCATTTGGCAAGTGTGTGTCTATTTCGTCGCAAAGAAAGACGTGGTTGCGAATGACTAGTTTAGAAGAGCACATTCAGAATCTGCCTTTGGAGCTGCGAGAAAGCATTTACAGAGAGTTTGTCAAGATACAAGTGAAACGCAAACTCAAAGTAATTTCTCGATTTTTAAACTATTGCTACTTTCACAGTATAAGAAGACTGATTCTTGGGATAAACTATCACAGATGCCTTATAGTAGACTATCACCGAAGATACAAACTTTGGGAACCTGGATATAAAAGCTGACCATGCCACGACCGTTGTCTTCACTCTTGGAACGAATTCCGTGGAAGGAAGTCAACGATAGTGATCAGACCTTAGAGGATTACAAGCGACTGATACAGGAACTGTTTCCATTGAATTTTGGATGCTATGTGGTGTGTGTGTTAGTGACTACTTTTCTTGGATTTCGTTTCCCAGGACATTCGTTGTGGATTATTTTGGAGGAACAGTATTCGTTGTGGATTATTTATGAACGGTACATGCAACAACAAAGACATGACCATTCACACTTTTTCGGTGCACGAAAGACAAATTGTGCTCAAAGTGTTGAGAATCGTGATGAACACCAGTTGTGTACCTCCGTGTGAAGAAGACATTTGTCAAACTTTATCTGCGCCATTCTTTTAACATGTTGATTGCTGGACCGAGTGGTTCAGGCAAACGTTTGATCGAACACAAATCTCATTTGTTTGATCGTCCTCCTCAACGTATCGTGTGGTGTTACAAAGAGTGACAATCGTCTTACACTTTACTTCGTGAAAGTCAAGGAGAAGCCATTTCGTTTGTCGAAGTCATTACTCGCGAAGACGATGGGATCGTGTCTGACTTCAGTCAAACACATCTGGTCATCTTCGATATCATGTTAGGAGAAGACGAAGAAGAAATTAAACTTTGGTTTACACGAAAAGAACATCATCGTAATGCCAGTATCATTTACATTACTCGAAATGTATTTCAACAAAGTAAAGTCCATCGTACCATCAGTCTCAATGCCCATTACGTGGTGGTGTTTAAAAGCCCCAGAGACAAATCTCAAGTCCAAGTGTTAGCCAAACAGTTAGGCACTCCTTGGCTGAATTATGCGTACGACGATGCCACTCAAGCACCTCATGCGTATTTACTCATCGATTTAAAACCCACCATTCCCGATTATTTGAGATTTCGTACCCAATTGTTTCACCATTGGTGTCAAGAAGGAGGTCCTGTCATTTACACGTCCCCTTCGACAACTCTCTGAAAGAAAAAAAAGCTATAAAAACATCCACCACGTCATTTCTTTCTCACAGTCTTCAAGATGACTACCTTTCAATCTCATCCCCCTGCCAAATTGATTTGTGCTCTGTATGGCATCAGTCGCGAAAAAAATGCACAAGTCCGTGCCCATTTGTTAGAAGCTAGTCTCAAAGAAGTTTTACGATGGTTTACTTTGACAGCACGTCAATTACTTCAAGGCATCATTCACATCCCTCATCAAAAGAAACGTTTTTTGAAAAACATAAAGTGGCGTTGTCACAACTGGCTGATCCCAGAATCTATCCACGCACTAAAAACAAATCATTTTGACCCCTGGTGGCAGTGATTCTTTAGGAGGTGTCATGATTCGTTCCCTTTTGAAATGGGATCCTAATGCCCAAGCCAAAACCAAAAAGAAGAAAAAAACCAAATCCCCTCAAAGACGGTCACAACAACACACCACCCACAAGAAAAAGAAAAGCCCTAAGAAGAAGAAGAAAAGCCCTTCCAAGAAACAACCGACAACAACATCTGCTGCTGCCTGAAAGAGAGGTACTACTGCTAGGACCCGCACGTACTCCCGAAAGCCACTAGAGGCAGTGACGGTGTCTCCTTCTCCGTCCACTTCTTCTTCTTCACCCTTCGTGATGATGCCTGCCAAACCTGATTTAAGACCCGTGTTTCCTAATTTGATGCAAAAATGGAAACCCATTTCGAAAGTCACCTCTTCTCCGGGGGCCTCTACTTCTGCTGCTATGGCAACTGCGGCTTCCGCTAAAAAAGTGGCCTCACCTAAAACTAAAGTTCAAGACAGAACAGGCGTGTTACAAAGTTTACTGGATTTATCTAAACAAGAACTGACACGATTTAGTCCGTTGAAAACACCTCAACGTCGAGTGATGCCTGTCATGAAGTTGGTACGCCATGCTGACCATCAGTGCAGACGTGTTCCAGTATAAAAAAGAAGTGTGACTTCCGATTGAGCTCAGTTCTATTTTTGCTCTTACAGCCAAGATGACCCCAAAAAGTGCACACCACCACCCTAGTCGTCCCAAGAAAGGCAAAACCAAAAAAGGACTTCCATCTCGTCTGGCCAAACATTGGGATGTGTTGTCCGTCCTGACTAAATCCAGTCCTCCCATGCGAAAACAACTCATTCAAACAGCTCCCAAAGAAATCATCGATACCGTGTGCGAATGTTGTTTAAATGTGTTGAAATGAACGGTACCTTTGTCCAAGATACAGAAACAAAAATTAGGAAAACATCGGAACGTTCTTCGCCAAATGGTCAAAAAGAAAATACCTCTCAGTCAAAAAAAAAAAAATTTTAGTGCAACGAGGAGGATTTCTACCCATGCTGATATGACCGTTGTTAAAAATAGCGACACCTTTGTTAGGAACGATTGCTGGACCTCTTTTAGGGGGAGTCATGCGATAAAGACGGGAAGAAAAAAGAAGATGAAAAGGCCACCCTTTTCTGGAAAGACAACACACTTGTACCTTTGGATCTTATGGAAGGACGAAAACTGACTTTAGTTCCATACAAACGATGGATGGAACTCCATTGTTGGTACGAACAATGGATTTACCTCCCAATCCTAATCTCAACGAGATGTCCCAGTTACAACAAGAATTACAATCGGTCATGGATTGAAGTGATTTCTCAGAAAAAGAAAAATCGCAACGGTACGGTCAACTCTTGCAACGTCTTCAACTCTTTCACCAGAACGTTTTAGACGAAACAGCTAAACCCAATCTGAGAGATTTCAAGGCCATGATGAAAAGCGAACCTAAAATCACCAAGACAGATACCGCAAAGGAGATGACAGAGAGAGAAGAAGTATAAGAAGAAGAAGAGTTACAAACTCCACCACCTAAAAAGATACGAAAGTTAGCAACACCGGGTTGGATCAAAAAGATGATATCCACCCCTTTGCCATCAGAAGAGAAAGGGAAAGAAGTGAAGACAGAAGTAAAAACAGAACCGATTCAGACATCGTCCTTTACACCGGTTGTTCGTCGGACACATAAAACATGGTAATCCAAATAAAATACCATACGAAGAAAAGAGCATTGGTAGTTCGTTGACTTATTGAGAAGTAAAATCATGGAGACACTTTTAGCTAGCATTTACTACAATCCTGCCCATGCTGCAGGCTACGGAGGAGTTCAAAAATTGTATCGGGCCGCTAAAAGCAAATTGAATGTTTGCCAGAAGTACGACGATGGTTACAAGAACAGTCGACGTACACGTTGCACAAACCCATTCGACGAAAATTTTCTAGAAGTCAAACTAAAGTGGATGGCATCGATCATCAATGGCAAGCCGATTTAGCGGATGTCACTCATTTGGCAGCCTACAATCGTGGTTACAAATATTTGTTTTGTGTCATTGACGTGTTTTCCAAATTCGCTTGGGTTGTTCATTTGACTTCTAAAAGCAGCACCGAGTTAGTGCGCGCTTTATAACTGGCGTTGAAACAAAGTGGTCGTCACCCTTTACGCAGACAACGGCACCAAATGTCTAAACCAAGCTTTTCAAAAAGAATTGAAACAACGGCACATTCATTTTTTTACCACTGAAAATCCTGAAACCAAACCCAGTGTCGTGGAACGTTTTCAAAGAACTTTGAAAGAACGCATGTGGAAATATTTTACACATCGACACACTCTCAAGTACATCGACGCGTTACCACGTTTGGTCAAAGCGTACAATGAATCGAACCATCGTAGCATGGGATATGCCCTTGAAGATGTCACCCTTGAAAACGAAGTGACAGTGTTTGATCGATTGTTTGGTACACCTCAGATTGGACACAAGAAAACCCTGGTACCCAAGACTGGAGATTGAGTTCGCATTGGAAAAACCAAACGCACTTTTGACAAAGGTTATTTACCGAACTGGACTACCGAATTGTTTTGTGTCACTGGACAAGTGCGTGGACGTGATCGTCCCGTCTAGAAATTGGAAGACATGCACGGAGAAGAGTTAAAAGGAACTTTTTACTTGCCTGAGTTACAACGAGTGACCAAAAAAGAAGACGACTTGTACGATATCGAAAGCATTCTCGAACGAAGAACGCGTAAATTGGTAAACGTCGAGTAGAAGAAGTCAAAGTGCGTTGGAAAGGATATCCTCCTAGTTTTGATTCTTGGATTGCCTCTTCCCAAGTCGTCGACTATAAAAAGAAGAAGTAACGAACATGACGTTCAACACAGCAGCTAACTCTTCTACTTCGCAGAGTTCCTCTCTTCAAGAATTACAAAAACAACCTTTGTGGGTGTTGTGCGGAGAACGTGTATCTAAAAATCAAATCGTCTTTTTCTGCCAAATCTTTGTGGTGTATTGTATCATCGGGACAGCCATTGCCAATTTGAGTTTACAACAAGGTGACAAATAATTGTGGACCATTTTACTCAGCAATTGCATCGGTTATCTTCTACCCAGCCGTTCCTTGAAATATACGACGGACAGTAACAACAGTAACCACAACGGTACGGACAACGCCAGTCATCCTTCTTCCAGGCACAACAACAACAACAACAACAACAACAGCAACCCTCTTTTGGAACATTTTGAACATCATTCTCCTTTGACCACGAGTGACTCCTCGGACACCAGAACCCTGGAATTATGAATAACCAATTTTATTTAACTTTACCCAGTGACAGTTCAATGGAAGTGTTTCCCAACAATACCTTATCTTGTGTCACGGCTAAATTACCTCAGTCCATACAATTGGATCACGAAGCTCATTGGGAAGTGGCTTTGGTAGAAATCATTCGTCCTACGCAAGCCCTCAATATCAACGAAGGTCAAAGCACTTACATCGTGGATATCCTGAACGAGCAAGTGCAAGAACACTTGGACACAAATGATCCTAGCATTTACGAATCCAAAAAATCATTACAGACCAATCCTCCTTCCTTGACTAGCTATACCATGAGAATTCCTGTGGGGTATTATTTTAGTGCTCAACATTTGGTGGACACCATTGCGTCTTCAAAGACCAATTTGGCAAAGCCTAGGACAAAGCCAAGAAAACTGTCCTGATCGAGTACCATAAAGTGGCACATCGTCTCAACATGCATTTTTCGGACCCCTGAATATTGTCCATCACTTTTGTCCTGGGTTGTTTGATATTTTGAGTGGATACACAAAACTAGTTCCCATGAAAGACATCCACAGCAACGATCGATTTTACAAGTATTTTCGTTACCCTGTCGAATTGAACGATGGACTGAATTTATTGTTTGTGTACTCCATTGTGGTGGAGTACAACGTGGTGGGAAACACAGCCGCTCCGTTACTGAGAGTCATTCCTGTCAAAGTGGATTCTGCCGTCGCTGCGTACGAGGAAGGTGGAAACACGTATCACGTTCACCGTGAATTTGTACATCCTCATTATCTTCCAGTCAGTAAATCGTATTTTGACAGTGTCGACATTAGTATAAAAGGAGATCTGGGACAAAATATTCTATTCACTAAAGGAAAATTCACAGTGAAACTACATTTTCGAAAAAGGTTCTCCAGCGAATTGTTACACCAAAATGTATCCTCTGTACCGAGGACATGGTTTAGGAGATATGTCAAAATCCGCTTTTCGGACGGTAGCCTCCATCTTGAAACCCATAGTGAGTCGAGGATTGCATACCTTAAAAGATGCCGCTTTGACGCAAGGAAAAGAATTTCTTCCAAACGTCCTCATCGACAAACAAATTCCTAAAGAAACCTTTATGAGAGCAGGAAAAATTGTTTTGCTGAAAACTGGAAAAGATCTTTTGGGTCGCCGAGACACTCCTATAAATTCGCTTCACACTTCTAGCCCTGGCATTACTTTTTCCTCAACGCCACAGCAGGGACATGACAGAAAGAGACGTCGACACCCCTTCAGAGCTCATAAACACGGTGTTCAGAAAAAGAATAAGAAAAGAAGAACTGTCAGAGAATTAGACGTGTTTGATTTCTAACTGTTGAAAATGATGCACCGAGATTCTTGCGAATGTACCAAGTCAGAACTGGATCTGTTTGCCATGCCACTTACCATGATGCAAGAATCCCAATGGGTAGAATTTTATCCTGTATCATTTTGACGACTTCAGCCCCTATCGAATTTGAAATCAAAGAACAAACCGAAGATTACATCGATCTGAATAGCAGTCACTTGTACCTGAAACTCAAAGTGATCAAAACGGACAACAGCAACTCTTGCAGCAGCTGCAACAGCAAGAAGGAGAAGTGTCATGTAAGATGGACTGTGAGGAGTTTGCTTTCTCCTTCACAAGAAAGCGTCCTTGTCCTGCGGCGGTGAGACCTGTGGTGAAACGTGGCCGTCCAGCCAGAAGTTAAAACTTCTCACCAAACACCTCCAACGGTCCTTTTCAGGGCCACCCAGATCTCTAGAAAAGATTACTCTAGGATTGCCTAAAAAAGTTGGTGTGTTTGTATGTTGAGTGCATGTTTATATCTGTCTTTGTCTTTTTTTTCCCCCAAATCAAAACAAATTCCCTTTCCCTTGTGTGTTTGTAGAGTATGTTTATATAGAGTGTCTATAAACACTCCCTTCCCCTTCCTATCTTAAAAAGTGTTTTCTTTTAGGTCCGCGCAATTGGTGTGTTTTATGTGTGGGTTGTAGGATCCGCCAAGCGCGAAATGACGTCATACTCAGAAACTGATGACGTCAGACGCGGTCGCCGGGTTAGAGTGAGTCCTGTTTTAGGTCTGCGCGATTTATGTTTTCATGTATGTGTTTTCTGGTGTGAGGGATGTTTTCCTTCACGTCCGTGCTTTAAGTATATAAAGCGGTGCATTCACCAGTAGGGCTACCCCCGTTGACTCAACAATAAAGAAGATTAGTAGGATCCAGAAACTGATGGAACTTCAGGTACACCTGGAGCATGCTCGTCGCCTCCTTGATGAACTGAAAGAAGATGGAAGAAGAGGAGAAGAAAAGGATGGTGCTGCCTCATATCATGATGATACCAATCTGTGATGTCAAACCGATGGTGAGGACACCGCCGCAGCGACAGCAACCACAACCGCAACAAAGGTTCACTGTACTCCAGACAGAGGACTGGACTCTGGAGCTGACGCAGCAGCAGCATCCCCAACCACATCCACAAGCACACAGGGTTTATAGGAGGAGAAGGAGACAAATATTCACCGTCCCTGCCACTGAGGATGGGGACAGTGAAGCAACCCAGCCCCCATCTGCCTTTCCCATCTCCAGCAATTCCTGGCGTGGAGATAGATGGAGTGGGAGATGTGCGGTTTGTGGGGCTAAAGTCGGGAGGTGCGGACATCCTTTTCATTTCGCCCTACATTCCTAAGAAAGAAATCGTATTTGCCATATATGTGTTTGTGTATATGTTTGTGTCTGTCTTTGTGTTTCCCACAACAACAAAAATCCCTTTCCTTCTAAAAATATGTACGCATTGGTGTGTGTTCGGTGTGCGTCTTTTAAAAAATAAAAAATTACTTTTTCCCTTGTGTGTTTGTATAGAACACTCCTTACCCTTCCTATCTTAAAAATACTTTCTTTTAGGTCCGCGCACTTCACGTCCGTACTTTCAGCATATAAAGCGACGTATTCACCATTTGCGCCATTCACCGTCAACTGAAAAGAAGACAAGAATGACCACAGCGGAAAATTTGCAGGAAGCCTGGGATGGGATGGTGAGCGTGGAGTATCCGATTGAAAAGATACAGTGTTATTGACGTTATCCAGTCACCCTACCCATTGTGACAAGGCAAGTGTCTGCCCTTACAAGAGCCAAAGGTCTTGTCCATGAAGTCATGGAGGAGGAAGCGATGAAGATGAAGGTGTCCTCGGTAGTTGCACCCTGTTAAGTGGGAAAGTAAAAGAAAGCCTTGGACTTGATGGAAGAGGTGGAGTACTTCCTAGAAAGGGTGCAGGAAGACTTTTGGTTATATCCACCCTTCACTAGTGTGAGGAGGGAAGAGGCTGACCTGCTCACAGCCAAGGGTATTGTTAGTTAAGTCATTCAAGAAGAAGTGGTGAAGATTAAGAAGATTTGGGCTCAGGAAAGAATGGTGAAAGAGCAGGAGAAGAGAGAAAGGGACTTCCGCCGCCTGAATGCTCATTTGGATCAAGGTCCAGGAGAAATTCAGGAGATTGAGATATCCCGACTGGATCCCTGATCCACCAAAGAAGAAGAAGAACATCCTAGGCTTCCTGAAGAAATGGTGGTTAGGGAGAAAGAAGTAAAAAACAAACGGCCTTTTTCAGGGCCACCCACATCTCTTAGAAAATTAACAATCTAATTCCCAATGGTGTTTCTATGTCTGTTTGTGTGTTGGGTGTATGTGTCTATTCTGGCCGTCTAAAATACTTCTGCCCCATAAACACTTCTACCCCATAAACACTTTTTGAGGCTATAAACCTTTATGAGGCTATAAACACTTTCGAGGCAATACTACCTCCTTCATGTTAATTTCCCGTTTGAGGCTATACTGTCTCCCCTATGTTAATTTCCCGTTTGAGGCCATACTGTCTCCTTTGAGTCTCAGTTCTCTCCCATAACTACTGCCACAGGTACTGTAGTTGAACTGTTCCGCAACTGTAAATCGTAGTGAAAGTGACGTCACGCATCTGCTGTCTTCTGATATTAAAAGATACAACACGACCTGGCTGAACTATGTTTCACGCGTTCTGATTGGTGGAACATTTCAATCCGGTCCTAGACTATATATACTGGCGCATTGTCCCATTGTGTCACCTATTTTCAAGACAACCTGACAAGATGTGGGTCAAACTAGAGACATCGACCATCATTTCCAGCATGCTGTTCAACCCATACTTCCTGGTCTATGTGAAGGTATCGTGGGCCATCACGAAGATTACGGAGACAGCCATATGGAAATAAAAGATTTATGTGGAGAGACAAAGATGCCTGAAGAGGGTCTAAGTCAACGGTCCAGCTGTGAGGAGAAGTTTGAGGAGAACAACTGTGAAGTGGTGCCACCTATGTTAACCCCCTTCTTTGGTTATCAAAACCCAACTGCTCTTTTCATGGCCACCCAGATCTCTAGAATAGAGAGATACCATTCAAAATCATCGCTGATATATATGTGTTTGTGTATGTCTATGTTTATGTATATGTTCACAAACCAGCTAAAACTTAAAACCCCTTATGTATGAAAGTAAGTTTTCTGTAAGTATAGCGTGTGTATAGAAGATAGTATGTATATGGTGTGGGATAGTATATCCAAAAAAATTTAACATTACATTTCTAATTGTGGGCTATAATGCCCTTGCATTTTAAAAATAGGCTTTGGTCCATGTACATGTGGAGGGCGATATGACACTCATCCTATTAAACCTATAGGCATTTTTAACATTACAATTCCCATAGGCGCCATAACGCCCCAGCATTTTAAACATATGCTTAGGTCCATAGGTTTACGTTACCTGTCCCACAGGGGGCTATAACGCCTCCGACATGATACACGTATAGACATTTTGAACATTACCATTCACATAAGGGGCCATATCGACCCCACATGTAAAACTACGGCGTAATGTTAAAGGGCCATAATGGGTCCGTTAGCCCCATATCACTAATATATATATATATATATATATATATATATATATATATATATATATATATATATATATATATATATATACAGTGTTGCACATTGAGCGGGGGCTCTTTTTTATCATATGACCTCCAAAATCTTGGCTCTGGGTGCGAAAAATACGCCTACAACTTTTCAGTAGTGGATGTACATCCATATCTCTGTTGGAGCTAGCAATGGCCGAAGTCACAAAAGGTGATAAAAACTGTAAGATGGCAATGAATATCTATTTTAAAATAATGTATCTGGCAATTAAAACATTCAAGGTTTCTGGTAGTCGGCTGAGTTGTAATGTAAAGTGTTTGACGGCCGTTACTGTAACGTATTTTCGAGGTTAAAGTCACCCTACGGCGAGGAAGATTTAATTTATTTTGAGGTTCACGTAATGACAAACGAAACTAAATTTATGCAAATACACAATTTGTAATTTAATCAGTGATTTGTTTGTTTGGAAAGATAAGTAGTTCATAAAACATAAGTATGTATTATAATAAATGCTGGTAGATATTGAGTGTACACTAGAGTTAAATGAGGTCAAGATCCGGAACGGAAAATTACATGGTGCAGCTCATTTCAGGTTAACATATATTCAAACATGGTTATATTATCATGAATTACTTCAGCACATAATAACACTTTTATTGCAATAATGTAATTGTCTAAGAAAATAATGATAGTACAATGCAGACCAAGTTAAGGTGGCAAAACTGTCGAAGCAAGCAAGATTATCTCATTTTTATAGTACTGATAGTGCATTATGTACTATTATTTT